>CM066318.1:107500-1307500 GCA_033807775.1 Saussurea involucrata
CGGACAACCTATACAATCCGGACGTCATCCAGACACCAAAGTAATCCGGACACCATCCGGTATCTTAACTCATCCGGAAACTATAGAAAAGAGAGACTTACCCAGATAAAGGACTCGTCCGGACACCTTTAAACAGTACCCGTACACCATCAACAAAACTATCCGGACACATTCATACTGTGTCCGGACACTACTGTCGGTTTGCTTCAATTTGCCCAGAAACCGACTGAATCTTTACTAAATCATGAATTTAACTATTCTAATCCGATAGGAAGTACATACTATCAATTACAAACATAAATTACAAAGAAACATACCTCAAAACTCTTCCAAATGAAGTCAAATGATGCCTTAACCTTTCCTATCTTCTTTTGCTTCTTTTCTCTCCAAAAACACACACTACACACACTGAGTTGCTGAGAAAATGAATATAAATCTGGACACCTAATTTAGATAATATCTAGCCAAATTACCATTTCAGCCCCTAAACTCTTTGCTAATGACTAAAACACTATTAACTTATAAATTCACTTAAACTTACCCAAAATAGTAACTTTAAAGTTAAATAATTTAACGGGATTAGATTTTTAACTAACGGACTTACCCGGTTATTACAACTATGACCAGTGTGTATTTCTTTCCAGCGATAGATTGTTTGATGACAGGGCCAAACAAATCCATATGGAGAAGTTGAAGAGGAGATGTCACTAAAGAGACTTGCTTGCTTTTGAAACTTGCTTTAGTTTGTTTTCCTTTCTCACACGCTGAACAAAGAGATTCCTTTGCGTATGAGTGTTGAAGCAAGCCAGTGACCAACTCTTTTGAAGAAGAGTATTTAGCGTCTTGAAGTTAAGATGAGAGAGCCTCTTATGCCATAGCCAGTTGACATCAGGTGAGGCTTTGGAGAGAAAACACATATTATCAGTGGTTGTTAAGTCCATGTTTATTACATAAACATTTTCTAAACGATATCCACTAAGATTCAAGTAAAACAACTCAAATGAAAGGGGTTATTCATAAGAACAACAAAGATCAAAATGCATAACCATTTGGAGAAGACTGGATAGAAAATGATGAAACCTGTTAGATGCAACCATGACTTCCTCGTGTATCTTCCATAAAGCAAATCCAATGCAACAAGCTCACTTGATAAAGAATCTGATATAAGTCTTACGAAAGACTAAACTTTCAAGAAGAAAACCAACATTAAAACTGAACTTTCAAGAAGAAAACCAACATTAAAGCTGAACTTTCAAGAAAAAAACCAACTAAAACTAAACTTTCAAGAAACGTGATTACGGTAAAAGTAAACTGATGCAAATAAAATTTTCAAAAGAGCAAACTGATACAAATATGATTAGGGTAAAATCAAACTTTCAAGAAACATGACAACGAAAAGAGCTAAAAACAAACTGATACCTCGACTCCTCGATGGATCGATTCCGGTAGAAGGAGCAAAAGGATCGATGGAAAAGTGGACTAAGAACCCTAGCCATCGATTGTAGTGGAGAAGCTTGAATCGTTGTCTGGGAAATTTAACTTGGGAAGGGAGGCGTGTATTGGAAACCTAAAAAGCAATTGAGATCGATGTTGAAAAAAGCAATTGACCGTAAAGCGTCACAGTGTGAAGAGTTTGATTTTCAATTTTCAAAAGCATTGATAAGTTGTACATCAAGCATAAAGTATTGTAACTAAGGGGTCGTTTACAAAACACTTACCCGGGTAAGTGCTTACAAAGTCACATTAGCTTACCGGATGAATATGGTAAGGACCAAGAATCTTACCTGGTAAGAGCGGAAGCAAGGATCGAGAGTCGAAAGCAAGGACCGAGAGTCTTACTCGGTAAGTGAGTGCGACGACTCTTACCACGGTAAGCGCTTAGCGGCTAAATTGTTGCATGTGATGCCATTTTGGTGGACTAAAATTTTACCCAGAAAGTAAGTGATAGTCTTGAGTTTACCAGTAAGCACTTACCCGGGTAAGTTATTACGTAAACGGCCCCTAAGACTTTTAAGACTTTATGCATTAAAAGGTAGTATCCAATGCAATAAAAGTTGTTTTTAAGACATTAATACTTTTAGTCTATATGTTTCATAAGATAGTATATATATATATATATATTTGTATATTTGAATTTATTTATTTTTAATTAAGTAACAACTTGTTTTATTAATAAGCATTAATTGAAGGCGCCGTAGATACCATTCTTGCTACCGTTTGGCAACATTCTTTGGAATTATAAATAAATAAATTATTTAATAAAATGGTTGTGGTGACGTGATGTAATTTTTCCTCAAATATTTATAATACGTTTATCTTTCAACTGATGCCAATTCACACCCTAAACTTATAACAACAATACAACCAACTCCATCTGATTTGAATCCAGCGCCTTAGAAATCAAAACCCTCCTTAATGGCTTCTTTAAGTTTATTGAGTTGATATATCTGTTGAAGGTTTCTTCGTCGTCGAATCAAAACTGCATGTGTTGAAGGTCTCCTTTGAGTTATTCGTTTTTTATTGATTTGTAAAACCCAGATTCATATGTTTTGTTGTTGTAATAGACTATACAAATGATCTGAATCTATTTTGCTTGAAGTATTCGTATCAAAAGTAGAAAATAAAATAAAATGAATAACTAATATAGGTAGATGAAGTTGATGGTGTGAAACAGAAATTAGACTCTTAAATAAACAAAAACTTTGTTATAGACCCTTGAATGTTGATTTTTAAAGTTGGTTCTCCAAAACAGAAATTAGACAAAAGTTGGTTTCATTTTAATGCAATTTTTCCTTAAATATAAGGTAACTTGTCAATATAACTATCGAGGTGGATTTGTTAGTCATATAGAATTCAAGTACAAATCAATGAATTGAACATAAAAGATGTAGAGAGAGAGTGGTTATCTAGAGAGAGGTGGATTTGTTAGTCATAGACCAAAGTCGGCAGCGTCCATTTTTTTGCGGCTAATGTAAAATCACATGCAATTTTGTACATGATTTGTTGTTTTCGTGTTTTCTTAAATAGTTAGCGTTCTTGTTTGAGTATTCGTCTATAATTATAAACATAAATATGATATTAACTAGAAAGGGTACTCATGCAATACAACACGATATATCTCCATGTTAATGTTTTATTTTACTTTGTCGTTATCGATTCAATAATATGGTTTTGATAAAGCAATAATGTTTTTTATAAGAATATTTAATTTATTTTTTTATTTCAAATTAATTTAGCTTTAACAATGATATAATTTATTTTAGGCTTAATAATATAACGTTTTACTATAAAAAAATTAAGTATTCTGTTAATAATTATTCTAATTATATTTTAGATTCTTTATCCTATATTTGGTTATGTTTATCAGTTAGTTATAAGAGACAAGTCTAAAAAAACCCAATAAACTATCTGATTTTGAATGGTTAAGTCCTTAAACTATTTTTTTTAATGATAAAATCTTTAAACTTTCTAAAACCGGTTAAATACTTCTTTGTAACGTGTAAAATCAGGTTAATGCTATACAAATTTAGAAAAAGTCTAAAAAAAACCCAACAAACTATCTGATTTTGAATGATTAAGCCCCTGAATTTTTTTAACAAATTAATTTCTAAACTTTTTCAAATTTTTTTAATAAATATATTCTTGAACTTTTTTAACAAATAAGTTCCAAACTTTTTTTAAGAAACAAAATCATGAACAAATAAATCCGAAACTTTTTTTTTTGAACAAAAATTAAACTAATCCTTTACCGACACCAAATAAAATGAACAAACTAACATAGAAAAATTATACTATTTTCATTACTAATTCTAAAATCATTCAAGAGTTATACATAAAATATTCATAAATACATATAAAAACTATAACTATCCGACCATGCATCCCTTCACATAATATACCAAGAAAACGCTCATATTTTTTCACAAAATATATCAAAAAAATGCATATCATTTCGCAAATATACCAAAAAATGCCCAAAAGATATGTTAATCCAAAATATAATTTTTATTATATTTATGTTAGTGGGAAGAACGTATCTTTTAGGCATTTTTGGTATATTTGTAAAGATATTGATGTTGTTTTGGGTATATTTAGTGAAAAGATGAGTGTTTTTGTATATTTTATGAGAAAATGGGTTTAATTTTCGTATGTATCTATTTATGTTTTAGGCATAACTTTTGAATATCTTGGATTAGTAATACAAATGGCATAAATTTTCTCTGTTTAATTGATTCATTTTACTCTGTTGTTGGTGAAAATAATTGTATGTTTTTTGTTCACAAAAAGTTTCAGATTTATTTTTTCAAAATTAAGTTCATTATTTTGTTTATTCAAAAAATGTTTATTTATTTGTTCAAAAAAGTTCAAAATTTTATTTGGTAAAAGAACTTAGGTAAAAGTTCAAATATTTATTTGTTAATTTTTTAGGGAAAAGTGTAAAGATATATTTGTTAAAAAAACTCAAGGACTTAATCATTCAAAATCATATAGTTTGTTGGGTTTCTTTAGACTTTTCCCAAATTTATATAGCATTAATCTATTTTATAGGTTACAAGAATGTATTTAACCGGTTTTAGAAAGTTTAAGGGTTTTTTCATTCAAAAAAATAGTTTAAGAACTTAACCATTCAAAATCGGATAGTTGGTTGGATTTATTCTAGTTATAATTCAAACATGTAAATTTAAAAAGTTGTACTCACACATCATTTACTTCTAAAGTTGAAAATTAAATAATTTAACATTAAATAGTAATACATAATGCTTAACAATTTGTTTTAAAACTTTAAATCAAATACTTTATAATATAGTATAGATAAATACTTTTGATTGAGGCAATTGACTAAAAATAATGAAAGTTTCATAACCATAATTTCATGGAACGGTCTGAATTTTAAATTATACTAGTTACGTACCCGTGCACGATGGGCTGCAAAACGTTTCAAAATTGAAGTCAAGAACTCAAAATGGCAATCATGTTTTTGTTCTATTTCATTCCTTCTCAATGCTAATTTTATGAATCTATGTGGTTCTAAATCATAAATTGGATAGTATATAAATTGAAGGTTAATATGATCGGTTGCTTAAGTGTTATAAAATAGAATTGATGGATAATGGGGTTTTCAAACTCAAAACATTGGTTCTTCTTAGGTTTTAACGATCGACTTATGCATTAATTTTGTGTGTTTAAATCGCAAATTTAATGCTATATAAATTCAAGGATAATATGATGGATTGGTCAGGTATTTTGAAATGAAATCCCTAGATAGCACGACTCTCAAATCTATTACATATATTGTTTTCGGCTTTCGTTATTGATATATGCATTAGTGGTTTGTAATTTTTAATTAAAAATTAAAATCCAAAATTTATGTGTGAAAAAGTAAAATAATTTCTAAGAAATATGGTAAGATAAAAAATTAATGCAACTATTCAATTAAAGAAAATCTAAAATTTATGTATGAACAAAACATGACATTACCATATTTTATCTTCCAATGAATAAAAAACTATCCACATAAATTGTTCAGACTCCTCGACCATTACAAGAATTAAAAATAATACTACAAACTCGCAACAGCTAGACACCGTAAAATCCCACGTTGCAAGTGTAGTTCTGCCACACCTGGAAGATAATAAATAACACATGAAAATACATGTGGAACTAAGTTAGATCACTCTCTAAAAGAGCTCTTAAGAAAAGAATGAAGGTTTCATAACAATGTGGGACATTAACAAACGAGACTGCTTTGTTTTGGAGCGAGACAGGATGGGGCAAAACAATACAAAAACTTGTTGGAATAAATTTCAACTCCAAATTTCATATCATACAAGTTCCTTAAAGCTAGCTTCATTTCATAGCAACATTAAAGTTTATAGCTGGTACGTATTTAATTCGTAACAAATTTCATGTCAATTCGGAAGATAAGATCTACTTATTCAAATTGACCATAGATAAACTAAATAGGAGTTCAGTTTACATACCACAAAAGCATTTACCATTGAAACCTCTTGTGAAGGGCATTCTAAATCTTGTAGGTGAGAATCGTATGGATAGCATAGGTACGACATGAGAGGGCCCGACTCCGACTGGTTATAGTAATTAGAGTTGGCTCCGGGTCGGGAGGTGCCTGCCTTTGAGTTGGCTTAGGTATCGTTGAACATAATATTTGTGATATCATTAACATGCATTTGACAAGCAAAACCACATCTAAAGATTTAAAAGAGAAAAATTATATTGTTGCTTCAAAAAAAAGACAAATTATAAGAAAAAATGACAATAGTAGCCCTAAAATAAGATTCATCCATTAAGCAGTGAAGAATTATATTGCCATAACACCTCAAAAATTTCAGGTACAACAACAATCTACGCTTCATATCATAACACTAATCAACACATTCAGAAAAATGGAGAACAAATTCATCGAATACTTTCTTTCAAAACCAAAATTACCGTTTCTATTCTCACTCGGGAATCATTTGCTTGGTGTCTGCATCGCTTTCTTGCTCGATAGTTGGCTTCAATGGCTGAGTAGATGAGGAGTTTGCTTCTTTTGTATTCCGCTTACAATATCATCTATTCTTAAAATCATACAAGCAGCTTCGATCGTTGTCTTGAAGGTTGGGCCTTCACATTGTATGCATCCCAGATCTTGAGGGAGGGGGAGGAGAGCATTATCAGGGCTACCTTAATTATAACGACCAACACCAAAAAATATTGGGAAAATAACAACCTATGAATCGGACGTACCAGACCAAAAGATGTCTGCATGGTCCCAATTTGGTTCTGATTTTTCAATAGTGACCAAAGTTACCAGAAGGGCAAAGAAGTAGTTCTTGGTCAGGCTCCGATTTGAATAGGTTGCAAGACACTAAGGGCTTGTTTGTTAGTAGCTTAATGATCTTAATGAGCTTAATGGGACTCAACTTATTTGATCAACTTTATGCAAGAGCCTAGAAAAAAAATCCAAACCTGCTTCTGTTAACTAAAAAACACGTTTCTTCCATCTATTAAAAAAACTTTCTCAATCTATACAGACAGATTAATCCACAGAGTCAGCTTTAACCATACATGACCTAATGAAAACCAACCATGCAAACAGCCCCTAAGGGTGCGTTTGGTATGCAGACAAAACATGACTAGACGGACAAGAGTGAGGTAGATGGGTCACGGGTGAAATAATTTTGCAAGGTTATAGGGTTTTAATATGACATAGGTAGTTTAGTTGTTTACCAATTTTGTCAACATTTTCCCAATTTTTGTTCCACCTACCATGCTCGGACATAAAAGAAAACATTTTTGTCTCACTTAGTCCTGTTATGTCCAAGTCTAAATGGACAAACCCAAGATCCATCTTTCCTATAAGATGTGGACCGAGAACGAGTGCATGTGTTGCTGGTTCCACCTTTGTCCAAACTGCTTGGGGTCCGATTTGTTAGTTTTGTCTGTTCAACAAACTTAATACAATAAAGTTGGTGCAAAATAACATTCTCATCCAAAAAAAGAGAAATTTTGTACCTTGAATGATACCCGAATATCCGTCAATTCCAATCCATGCATTCTCACCGTTCGCATGCTGTAAAGAAGGAAGAAAAGTTATCTACGTAATTACACCAAAAAAATAATGTAAACCAAAGTCTATAAGCATAAAGAGCCTTTTGATCATATATCCCAAACTTCCCTTCATAATAGTTCATGTCCTAAAAATGAGTCATCTTCCAAAGTCTCTTGGTCCTAACATAACAACACAACATGTAGTTTAATGGAAGTGTCTGGCTATAAGTTAAATTATCTAAAATATCCCTTAATAATAACAAATCACGGAGATCTTGATGAGCAAAGAATTATCGATTAAAGCTTTTACCAAATAAGTGTTGTATTTTTAGACGTTCCATCTAATATATTGCATTTATTTTATTTTATGATTGAGGGAGAAGGTATGTTAAAACAAAACTCAAAAATTTACCCACACAACATGTAACCATGGCAACACATTTTTTAAATCATGATGGTAAAATTTATTTTCGGAACTTTCTATTTTTACTAAAATGGAGTTCTTTTCATCTAGCAGATAGGACCTTGATTCTATAAGGGCCGGGCCTTAGCGCTTCTCTATCTTCAGGATCCCATGGGGGAACTCTTGATTCTATACAATAATGAAAATGGGAATTCACCCATGGATCTATATTATGTTTCTACGAAAACATATCTACTTCAGATTAACAAATCCACTAATAATCAAAATCCAAAATCCAATCGATGAAAATCCTATTATACGAAATCCGGCCAAAAAAAGCAAAACAATTTTGTAAAGTTAGGGTAAATATTTTACCTCTTGAGTCAAATTTTTATGCGAAACCCCAACTCCAAAAACCAAAAATCCCCACGATCAAATACCAAACGAATCATCGACAATAAACGTTGAAGAAGCGAATAAAATATTTGAATGATTTCATCTAACCAACAACAGATTTCAAGTTTTCCTGCCAATGTTGTCCGACAAATTCCATCTCTTTTTAACTATCTGAGAATAAAAACGGAAAGGCGATTGAAGTTGTGGGTTGAGATGTGTACCTTAAATCGGTGGTGGAACAGGAGCACTGCAGCAGGGGTGGTCGACGATTGGAGTAGAGGGACCGAGGGCGTTCGACAATTATCTTTGTTAGAATCAAAGTAGGAATCAACTGATGAACGATTGAGAGAGATGTAGCCGAAGGTTTCAGCAACTTTTCACATTATGAGCGAGAGATACAAAAGGTTGATTAACCAAACAAAAAACCCTAAGAGACCTATTTATACAATGTAAGTTACAAGTAATTACATAACGGACCCTGAACTATACATATTGACATTTATACTCTAACATCCCCCTCAAACTCAAGTGGGGGAAGAATGAGCCAAGTTGAGTTTGGAAACAAGGGCCCGAAAACGCCTCGGAAGATGAGCTTTGGTAAAGATGTCTGCAGTCTGATCAATGGTTGAAATTGGGAGAAGTCGAACGGTTTTGCGAAGAACATGTTGGCGGGTAAAATGACAGTCAATCTCGATGTGCTTTGTACGCTCATGAAAGACATCATTGTGAGCAATCTGAATAGCACTGTTGTTATCACACCACAACGGTTTTGGGGAAAACTGATGAGCACCCATATCAGATAGTAACCAGCGTATCCATACAAGTTCTTGTGTAGTGTCAGCCATGGCTCGATATTCAGCTTCAGTGCTAGATCGAGCTGGCAGAGATTGTTTCTTGCTGCGCCAGGAAATAAGAGAGTCTCCAAGGAAGAAACAATATCCGGTGGTAGAGCGTCGATCAATTATATCTCCATCCCAGTCAGCATCAGAAAAGGCACGAAGAGTTAAGGACGATGTGGACGAGAAGTGAAGTCCATGAAACATTGTTCCTTTAAGGTATCGAAGGATACGAAGAACCGCGACATAGTAATCGGAGCACGGAGCAGCCATGAACTGGCTGACTATATGAATTGCATATGCAAGATCTGGTCGAGTAACAGTCAGGTAGACCAGCGAACCAACTAGTTGACGATACCTTGTAGGGTCCCGCAGCGGGGTACCGGCATTGGGAGCAAGATGTAGATTTTGCTCAATTGGTGTAGACGCAACTTTGTTGTCTGTAATCCCAGCTTTGGACAATAGATCTGAAATGCACTTGGCTTGACAGAGATAGATGCCAGAAGAGCCTGACAGAACTTCAAGACCAAGGAAGTAGTGTAGCTTACCAAGATCTTTCATCTCAAAACATGAGTTGAGAGACTGTTTGAGATGGTGATACCTGTAGAGTCACTGCCAGTAATGATCATGTCATCAACATACAAGAGTAGTAATATAGTACCTGCAGCAGTGGTCCGAGTAAACAAGCCAGAATCATAATTACTCGGAGAAAACCCCAATGAAATGATAGTGTTGCTGAATTTTTCAAACCAAGCACGAGGAGCTTGTTTGAGGCCATAGAGGGCTTTTCGAAGTCGGCACACATGACCCTGACGAGAGGTCAGACCTGGAGGGAGTCTTATGTAGACCTCCTCTTCGAGATCACCATTTAAGAAGGCATTCTTGACATCCATCTAGTAAAGTGGCCATCTTTTGGTGGCAGCTATGGCGAGAAGACTACGAACCGAGGTGACACGAGCTACAGGAGCAAACGTTTCCTCGTAATCAATGCCATATTCTTGATTGAATCCTTTTGCCACCAGACGTGCTTTATATCGATCAATAGACCCATCAGCCTTCGTTTTGATTTTGAAGACCCATTTGCAACCAATGGGTGACTTGCCCGGTGGGAGAGGTACAAACTCCCATGTATTGGCTTTGTCAAGAGCTTGAAGTTCCTCAGTCATAGCTTGCTTCCATACAGGGTTAGAGGCAGCTTCCTTGTAGGAAGTGGGTTCGTGATTGGACAGCAGAGTAGCATAACAGTGATAATCACGTAGGTGAGGAGGAACTTGTCTTACTCGGTCTGAGCGTCGTGCTCCATCTGGTGGTTGAGAGGAGCTAGGATCTATAGACTCAGCAGATGGCTCAGAAGTAGTCCTTGTAGATGGTGTAGATGATTGATCATGATCAGAAGGCGCATATGGCATAGATGAAGATTCAGGTTGAGACGAGACAGGAGAAGGTGGAACAGATGGCATAGAGGAGGGTTCAGATTGAGGTGGGATAGAAGAAGGAGGGACAGGTGGTGAGGTCACAGATTGAGGTAAAATGGAAGGGGATGGATCCGATGGAGAGGTGAGTATGGGATCTAAATGAAGTGAGTCCAAAGAGATAGAGTTATCAGTAAAGAAGGAAGTGTAAGGATTGGTATGTCCTGAAATTTGGACACTGTTGAGAAGGGAAGATGTTCCCAGAATGTGACATGACGGGATATACGTAGTCTTTTAGAGACTGGATCCCAACAACGATTGTTGGTCCCGAAGGCCTATACAAGTTTGTAGAAGGGGGGGGGGGGGGGGGGTTGAATACAAACACACAGATTTTACTTTTCTAAATTGTTTATTGATAAATCATTAACAATTTACAGCTTGTTGCGGAAACAAGATTAAGGATAAACCTAAATCTAAACAAGTTGGAACACTAAGGTTTCTTGCACTAAGAAAGATAAGGAGATTACTAATAAAATCCTATCTTGAGAGAGATGTGAACTTGTCCAGAGTTAGCAAGTTACTTCAAAAGAAGTGAGTTCATCTCTTTATATACTGCATGCATTTAATGCAAGTCAGTATACACTTTACACGTGTCATCAGCTGGTTGGTTGCATGTCATTGACCTTGGTTGACAACCTTAGTAGCTGTAAGGATGAACAGTGTAGTATCAGAGTGGTTGTACGATTTCAGATATTCGGAGGTTCTTTTCTGACATTTCGTACGGAGGCGTGCAAGGGTGGTTAAGACAAAAGTACTTTGTACGGAGGACTTCATGATCAGCTTTCGTTGATTCAACGATTATCATTTACTATTCAGTAGATGATAAAGTTCAGCGATAGCTAAAGTCTTGTACTTGATACTTCACGTTGAGTGGACAAATCTGAGTCTTCGCTGATCCGCATCAGTTCATTAGGAGACTTGTCGCTGGTTCTTGAGCTTGATCTTCGACTTCAGCGTAGAACCTTTGTTGACGTGAAACTTGTCTTCAGGGATCATAAGTAAACAACTAACTTATCAGCGATCATCATAATGACTGAACAGACTCAGTATTAATGGTGAACAGTTTCGCTGAATGTTTAATCTAAAAAGCGAGAGTTCCTATCAGCGGTACTGGAAGATCTTAGTACTTATCAGCGATAGTGAAACTCTGATACATATTGTTTACTTACAATTTTCACTAAGTATAAGAGAGGGTCATTATCAAATCACTGAGGGTTTGGATCAACAATCTCCCCCTATTTGATTATGACATAGCAACAAAGAAAATTGCTATTTAATGAAAACATAAGGATAAAAAGAACTCATAAAATATTTGTCCCTTTTACTGTTTTATGGGATCTTTTCAGTACTGATGGAGTAAAGTACATTCGCTGAAATCTTTCTTTAAAATATTGAATCAGGTTACAATGAAGAACAGAAAGATTACAAGTACAAGCGAAATAATTTACAAGTACAGAAGGATAACTGATACAATATAGAAAAAAAAGATTATATCAGCTTTCAAAAGGTTCTTCCTTAATGAGAAGTTCATCAAGGGTCGTCTTTTCAGTGGGGATCATCCAGTCAGGAACCGTTACGCCTTGTTTTCTTTTGTTCAGCGCTTCTTTAAAGATCAAGGGTTTTAGGTGTCGTGCCTGAATGTCTTTTCTGAAGTCACACCAGTAGATAAGATCTCTGAGCTGTTCGATTGGAGTGATTGGAAGCTCAGCGATCCGTTGAAAGCATTTACGTTCGTCGTAGTCAAGAAAGAATATTCCATAAGGATTACTGATGACTTTACCAGGGACGAAAAGTTCACATGGTGGCAAAGAAATGTCAAGGGCAGATAGATCAGGGTCAGGACCAAGCACTTCAGCGCGAGAGAAACCAATTCCAGTTTCATTTCGTATGACAGGACCTGAGTTTGAATCTTGACGTTTCTTCTTTGGAGAGCCCCTTTTTCTTTTCAGCTTTAGATCAGGAAGAGGAGGAATATCCACACAAGAAGATATCAAATCGATCTGTCTGTTTATCAGCTTTTCGAAATGATTCTTGTACTTAGATTGTGACGATTGGATAGCTAACCTCATCTCCAGCCATTCAGAGAGACCATACCTTTTTACAGTGTCAGTGCGAAAGGATTCAGTTTGGCCATCTTCTCTGAAAAGTTTGATGTCAACAATAGGTACTCCGATAGATGTTCTTCCAGAGATGAATACCTTGTTGATCTTCGCTGGACGATATCTGAAGTGAATTTTCTCTTTACACCAGATCAGGGTGGTCTGAGAAAATTCAGTTTTCTTTTGCACGATCTTCTGGGCTTCTTCCCAAAGTTTTCGTTGGACTTGAATGGGAACACGCTTCAGCTTTGGGTCTTTGACAGATTCTTGAGTAAGCTTGATGGCGTATTCTCTGTCTTTCTCTTCAGCTTCCTTTCTATCAGCGATGAGGCGTTCAGCTCTGAGGTGTTCCTTGTATTCAGCTTTTGAAATTCTGAACTTAGGAGGAACTGAAGGCAGTTGATCACGCCTTAGAATGATTCGCTGATCCTCGAATCGCTTTATCATTTCTTCTCTTTTCTTCTGTTCTTCTTCTCGTAGCTTTTGAGGAGCCAAGGAAGGTCTGTTTCTGTGAGATAGAGTTTGTTCTTCAGGTTCATCAGTCTCAGAGATCAAATCCAAGACTGGGATTATTTCTTCAGCGGCAGCTGGAATTATTGGTGAAGTCGCAATTGTGGAGCCTTCAGCGATATCCTCAAACAGGGGAGAGGACTAGCTGAAACGCAGCGATCTTATAAATAAGAACTGGGTAGAAGAACATGGGTAGAAAAGATAGAAAAAGATAGTGGATGCGTAGAGAGGTTGTTGAGTAGAGAACTGATTGTGTATTGAGATGTTCAGGGAAGGAATATAAGTAAAGTTTAGTGTACCTAACAAACCGGCTTTTCAAGCAAGATCGCCAGATTTTCAAATTCAGCGAGGCCTTTGCCTTTGCTTTTCTCAGCGCCAGAGGCTGAGGGCTTTGTCTTTGTCTTCTCCCCTGAAGGTTCTTTTATTGAGATTCCCTTAAGAGCTTTGATCCTTGGGGCAGGTTTGACGATAAAGAAATTATCGTCATCTTCATCATCATCATCATCCTTTCTTGGAGAGAAGGATGGTTCATCTTCAGGGATGTCGATGTCTTCATCTTCTTCTGCTTCGGATTCCTCAGCATCTTCTTTGAGTTGCTCCCCCTCAGATACAAAGGCGAGCTTCTCGGTTCCCTCAGGGTTTTCATCTCCCTGAGGTCCAGCGGTTAGATCTTCATTCCTCTCTCCCGTGATAGATTCATCATGGGAAAGGTCTTCAGCGCTTTTGTTTAGATCTTCAGCGCTCTTCTCCCCCTCTTTCTCATGATTGGGGGAGGAATGAGTAGACTCAGCATTGGTGTTATCTCTGTCTTCTGGGCCAGATATTTTCACACAACCTTCAAGCTTTGCTATTCTGTCTTCTAGGCCAGAAATAGCAGGCGTGATTTTCTTCAGCTCTGTGCGATCCGCCGCTGTGAGAGATTCCAAAATAGGGGCAGGGGCAGGAGCAGGAGCTGGATTATTTGCCTTGATGACCAGCGTCTCGATCATCGTCTTCATAGAACTAACGTCGGTCTTTACAGAGCCTAAGTCAGTCTTGACCGCTGACATATCACCCTCGAGTTTTCCAACCGATGTCTTCAGCGTTGTTACTTCGCTGGACACGGTCGAAACTGAGCTTTTGAGGCTGGTGTAGTCAGTGTAGATGTCAGAGAGCACCTTGGCAAAATCGGCGAGAGTCTTATCAAGTCCCTTGATGTCTTCAGTGGAAGCTTTCTTCTCCACCACCGTCGTCAGCTTTGTCAAATTTTCTCCAGCGTTTGTTACAGCTGTAGAATTGTTGGAGAGTGTGGTGGTGAGACTGGTCAGCTTTGTTTCCACGGACTTTAGAGAAGTGTTGATGTCTCCCAAATTAGGACCTGTAATATATAAGTACTTATGAACAAAGGAAAGCTCAGAAGTTTCAGGTATAGTTACAGTGTTTAAGGTGGGATTTGTACCTGCAGGAGGATTGATGAACTCGTCAAAGTTGCAAGTTCCTGAATAATGTTCCATATACTCTTCGAAAGTACGGTGAGGTATGGTGATCTCTGCAGGTCCTTTCTTCATCATTTGTTGAGAAGCATCAGTGGTGGCCTCTGGAATGATGGCATCTCCAGTGTTAGCTGGAGGAGTGTCCAAAGAAGTGGAGGGAGGAGCGAAGGATAAGATTGGGATTCGGGTTCTGAGTTCAGCGTTGGAATCGCTAACAATCACTTCATCAGTCTTTTGAGAGACTGAGGGAGGTTGGGTAGTTTCCAAGTTTCTAACCTCAGCGTTTATAGACGCTGGAGTCTGGATTGGAGGGATGGCTTGCACGGGTGTGGCAGAGCGTACCACGGAACTTTCCTTCAGCTCGTCAGAATGAGCTGAGGAGTCTTCAGCATGGAATTGCTGGGGTTACTCCTTGGTTTTCTTGATCCTTTTGGAATCAAGTTGGGTGTGAGAGGGTTTCCTTTTCTTAGAAGGAGAGGATTTTGTGGCCGGGGTATCAGCGATGGGTATTGTCGCTGAAGGAGCCACAGAAAGCGGAGAATTTAGAAGAGTGAGAAGAGTAGAGAGACGTACCTCATTGGCGACAGGCTTGAAGTCGAGAACTTTAGGGCCAATCTGAGAAAGTTTCAGATCACCCTCTTCAGGATAGCTGTCCTTTAGGCCATATTGAAAGATGGCGCTGATGAATCGTGGGTAAGGAACCCATGCTGGTATGTCAGCGGCAGAATCGACACGTTGAATCAGGTCATCATAAATAATGGAGGCCCAGTCAATGTTTAGACCTTTCAGCAGTGCGTATCCCATGGACTGCTGAGGTTGGGCGGCTTGATCAGAAGAGCCGGACTTCGCTGTCATGCAACTGATCAGGTGTGCGAAGATGAAGTTCATCTCGCTGGGCATCTTGGATTTCTTTATCAGCGTCAGTTTCTTCTCAGGCTTCTTGTCCCTTCCAATATCCCAGATATAACCCATTGCGTCAAGGAAAGCAATGATTTCTTCTTTGTCAGCGTGCCTCTTGTGGTCAGGGAATGGAACGAAGGGTTTTTCTTTGGTAGCATTTGGGAAGTTCAGGGCTTTTCGGATTATGGCAGGGGTTATCTTGATGGTGCCATACTCAGTATCGCTGAGTATGCAGTCGATGGTTTTGGATGCATCTTTGGCAGAGGGTAGCTCAGTGTGTCTGGCAGAGTACCAGAACTGGGATAAGAGCCGCTGACTGGCAGGAGGTGTTATGGTCAGGGCTGTGTAGATGGGGCTGTTCTTCAGAAAACTCACAGCATCGTCCAGATGTGATACTTGCTTCCGTGGAGGAAACTCGAGAAGAGCTGAGAGATTGTTGGCCTTGGTCCAATCTAGTTGATCCAGCTCGAACTTAACCTGAGGGGCTTTGACGATGTCCACTTCCTCAGAGTCAGTGGAGATGGACTCAGCGGTGACATTGATTTTTGAAGATGCCATTTCTCTGTATTATCAGTTCAACCAAAGATGTTAACAAATAAGAATTGTCTTAGTATGGAAAGAATTTCCATTAAGATTTTTCGAATTTTGTCCATTTCATTCAGACATAAATGTCTTAATGAAGATTAGGGGTTTTCTTGATTTTTTTTAAAAATGAAATGTAAAACCCATAAAGTCTTGTATTCCAGTTTCTGAAAGAAAATTGGATACGTATGAAGAACAAGTTTAAGATTTTAGATTTAAAACTTGAAGAACAACCATGAAATGGTTGTGTTCATAAAACCATGAAAGAAATGATTTTATTTTACAAAGTTCTTTTGTTTTATCTTGTTAAAACAATGAGAAGATCGAAAACAAGTTATACGCATTTGATAAAAGATAAGAACATATTAACCTTGAAGTTTTGATGAAGAAGATGATGAACAGTTCTTGAGGTTTTTGAGAGCACAAATGCAACCGAGGATTCTTTTCTTGCGGAGAAAGATTGTTCGCGTAAAAGACAAATATAAACCAAGAGTTGTTTATATAAGGATTTTTAGAGAGAGAAAACCTTGAGCGGGAAAAGGTTTTCATCATGACACGGACACATGTTTGCATTTGATTGGAAGTTTGAACGAAACGTGCAAACGTGTGTCAGAAAGAAATCGTGCCTGGTGTTATTCGTTGCAATGACGTCACAACTGTCCTTTCACATTCTTTTAGGATGTCTCTGAGGTTTTGAAAGCTCAGGGACTCTTTTGAAAAACATGAAGCACTGAATAGAAAATATCAGTGAAGGTTTAAAGAACTTTCAAAATATCGCTGTTAAGGAAGAGATATTCAGCGATGCAATTTATTTTGAAATCTTGCATTTACATGCGATTGTCAGAGAGAGAAAAACATACCTGGATATCAGTTTAACCAAGTTTATTCAGAGAGAAGATGATGAAATGGATTATACAAGTTGATTTTATCCCGAAGGTTATACAAGATTGTATAAATGTATCGCTGATCAAATGTGAACCGCTGAAGATTTTACCCTTCAAAGTTCAGCATTCCAAGCTCGCTGATGAGAAAGTTGAATCTTGTATCATCAAGAGGTTTGGTAAACAAATCAGCTAACTGATAATCAGTTGGGATAAAATGAAGTTCTATATCACCATTCATCACATGATCTCTGATAAAATGATATCTGATTTCTATGTGTTTTGTCTTTGAGTGTAGCACTGGATTGTTTGCTATAGCGATGGCACTTGTGCTGTCGCAATAGATTGGAATTTTGGAGAGCTGAAGATCATAGTCTAGTAGCTGATTTCTCATCCACAAGACCTGAGAACAACAGCTTCCAGCGGCTACATATTCAGCTTCAGCTGTGGAAGTGGACACTGAGTTTTGCTTCTTACTTGTCCAACTTACCAGCTTTCCACCCAGGAGCTGACATCCTCATGTGGTGCTTTTCCTATCCATTTTGCAACCTGCAAAATCATTGTCTGAATAGGCGGTTAGATCGAATCCTGAGTCTTTAGGATACCAAAGGCCTAGATTCGCCGTACCCTTAAGATATCGAAAGATTCGCTTTACAGCTTTCATATGGGATATCTTAGGTTCAGCTTGATATCGTGCGCACAGACATGTTGCGAACATAATATCGGGTCGGCTAGCTGTAAGATACAATAGTGAGCCGATCATCCCATGGTACAGCGTGACATTGACAGGAACACCCTTTGTGTCCTTGTCAAGTGTCAGCGGTGGTGCCATAGGGGTTTTCATAGCTGAACTTTCAGTTAAGTCGAATTTCTTCAGCATATCTTTAACATATTTTCCCTGATTTATAAAAGTTCCTTTTTCAGTTTGCTTAATCTGAAGACCAAGGAAATATGTTAGTTCACCCATCATGCTCATTTTATACGCATCTTTCATTCTATCAGCGAAACGAGTACAAAGCTCAGGGTTAGTAGAACCAAATATAATGTCATCAACATATATTTGAACTAAAATGATATGACCTTTCACTTTTCTAAAAAATAAAGTTTTGTCAATCTTTCCTCTCTCAAATTTTTCAATATGGAGATAAGTAGAGAGAGTATCATACCATGCACGAGGAGCTTGCTTTAAGCCATAAAGTGCCTTGTCCAGTTTATAAACGTAACCTGGACGCTTAGGATCTGAGAATCCTGGAGGCTGTTCCACATACACTTCTTCATTCAGCTTTCCATTTAGAAACGCTGACTTAACATCCATCTGATGTACAGTGAAGTTTTTGTGTACATCATATGCTAAGAAAAGACGAATAGATTCAAGTCTTGCTACTGGAGCAAAAGTTTCGTCATAATCTATGCCTTCCTCTTGTCTGTATCCCTGAGCAACAAGACGAGCTTTGTTGCGAGTTACATTACCATGTTCGTCCAACTTGTTTCGATAGACCCATTTAGTGCCTATCACCGTTTTGTCAGTTGGTCTCCGAACAAGTTTCCAAACTTTGTTTCTTTCGAATTCAGTCAGCTCTTCTTGCATAGCGCTGACCCAGTTTGGATCTCTGAGGGCATCATCTATTTTCTTTGGTTCAGTTAGAGAAATAAAGTTAACAAATAAACAAATATTACCTGCACTTCTACGAGTCTGAATACCAGCATTGGGATCACCAAGAATTTGATCTGTTGGGTGATTTACAGTCCATCGCTGAGCTGGAGCATTCGTCGCTGACTCAGTCTGAACTGGAGAAACTGAAGATGAGGCTTCAGCTACTTCTGGATTATCAGCTAAGAGAGGAATGTTTGCATTTGTCACTTCATTCACTGATTGCTGAGAAATAGACGGAATTTCTGAGGCATTTGGATCAACTGCAGGTATAGTGTTTATAGGAACAGCTGAGACCCATGATGTTTCAGCTTCACTGTTCTGCATGTTTGGAATGATAGTGGGACTATCATCTTCTACTGGATGAGCATGAGTGGGAACTTCTTCTGAATCACCAAGATGAGAAAACATCCATTGATTCAGTTCTTCAGTATCAGCGTTCGGTTTAGAGTTCGCTGAACGGGATTCGTCAATCGTGACGTGAATAGTTTCTTCTACAGTTTGTCTTCTACGGTTGAAGACTCTGAAGGCTTTGGAGACTGAGGAGTATCCAAGAAAGATTCCATCATCAGCCTTAGGATCAAACTTTCCAAGGGCATCTCAGTTGTTCAGTATGAAACACTGACATCCAAAGATGTGAAGAAAGCTGATTGAAGGCTTTCTCCCATGAAAAAGTTCATAGGCTGTCTTTTTGAATCTTTTAACTATCAGCGACCTGTTTTGCGTAAAACAAGCAGTGTTGACAGCTTCTGCCCAAAACTGAGTAGGCAGGTGAGAATCGCTGAGCATTGAACGTGCATCTTCAATAATTGTTCTATTTCTTCTTTCAGCGACTCCATTTTGTTGTGGTGTTCTCACTGACGAAAAGTTGTGAGAAATACCCTTACTCTCAAGGAAGGAATCAAGAGAACTGTTTTTGAATTCAGTTCCATGATCACTCCTTATTGAGCGAACAGTCATATTGTTCAGAGTTTCCATCTTCCGAACAAAGGTGATGAGTTCTTCAGGGGTGTCACTCTTAGAACGGAGAAACATTACCCATGTGAAACGAGAGAATTCATCAACTATGACCAGCGTATATTTCTTTCCAGCGATGGATTGTTTGTTAACGGGACCAAACAAATCCATATGGAGTAGTTGTAGAGGAGATGACACTGAGGAGACTTGCTTTGACTTGAAGCTTGCCTTGGTTTGCTTCCCTTTTTTCACACGCTGAACATAAAGACTCTTTGGCGTATGAATGCTGAGGTAGACCAGTGACTAACTCTTTGGAAGAAAGAGTATTCAGTGTCTTGAAATTTAGATGTGAGAGCCTCTTGTGCCATAGCCAGTTGACATCAGAAGATGCCTTTGAGAAGAAACAGGAGTTCTCAGTGGTTGTTGAGTCCATGTTTATTACATAAACATTTTCCAAACGATAACCGCTGAGAGCTATCTTCTCCTTTTTGTCAGAGACAAAGCAGGATTCCTTAGTGAAAATCACTTTGTTATCCATGTCGCAAAGCTGACTGATGCTCAGAAGATTATGCTTCAGCCCTTCAACATATGCGACTCTTCTGAAGGAGGTTGTACCATTTGAAAGTACACCATACCCTCGGGTATGTCCTTTTCCATTTCCACCGAAAGTCACAGAGGGACCTTTCTCTTCCTTGTATTCAGCGAGCAGGCTTTTCTTTCCAGTCATGTGTCTAGAGCATCCGCTACCGAGATACCAGATACCCTTCTTAACCTGCAATACAAAGGAAGATTAGTTTTTCTTAGGTACCCACTTAACCATGTATACACGTTTGTCAGTGGAAGTAGTTGGAATGGAAGGTTCAGCGGTCTTCGCAGCATTTGAAGATTCAGCTTTGTCTTTCTTCACTTTGGTTAATTTCTTAACCTCAGTGGTAGGAGTCACCTTGACCTGATTT
This sequence comes from Saussurea involucrata, assembly GCA_033807775.1. Lineage (NCBI taxonomy): Eukaryota > Viridiplantae > Streptophyta > Magnoliopsida > Asterales > Asteraceae > Saussurea > Saussurea involucrata. Next base: position 128,167 of record CM066318.1, read on the forward strand.
TTACCAGGGTTGGTCTTCTTTGCCTTGGGGGCAATCTTCACCTTAGCTATCTTTTCAGCTTTGGTGGCTGTGGGGCACTTACTAGCAATATGATCGGTAAGTCCACAGTGATAACATTTCCTATAACTAAAAGTAGTTCTAGGACCACTTGTATGCTGAGCTTTTAATTTTGAATTAGAAGTGCCAGCACCAAGTAAACTATTGGCTATAGAAATGGGACGAACATTCAGTTCTTCAGATTTCTTACCAAGGATATCCACTCTGAGTCTAGGAGTAGATCGCTGAATAGATCCAGAGATCAGCTTTCTAGATCCAGAGGGGTAGGTCACTGAGGCTTTAGAAGCATTCAGCTTTGGTACTAAGGTACCCTTCTGAGGATTTTGGTAAATAACAATTCCTTTACCTTTGTCTTTAGAGACAGAGGTAGGTTTTGAATGAACCATTTTCTCCTTACCTTTTGAGGAGGTAGGAGTTTCCTCAGGGATTGGTGTAATGGACGAGGAGCACTGAGATGATGAAGTGTCAGCGACTAAGGATACGAACGTTCCAAATTTAAGCATTGAACGTTCAGTGGTTGGTTTTGGAGTACCATATTTATAACCCAGACCACGTTTATCACTCAGAGGAATCTGAGCCTTAATTATCTCAGTGATCTTTGTTGAAGAATTACACCATCCTTCTGCTCGTTCAATTTTGACTAGCTGATTTAAATAGACTTGATCTTTAAAATCATCTTCAATTTTAGAAAGCTTTTCTATTTGAAGGTGGCAGTTTTTAAGCTTTTCAGCAAGATCAAGATTTTGGTTTTCACCCACAGCTTTGCCGTTCATGGCTTCGTATAAACTTCTAGTCAATAGATCGATTTTACGGAGACTATCAGCTTCATCAATATTTGCAATATTGGTAAAGAAAGAAGGTGATACCTGAATGGCAGATGTTGAAGTGGAGGGAATGTCTGAACTTTCTTCCTCTTCTTCAATCTTGGCCATGAGACATTGATTTGCTTCATCATCTTCAGAATCAGATGATGAGGCTTCTTCATCAGAAGCAACCCAATCATAGTCAGCCATCAGGCCTTTTCCTTTCTTTTTAAAGCTTTTCAGCTTTGCATACTTCTCCTTCAGCTTTGAGTATTTGTCATCTTTATTCCTTGGAACAAATGATTTCTTTGTAAAAGCTGAAGGTCTCATGATTTTCTTTGACCTGCACTCGTTAGCGAAATGACCTGTCTTTTCGCAGTTGAAACAAGTAGCAGTAGCCTTATCAACAAAAGCTGATGATTTAGGCTTGTCAGCTATGGAAAGAGTTTTGTTCTTTCTAAACATTTTCTTCTTGGCGAATCTCCTGAACTTTTTAGTTAGGAGAGCCAAGGATTCATCATCATCTGAAGAATCAGAATCTGATGACCTTTCAGAGTTACTCTATAACTCAGTGATAGTGACCGAGGGTCGCTGAGTAGAAGGTTCCTCTGAGATTAAAGCAACATGGGTGCTTTTGGAATCTTTTACAAGATTCTTCTTAAGATGGCTAGATTGCTCATGATTCAGCAATGTGCCATATAAGGTAGCAAGGGTCATTGATCTTAGATCCTTTGACAGCTTGAGACACATGGAATAAATGTCCCAGCTTTCAGGTAAACATTCTAGAAACTTTGTCAGTACTTCAAAGTTAGAATATTCCTTACCAACAATTTTCAGATCTATAATTAGACAATTAAAACGTTGGTGAACTTCAGAGAGAGTTTCATTTTTACCAGAAATGAAGCTTTCGTATTGTCTTACCAGGTTGATCTTTCTTGAGTCCTGGACTTCAGACGTTCCTTCATACTGAACACATATTGTGTCCCACATGGATTTTGATGATTTCAGGTTCATGACGGAATGGTAGACTTCGTCAGGAAGGGCCATGGATAGTATGGATCTGGCTTTTGTATCTATAGCCACTTTCTTCTTATCTTCGTCGGTCCACTGATAGATTTCTTTAGGAATCAGCCTTTCTGGAATAGCAGCTCTAGTTGCAGTGGCTGGACTAAAGGATCAATTGTTACAGGGATGTGTGGGCCGTTCTCAAGATAGTAAGGTATAGTAGGGTCTACACCTTCTAAGAAGAGTGTCATCCTATTTTTCCACAAGTTGAAGTTGTCTCTGGAAAATCTAGGGGGTTTTGCAAGAGAACCATTGTCTATATAATTTGTGTTTGTGTGGGAGGCCATTTTCAGATAATAGCAAGGAAGAGAAATATCTTAGATTAGATCTTGTTTATGAGATTAAACAAATCCGCTCTGATACCACTTGTTGGTCCCGAAGGCCTATACAAGTTTGTAGAGGGGGGGGGGGGGGGGTTGAATACAAACACACAGATTTTACTTTACTAAATTGTTTATTGATAAATCATTAACAATTTACAGCTTGTTGCGGAAACAAGATTAAGGATAAACCTAAATCTAAACAAGTTGGAACACTAAGGTTTCTTGCACTAAGAAAGATAAGGAGATTACTAATAAAATCCTATCTTGAGAGAGATTTGAACTTGTCCAGAGTTAGCAAGTTACTTCAAAAGAAGTGAGTTCATCTCTTTATATACTGCATGCATTTAATGCAAGTCAGTATACACTTTACACGTGTCATCAGCTGGTTGGTTGCATGTCATTGACCTTGGTTGACAACCTTAGTAGCCGTAAGGATGAACAGTGTAGTATCAGAGTGGTTGTACGATTTCAGATATTCGGAGGTTCTTTTCTGACATTTCGTACGGAGGCGTGCAAGGGTGGTTAAGACAAAAGTACTTTGTACGGAGGACTTCATGATCAGCTTTCGTTGATTCAACGATTATCATTTACTATTCAGCAGATGATAAAGTTCAGCGATAGCTAAAGTCTTGTACTTGATACTTCACGTTGAGTGGACAAATCTGAGTCTTCGCTGATCCGCATCAGTTCATTAGGAGACTTGTCGCTGGTTCTTGAGCTTGATCTTCGACTTCAGCGTAGAACCTTTGTTGACGTGAAACTTGTCTTCAGGGATCATAAGTAAACAACTAACTTATCAACGATCATCATAATGACTGAACAGACTCAGTATTAATGGTGAACAGTTTCACTGAATGTTTAATCTAAAAAGCGAGAGTTCCTATCAGCGGTACTGGAAGATCTTAGTACTTATCAGCGATAGTGAAACTCTGATACATATTGTTTACTTACAATTTTCACTAAGTATAAGAGAGGGTCATTATCAAATCACTGAGGGTTTGGATCAACAACGATAACCTTTGTGTTCAATTCCATAGCCAAGAAAACAGCATAATCTAGAACGAGGTTCGAGTTTGGTGTGTTCATGAGATTGCAACTGAACGAAACAGGCACAACCCCACACTTTTAGGAGTTCATATGCCGGGGAGACCCCATGAAGTACTTCATAAGGGGATTTTTGATTTAGGACGGGGGTCGGGTGTCGGTTGATGGTGTAGACAACTGTGAAGGCAGCTTCGCCCCAAAAACGTTCTGGACATTTGGCTGAGATTAATAGAGTACGAACAGTATCGAGGATGTGACGATGTTTACGTTCTGCACGTCCATTTTACGGAGAGGTGCCGGGACAGGAGTACTGAGAAAGAGTACCCTGAGATTGAAGAAAAGAGAGGAAAGATGATTCTTTGTATTCCATAGCATTATCTGCTCGAAGAATCTTTATAGGCTTGGAAAACTGGGTCAGAATCATACGGGCGAAGGTAATATATATTTGAGATAGTTCGGAGCGATGTTTCATGAGATATATCCATGTAAAGCGTGTGTGATCATCGATAAAAATAACAAAGTAGCGAGACCCTCCCATGGATGGATGTGGTGCTGGACCCCAAATATCAGAGTGAATGAGATCAAAAGGAGAAGCAGATTTAAATTCATTTTGTTGAAAGGGTAAGGCATGATGTTTGCCAAGTTGACAAGATAAACAAGAAACGTTTTCAAAAGAAGTGTTGCCTAACAGTCCTGAACTAGCTAACAGTTTTATCCTAGCTAGAGATAAGTGTCCTAGACGTTTATGCCATAATTCAAAGGAAGGGATACCGGAAACAGAAGCAACAAGATTTGATGAGTGTAAGGGGAGACGGAGGTAGACCACTTCAATCATCCGACCAACTTTACGGCCTACTCCAAGAATCTGCTTGGTCTTTGGATCCTGCACAACACAACCAGAAGGATGAAACAAAACAATTAGTCCGGATTCCATAAGCTGAGTGATAGAAATCAGACTCAGAGATAAGTTTGGAATATGTAGTACATCAGGTAATTGAATATTGGTGGTAGATACAGTTCCACTGAAAGATACTGGTAAGCGTGTGTCATCCGCAGTACGGACTGATGAGAACATGCTGGAGGTTTGCTTAGAGATAAACCCGTCAGCCTTAGGTGTCATGTGATTACAACATCCAGAATCAAATATCCAAGGATTACCTGATGCTGAGCTATTGCACTGAGAATTCATACCCATAGAACCTGTCATGAGTCGCTCTATAAGCTCTTGGTTTCGGCGCAGAAGTTCCATAAGGTCAGGCGATGAGTTGGTGTTATGCGGTGCCTGAATTGTCGGCATAGAGGAGTCTTGAGTGATTGCCAGCATATGATTGAGTGCGTTGTTGCTTTTGCTTATCTGAATTTCGTGGATGCTTTAGACAGTCAAACCCATAGTGTCGTGGCTGTGTGATTCCACACCAGCGACATTTTCGAATTGGGCAATCGAGAAAGAAAATGAGAAGTAGAGTGACAAAACGTGCAGTCACTGTTAAGATGTTCTCAAACCCTGTATTTGCGGATCAAACGGTTTAAGAGTTCCGGAATGAGGATCCGGAACTTGAGACTAGAAACGAGTATTAAGGTAGGTTCCTGAGTGGTTCAGAAGTTGAGAGTATCGGGAGTTTAAGAGTGCCGGGATTTGAGAGTTTAAGAGTACCGGGAAATGAAAATAGAATGGTTGCGGGACTTGGTTGAAGATACCAGGACTTGATTGGGATTGCAGACTTGGGAATAAAGTACCGGGAAATAGGATAGATGGTACCGGGAAAATTGAGAATGAGGGTACCGGGAGATGCTAAGGATAGTACCGGGAAAAGACCACAAAAATCGAGAAATCGTAAGGGTTCAATACCTGGATTTAGAAAGTCCCGCAAGTGAAAACAAGAAATACCGGGATTTAGAAAGTCCCGCAATGTAGGGCAAAGGGCAGTACCGGGAAAAGAATGCAAGTACCGGGAAATTGGTAAGTCCCGCAAGTAAGATGAAAACAGTACTGGGAGATCGATTTGAGTGCGATTTTAGGGTTTCGATAGAAGAACACAGACAGAACCGCAGGTGGAAAACGAAGCAATGAAAAAAAACGAGATGAGTAATCGATTGACAAGACGTACCTAATGCTCTGATACCATGTTAGAATCAAAGTAGGAATCAACTGATGAACGATTGAGAGAGATGTAGCCGAAGGTTTCAGCAACTTTTCATATTATGAGCGAGAGATACAAAAGGTTGATTAACCAAACAATAAACCCTAAGAGACCTATTTATACAATGTAAGTTACAAGTAATTACATAACGGACCCTGAACTATACATATTGACATTTATACTCTAACAATCTTAACCTCAAAAATACGTTTTCATCGGTATAAACCTATTTTTTCTTATATGGACAAGAATGTCATGAATTTAATTAAAAACTGATTTAAGGTCATTTACCTAAATGATCCTACGGAATACACATATAAACCAAGAAGCAAAAATGGAGAAAGATAGGTGTATGGACGAACGTGCAACCTAACCCAAGAAACAAATGTCATGATCAATCGGGGAGAAGAACATCTTCAGAGTTGTAATCGTCTATCACCACTGAGAGCGTTGCTGTGAGCGACTGAGATTTTGTCGAGGGAAGATTTGAGGTTGAGAGATTTTTGTAGGAATGAAGATGAAGGAGTGGGAGAGAAATTGGTGCGGAAACGTTGGGAGGGAGAGGTGAAGAACGTGGAGATAGGAGAAAGTCGAAGAACAATCATTTTGTATTTCATCCGGATTGAGGAGGAATCGAGATTTTATCGTGGCAAAGAGGTGAGAGATATTAGGACGATTTTGGAGAAAGTGGGGGAGAGGGTAACTTGAAACCGAGAACTGAAACGATAACGTGGGGGAGGAAGATGTCAGTTTATTTCAATTCTAAGGGTTTATGCTTTTGAATCTTGTACATTCTGCTTAATAAATGGTAATCTTGAAAATAACTGAAATAACTTTTTTTATTAGTATAGATATATCATAAATAAATGTACAAAAGTTTTCCGACAAAAGCTATATAAATCAAAATTTAGAAAATCTTTTGTTTTCGAAAAGCTAGAGTATTAGAAAGAGGTAATTTTGAATTTAAACTTTCACATAAATAAGTTGGGTAATCAGGGTCGGGGCTGGCCACGTGTAGTCCGTGCAACCGTACAGGATATCAAAGTCCAAGGGGCATCAAGTTGTCATCTATTACTAGTTTTCCGTTTATTAATTTGGGAATTGGACAACTGAGTCTTAACTATGGAAATAGACCAACGCCTGGAAGTGATGGATATTGAGTGCACGACATGAACCGGTGAACACCCAACATTTCAACAACTCAAACCACTTTCTATTTAGCATCTTAATGAACAAAGAAAATTTCTTAACGAACGACTATGATCACAAAAATTTTTATTCGTTTACGTTCGTTCGTTTAGCATCTTAACGAACGAACATTAACAAACACATTTTCTTTACAAATGAACAAGAATACCAAAAATTCTATTGTTTACCATTCATGTTTGTTTGTTCAGTTAAATTAAACAAATGAACACAAACAAACCTCCGTTCGTATTCGTTCAGTTCATTTGCAATTAAAATTAGCACATCATGTATCAGCATAGTTGGAGCACGTTGCACAACAATAACAACATATTATGATATTGTCTGATTGGGCATTTGTTCTTTGCAATGCATAATAACATATATTATGAATTTTACAATTTATCACTGTTTTTTTTACCGTTGTTTACTTTGAGGTTTGACGTTACCATATTAGATTTATAATTTAGTTTTTGGACCTGTAACTGTATTAGTTTTACTCTTTGCTCACTATTACACTAACTTCCACGTAATTTACTATTTAACTGTAGGGGAACTACTAGACAAACAGACTTTTCTGACGGAAAAACCGTCGAAAAAGGATTTTCGACGGATTTGTCTGTCGGAATAAAAGTCACCGCAACAAGACTTTTTCGCGGATTGACAATTTTCGGCTTATATTTCCACCGGAAGTCGCCGGAATTTTTCTCCCTGTTTAACCGTGTAGTTGATTAAATTACTAATTAAAAATAAATTTCCGGCAACTTTCCGGTGGATTTCCGCCGACAAAGCAACCGGTTTTTTTAAAGGTACTCTCTCGGCGGATTTTCAGCGGAAGTCAACACGGTTTGACTTTATTAAAATCCACCGGAAAGTCTTCCGATTTTGGTCCTTTATTTAGTAGTGGGGCATTTTTTTAGCATTTTTGCATAGGGTATCAAAAACCTTAGAACCGGTCCTATGAATAATAATATTTATTTATAGATGAATGAATAATTAATAACACTTCTCATCAAGAAAATAAAATATAAGTTTATGTTTGGAAAAATAAAATTACAACCACATACGGGTTGACAATGGTTGCTATTTTGAAGTATGGTAAACAAAAACCCAATATAAATAAATCGATATGTGTGTCATATTAAATATTATAAAATTCTTATTTTCTATTTAATATGTCTGGATAAAAGTTCATTATTATGAAAAAAATTCTCAATTTAAAAATAAACATTTAACTTATATTAGTTCTATAGATGTCATTTAGGATAGAAATTAGTAGAGATAAGTGATTATCTTATTTGAATATGTTTATTAGTTGTTTAATTGTTAACTTTACAAAGTTTATAATTAATTGTTATTAATTGCTTGTAATCTTGAATTTTTATATAATTGAATTTAACCAATGGTACTTTATATTTAACAATATATTTTTAAGAGTTTATCGAATGACTTCTAATATAGATGTAGACAATGACTAACTTGATTAAATGGAGGTATTTTTTGTAAATATTTGTTGTAATAATAATATTCAGTTGCTAGTATTGAATGATTCAAAAGTTATTGTATATATATATACATATATATTCAACATTTACTCAATATTTGCAGTTTTGGCTATGAAGCACATGATAATTCCTCGCATTGTCTACAAAAGATAGAGGGGTTGTTTCGTAACTTTTACTAATAGACGGCAAATAAGTTCTCTAAATCTCAGTTAACAACAATTCAAGAACAAATCTCCATTAGGTAGTGTTTGGTACGCATACATGATTGGACAGGACTGGACATGACAGAACAGAACTGGACAACACATGACAGAAAAGAGGGTAAGACTGAACAGGACAATTGTCCATCTCGTGTTTGGTAGGACTGGATATGACAAGACTAGACAAGTTACCCCTAAAAGTTGTTTGATGATTTTATATATTATATAATAGTTACAAATGACACAAATAAAGTATATATTTAAATAAGAATACAAGGTATATATTTAAATAAGAATACAAGATGCATCTCAATGAATCTTAGTGGTGTTGAAGTGGTGGTGGTGAGGTAGTTGTGGTCGATGTGGCAGAGATATAGGTGGTGGTGGGCATGGGGGATGAGTCGTGAAAATAGTAACTGACTTAAACGGACGCAGCCATGGGTGGTGGTGATTGGTGGAGGTGGTCGACAATGATAGTGGTGGTGTTGTACGGTGGTAGAGGAGGTTGTTGTAGTGGAGGAAGAGGTGGAAGTGGTCGTCGGTGGTTGGCAGTGGCTACCTATGTATGTGTGTATGTATGTATTTGTATGTACGTATGTATTTGTATGTACGTATGTGTGTATGTATGTATGTATATATGTACGTATGTGTGTGTATGTACGTATATGTATATGTATGTGTATGTGTATATGTATGTGTGTGTATGTGTGTGGATGTGTGCATGTCTTTATGTATGTATGTATGTATGTATGTATGTAGAATACAAGGTATATATTTAAATAAGAATACCAGGTGCATCTCAGTGGTGTTGAAGTGGTGGTGGTAGTTGTGGTCGATGCGACGGAGATATATGTAGTGGTGGGCGTGGGACGAGTCGTGAAAATAGCAACTGACTTAAACGGACGCGACGATGGGTGGTGGTGATTGGTGGAGGTGGTCGACGATGCTGGTGGTGGTGGTGTACGGTGGTAGAGGAGTTTGTTGTAGTGGAGGAAGAGGTGGAAGTGGCCGCCGGTGGTTGACAGTGGCTAACGGTGACAGTCGGTGGTGGTGGCGGTGATGGGTGGTGGTGATTGATGGATGTGGAGGTTGTTGTATTGGATGAAGAGGTGGAAGTGGCCAACAGTGGTTGCCGGTGGCTACCGGTGGTGGCGATCGATGGAGGTGGAGGTAGTCAATGATGCTAGTGGTGGTGGCGATGGGCAGTGGTTACGGAGGTAGAGGTAGCCAATGACGATAGTGGTAGTAGTAATGGCCGGTGATTGTGGAGATGGTGGTGGAAGAAATACCATATTAGGGTTATATATCAAACGAGGGTAGATTAGTAAGTTTTTAGTTTCTGTGTCACTCTTGTCCCATGTTGTTCTACCTATTTTGGTGGAACAAGAAAAAAGACCTTTTTGTCCTATCTTGTCCCACCTTGTCCTAGTCCCATGTCGCGCCAAACATGGGACAGTGAATTTTTGTCCTGTCCCATGTCACGCCAAATGTGGGACAATGAGTTTTATCTCGTCTTGTCCCATGTACCAAACGCAACCATAAAGATAGAATAAGATGGAGGGATAAAGTGAAGATCGGTCTTATTCATGAGATATTGATTAGAATGGAGTTGAGAGATGAAAGCACATATGCCATCCTCATATTAGATCTATCTCTCTCTCTAAGCTATCTGACTATGAGGATGTTCTCTCTTTACAATCTTTATCTCTCTCTACATTAATTGTGCACTCATACAAATGAACTCCTCTGACACATTATATAGTAAGCTTATATAAGAATAGCCCAAGCCCATTACATCAAGCCTAAGGCCCATACATGAGTTATTACAAATACAACACAAGGCTTAAGATGACTTTATAAAACTTTCACATACTAAGGACATTTTGGTCTTAACAAGTTCATATATGAACTCGTATGATTCACATATGAACTAGATGTTCATATGTGAATCAGTTAATTAGTTCATATGAGAAACAATTACTTAGTTGATATGTGAATAACAAGGGTTCATATGTGTATATGCTAATTAGTTCATATGGGTTTATATATGAATCAGTTAATTAGTTCTTAGGTGAATTAGTTAAAATATAGTTCATATATGAATCACACGGGTTCACATATGAACATATAGTTCATATGTGAATCGCATAGGTTCACATATGAACCCGTTTTCCGTCTATATGTATAAGTTTCGAAAGTACCCCTCTATTTTTGGCATAGCCGTAAATTTTGACCAGTCAAAACCGCAATTCTTGACAAGTCAAAGTTGTAATTAGTTACCAGTCAAAACCGATCTTGACCGTATGAAGGGCTAGGATTATTTCTCTACTTCTCATATATCTAGCACTTCTCATTTAAACCTATGGCTATATGTATATATATATATATGTATGTATGTGTGTGTGTGTGTGTGAATGAATGGTCGTGTGGGAAGTTGAGGTTAACGTCAGAAGCGTGAGAAGTGGATTTGAACCATCATTAGGGTGGCGTAGTCCAGAGGTAGGTCGTAGTATACCCCGTATATAATGGCCATAACTTGGTGAGAAGTTTGGTCTGGACTACCCACTTTCCCAGTCAAACACCTGTTGAGAATGGAGAAGAGAGTATTCCATAGAGGGGGAAATCGATTTCTTCTGAAATCATTTCTTTTCCTTAGGGTTGTGTTGTACCCCCAACATCTCAATAAATCGGCATAGCTCTTCGTCTGTGGGTTCCTCTGTGTATTCTTTATTCCAAGAAGACCTCTGGTTGGTAGGCTGAACTCCAGTGAGAACATGGTTCTGTTGAATTTGAGTTCGAGGTGTTCGGATTTGTCGGGTTTTGAGATGTAGCCCTTGATTTGTCTATCTTCTGGGTCAAACCTGCTGCTCATCCAGAATTGATTGAGATATCTGGCAGGGATATTGTTGGCGGTTTTGGTTAATAGGGGGTAAAGATAGTGTTTTTCCAGAATGTGAAGAAGGATGGCTTGTGCTTCCCCAAATGCGGTTTTTGAGGGAACCAGGTAACAGTTGTTGGGTTTTAGAGGAAGAACATGCTCAAAGTGTTCATGAGCGATGAAGTTTAGAAGGTGGGTTGTTGGAGCAAAATCTGATGTGTCACCGGAGTTGTCCTGTTCTAGGTTTCCGGCCATTTCTAGGTTCTGAGAATGCTCAGAATGGGATGGGGAGTTCATTGGAGTGTTGGAGGTAGATGCCATTGTGATAATCTTGAGGAAAGTAGTAAGAATGAGGAAGTTGCAGGTTCTGCAAGGTTCGCCGGAGATAAGGAGGAGAGGAAATTCATAAAAGTAAAGAGGAAATGGTAAGTTTGATTTTATACTGAGGAGGTTATGGTAGAATCTGAAGAGGTAAATAGGTGAAAGTGAATAAAATTTGGGGTCCGCAATCGAGTGTATACGGCTGGGTTCAACTTTCCAGGAAAACGTGTGACATGTACGCCCAATCAAATAGTACCACGTCATACATGTCAGAGCACGATTAGATGGCGTACGCGGCCCATTAATGCTTGGCGCGTGGGCTTTTCTACTTTCAGATGACTGTTACTCTTCAGAAATAACCCTCACTGTTACTCTATGAGATGAAATTTCTCATAACTAAAATTTTATGAAACTTTTTGATCATCTAAAGTTTTTACTGTTGTCCAAACTGTTTTTAGGACATATTTGGAGATTAGTGTCCTAGAAAACTGTTTAGGAAAAGATTATGTGCGAGTAGCCTTTAAATACCTAGTTTAGTCAGCATACGTTTTGTGGTGTAGTGAACGTTTTGACTAGAAAACTTCTTTAAGACATTGAAGATGATCGATAGAGTTCCCGTATGAAATTTGTAGTCATAGAGGATCCGGCTTACAGAGGCTCTGTTGAGCTCAGCAGAGGCTCTATGAGCTTAAATTTCTAATAACAGAAGACTCATAAATCTTTTTTATCATTACTTGATTGGAATGTCTTAGACAGTGTTTCTAGGACGTATTTGAAAATTGATGTCCTAGAAAATTGTTTTCAAGGAGGATTTGTACGAGATACTCACCTTTTGGCTTTTCATTGATCGGCATAATACCTGACTTCTGTGGTTTTGGTTGATCACAATTCTTCTTTGGCTCCCCCTTGAATGATCAACCTCTGTAGATCAGTTCAAGGTCTCCTTCTACTCCCCCTTGACCAATGCTTGGATCAAATGAGATAAGTAGTGCACAGAACATAGGTCAAGTTTATCAGAGGTTCTGTGAAAATTTTCAGAGGCTCAGAGCAATCCCACAGAAGCTCTGTGAAGTATAGAACCTTTGATGATAAAGAATTTACATACAGAATAGATTAATTTTATACATATTTACAAGAAGATCAAATATTACTTACAGAGGATTTAACTCATGTTAATCATTCCTAACTTACCCACCAAGAAAAGGAATCTTTTCTCATCAAGTGCCTTGGTGAATAAGTCTGCAAGCTGGTATTCGGTGGACACGAAGTACATTTCGATTGTGCCATATTCAACTTGATGCTTCAGAAAGTGGTAACGGATATCGATATGCTTTGTTTTGGAGTGTTGTACTGGATTGGCAAAGATGGCTATGGCACTTTTTGAATCACAGAAGATGGGTATCTTGTATCTGTTGTGGCCATAGTCCTTCAGCTGAGTTTTCATCTACAGAACTTGGGAGCAACAGCTAGCAGCAGCAACATATTCAGCTTCTGCCGTAGATGTCGATACGCAGTTCTGCTTCTTTGAAGTCCAACTGATTAATTTCCCACCTAGGAATTGACAACTCCCAGAGGTACTCTTTCTATCCAGCTTGCATCCTCCATAATCTGAATCTGTGTATGCCTTAAGACCAAAACACGAGTTCTTCGGATACCAGAGGCCAAGATTTTTGGTCCCTTTGAGGTATCTGAAGATCCTCTTCACAGCAATATAGTGGGGTTATTTTGGGTTAGCTTGATATCTTGCACAGAGGCATGTGGCATACATTATGTCAGGTCTACTTGCGGTTAAGTATAAAAGAGACCCAATCATGCCTTTGTAGAGCTTGCACTCTACAGATTTGCCATCTGGATCTGAGTATAACTTATTTCCTGTGGCCATTGGGGTCTTCATTACAGAGGCATCAGAAAGACTGTATTTTGAAAGTATGTCTGAGACATATTTAGCTTGATTTATGAAAATTCCCTCTGATGATTGTTTTACTTAGAGTCCGAGGAAGAAAGTTAATTCTCCCATCATACTCATTTCAAACTCACTCTGCATGAGTTATTCGAAATCTTTGCACTGTTGTGCATTTGTGGACCCAAAAATAATGTCGTCCACATATATTTGTACAAGCAGAATCTCGTCATCTTTTCTTTTATAAAATAAAGTAGTATCGGTTGTACCACTGTCGTAATCATTATTGAGAAGAAAGGTTGAAAGTCTTTCGTACCATGCTCTTGGAGCCTGTTTCAGTCCGTACAGAGCTTTGTCGAGGTAATACACGTATTTTGGGTACTTGGAGCTTTCAAACCCTGGTGGCTGTTGAACATATACTTCTTCTTGGATTTCACCATTCAGAAAGGCAGACTTTACATCCATTTGAAAAACTTTGAAACCTCTGTGGGCTGCGAATGCTAAGAAGATTCTTATAGCTTCGAGCCATGCGACAGGGGCAAAAGTTTCATCGTAATCAATACCTTCTTCTTGACGATACCCCTTGGCCACCAATGTTGCTTTGTTTCTGATGACCACTCCATCCTCATCCTTCTTGTTTCTGAAGACCCATTTTGTCCCTATTGCTTGTTTCCCTCGTGGCAGAGGAACTAAGGTCCAGACTTTGTTTCTTTCAAACTGTAGAAGTTCTTGTTGCATAACATCTACCCAGTTTGGATCGTCTAGGGCTTCAGAGATTCTTTTTGGCTCGATCATACTGATAAAATTTGTAAAGAAACAAAAATTAGTAGTGACTGATCTTGTTTTGACCTTTTCAGAAGGGTCACCGATTATAAGGCTTGGAGGATGGCCCTTGGTCCACTTTGTTGTTCTTGGAAGATGGTCATTTGAGTCATTCAGTTGAACCTCTGTCGTTGCACCTGGTGATTCTGTTGCAACTTCTGCAGTAAATGGCACTTCTGTGCTTTTTCTTGATGTTTCAGCTTGTGTAAGGATTGGAATGAGAGTTGGAGGTTGTTCCTCTGTGAAAATAGAGACTGAGTCCTCGTCTTCCTCTGGTATTGATTCTTCTGTAGACGCTGGAGTTGGAATTTCAGGAGCCTCTGTGGTTGAATCCTTAGTTGTTTCATCTTCTGTTTGCTCCCCCTCAGCTCGTGCATCTGTATGATTCACAGAAGAGGATGAAGTATTCAATGGACCAGTTAGAGATATACCTGATTCAATATGGTTGGTAGAAGATGTTTCTCCAAAGGCTCTGACAGTTCCAGCAGAGGGATCAATATCATCGTGGAACATCTCTTCAAATAGCAGATTTAGGTCTGCTTCTCTTGTAGTTGAGATGCCAGAGGATTCCTTCTTTAGACCGAGTTCTGAACTGATTTGTTCAGAATTCTTTTGAAAGGAATCGTCAAAAGACACGTTGATGCTTTCTACAATGCTTTGTGACCGCAGAAGATAGACTCTGTAGGCCTTAGATGTGGCAGACTATCCAATGAACTTGCCTTCATCTGCTTTTACCTCAAACTTTCCTCTTGCTTCTCTATCATTTAAGACAAAGCACCTGCATCCAAATACATGGAAGAACTTGATGTTTGGTTGCCTTTTGTTGATCAAATGATACGGTGTCTTGATGTGCCTCTTTACAATGGTTGATCGATTTTAGGTGTAGCAAGCGGTTGATACTGCTTCTGCCCAAAAAGTCATTGGTAATCCACATGCTGTCAGCATAGTTCTTGCAGCCTCCACAAGCGTGCGGTTCTTTCGTTCAACCACGCCATTCTGTTGTGGGGTGCGTGCAGCAGAAAAGTTCTTTGATATGCCTTCTTCTGTAAGATAGGCTTCAATGACAAAGTTTTTGAATTCTGTGTCATTGTCGCTTCTTAGTTTCTGAATCGTGCACTCATACAGAACTTGGATTCTTTTCATTAAATTTATCAGAATGTTTGGAACATCTGATTTCTTTCTGACAAATTCAACCCATGTAAATCTTGAGAATTCATCGATCAAAACAAGTATATATTTCTTGCCACCTAGGCTCTGTGTAGCGATTGGACCGCAGAGGTCAACATGAAGCATGTACAGAGGCCTAGGGCAAGAGACATCAGTCTTGCCTTTATGGGAAGCTCTTTTGAGTTTTCCCATTTCGCAGGCAGAGCATAAATGATCTTTATTAAACTTAACATTTGGCAGACCTTTGACTAGATCGAGTTTTACAAGCTTATCTAGAGTATGAAAGTTTAAGTGATAGAACATGTTATGCCATAACCAGGCTTCTTTGCTTTTGCATGTGACAAGGCAGAGCTTGTCTTCCTTGTTCTTGGCACAAAAGTTCACGAGGTATAGATCACCTCTTCTTTCGGCTCACAAAAGTTCGAATCCTGTGTCTTCACCTTGTAGAGAGCAGAAAGTTCTTTTGAACATTACGTTGAAACCCGTATCGCAGAGTTGGCTAACACTGAGAAGATTGTGTTTAAGGCCATCCACATATGCAACTTTGCATACGGATATGTTCTCCTTTTTTATGACTCCGTAGCCTCTAATGTACCCCTTTTTGTTGTCGCCAAAGGTCGCAGATCCACCATCGAATTTTTCTTTGTACGTGGATAGAAGACCTCTGTCGCCAGTCATGTGCCGCGAGCATCCGGAGTCTAGATACCAGATCGGCACATACTGCTTCTGCAAGACAATAAAAGAGTTTTAGGTACCCATATCCAAATGGGTCCATCTTTGTTAGGGGTCTTCAAGTTTGCCTTAGCATTCTTGGTCTTGGTTTTAGCTTCTGTTGAAGAACCTTTTTGTTTCTTCTTACCCTCGAATTTAGCATTCTTTTTGGGTATAGAGAGGAAATAGTGTGGACTTGAGAAGTGTTGGATTAATTGAAACATGAGATCAAAGCAATGACAATAATGAATGTGCGGAGAAATTTGCTTGAATTTTTCATTAAAAACATGAAATGGGGGCACAGAGGCATTACATTCTATCCTAACATTTGACTTCCTATTACAAGAAGACCTATGTAGGCTAGATTGTTGTTTGCAAAATCCTTTGTTGAGAGCAGCTTTCTGTAGACCCCTTCTGTGGTGAACTTCTGCAGGTTTCACTGTCACAGAAGAAAAAGATTTGTTATTTTTAGGCCATTTACCCTTCTGTTGCCATGTTAGTTTTTCTTTAATAGGCTTTAAGGGTTTTAAAATCTTTGAACTTGTTGGATTTTGAGAGGAAAATTCCTTCTGTTGTTTAAATTTCTCAAGCTCAAGAGAGGTTTTGGCTTGTATACACATGTCCAAAAAGTCTGGACAGATAGGAACTCTTGTGATTTTCTCCTTGGGAGAAATAGTTCTGTTAAGAACTCCAGAGGGTAGTTTAAAATCCTCTGTGTCACAAGGTACTATCTCTGACTTAGAGTCAGTCTCAGATTCGTTAGAGGATGAGTCGTCCTCATATACAGAGGTTGAGTCACTTAGTTCTCTTTCGACAGAGAAAAAGATATATCTGAAAAGGAGTTGATGGAAATCGGGAAAAATAACTTTTACGAAAACTTCTATACACCTTCCATTGATCAAAATCTCTCTGAAGAAACCTTAAAAGATACTTATGTTGACTTGGAAGATAGTTCCATGGAAAAGGAAGAAGTTTGAAAAGTTTGGCTTGAACTCAGGTGCCTCTGCCGATATTTTCTTTCAGAGTTAATCATGTAGACAAAGGCAACCTGTGTTTGAGTCTCGGGGTCACCAAACTTAAAGATTCCTATCCGATTTTGAGTTTTTAGATACTTCTTAGGTTTGGACTCTCTTTTGACAGAGATTGAAGGTGACAAATCTGTGTTTTCAAACCATACATTTGTCATCTTCAGAGGTTTCCTCTGGTGAGGTTCCCCAGAGACTTTTCGCCTTTTGCTTACAGAGAGTAAGTTTGGAAAGCCAGGTTTCATTATACTTCCAATTTGAAATAGAGAGGACAAAGACTTGTTTCTTTTGATTCCTATATAAGGATCTATATCACATAATCCAATTCCCCATCTTCCTATTTGTGTATTAATTTTCTCGTACACCTTCTGTGCATCTTGATATTTCTTAATTGAAATATCTCTTCTGAGTAAATCTTGACAGAGTTTCCTTTTGAAAATAATGTTTAAGAGCTAGGATATTCATTCTGTCGCACTCAACGTCCATAAGTTCTTTAGATTTTTCTTTTAAAGAAGAAATAAGTTCAGAAATCTTTTCATTTAAAGGATTTAGGCGTTTGTTCGAGTTTGTTTCAATTTCTTCCTTTTCCTGAAAGATTTTAGCTTTTTCTTGAGTGAGAAGTCTAGTTTCTCTCTCAAAGAAGGTGATCTTCTTTTGAACACTTTCGCAGGTCTTTTTCAGTTCAGAGTATTCAATGTTAAGTTTAAGCAACTTAGCTTCTACTGTATTAGAGTTAGAGTTAGAAGTGGATACCTCACTATCGGGGTCAGAGTTGACTTCTGTCATGCCACAGAACAGGGCGTTCTTCTCTTCTCCTTCGTCAGAGGATGTATCTGACAACCAGTTCTCTTGATTCACCATTAGTGACTTCTGAGCGTAGTATTCTGCTTTCCTTCTGTAGAAAGCAGAATCCCTCTGAGGGCGATTTGATTTGCTCCTACATTCATTGGCGTAGTGGTCTGGCTTTCCACAGTTGTAGCATCCTTGGTTCTGTGGAGCGTTTCCAGTTCTGTCGTCTGACCTCTGTCGGTCACCACTTCTGTCATTCCTGTCATTCCTGTCATTTGACCTTTGTTGGTCACCACTTCTGTCAGTCTTGCATTCATTTGCGTAGTGACCTGGGTTACCACATTTGTAACATTCTTGATTCTGTGGAGTGTTACCAACTTTGTCGTCTGACCTCAGTTGTTCACCTCTGTCAGTTCTGTCGTTTGACCTCTGCCGGTCACCACCTTTGTTGGTTCTGTCGTTCGATCCTTCTTTTCCTCGACCATCTCTTCCATAGCGTTCATTACCAGACCTTTTCTGGTATCCTCTGCTGAATTCTCTAGTCAAGAGAGGTAATGATTTAGCTATCGAGGCCAGGGTTGTTTCTTCTTCTTCCACCACCTCTTCTTCTTCACTATCAACCATCAGGATTTTCTTCTTCTTCTCTTTTTCCTCCACAGCTTTTTCTTTCATCGGTTTCTCTTTGGCCTCTGTAGTCTTACCAACCAGTGCAATAGGTGCAATGATTTGAGCTTTTGTTTGTTCTATCTGAGGCACTTGGGCTGCCAATGTTCTATAGAGGTCTGACAGAGTCCATGAGTCTAAGTCCTGATTTGTTTGCAAAGACATAGACAACTGGAGCCATTCTTCGTTGAGGCTCTTCAGGAACATGACATTGTTTTCTTCAGAAGTTCTGTGGATTCCGATCTTCTTGCATTTGTTGATTAGAGAGTTGAACCGATTATATGTTGTCTGCAGAGTTTCTGTCGGCAGAGCTTTAAATGCATAGTATTCATTTATGTATTGGGCTCTACGGTTCTTCTGAGTTTTGGCCCCCCCTTCTAGTTGTTTTTCTAGTTCCTTCCATAGATCGTATGCAGATTCACATGCATCTAGGGACTGGAAAAGGTCGTTGGGAATGGCCATAATCAGAAGTCTCTTTGTCTTCTGAGCAACTTCATATTTTGCCCAATCAGTTTCGGACCACCTATCCTTGGTTTTTGGTTTCTCGTGTTCAGGGATGTCTGGTGTGTGGTCTGTGGCAGGTACACGAGGAACTGTGATCATGGGAACGAAAGGAGGATTACGAAGATAGTATATGAGTTCTTTGTCAGTACCCTCGAAGAAGTGAATCATTCGTATCTTCCACTGAGGGTACTCATCTATGAGTAGTGTGGGTGGTTTGGTTAAAGAACCAGCAGTAAAGAAGTTGTTTGTGTTTGTCATTTTGAGAGAGTGATAATATCCAGAAAATAGGGTATGAACAGTAAGCTTTCTGAAGATGAAGATAAAGTTGATTCTTCGAACAGTGTTTGTAAGCTTAAAAGCTTTGAATAATGCACTAAAATGGAGATTTAACCGAAGTAACAGTTTCTGTAAGTTTACCAAAGTCCGAATGGATCGAAAATGGCAGAGAAAAAGAAGTTGTTTGAAAGATATGAAGAATAGGTTAAAATCAGTCCAAGTTTCTACCAGAAATCATTGTAAGAGAGGATCACTTGATATTAAAAATCAAGATCTGCTCTGATACCAATTGTTGGTTCCTGTTTTGCTTAACAATGATGATTCTTTCAGTTAATTCAGATAAGATATAATGCGGAAGCGTATTTAAAGAACTGAAAGACATAATGAGGTAGAATAACACACAATATCAAATAAGTAATATGTTAATGATAGATAAATATCTCAAAGATTCACTGTATTTGATATTAAGAAGAACACCAAGAACACCAAAGGTTTAACAAGAAATCTGCTCTTAATGGTGTGTGTGTGTGTAGTGCGAAGCTTAATTTCTTTCTTAATGATTGATTGATCTGTTAATAGAAGAACTCAACATGAGTCTTCTATTTATACTACTTCTAAAGGGGACAGGTTTAATATAATAAGGACTGAAGCTACAATTGACAAGATCGTTGAACAGTAGTAGGTACAACGTGCATTTAATGTGCAGACTGCTATTACAGATAATCATGATGATCTGTACAAAAGAAATCTTTTAGAAGCACGCTTGTCTTTGTAGATCTTTTTGTCTTCATACCACAGAGGCTCTGTCAAGTATGACAGAGGCTCTGTGGCCTTGTCCGCTTAGAAGAGTCTTCTGTCGATTCTTCACTTCGGTCTTCTTGGTTATTCGGCAGAGCCTCTGTCGATGAATTCTATACTTCAGTGTTCTTGGTCACTCGGCAGAGCCTCTGTTGGTGACTTCTATACTTAGCCTATTTTTCAATACTTCTATAAACAGAAAGATTGGAGCTAACATGAACATATGCACAAACTATATCTCTCGATGACGGGGAGACTCATTTCCATCAAGGTGGCGGGAACACGTGAGTGGTGTCACCTCATAATGTTACAGGGACTACACCTCATATTCTTGGTTTTAGTGTACATACCTCTTAAGCATCGCCTCAAACCCTCGTATACCTGTAGCGTCTAATCCGAAGAGTTACACCTCTAGGCTTATTGAACCTTAGTGCCTACCCTTTCCCTAGACAAGTTCCACCTCAAGAACCTCATCAGCCCTTTAGTGTCTACTCTCTAGTAATTTAAGTAGTTGATATATTCATTATCAACACATAATATTAAAGAGTGTATGTTAGGAATGTATATGAAATGATTTTAAGTTAGTAGCTCTATTGTTATTCTAGTGATGTGGTAATATTTTCTAAAATATTATTCCCCACCCCCACATTAGAAATAATATTAAAAACAAACATCAGTCTGCATTGGTTTGATCTTCATTATGTACTAAATTTGAATGAGACAAAAGTTGTGGCTAACAACTATTTTGTTCATGTGAACGACTCTGTGCAATTGTTATACTGATAGTTTCACTTGCTATGTCTAAAGGACGACATTAGTTTAAAAAACCCTCTCTATATAAGGTATCCATCATTGTTTTTGAGTGCCAACTTGTAACCAATTTCATTATATTGGACTAGGGACTGTTTACAAAATGCTCACGTAATAAAATAAGTTACCCTGGTAAGTGATTACCCACTTAGCGTTTGTTAAACAGGCCCGTAGTTTCCTTGCACACGCTAAATGAAGTACTCCAAGTTTGTTGTGTACACATGCAGCACATTGCAAACTTGTTGGAAATAAGACTGGTTCTCTTGGAAACAAGCATATGACACAGAACGATATGTTGTTGAATCATCTGTGATCAAGGAAACCATGAAGATGAGTGGTGAAGTATATCATAACTTGAAGGTATCAACTTCTCAGGGTTGAGTTTTAATGAATAAACTTCTTAGGGTTTAACATTTGTAAATTATGTTTATGAGTTTGTCTTAAATAATAAATCCATCAAATTGTTATTCTCTGCTCATCATCTATTTTGTTGATCCAACCCTTCAGTGATTTGATGATGACCCTTAGAATTTGCTTACTGAAAAATTATAAGTAAACATTATGTATAAGTGTTTCACCATCAGTGATAACATATTGAGTTTGTTTAGTATCACTGATGGGTAACCACTGCTCTTCAATATTTCTCAGTGATAAATGTACACCATTGATAATTGAATTTGTTCAAGTATCGCTGATGATCACTGATTGTTTATTGGTTCGTGGAAAATATATCCCTAAAATCAACAATGGAATAGCACACAAGTATACATGCCAAACTAGTATCGTTTTGAAAACAAGTAATAAAATGGTACTAAGTACCAAGTATCGATCCCACAGAGACAAATAAAGCAAGCGGTTAATCTTAAGCCAAACTTAAAATAAGATTTCGAGAACATAATTCGAAGGAATAATCTTTGAGTGAAGTAACGACTTTGAAAATGGTTGTAAAACAGTAAAAGAAATGCAAGGGTGTAAGTTCTGGCTGGATTACAGCTGTCAGGATCGATTCTTAACAAGAATTAAACTTCTTAGAAACATAATTTAGAGAATCTTGCGGAATAGAACTCTAAATCAATTAAAGAACAATCAATAGAATTCAACACACTGTATATATCAAACTGTATTACTCACAAGCTTTACACCAAACCTCAATCTCGATGAACAGATCTCACCAAGACGACTTCTACTTCTCTAGAAATAGGGTTCTTACACCTTGAGGTTAAATCTCTCTGAAAACAATATCGAATTGCTTTTCACACGTATATTAACTCGTCTATCATCTATCTTTAATAGCTATCTATCAATACTATTTATACAGAAATAATTACAAGATAACTACCAAAAGTAAATTGATCTTCTGAATCTTCGTTAAACATATCTTGATCAATTCCTTCTTTGTCTCCAAAAGTATCGCATACCAAACTTATCAAGTCAGCAGTATTAACCTTCATTCTTCATGAGCAGTACTAACAATCTTCAGCAGTATTAACCGATTTCATCTCCAGCAGTATTAACATTACTCCAGCAGTATTAATCATGAGCAGTACTAACAGATATTCAATTATGCACCAGCAGTACTAACCTTGACTTGCAGTAGTAACTGTGTCTAGCAGTAGTAACTTGGTCTAGCAGTAGTAACCTTGCAGTATTAACTTTCTTCTGGCAGTATTAATGTAGACTTAGCAGTAGAAATCATGGACTAGCAGCACTATCCATACTTAGCTCATTTTCAGTTCCCAACAATCTCCCCCTAACTTGACTTTTAGGAAAAGAAGTCAAGTTCTTCAAATGATGCTACCAAAACTTAGTCATCATATAAGCATAGATCAGGACTTAAACCTAGACTCTGATTTACAATCCTTCTTACCAAGAATCTTCCCATAGCAGAGTCTTTGTTGCAGACCAATTTTACATGTAACATCCCTTTCAGTCTTTTCATGCAGTGTTTGTAGATTTCATCCACCAGATAATACTCCTGATATGTGTTGTCAATTGATATAACATACACTCCACAATTTTCATAGAGCATCCAGTGGGTTACTGCTTGAAAAGGTCTTGCTGTTATGTGCTGAACTACTTCTGGTCTGAACATTAGGCATAGGTATTCTAACACCATCTTTGTGATAGACATACCTCTTTCTGTCAACATGTTACCATAGATCTGCATGCCTACTTTGAACATCTCTTCCAAGTCAGATCTTGAGCATCTTCTTACAAATTGTCCCCATGTTCTGTAGACTTCAAACTGCCCATCAGCTCTCTTGAGTCTGATATACTCCTTTCTCTCATCTATCAAAGTATCCCAGTGACTGATTTCAGGAGGATGTGAATCTAATGGAGTCACTTTGATTGGTTCAGTATCAACCATAGTGATGTACAAGTCACATTGTTCATTGCTAAGTGATTGTGCATTACTGGATTGACCTGTCTTACTATCTCCTTGTCCTTCATCCTTGGCAACTCCTTCCTTTTCTTTCTCTTCTACCACTGGTTTCTCAACAGGTTCTACCCTTTGCTTCTTTACAAACTTCTTTTTAGTAGCCACAGACTTTGTTCTCTTTCTGCTGAAAACCATCTTTGCATCCTTAGTTTCTTCCTGTTTCTTGGCAGTTGGAGGTGTATCATGTTTGGCTTTGATTAAAGCCTCTGCAACCTCCACTTCTTCTACTGTAAGCTTCTCTGTTACTGTTTCAGCTTCTGTTTCTGTTACTGTTTTCTTTGTAGATTGAGCAGCATTAACTGTTTCTGCTGCTTGCTTAGAGTCAGCAGCATTAACAGTTTCTGCTGCTTGCTTAGAGTCAGCAGCATTAACAGTTTCTGCTGCTACTTCAGTTTCAGGCTCTTTCTCTGTTACTGCTGCTTTCAAGATTTCTGTTACTACTTCTTGTATGACTTCTGCTGCTTCATGAACATTTGCAGCATTAACAGTTTCTGCTTCAACTTCAGTTACTGCTTCTTTTGGAACTTCAGTTATTGCTGCCTTTACAGTTTCTGCTTCTTTAACAAGCTCTTCCACCTTTTCTGTCTCCCCCTTATTCTGTGCACTGGACTCCCCCTTAAACTGTGCATTATCAATTTCCATCTCAGTCTCCATCTGAACTGTCTCCCCCTCAACTTGTAGACCCTTCATATTCAGTTCTGCTTCTGATTCTGACTCTGACTCCCCCTTTTTGGGAGCATCATCAGTTGGAATTCTTCTTCTCAGCACAAATCTTGCCTTTTTCTTTTTGTGCAACAACTTGGTGACCATCTTCTTGAGCTTCTCAATTTGAGACTGTTGGTAGGTGACCACAGTCTTCAGTTGCTCAATCTCCTTCTTCTGTGCCATAACATCCAAGTTGACATTTCCAATGGTTTCCATCAATTCATCATAGTTATATCTATCCTCACCTTGTTTAGAAGTGTTTACCTTCTTTAAAGGATCACTGGAAGTAGCCATCAATTCCTCTTTGTTATGTCTATCCTCACCCTTTTTAGAAGTTTTTACCTTCTTTAAGGGATCCTTGGAAGTTTTAGCAAAAGCCTTCTGCCTAGCAGAAGCACTAACTGCCCCCTTGGTTTCTTGGCACCTGGGTCCTCCTAATGATTTCTCATTTAGAGTTGCCATGGGGAAGGTCTTATTTATGTTACCACTGTCCTTCTCTGTGCTAGCAGAAGTAGTGGCAGCCTTAGCACCCATATGCTCATCCTTCTCCTTAGAGAGCACCTTCTTGGGGTTGGGAGACACCCCTATGGTTTCCCTGTTGATATTCTCAATTGGAGAATGCTCCAACTGAGGGCTTAAAGGCTTAGGGCTCTGAGTAGGTACATCAAGGGAAGGAACCTTGTGCACCTTTCTTCTTTGAAACTTGTTGGATAACACAGGAGTGGGCTTTTGAAGTATGTGCTGAGGGATATTTATAGTGAGTGAAGGTAGGGGTTGGCCATCAGTGGGATGATCTAATGAGGGCCTTGATCCTGATGCCATACCTTCAGAGGGGTGGGACACAACCATCATTGTAGAGAACAATGGTGTGTCAACTCCTTCCGAGTCCCTAGGAATTCTTCTCATATTTGAGAAAACCTTCCCTTTAGGGGGTTTGGGAACATATACCTCAGTAAACTGAGGTAAGTCCATCAATTCCTTGTTAATAACTTCTTGCACAAACCTTGGATACATGTAAAAGCTCTTTTTGGATTCCAAGTTTGACACAATATCAGATAAAATCATTTGGGAGAAATTGAACTTTCTGGAAGTGGCCAAACATACCAGAGCATAAGCAGTGGTACTGTTGAACTCACTCCATCCAGTTGTTTTCTTTGAGATGCAGTGCATAAGGGTATGAACAAGAAATCTCCATTGGGAAAGGAATTTTGACTTGAAAATTTTGAAAATACCAATAGAGCCTTCATACCCCATTCTTTGTATGGTAGAAAAGAGTTCTTCATTAGGAATAGAAGATATACCTGAAGCATCATTCAACTGAAGATGTATGCGAATAATCTCCTCTGTTACTGTCAAGGGTTTATCACAAACCCTGGTTCGAATCTCCGTTTGCCCGTTTTCTGTCACCACAGTAGCATTATCCCAAAATTGTTTTTGATGTTTAATGAATATCTTGGGAGCCACTGTTAGTGCACAGGAGATATGCGAAGACTTGAGAAAATCGACAATTTCATGGAATCCTGCAGATTGCTTCGGCTTCTGAAGCATTGCAATCTCATTGTGTTCATCAACAAACTCTCTTTGAGCCATTGTATCTGAAAATCCTTGAGCAAACACAGAAATTCTTGGGAGAATAGGTTAGAAAGAGAGTGAGAGAGAATCGAGTTCAAAGAGACGTTATGAGCGAAGGCGGGCTTACAGGGTATTTATACGCAGTATTAACCCTAGAATTAACAAAAGCAGTATTAACCACTCAAAGCAGTATTAACTACCGAGCAGTATTAACTGCACAAGCAGTATTAACTGCTGAGCAGTATTAACTAAAGATACAGGCAGTAGTAACCATGCACAAGCAGTAGTAACTATGCACTGGCAGTAGTAACATGCCCTCCATCAATCCTCTTGAAATATTGAAGGCAGGCCATGTTACCTGTCATGTGCCTAGAGCAACCACTGTCAACATGCCAAATGCTTCTCCCCTTAAGCTGTTGATTGCCCTGCACATTTAGATAAAACAGTTAGTTTTTGTTAGGGACCCAAGCCATAGTGGTCTTGGGTCTCCCTTGATCATCAAAATACTTACATTCTGTTTTGATGAGCTTGTCAAAGTGAGGAACATCAGTGCTTGAGTACTTTGTTTTGATGATAGGTCTAGAAGCAGTACTAACTGATGCAGAAGTACTAACTTTGTTAGCAGCACTAACATTGTTAGCAGTATTATCTTTTAAGGAGGCATTAACAGTGTTAGCAGCACTAACACTGCTTCCAGAAGTACTAGCCTTCTCAGCAGTATTAACTAACTTAGCAGTACTAACACTAGAAGCAGTATTAATTGTTGAAGAGGTACTAACTGTGTTAGCAGTACTAACACTGCTAGCAACATTATTGCTTCCTGCAGTACTAACATTGTTAGCAGTACTAACTGAGTTGGCAGTATTATCATTAGTACCTTTAGGCATCCATACTCTAACACTTTCTGTTTCTGCCTTTTTCATGTGGCTTTTGGTTTTAACTTGTTTCTTTGCCACAACTTTCCTCACAGACTTTTTATAGCCACCATTCTTTCTGTAACCACCAGGTTTTTGAAAAGATCTTTGAGCATTAAACCTTTGGTTAAAAGGATTGAAATAACAGTGTTTGGCTAAATGATTTAGCTTACCACAGATGAAACAAGGTTTTGGCCTGTTAATTCTGTTCAGATCAACTCCTTGTCTCATAGCCCACTGGTTATTCCAATTTCTTTGATTACCCCTTTTGTTATCATGTTTTTGGGGCTTAAGCTCTTGAGATTTCTTACAAGAACAATGTTTACAGGTATTGGGAGCCACAACTGTGGTCTGTGTGTAATGGACTCCCTTTTCTGTTTCAGTCCTTTTTATCTCATTGTTCTTTCCCCAAGGATCTCCATCTTTCTCATTGGTCACAATCTCATTGTCTAAGGGAACCTTACTACTAACACTCTTATTCTTCTTAGATTCTTCCTTCTCTGTTTTATCCTTAACTACTACTTCTTCTTCACAAGGATCTATATTAATCTTTAATTCAGGATCCTTCCTATCCTTGGTCTCTAACAAATCAGACTTAGGAGGTATGTAGTTGTTATTGTAGGGTGGAGGTGTGGCATTGTACCCTATCCCTACTTTCATCTTGTCATGGATTTGAGCCTTAATGATGGTATCCATCGTTTTAGAAGCACAGGTAAACTTTTCAACATCAAGTTTAACCTTCTTAAGCTCTTCTTTTAATTTCTCATTCTCCTCCCCAGACACTTTCAGCTTAATCTCATACTCATTCTTCTCCCACTTCCAATAGTTAGTATCATAGGAGTGTTGAAGTTCATTAGCTTGAAAAGCTCTAATCTGTTCCTCAAACCTTTCTACAATCCTAACATAATCTTTCACATCTTTCTCTAGCCTCTTAAGGTTATCACACATACCCTGATTGTGATCCCTATATCTTTTAACAGCATCAATGCAAGCTTGAGAACAGAGTTTAGATTGTACCTCAGTGGGAATATCAGATACTTCTGCCATAAGAGCTTGATTCTGACAGGCTTCCTCAGCTTGATCACTCCAATCAAATCCCATTCCTTGTTGAGAAACAAGGGCTTGAGAGGAGCTTCTGTTTTGGTTTCCATTTTGAGCCTGTTGATGTGATCCTCCACTTCTGCATTCTCTGGCAAAGTGTCCCATCTTGTGACACTTATAACACTCAACCTTGGACTTGTCAAAGCCTGCACCATCTTCTCTTCTCTGGGAAAAGTTGTTTCTCCCAGTCCTTTTGATGAATTTCTTCACCCTCATTGATAGCATAGCCATCTGCCACTTGATGTCCATCTCTTCCAGATCATCAGCATTAATCTGCTCTAAATCATCATTGATTAGAGAAGAGTGAACATGACTAGAAAAGAATGCTTCTAGTACAGAATCTGTAGTCTTCTCTTGATTAGTTCCACCAGCAGCATTAACAGAACCTGCAGTATTAACAGAATCAGGGTTAGCAGCATTATCAGAGGATGAAGATAATAAAGCGGCATTATAAACAAATCCAGATGGCCTTTTCTTGGCTTCAACTTCAGCCTCAAATACTCTCAGATCATTGTAGAGGTCATCTAGCTCTTTGTCCTCCAATTGGTCATTCTGTCTGAATGAGACTGTGTACATGGTCCATTCTTCTCCCAATGATCTAAGGAACTTTCTATTAACATCATCAGCATCCATGTGTACACCCACAGTAGCTAATTCTCCAATCAACTTGTTAAATCTGTCAAAAGTTTGAGTCATAGACTCATTCTTTGCAGACATGAAGTTCTCATATTGTTGCCTGAGAATAGCCTTTTGATTTCTCTTTGTGCTCTTTGTGCCAGTAAATCTTTTCTCCAGAGCATTCCACAACATCTGTGCATCTGTGCAGTGTTGGAATTGATGTTGGTACTCATTAGGAATAGCCAAAAGCAGAGTGCTTAAGGCCTTCATCTCTGTTTGTCTGACTTTCTTTTCAGCATCTGTCTTGGGAGGAGGTCTCTTTCCATCTGCTCCAATCTTTCCTTCATCACATGGGCCATTTTCTATGATGTCCCATATTGCATAATCAGTAAGAAGAATGTACTGCTTGATTCTCAGTTTCCACATGTCAAATTCATTGGGTTTGAGCATGGGAACCTTTGAAACAAGAGTACTGTGAGTATCCATTGAATTGTCCATAGCTTCTAAGATACCAATGCTCTGATACCACTTGTCAGGATCGATTCTTAACAAGAATTAAACTTCTTAGAAACATAATTTAGAGAATCTTGCGGAATAGAACTCTAAATCAATTAAAGAACAATCAATAGAATTCAACACACTGTATATATCAAACTGTGTTACTCACAAGCTTTACACCAAACCTCAATCTTGATGAACAGATCTCACCAAGACGACTTCTACTTCTCTAGAAATAGGGTTCTTACACCTTGAGGTTAAATCTCTCTGAAAACAATATCGAATTGCTTTTCACACGTATATTAACTCGTCTATCATCTATCTTTAATAGCTATCTATCAATACTATTTATACAGAAATAATTACAAGATAACTACCAAAAGTAAATTGATCTTCTGAATCTTCGTTAAACATATCTTGATCAATTCCTTCTTTGTCTCCAAAAGTATCGCATACCAAACTTATCAAGTCAGCAGTATTAACCTTCATTCTTCATGAGCAGTACTAACAATCTTCAGCAGTATTAACCGATTTCATCTCCAGCAGTATTAATCATGAGCAGTACTAACAGATATTCAATTATGCACCAGCAGTACTAACCTTGACTTGCAGTAGTAACTGTGTCTAGCAGTAGTAACTTGGTCTAGCAGTAGTAACCTTGCAGTATTAACTTTCTTCTGGCAGTATTAATGTAGACTTAGCAGTAGAAATCATGGACTAGCAGCACTATCCATACTTAGCTCATTTTCAGTTCCCAACAACAGCAACATTGTGCTTAGGTAGGTTGCTACAACATATGATGCAGCATTGGTTCTCATCCTTGCTACTGGAACGTTCAGACCCTTATCAGGGTATAGATAGTCTAGCTACTGGCAGTACCACACATTCGGGTAACCCAACCAATGTAGAGCAGATCTCACTGATTTTCGATATAAGTCACAATTCATAAAAATTGATATTATAACACCTCGATGCTCTAAAATTAACGTTGGCTTGCAGTCAAGTCCAACTCATCTAAGTAGAACAACATACGTCACCTTGTCAAGAAAACTACTTAGATGAAACTTAGAAACAAAGGGTGAATAGCATGGATGATAGCCAATAGCGAAAGCAACCTCCCACTACACAAAGGATTTTATCTCCCAACCATTACTTACACCCAAGCTAGGGAATTAGCCCATCGTCGCTCTTAAACACATACACAACATGATGATCAAACATAAATATAAATGTTAAGAACAAGAAATGTGCCAACGGTTTTTAGATTAAAACATAAAGAAAATAACAATTGCTTCTAAATAGCTATGTGAACTACTTAGCTACTTTCCTTGTTAAGAGAAACTAGAATTAAAGTAAAGTAACTACAAACTAGAACTAGAGAGAACAACTTGCTTAAGGCAAGAAGTGGTGTACAAAACATCCAGGAGTTCAGCTCCTATTTATACAAGGGGAGAGCATCTAATGTCACTTTAACTAGTACAAATATTCCTTAAACCGAAGGTTATTAACCAAAAGCTAAAAGGATTATAAGATGCTCTTCTTAAGGTAGTCTCCTTCATGATAGTATTCTCTGACGATGCCTTGCCTTCCAGCTTGCAAGAAAGGGCTGAAGAGATTGCCAAAAGATTCCCCAACCAAAATGTTTATGAAGTGTTGTCGTTGACTATTCTGGATCTGCGAACCATGTTGTAGCCTCCTCCTGCAGCATACCGAACTGTTAGTTTTTCTATTAAATAAGCACAAACAGATTCATTCCTCATACTTAGCTCCAAACTACAATAAAAGATAAAATCAGACTACAAGACTCAATTAAGATGATTGGGAAACTAAAATAGAACTAAATACCTAGAAACTAAGTGCTTAGAATGTGATAAATTATGCACTTATCACACCCCCACACTTGAATTGTTGCTTGTCCCCAAGCAACACAAATGACAAATCAAAAGACTCAATTTGAAAGGTGAAAATAAAAATAAAAATTATAGAATTAGCTAACAACAAACAGTTAACATAGCCTTTCATAAATCAAAGTTTGTTCAACTTTCTCAATGCAACACCATAGGCCAAGGCACATGTTCCTATTGTCAGGCAAAAGTCAAATTTGAATTTAGGATCAATAGGGCTTTTTGGGTTTTGACAATTCTGGGCTTCTCTCATTTTCTCTCACTTTCCTTGCTTTCTGTTTTCATGCTACAACACATACTGCAGTAACTACCTTCTGCCAGATTTTTTTTTTCCGATTGGTCCTTTGTACCAATATCATAGCAGAAGGGTATTTTGATTGAGCCGATATACCAATATCACAAAGGATGCATGATTGAGTCAGAATGCCAATATTAAAATTGATTGAGCCAGTGATGCCAATATCACAAGGTTGTTTTTCTATTGGACAAGACAAGAAGACTATGTCCTCTGCCTTTTCTGTCTTACCACAGATTACACAACCCTCCCCCACACTTGAATGAAACAATGTCCTCATTGTTAATTGAGGGACATTTTTAGGCACAAAGGGCTAAGGGTGCAAAGGGGTCTGTTTGCCAGGCTTAGTGTTTGAGAAAAATGGCCTAAATCCTGTCCTATAGTTCAAAAATTGTTGCTTAGTTGCTGCCCAGGAATGCATGGCTTGGTTCTAGCATTGACATTTTTTAAAAGAGAACATGCAACACTTGAATTATTATGTTTATGTCATGTTGGACTTAACTAACTATCACATGAATACAACAAAGGTTCCCAGACACAAAAGAACTAAAAAAATTGAAAGATAACAAAGTGTAAAATCTACTTGGAGCTAACTTGTCCTAGAGTTCAAAAATTGTTGCCTAGTTACTGCCCAGGAATGCATGGCTTGGTTCTAGCATTGACATTTTTTAAAAGAGAACATGCAACACTTGAATTATTATGTCTATGTCATGTTGGTCTTAACTAACTATCACATGAATATAGCAAAGGTTCCCAGACACAAAAGAACTAAAAAAATTGAAAGATAACAAAGTGTAAAATCTACTTGGAGCTAAGGAAAAGAAATGAACCTGCCTACTCATGAGGAGTAGGTGTTGCGGCAACCTTCTTGAGCAGCTCCTCATCTCTGGTGTTGAGCTCCTAAGGGTATGGTGGTATGTTGGTGGCAGCCTCTCGGCAAATGCCGCTGCGAACCGCCACCACCACCGCCGCAGCCACGGCTGCCGGAGGTGGGGCCGCCACTGCACGCCGCTGTGATGGCGGCAGGGGGTGCGGGTGTGTGCGGGTGCGTTTTGCGAGTGAGTCGGGAGTGGGTGACGTTGGGAGGTCTCGCCGGAGGGGTTACCGTAACCATCGTCGCCGCCGCCAACCACCACCGCCGCCGGAGGCGGAAGTGGGTGGTGATCGGTTGTTGTCCAGCTTAGTATAGCCCTGTTCCAGTAAGTTTTTGGGCTTTCCGGGTCTGTTTGGATTAAGTCATGACTTAATGGATTAATAAGCAATAGTTGTCATTTCATGTGAAATATATAGTTTCTGCCACTGTTTTGTAAAAGCCATAACTTATTCTAGGAACATCGTTCTGAGGTGAAATCAGTGCCAAAATCTCCCATTCTGAGTCTAGTAAGTTTCATATGTTTTATGGAAAAATCAGTTCGGACCATAGCTAGTGTCAAATTGTCGTTTTGTACTGACAGGTCCTGTTTTTCGCTCTTCTGCGAGTCGATTTTGTAAAATTCATATAGGATGCTAGGAACATCGTTAGAACGCGTGCGATATGTCCCTGGAACCCTAAGACATGGGACTTTGTGATTATGGAATTTTATTTCTGGAATTATCAGTTTAAAAGGGGTTAAACAGGTCCCGAACAGACCTGTGTTTTGTAGATTAAAAGCTGGAATGTTTAGTTTGTAAGCTAGTAATTGTGGTTTGGGTTGGGACTTCCCTTTGACGTTTGTTAACGCGTATTTAGGTGGAAAAAGGTGAGGGAAGTTGGCGGGTTGGTGTTGCTGATTGCGAGAGCTTTGCGTTACTTTAAGGTGAGTTCTCTCACTGTGTAGATAGGAATTGTATGCATGTTATGGTAGTTTGTATGTACTACTGTACTTGTGGTGTGAACTAGTTGTTTGTGGTGCGTAATATTTGTTTGGGTTAAATGCTTAGTATAAATGTGTGTTACATTACATTTCGGTGGGACCGAGGAAGTGGATAGAAACGTTGTGGGAACTCGGTGGGACGAGTGTGTTACATTACAACTCGGTGGGACCGAGGACTCGGTGGGACCGAGGAAGTGGATAGAAACGTCGTGGGAACTCGGTGGGACGAGTGTGTTGCATTACAACTCGGTGGGACCGAGGTGTTAGATACATAATTACTTGTAGATGTTTACTCGTACTATGTAACTGTGTGTTGTTGCTTATGTGCGGATAGGGGTGATGTGTATATAATTCCTATATGCGCATGTGATGGAATTCACTAAGCCTTGTGCTTACCCTTTCCTTTTTACTGTGGTTTCAGATACTAGTGGCTCCAAGGCTTGACGGGTACACACTGGCGCGCATGAAGAGTTTTTATAATCATGAGATTAGAGTTATTATTAAACGATTTAATTTCCGCTGTTTATTATTACTGAGAATATTTATTATTGAATTTGCAAACGAAACGGTGTTGGATATTTAATAAGGTTTTATTTATTAAAATGCCCATTTTTAAAAGTTAAAATTTATTGTAATTTTTGGGACATTACAGATTTCCTAACGCTCGTCTATATTCTATCACATCCAGTGCATTAGGATCCGCGTGTGCCAGTAAGTGTTCAGGTTTAGGCATGGATGGGGTATCCGGTGGGTTACGAATCACCAAGTATTGCAAGTTGTGATGAGGACATATCGGATGGTTGATCTGTCTCCGGATCAGCGGGTTCGCATCCATGTGTTGGCGAACGGCCAGAGCAAAGAAACGCGGAAACGGCAGGAACTCTTCTTGGATCCGCCAGTCTGTCTGATTGCTTGCACCAGTTCACGCCAGATGATAGCTGAGTAGTCGATGTGCCGGTTGTAGCATACAGCGTGAAACAGGCGCAGGAAATCGATGGTGCATTGATCGATTCCCTTCCATCGGGAGGACAGGCATCTATTCAAGATAGTGAATAGGGTGTACCAGACGGACGCGATGTATTTTATGTTGAATCCGGACGGACGGTAAAGATCGTGGCGATAGCCGAGCACACGGATGTCAGCACAGAGTGTGACGTCATCAATGGCAGGTGCATAGGCGGCATGGACTCCGGCATTAGGTTCCGGAAAATATAAGAGTCGTCGGAAGGATTCCTGTGTGAGTGTGAATGGGTGGTTGTCGATGCTGGCAGTGATGGTCTGGATGTTGTTAACGGTGACAACTCGCGTCGTGCACCACACTTGGTGAACGTAGATTACCGACACGTCAATTGTGGTCGTGAGTGCTCGGCGAAGTGGATGGCCGAACATGATGTCGACGACCACTCGGTGTACGGGTCGGAATTCGGTGGCGTCAAGATGATGGTTGTTCGGATTGATCTCAATGCCATGGTCCTCGGGAACCAAGGCTTCGTCCGCCGCGTCGTCTATAATCTCCTCAGGAGGAGGAACGTTCTGTTGTTGCTGCTCTTGTTGTTCCGCCATTTAGAATACCTGTAAAGCACAGTGTTAGATTAAGGACGGAACAAAACAACCTCGATACGTACCTTAGCATTAAATGGCTCAATCAGCGGTTGATTGAGGACTGGCTGAAAAAGCAGGACATTGGGATTGCCAATGTGTGATAAATGCAAAGGTATTGGACTGCAGCAGTGTCCAGATAAACAGTGTATCTGGATAATTAACACTTATCGGATAGATAGGAGTTACCGCGTAACATAGAGGTTACCGGGTAAGTGGTGGTTACCAGACAAAGTGAGTCTTACCGAGTGAACTAGGTTACCGAGTGGGATGAACTTACCGGATACATTATGGTTACAGGACACCGAACTTACCGGATACTAGGTATCCGGACGACTTGGGTTACCGGGGATCAAAGTGTTCGGTATATTTGAAAATTAGTATTTACCGAATATTATGATGGTGTCCGGGTAACAAGCTAGTTATCGGGTAACATGAATGTTACCGGGTAAACTAGGGTTACCGGACGCGATAATGCAGTGCCCAAATCGAACCACAAACCTCATGGAAACAAGATCTACTCGGTTTAGAGGCGTCTAACAGTTAACATATACCACAAACAATCATGATTACGAGTGTAGAGTCCTAAATCGACTTGAGAGTGAACCGACCCAAAGATGGGGTTTTAGAAACCCTTGGTTGATCCCAAATCAACTCAAGTCGGTAGTGCAAACATCAAACAGAGGTTGCAATGATATTTAGGTTAGATGTAGGACACATACCTCTGATATCGAGACTAGTAATGCACTTGAGTGATGGATTTGTGAGTTACCGAGTGCGAACGATAGATGAGGGGTTTCGGAGAGGTTTATCGCGGAGGTTTCCGGGTACGTGTGAAATGAAGGAAGGTTTCCGGATTCTTCTTTATATAAGACTAACACTTACCGGGTGAGTTAACCGGTAACTTACCCGGTCCGGTAAGATTACCCGGTAACTTAACAGGTAAGTGTCTGGAAACTTCAAAAATTGATAAAATGAACCTTTTCTTAGGAAATTTTCCTGCTCCCCCTCGACCTTTCCGTGGGGATTACCCTGCTCCCCCTCGGAACGAGAATGTGATGTACTTAGGAGACATCAATACAAAAAACTTGTGACACTTTAAAGAAAAAAATTGTGTGATGCTCCCCCTCATAATGTGCACGGAGTGTGATGTGAAATGCACTCAGGAATGTCCACACACACAAAAAACCTTATGGCAGTTAAGAAAAAATTGTGTGTGACACTCCCCCTCAACAGTAGAATGAGCTTACCTGATACCGATTCATGCTCCCCCTGAACACATGAACACATGTGAAAGCACAGATATAATGAAATAACTAGACGCCGGTAATAAATAAAAGAAACACACGTAGAAAGAAAGAAACAAACGAAATCTACCTAATAAATACAGAGACTCAACCTAACTGTGTAACTGATGCAAGTAGAATACAGATGCGAGAAAGTGTATGCTCAATCATCAGGAGTGTGAACAACGGATGATGAGTAGACAGTTTCTCGTAGATGTATGGAACTTGTAACGGGCACACGCTCAGATCAAGTCTTCAGATTTAGCATACCTAACCTGGATACTAGATAATTAAATAGTTTTTCGTCCAGGGGTTTTGTAAACAGGTCTGCTAACTGATGTTCTGTATTTACAAAATAGAGTTCGATTGTACCTCTTTCAACGTGATCCTTGATAAAGTGATACCGAACGTCAATGTGCTTTGTCTTCGTATGCTGGACCGGATTGCTGGATATTGCAATAGCGCTCTTCGAGTCGTAGTAGATGGGCACCTTGACGTATGTAAAGTCGTAGTCCTTGAGTTGCGTACGCATCCAAATCACTTGAGAGCAGCTCGCGGCGGCCACGTATTCCGCCTCGGCAGTCGATGTACAGACGCACTGCTGCTTCTTGGATGCCCAACTCACCAAGCTATCGCCCAAGAACTGCATGTGACCCGATGTGCTCTTCTAATCCATCATGTTGCCCGCGTGGTCCGCATCAGAATATGCAGACAGCTTAAAACCTGTCTCTTTCGGGTACCACAAGCCAAGATCAGCAGTACCACGTAAATAACGAAGAATTCGTTTGACAGCTATTAAATGAGACTCTTTTGTTTTTGATTGAAACCGGGCGCATAGAAATGTGGAAAACATGATGTCCGGTCTACTAGCGGTTAGGTACATCAAATAACCAATCATTCCCCGGTACGTTTTAGTGTCCACATCCTTTCCGTTAGGATCGGCGTGTAACTTTGTTCCGGGTGTCATGGGAGTTTACATTGCCGAGGACTGTTCCATCTGGAATTTCTTAAGAATATCCCGGATGTACTTAACCTGGTTTATGAATATCCCGGTCGACAGTTGTTTAACTTGAAGACCAAGGAAGAAATTCATCTCACATAACATACTCATTTTAAAAAATTGTCCCATGAGCTTTGTAAAGTTCTTAGCATACTGAGGATTAGTAGAACCGAAGATTATGTCATCGACATACACTTGAACTAAAACAATATGACCTTTTTCGTTCTTGATAAAAAGAGTTGAATCTATCTTACCTCGTGTGAATTTGGATTTTAGCAAGAACTCTGATAGAGTATTATACCAGGCTCGTGGAGCTTGCTTTAGACCATACAGCGCCTTGTCTAGAACGTAGACATGATCAAGCTTCAAATCGTCCACGAATCCGTCTGGTTGCGATACATACATTTCTTCCTTGATATCTCCGTAGAAAAATGCGGTCTTCACATCCATTTGGAAGACCGTGAAGTTTTTGTGTGCGGCGTATGCAAGGAACATACGTATGGCTTCGATCCTCGCCACCGAAGCGTATGTTTCATCATAGTCTATCCCTTCTTGCTGACAGTATCCCTTGGCCACGAGACGCGCCTTGTTGCATACTATGATGCCGTCCTCGTCCTTCTTGTTCTTGAAGATCCACTTAGTGTCGATCACCGTCTTGTGAGTTGGACGTGGGACAAGTCGCCATACCTTGAGAGCCTCGAATTGGTTGAGCTCCTCTTGCATGGCTATGATCCAGTCCGGATCTTCGAGTGCTTCGTGGTCGGTTGTAGGGTCGATCTTACTCAAGAATCCGGAGAAGAGGTAGAAATTGGCTGATGCGCCTCGCGTTTGGACTGGAGTGGAGGGATCACCGATGATCTGGTGTAAGGGATGAGCTTTGGTCCATTTGATAGTGTGTGGAAGCGGCTGCTGAGTAGAGTGCGATGCGTCTGGATCCACGTAATCACCAGATGGAAGGTCTTGTACAGCTTCAAGTGTCGCAGATTGGTTTCTCGGAGGAGATGGGGGAGGGTTTGTCGAAGGTTGAGCAACTTCTGGTTCCGAGGAATTCAGAGGTTGATCATTGAGTGTAGAAGATGACGAATCTTGAGGAGTGATCTCCGTGTTGTGTATTGCCTCCTCCGGGGGGATGGTAGTATCAGTTGATGTTGTATCAGTAGATGTTGAGGATGATGTCTGAGGTGTCTCCAAAGTGATGGATGGAGTGCTAGTGGAGGGCGGCGGACCGGAGAGATTTGCCGAATCCTCGATTTGAGCAGCTTCAATTCGTGGTTGCGCTGAGACACGAGGAGTAGAAATGTTAAGCATATCATCATAAAAATATTGGAACAGTAAATCTAAATCTGAAAGATCAGCATTCGACGTTGATGCATGATTTAGATTTACTGTCGTTTGTGCAGATCCCGAACGTGAAAGTTCGAAAGCTAGCACGCCAGTTAAACCGGGTTCTGAACTGGTGTGTTCAGAAGCCAAATCTGCGGCTTCGTCGAATGTCACGTTTACACTCACGGTAACGGTTTTAGTCCGTTTGTTGTAAACGCGATACGCCTTAGCCTGCATGGAGTATCCTATGAAAACCCCTTCGTCCGCCTTTGGGCTGAATTTGCCGAGATCATCTTTGTTGTTGAGGACGTAGCACGTGCATCCGAACGCGTGGAAATACTTGATGTTTGGAACGTGGTTGTTTATGATCTCGTACGATGTCTTGTTGAACCGCTTGTTCATAATGGAGCGGTTTTGCGTGTAACATGCAGTAGACACCGCTTCGGCCCACAGAAATAAGGGCAGTTTGGACTGAGAAAGCATCGTGCGAGCAGCTTCGACTAGGGTGCGGTTGCGTCTTTCCACCACTCCGTTTTGTTGAGGAGTGCGTGCGGCCGAGAAGTTGTGTGAGATACCTACTAAAGTGAGGTAATCATCCACAGTCTGATTCTTAAACTCCGTCCCGTTGTCGGTCCTGATGGTCTGAACTTGTCTTTGAAGATTCCGTTGGATGGTCTTCAAATGGTTGATGATCAGCTTCAGTGTTTCATCCTTCACGCGTAGAAACTTGACCCATGTGTAGCGAGATAAATCATCCACCATCACCAGGACATACTTGCGCTTGTTGATGCTCTGAACATGCATCGGTCCACACAAATCCATATGGATAAGTTCAAGAGACCGGGACGTGCTCGGAGTGGCCTTCAGCTTATGCGTCGCTCGCTTCATCTTTCCCTTCTCGCATGGTCCGCAAAGTCGATTCTTCACGAATTGAAGGTCGGGCAAGCCTTTCACGTGTCCGCCCAACACCAGTTTGTTGATACTCTTGAAGTTCAGGTGCGAAAGACGTCGATGCCAAATCCACGCTTGCTGGGAATTGGCCTTTGACATCAGGTAGACAGTATTATCGGTCTTCAGGGTTGCGAGGTCGATGGTGTAGAGGTTGGTCTTTCGCGTTCCAACCAGTAGCTCCTTTCCGTCGTCATTGAGGATTCTACACCTTTTGGCTTTGAATATGACCTCGAGATCTTTGTCGCAAAATTGGCCGATACTGAACAGATTGTGTCCCAATCCCGCAACATGTGAAACTTTCTTGATGGTGATCTTGTCTTGAACAATGTTGTTGTAGCCCAAAATCGGCGCTTTGTTATCGTTCCTGAATCTCACGTCTCCGCCATATTGTTCTATGTAGTTCGTGAGCAGCTCCCTCCTTCCGGCCATGTGCTTGGAGCATCCAGAGTCTAAGTACCACACATGACCGTCCTGCAAAATGAGATTAGCGGACTTTAGGTACCCATATACGCATGGGTCCTGGAGGGTTAGGTTTTACACCTTTCGGAGGAACCTGTTTTGAAGCAGGTTGCCTCTTAGGTGTAGGTTTGACCTCAGAAGGAGGAACCTGTTTTGAATTAGGTTTCCTCTCTTGCTTTGGTTTAACCTCTGATTGGGGACCCCGTTTAGATTTGGACTTCTTTTTGTTCTTACGGGGTCTGCGTTTGGGTGT
Source organism: Saussurea involucrata (assembly GCA_033807775.1). Lineage (NCBI taxonomy): Eukaryota > Viridiplantae > Streptophyta > Magnoliopsida > Asterales > Asteraceae > Saussurea > Saussurea involucrata. The sequence continues at coordinate 167,925 of CM066318.1, forward strand.
AGAGTTATACATATGATATGACCCAAACCAATCATTGTTATTAATATCATCAAAGTCATTCTAACCACAACTAGAACAACACAAATAATCATGCGATAATTGAATCAATTGCGGAATGGAATAAAGCTTAATTGGAAATTTAATATCTTGTTTAACAAAATCATTCCTATGATTCCAAGCACAATCATTTTTGTTCATTCTAGGATAAAAAAACAGTATTAAATGACTTTGATGCAGCATCCTCGATAGATTCCTTAGCTAGCCACTTTGGTTTATCTTGATTAGCGCATCCGGTTTTATCTGAAACAACAGGGACAACATGGTCAGTGACTTTTGAGGAAACAGGAATCTTAGCAGTTGATTGACCGGTATTTTGCCTTGGCTGTGATTGTTTTTGAGAATCTGACTTAGTTTTGGAAATCTTAATCACAGGCGGGGTCTTTGTTGTGGAGCAATCACCTTTTAGAAAGTTGACCGGTCGATTAACCATTGGTGATAAGAAGTCAAAATGACTTGGAAGAGGTTTGTCGAAAGGGAACGATTCAAACTCTTTATCAGAATGGCCTTCGGAGTTCATATATTCCAAAAAATCAATATCCGGGATAGTAGGACTTGGATTGGCCGAGGAAGGCGAGGAACACTTTGTGTTAGTGTGCTTTGGGGAATTTGGTGCGGAAGCTAGGAAAAAATCAGAGTTTAAATTCCTTAAGACACTTTTATCTTGAGACTCATTGTCGTCTTGAGAAAAGATTTTGCTGATAAAAACTTTACACGAAGAAGTCTCAGATGAGTTGGAGGAAAGTTCGGGTGAAATCTGCTTTTCATTTTGGAATAGGTCAATCTTCTCTTGGAGTTGACCATTTCTCGTATGCTCGTACATAGCTTCTGTTGTCAAAGTAGACAGTTTCAATGTGAGCTTATTGATTTAACACCGAAGGATTACATGTCCTTCATCCCACATAGTTTCGGTTTTCACGGATTTAAGATTCTCAAGTTCTGAGATAAGCGCTTGTTTTTCCTTTTGAAAACTTGACCTTTCTTTCTCGAGTGACTCTTCTAACTCGACTATTTTTGCTTCCAAGACGAGAGGGGGAACATAGAGTTTGAACTCATCCGTCTCATTCTTGGGTTCAGTTGCTTGGACCTAATCCTTTTTGGAGGAATCCTTGGGCGTCACAACCTTATAGTAGTCAAAATAGTCATTCGAGAGGTACTTCTTTTGATTTTTCTCATAGTAATAATTCAAAGGCTCATAACAAAAAGGAAGTTGCATTTTAGAAGTGTGTGCGCGCTTGTATTCCTCAGTTTCCTCTTCCTTTTCAGGTTCAAGAGGACCAGTCCACTTTATCACATATTCCGGATACTTTTTGTCTAATCCTAAACAGCCAAAATCATACAGTGTAGGTGTGTTGAAAAAACCCTTTTTCAAATAGTGTGGGTTATCGTATCCTATTCCCCACTCCTTGTTAAAGTAAGTGAACTCTTTGGGTTTATTCACGTGGATAGTCTGATCAGTTTGACCTCTTTTGTGGAGTTTGGTTTCAAGGTCAACTATTTTAGCGATAAACTCCTTGTGCTGAATTTGAAGAGCAGAGCATTGATAAACAATTTCTACTTTCTCATTCTCACACTGATCAAGTTGTGACTGTAGTTCAGATATTTTGGCCCTTAAGTCCTGTTTGGGTAAAAAAATCACCAGTCTCGACCTCGACCGGCGTGACATAACCCTCGACCGTCGTGTAAAAACATACGACCTCGACCAACTAATTTACGACTCTTCTGTTATGATTTCATCATTAAATGCAGGTCAACATCATTTGTGACCAACGGACGAAACCGACAGAGCAGTTATGAACATTAAACAACAGAGACCGTTGCAACCGTTACAAGAGGAATTCATGGAGTCATTAAACGCATTCGAAGACTATAAATACGAAGGCAAAGTCATCATTGGCGGGGCATCGAATTCTGGAATCACACTGTGCACTCAAGAACATCCGAAGCAAATAACTTTCTCTCAAGTGATCGCTCTCGACGCACGACTTACACTCTAGACCTGAAGTTTTCACACACGACACACTTGTTTTATATTTTATACACTTGTTATTTTTACATTTCAAGTCATTTGTATTGTAATCATTGTACTCTCGACACCAGAAACACAAGGATATCGCCCCTGTTTGGCGATCATAGTGCAGCGACGACCCCCAAAGTCGTCTGCGAGTTTTTTCCTCGTTGAGGTTTTTCCCACGTCACCAAATTCTTTGTCTCTTTACGATTTTCTGTCTTTAACACACTGTTTTGTCGAACGATTCCTTTCTTTAGTTGTTAAGCTCCGCAATCAACCTTAAGTTATCCTTCTGGACGATTTTTGGCATTAACAGTTTGGCGCCCACCGTGGGGCCTCATCTAGAGAAAATCTTCGACAAACGTGCGTGTTACTAACGGTTTCTTGGAGTTTCCTCTTTTATTTGTTTCAGGAAAATGGCAGCCCATGGAAATCAGGAGCAGATCATTGCCCAAACAAATGAAGGGCTTGAGAAAGCTCAGGATGTCCCTGACATAATCAACGACTATCAACTGGAGGAAGTCATCTTGGACCAGAGCAAGCCTGACCAAAAAGTTCTCGTAGGATCCTCCCTCGATCTCTGCCTTAAGAGAAAGCTCATATCCTTTTTGCAGGAGTATGCCGATTGTTTTGCCTGGTCGCATGAAGATATGGTCGGCATAGACCCTGATATCATTTCCCATAAGCTCAATGTCGACCCATCATTCAAACCCGTCAAACAAAAGCGGCGAAAATTCGCTCCTGAAAGGAATAAGGTGATAAATGATGAAGTCGACAACCTCCTCAAGACAGGGAAAATTTGAGAAGTAAAATACCCCGATTGCCTTGCTAATGTCGTGGTCGTGGCAAAGAAAAATGGCAAATGGAGGGTCTGTATTGATTTTACAGATCTCAACAAAGCCTGTCTAAAATATCCTTTCCCATTACCACATATCGACGCCATGGTAGACGCGACAACAGGACATGAACTACGGACGTTCATGGATGCTTATTCTGGATACAATCATATCCTAATACACGTCGAGGACCAGGAGAAAACTGCATTCATGACAGATCGAGGTATTTACTGTTACAAAGTTATGCCTTTTGGCCTTAAAAATGCAGGTTCTACCTACCAGCGTCTAGTGAATAAGATGTTCAAAGAACATCTCGACGACATGATGGAGGTTTACATCGACGATATGCTCGTTAAGTCAAAGTTAGCAGTCGACCACGTCGAACATTTGAGGCATTCGTTCGACATCCTTCGGGAATATAGCATGAAGCTTAACCCGACGAAGTGTTCCTTTGGCGTCAGCGCCGGGAAATTCCTGGGTTACATGGTCACTCGACGAGGAATTGAAGCCAACCCCGACCAGATCAAGGCTATCATAGAAATCAAATCTCCTAGAAATTTCAAAGAAGTCCAAATGCTAACTGGTCGGGTGGCTGCTCTAAACAGGTTTATTTCTCGATCCTCAGATAGATGTCATTTATTCTATAACGTCCTCAGGAAAAATAGACGCTTCGACTGGACCAACGACCATGAGCAAGCATTGCAAAAATTAAAGGAGTATATGACGTTGCCTCCTTTGTTGTCAAAGCCCGATAACCATGAGGTCTTGCAGCTATATTTGGCCGTAAGCCCTAATGCCGTAAGTGCCGCCCTGACACGAGAAGATGAAAAGCAGCAACTGCCAATCTATTATGTAAGTAAATCCCTCTTGGACGCTGAAACCAGGTATTCCTCGATGGAAAAACTACTCTTGTCGCTCGTTACCGCCGCAAAGAAATTGCGACATTATTTTGAATCGCATCCGATTACTGTCGTAACTAACTTTCCTTTTAAGTTTGTCTTGAAAAAACCTGAGTTGACAGGACGTTTAGCAAAATGGAGCATGTTAATGCCAAAAATCGCACCAAAGGGACAACTTAAAGTCGATGTGGACTTAAACAACTAAAGAAAGAATCTTTCGACGAGACGTGCGACGAGGATAAAAATAAAGAAACAAGGGATTTGATGACGCAGTAAAAACCTCAAATGAGGAAAAAACCTGCGGACGACAGGGGGTTTCTTCGCTGCACTATGGTCGCCAATCAGGGGCGATGTCCTTGGATACTGGTGTCGATCGTACAGAGATTACAATACAAATGAAGAAAATGCTTCGAAATGTAAAGTACAAGTGTTTGGAATGTAAAAACAGGTGTTTGTCATGTACGAAACAAAGTGTGAACTGCTGGTCGAGAGTTGTTGTCGTGCGTCGAGAGCGATACTTAGAATAATGGTTCTTCACTTCATGTGTTCTTGAATATTGCTTCGGTTGTTAATCGCCGGATATTCGATGTCTTGAAATGTTGATTGAGCTTGGTCTTTATAGTCTTCGAGAGCTTTAATTAGCTCATTTGTTGCTTCATTTAACAGCTATAACGGCTGCAACGGTCTGTAACGGTTGTCGGAGTGAATATCCATGATGATCTTCGTCCGTTACGGCTATCGATCGTTGATGGTTGCGTCGGTTATATCCGTTGCTCCTTAATGACTTTGACTCCTGCATTAAACACTTAACAGTCATGGTTAACGTTAGTTTGGTCGAGGTCGCATGGTTCTATGTGGCGGTCGTGCGGGACGGGCGACGCTATGGTCGAGTGTCGCGAGGAACTCTCGACTTACCTTTTAGGAGGGATGACGATGGTGTTTTGGGTCTTTGTCGAGACCTTATCTTAATACAAGATATAGTCCTTAATCATACGTCTTACCTGTTCTGGTCGTGGTCGAGCAACGTGATTTTTTGCCCAAACAGTTTGCCCCCAAAATTTGAAAATTGAATGTCAAATTTAAGTTTTAAATTTTGCTTGTCGAACGCTTAGACTTGTGACCTGAGTTGAGGGACTTACCTGGTTGCCGTGGAACTAGACCGGTTCGCCTTTAACTGAACGAGAAGTTGAAAAGTTATGACGTCATACTGACGCACGATGATGCTTACCAGCTGTCGATGACAGGTGTCAACGATCCCTGCGGTCATACGAAAGGACGGGGATGCGCGGCGGTCAACCAGGGATTCGATTTGATGCGATTGTTTGTATAAATAAAGATCACAACGGATCTTTTCTTGCTATACTTCGAAGTGTTTCTTTGGGAAGAGATTTCGCCTTGATTCCTTTCCATTCTTCGTCCGAACTCACTCGAATTGTTGCTAATCTTCGGCCTAGTAGAGATTGTTCGAGGTTTAGAGCGTTTATATAACGCATTGCTATTCCGCTTTGGTTTTTATCGATCGTCTCCTTCGTTTGATAAATAATGTCGATTGAACCAGAGAGTTCTATCGTGAGTCAGGAGGATTTAGATGCCTTTAGGCGTCTAGCAAAGATCCCTGCGGAAGTAGAGTTAACCATTCCAGGGGATATACGTCCTGAGGATTGTCCCGAAGGATGCTTCGTGATATACGAGTATCCCTTCAAAATAGGGTTTGAGTGGCCGTATTCGGTTTTATCTAAGAATTTCATGCGATATTTTGGCCTGTCACCAGGGCAGTTGATGCCCCAACTTTGGCGGGTTTTTTCTGGTTATCGAGCGATTGTCTGCAAAGTGGGATCCACCTATGACCCTGAATAATTTCTGGTTGGCTTATCATGTTAAGAGAGACAAGAATTGGCGTTACATTCCGTATTCCAAGTTTAAGGGTGATCGTACCCTGGTTTTAAATACTGCGGTCAACGACCGTGGATGGAAGAAGAGGTACGTATTCGTGCGTACTGACTCTCTTGACATCAATAGCAAATGGATTCGTCCTGACTGGAACATGGGAGGTATGCTTTTTCGATATATGTCACTGTTTGGTTCTTCCGCTTTCTATTTTCTCATTGCTTTTTGTCGTCTTCAGAGATTCAGTACGATGCCTTGCACCCGAACGAAGGTTCTCGAGCCAAGGTCGACAGATTCCTGAGTTATAGTACTGATGATCGATCTTTCGTCACGTGGCAACCAGCGGCCGAGGACGAGGACGCGATGGGAGATTCTGAAGAAGAGGGAGAGGAGGATGAGAGGGAAGAAGCGACTGGTAAACGTACCGTAGTTTTTATTTTACTTTGTTTACTCTATTCTCCTGACGCTTCATGTATTTCCTGATCAGTGCCGACTAAGAGGAAATCGGCCTCTAGGGCGAGAGGCGAGCAGGTTATGCGTGCCCTTCGGGGTGAAAATGTTTCAACAGCTGGGTCGAGCGAAAAGAGAACCCGGAGGACAGTCCTGAGGGAACCGTCGTCTAGGGTTGATAACTCACCGGGAGTTGTTCTGCCTAAGGAGGCGAGGGCGTCATCTAGCCGTTTTGGCGTAACGGACGCGACACCAGCAAGTTCTGCGCTTCCGACGACGGTGACGAAGCCGATGTCCAAAGTGTCGATCCCAACGTCTGCTGACAGGGGCGAGGGGTCATCGGCCGAAGTTATGACGGTCAATTTTACATTGCCGTCTGACTTCATGGCGGATGGTGTCCTAGACGGGACGACGTCGTTCCCTCATCTGGGGAAGTATTTGCTCCCGTCTTTCAGGGAGCGTTTTCGTGGAGTTCCGGCCGGAGAGATTGGATCTCAAGTTGCCAGTCTGGCGTTCACAGTGAGTGTCAATCTTTCATGACTTGTCTCGTTCGTTTAGTCATCTAATAATTTCTTGTGTTATTTTTCAGACATTCCAGTCGTCTTTGGCATTACACGTTGGGATGTCGAAAGTTGAAGGGTTGATGGCGTCTGCCCTTGAAAGAGAAGTTGTGGTGTTGGAGAGAGAGAAGGCGGCTTTAGATAGGGAGAGGTTTGCCTTGGCGCGTGCTGACGAGCTAGCCATCCAGCTTTTCGATGCTCAATATGAACTGTAGGAGATTCGTGCGGGAGGAGTGGCAGATGAAGGTCCTCGGGTCGGGACTTCGAGCAGGGATACGACCGATGTTCCCCCTGCCGTCTAGAATTTTCCCTTTCCTTGTTTGTTTTGCCATTCGACCAATCAGGGATCGAGTATGTATATAATGGTTTACTTAATGAATATATCTTTTGCTTATGCTTTATTCGAATCACATTTGATTATAAAGTCGAACATAAGATACATATGAAATCATGCGACTAAGGCGCTCATTGTAATACGATAATAAGAACGTAAAACAAATAAAAACACGCGATTAAAGCATCCATTCAGGGTATAAAAGCTAAGAAACTTAGATGTAAGTTATTTAGGCTTTGCGATTGTACGACGAGATCGTACGAGGAATTTGCGTCGTATGCCCCTGTGGAGGGATGGTTAGGGAAGAAAATCCTGATTGTTTATTGTTAATGCCAAAAATCGCACCAAAGGGACAACTTAAGGTCGATGTGGACTTAATCAACTAAAGAAAGAATCTTTCGACGAGACGTGCGATGAGGGAAAAAATAAATGAGACAAGGGATTTGATGACGCAGGAAAAACCTCAATCGAGGAAAAAACCTGCGGACGACAGTGGGTGTCGTCGCTGCACTATGGTCGCCAATCAGGGGCGACGTCCTTGCTACTAGCGTCGATCGTACGATGATTACAATACAAATAAAGGAAATACTTCGAAATGTAAAGTACAAGTGTTTAAAGTGTAAAACAGGTGTTTGTCGTGTGAATACAAAGTGTAAATAACTGTTGGTCGAAAGCTGTCGTCGTGCGTCGAGAGTGAGTTCTTCGAGAGAGAATGCTTCACTTGAGTTTGTTGTAGAGTTCTTCTGTGTTGTCTCAAATGTCCTGAAATGATTGCTTGAACTCAATATTTATAGTCTTCGCGTCATTAATTAAGTCCATGAATGCTCTCTTTAACGGTTACAACGGCTAGAAACGGTCGCCGAGATGAATGTTCATTAATAGTCTCCGTCTGTTACGGCTGCCGGCTGTTAATGGCTTTGACTCCTGCATTTAATCAAGTGAACAAACGTAACAGTCATGGTTAACGTTAGCTTTGGTCGAGGTTACATGGTCTTACTCGACGGTCGTGCGGAACTGGCGACACTATGGTCGAGCGTCGTGGGGAACTCTCGACTTACCTTTTATGAAGGACGACAGATGTTTTCTGGGCTCTTGTCGGGACCTTATCTTAATACAAGATTTAGTTCATAATCGTGCGTCTTACCTGTTTTGGTCGTCGGTCGTACGACGTGAATTTTTTGCCCAAACAGTTTGCCCCCAAAATTTGAAAGAAGGATAGCAAATTCGAGTTTTAAATTTTGTCAGTCGAAAAAAAATATGACAAGTGATGAAAATTACCTTAGTTACCTTGAAACTAAGCTGATCCGCTCTTAACTGAACGAGAAGTCGAAAGGAGAACGAGATCGTGACATAGTGCTGACGTACGATGATGCTTACCAGCTGTCGATGCCAGGTGTCGGTGATTTACTGGGGCATATGAAAGTCGGGGATGCGTGTCGATCTTTCGAAGGGCTCGACCTGTCACGATTTCCTGCATAAATAGAGATCAAAATGGATTGTTTTCTTTAAGCTTTCGAAAAGTCATCTTTTCTAGAATCTCGATTTTTTTTCAAATCTTCGGTGACTGATGATCTACCGTGGGCTATGATACCCAAATCGATGACGATGTTGGTTGCGATAAACGCGATGTCCATGGATTCTGCGCATCTGGCGACGATGTCTTCTGCTACCACGTCGACCCTTTCGTCAGTCGACTGGGGCGAGGGTGTAAAGACGGGAGAGAATGATGGGGATTTTATGGAGATCAACTTTGCGTTGTCTTCATCCCTCTTGACTGACTATGTCCTCGTTAGGACGAAGTCGCTTTCGCTTCTGGGGAAATATCAGCTCTTATATTTCAAGGAGCATTTTACAGGGATCTCTATCGAAGAGATTGGACTGTGTTTAGCCGTACTGGCGTCTTTCGTAAGTTTTTCTTTCGAAACTTGTGTTACCGATGTTTATTCTTTCGATGAGCGTTTTGCTAATACGTTCTTTTTGTAATCGTGCAGATGTTTTTGTTTTCCTTCACTAAACATGTGAGGAAACTGGAGGTGTTGGAGTGGAGGTCGATTGTCGAAGAGAAGATATTCCTTCCTCCAACCTTATCATTAATCTTAAGAGCTACATTCTTGGAATGCCATGGCGCGAAAGGTTGGGAGACAACTCCGGCTATACTCGTTTGATCCTTGCATCAGTTCTTCAGGATTGTCAGGATTCCGAAGGCTGAGTTTTCTTTGGGCAGAGTTTGCGATTGCTATGTTTCCATAGATCTTAGGGTAATTTCTTTTTTCTGGGTTTATGAACTAGGCTTTCCATGCTCGACCGTTGGTGGTCGGGCCATCGGTATGCAACGACTTTTGACTTTGTATTTACTCGTCCGACTATCGGTCGTTCATATGTAATCGTTCAATGAAGTTCCTTCCTTTGCTGAATTCGTGTTTTAATTACATATGTCGTGGATAATATTGATCATAAAAGTATGAAATAAACGGAGGGTCGTGCGACTTAGGCTTTTATTGCAATATAACGGTTGAAACATAAATCATGTATTTGGACTGTAATAATAAACACAAATATATATCATCGATGTGTTAGAACATACAAAGTTTTTCTAAGTTCCAGAAACTTAGATCGAGGGATCGTTTAGACCTTACATGTGACTGTATCATATGATGAAACTTTAGAATATATGCCCCTGTGATCAAACAATCGAGTCATGCACTTGGATACTCATGTCGTGCGTTCCTGCGATAAAGTTCGTTAGAGGTCGGTCGTGGTTTTACCAACGATTTTGCGATGCTTACCGTCGTGCTGAAAACTTTGTATGATAGGAAGGCGATTTTAAAAGAAATATTTTTTCAAATACGTCACATTCCAACTTCGTGGGATTTCCTGATTGTCGAGGGTTCGAAGTCGATAGGCTCCTTTACCAACGACTTCGGAGATACGATAGGGACCTTCCCATTTGGTAGAAAGTTTACCTGCGTTGAGCTCCTGGGTATTCGGGAATACTCGACGGAGGACGTAATCGCCTTCTTGAAAGATTTTAACTTTGACGTGCTTATTGAAATGTCGCTCGACTGCCTGCTTCTGTGACGCCATTCTGATCAAGGCCGATTCTCTGAGCTCTTCAAGGGCGTCAAGGTCATAACTCAAATCAACCAAGTTGTGGTCGACGGATGTGTGCCCCGAAGTTGGGAGTTGAACTTCGATCGGTAGGACGGCTTCGCAACCATAGACGAGAGAGAAGGGGGTTTGCCCAGTGGACGTGCGTGGCATCGTGCGATTTGCCCATAGGACCGAAGGGAGTTCTTCGACCCATTTAATCGTTTCTTGATCGAAGCTATAATAGTCCTATTGCTTGACTCGGCAAGTCCATTAGCTTGGGGATATCTGGGAGTCGAGGTTGTTAGTTTGATATTCCTGTCATCGCAGAACTGTTGGGTCCTGTCGCTTATGAATTGGGATCCATTGTCGTAGATAATTTCGGATGGAATCCCAAACCTGCATATGATGTTAGTCTGGATAAAGGAGATAACTTCTTTATGCCTAATTTAGGAGAAGGCAGCCGCTTCGATCCATTTAGATAAGTAATCCATGGGTACGAGGAGGAATACTTTTTGCCCCGAAGCAGGTGGTAGTTTGCCGACAATATCCATTCCCCACCTCATGAAAGGCCATGGGACAAGCGTTGAGTGCAAAGGCTCCGAGGGTTTATGAGACATACCTGAGTGTCGTTGACAGGGGTCGCAATTCTGTACGTACTTGACAGCGTCTTGTCGCAGTGTCGGCCAAAAATACCCTTGTCGGGAGATACGATTAGCCAAGCTACGACCTCCTGAATGATTACCACATTCGCCGTCGTGCATCTCTTGGAGGATTTTCTGGGCTTGATTTTTGCTGATGACACACCTTAAATTTAGGCCTGTCGATGATCGCCGATAGAGCTTATTTTCGATCATGACGTATTTAGATGCTTTGAATCTAATTTTTCGAGCCTCCATTTTGTCTTCGGGGAGTTGGTCGTGCACGAGAAAATTTCGAATGTCGCGTGACCAATCATCTTCTTCGTCTTCGATCTGGATGACGTCTGTGTTTCCAATGGACGGCGTTGCCAGATGAATCATAGGAATAACATCAAATATTGGTTCAACTAAAGCGGACCCAAGGTTTGCCAATGCGTCGGCCTGAGTGTTCTGGTCTCGCGGAATCTGTTCAATAGAAAAAGATTTAAATTTCTTGGAAATTTCTTTTGCCACGCTTAGATATGCTGTCATTTTTGAATCCTTGGCTGCGAATTCTCCATTGATTTGATTTACTACCAGCAGGGAATCGCTCTTGACATGTAGTGCGGTTGCCCCCGAGTCGTGGGCCGTATTCATTCCCACGATCAGGGCTTCATATTCGGCTTCGTTGTTGGTGGCCTTAAAGTCGCATCAGACCGAGTATACCATCTTACCCCCCCCTGTGGCGACTTTAAGACGACACCCAGTCCAGAGCCTCTAATGTTGGATGATCCGTCGACATGTAGGATCCAAGGCACGTCGTCGTGAGTCGCCACAGTGGACACTTCGAGCTCTGCTTATTTCTCCAACTCAGGGCTGAAATCGGCGATAAAGTCTGCCAAGGCTTGTGATTTGATCGCGGTCCTGGGCTTGAAATCGATGTCGTAACTGCTGAGATATATGCTCCACTTTGCTAAGCGACCTGTCAACTCAGGTTTCCTTAAAACAGACTTAAGAGGAAAGTTAGTTACGACAGTAATAGGATGCGATTTGAAGTAGTGTCGTAATTTTTTAGCAGCTGTGACTAGCGACAAAAGCAGTTTTTCCATGGAAGAATACCTGGTTTCTGCGTCCAAGAGAGATTTACTTACGTAGTAGATTGGCAATTGTTGTTTTTCGTCTTCTCGTGTGAGTACGGCGCTTACCGCATTTGGACTGACAGCTAAATACAATTGTAAGACCTCGTGATCATGAGGTTTCGACAACAGAGGAGGCGACGCCATATACTCCTTGAGTTTTTGCAATGCTTGCTCATGATCGTTGGTCCAGTTGAAACCTTTATTTTTCCTGAGGACGTTATAAAACATATGACATCTATCTGAAGATCGGGAGATAAACCTGTTTAGGGCCGCTACTCGACCAGTAAGCCTTTGGACCTCCTTGAAATTTCGAGGAGATTTGATGTCGATGATGGCTTTGATTTGGTCGGGGTTAGCTTCGATTCCTCGGCGAGTGACCATGTGGCCTAAGAACTTTCCAGCACTGACCCCGAAGGAACATTTGGTAGGGTTGAGCTTCATGCTATACTCCCGAAGGATGTTGAACGATTGTCTTAGATGCTCGACATGATCGACCGCTTGCTTTGACTTGACGAGCATGTCATCAATATATATCTCCATTGTGTCGCCGAGATGGTTTTTGAACATTTTATTCACTAGACGCTGATAGGTGGATCCTGCATTTTTTAGTCCGAAAGGCATAACTTTATAACAGTAAATACCTCGGTCCGTCATAAAAGCGGTTTTCTCCTGGTCCCCGACGTGCATTAAGATTTGGTTATACCCTGAATAGGCATCCATAAAGGTCAATAGTTCATGTCCAGCGGTTGCGTCGACCATGGCGTCGATATGCGGTAATGGGAAAGGATCTTTCGAGCAAGCCTTATTGAGATCGGTGAAGTCGATACAGACCCTCCATTTTCCATTCTTCTTAGCCACGACCACGACATTAGCAAGCCAGTCGGGATACTTTACTTCTCGGATCTTTCCTGTCTTGAGGAGGTTATCGACCTCATCGTTTATTACCTTGTACCTTGTTTCTTTCAGGAGCGAATTTATGGCGCTTTTGCTTGACGGGTTTAAACAATGGATCGATATTGAGCTTGTGGGAAATGATGTTAGGGTCAATGCCAACCATATCTTCATGCGACCAGGCGAAGCAGTCAGCATGTTCCTGCAAGAAAGATATTATCCTTTGCCTAAGGTGGGGATCGAGAGATGATCCTATCAAGACTTTTTGCTCGGGCTTGCTTGGGTCTAAGATAACTTCTTCTAGGCAATAATCACCGATGGCTTTAGGAACATCTTGCATCTTTTCAAGCTTTCCATGCGCTGGGTCAGCGGTTCGTTCTGAGTTTCCGCCATCTGCCATTTTCCTGTGATAGAGAACAGAAGAAACTCCAAGAAACTATTAGTAGAATGCACGTTCGTCGAGGATTTTCTCTAGATGTAGTCCCACGGATGGCGCCAAACTGTTAATGCCAAAAATCGCACCAAAGGGACAACTTAAGGTCGATGAGGACTTAATCAACTAAAGAAAGAATCTTTCGACAAGACGTGCGATGAGGGAAAAAATAAATGAGACAAGGGATTTAATGACGCAGGAAAAACCTCAATCGAGGAAAAAACCTGCGGACGACAGTGGGTGTCGTCGCTGCACTATGGTCGCCAATCAGGGGCGACGTCCTTGGTACTGGCGTCGGCCGTACGATGATTACAATACAAATGAAGGAAATACTTCGAAATGTAAAGTACAAGTGTTTAAAGTGTAAAACAGGTGTTTGTCGTGTGAATACAAAGTGTAAATAATTGTTGGTCGAAAGCTGTCATCGAGCGTCGAGAGTGAGTTCTTCGAGAGAGAATGCTTCACTTGAGTTTGTTGTAGAGTTCTTCTGTGTTGTCTCATATGTCCTGAAATGATTGCTTGAACTCAATATTTATAGTCTCTGCGTCATTAATTAAGTCCATGAATGCTCTCTTTAACGGTTACAACGGCTAGAAACGGTCGCCGAGATGAATGTTCATTAATAGTCTCCGTCCGTTACGGCTGTCGGCTGTTAATGGCTTTGACTCCTGCATTTAATCAAGTGAACAAACGTAACAGTCATGGTTAACGTTAGCTTTGGTCGAGGTTACATGGTCTTACTCGACGGTCGTGCGGAACTGGCGACACTATGGTCGAGCGTCGTGGGGAACTCTCGACTTACCTTTTATGAAGGACGACAAATGTTTTCTGGGATCTTGTCGGGACCTTATCTTAATACAAGATTTAGTTCATAATCGGGCGTCTTACATGTTTTGGTCGTCGGTCGTACGACGTGAATTTTTTGCCCAAACATTTATGTCGTGCAATTCTGCGAATTTAAAGTCATCTAGTAGACTTAATGATTACTGCCGTGCGATTCTGCGATAATCTGTCGTGTGATTCTGCGATAAAACAATGTCAGGGATTGGTCGTTGGCTAGCCAACGACCCTCCGATGCTTAAGTCAGTAGTCGTTTTGTGAGAAAAAATCGTATGAAAAAAGAGTTAGAGAACGTACCTTTTCAGACTAATCTCTCTATTTGCCCCCTGTCATTTATTACCTTATTCTTTTTGGGAGGAAAAGACAGATTTTAAATGACAGAACGACACGGCGATCCTGTCGAGAGTTTGATCTTGCGATTTCAGTTTATTTCCGCGGCTTCAAGGTAGACTTGTAGCACTCACGGGCGACTTTTGGCTCACTCTTAATCTCCTGGATTCCCCATGGCGTAGGGAATTTCAACATTTGATGATACGTCGAGGAAACAGCTTTCATATCATGGATCCATGGTCGTCCTAAGATGATGTTATAGGCCGACGCACAATCGATGACACTGAACTTGGTCTGCTTGTTGACTCCTCCGGCGTAGACGGGCAAGATTATCTCTCCGAAGGTGCTCGTCGCTTCTCCATTGAAACCGACCAAAGTCGTCGAACGTCGGGTGATTTCCGAGCGATCGATTCCCATGGCTTTGATGGTGTTGAGAAAAATGACATTTACTGAGCTGCCCCCGTCGATCAAGACTCGACGCGTTAGACAGTTACCGACTGTGAGCTGAATGATCAACCCGTCGTGATGCTTCTGATACGAGTCACCCAGGTTGACGTGGTCGAACACAATCTTCATGGCTTCTAGCTCTAAATCTCCTTTGGGTCTAGACGAGCGAGGAATAGGCCGATCGTCGGGTGCCTGACTGGCGTGACGCTTGGCCGTTGAATACGTCAGACCACATACGTCTGAACCACCGATGATGCAATTGACACTTTCGCGTGCTCGGGGGTCGACGGTCGATGGCTATTAGCTGGAACAGCGGCATCGTCGATGATATCCTTGAGATTTCCTTTCGGGAAATGATACGCTAATTCCTTCTTCAATGCGATACAATCATCTGTCGCATGATCGACGTGGAAGTCGCACCACTTTGATTTGTCTTTTTTAGCATAGTCCAGGTCGGACTTCTTTGGCCATCGAATGGTCGCTTGGGAACCTTTCAGAGCTTCGACTAGGTCCTTAGCGGTCCCTTTGAATTCGTAAGAGGATATCTTGGGGTACTCAGTGAACTTATTCGCGGTCTTGCCTTCTGCTTTCGTCTTGAAACGAACATTTTAAATTTGCCGCGTGGGCTCTATTCTGGAAACAGCCTTTGTCTTGAACTCTGGCTTTCTGACGCCTAACGACTTCTTGTCGTCAGTGTGCTTGCGACGAAAGGCTGCGTCATCTTCGACCCTCATATATGCTAAGGTTCGAGCTCGGACGTCTTCGAAAGTCTCTGGGGGATACTTGGTCAGATCGATATATAGACCTGAACTATCGTCTAGACCACGCTTATAAGCTTCGATCGCAGTTTTGATGTCACAATTGCGGATACTGATCATTTCGGAATTGAATCTATTGAAATAACTTCGAATAGACTCATTGGTCTTCTGCACGACATAGTACAGATCACTAGTCTGCTTTTCCATCTTACGACTGCTGGCGAATTGCCGGGAGAATTGGTTGACCAATTCGGCGAACGACCCGATAGATTTGGGTTTCAGATTGATCAACCACTGGAGAGCTGGACCAGTGAGAGTCGCCCCGAAACTCTTGCACATGTATACTTCCTGGTACATGTGTGGAATCGAGATCGTCCACATGAGTTGCTTATACTGCGCGACATGCTCGGTTGGATCGGTCACACCCGAATACTTGGGAATGAAGGCAGGAATGTTATACTTCTTTGGGACCTCGACGGTGGCGATCTCGTCAATAAAGGGCGACGCCTGATACCCCGAGCGAGGTTCGACGTCGACAGGCACGGCTGCCTCAGGCAACTTGGCGAGCAACGACAGGACGCGCTCATTTTGGTCTTCTAAGATCTTCAAACGTTGGGCGATGGGATCGTTAAGATCAGGATTTGTCCGTGTCGAGGGATTGGTCCCTGGACTAGTGCCATTACCATTCGACGAACCATTGGTGTCCCCGTTGAATGGAACAAAATATGGCTGCGACCCATAGTGGAATTGCTGCGGTCCATTCTGAAACGATTGTGGTCCATGCTGAAATGGCTGCGATCTCTGCTGGAAAGATTGCGATCCTTGCTGGAAAGGTTGCGGACCACTTTGGAACGGCTGGGAAAATGGTTGGGATCCATTCTGAAACGGCTGGGCGCCACCTTGCAATGGTTGGGATCCATTGTTCAAGGGTGGTGGTCGGATGTGCTGAGGGGGAATCTGCCCAGACTGGGGATTTGGAATGAACGGACCCGGCTGCTGATTCTGCATGAATGGACCTGGATGCTGATTTTGCGCGGACGGGCCTGGTCCCGGACCTGGATTCTGGATGAATGGTCTAGGACCATTCTGGGGTCCAAAAGGATTCCTTAGCCGTGCGATCTCTTCAGCTGCTCTGCGATTCTGCTCTGCCATTGCATTAAGTTGATTTCTGGCAACCTCGAGCTCCTGATACATCTGAACGACGGCTTGCTGCGGATTTCCAGGGGCTGCCATTTTCCTGCAACAGAAAATAGAAGAAACTCCAAGAAACTATTAGTAGAATGCACATTCGTCGAGGATTTTCTCTAGATGTGGTCCCACGGATGGCGCCAAACTGTTAATGCCAAAAATCGCACCAAAGGGACAACTTAAGGTCGATGTGGACTTAAACAACTAAAGAAAGAATCTTTCGACGAGACGTGCGACGAGGATAAAAATAAAGAAACAAGGGATTTGATGACGCAGGAAAAACCTCAAATGAGGAAAAAACCTGCGGACGACAGGGGGTGTCGTCGCTGCACTATGGTCGCCAATCAGGGGCGATGTCCTTGGATACTGGTGTCGATCGTACAGAGATTATAATAGAAATGAAGAAAATGCTTCGAAATGTAAAGTACAAGTGTTTGGAATGTAAAAACAGGTGTTTGTCGTGTACGAAACAAAGTGTGAACTGCTAGTCGAGAGCGATACTTAGAATAATGGTTCTTGACTTCAGGTGTTCTTGAATATTGCTTCGGTTGTTAATCTCCGGATATTCGATGTCTTGAAATGTTGATTGAGCTCGGTCTTTATAGTCTTCGGGAGCTTTAATTAGCTCATTGATTGCTTCATTTAACAGCTATAACGGCTGCAACGGTTTGTAACGGTTGTCGGAGTGAATATCCATGATGATCTTCGTCCGTTACGGCTATCGATCGTTGATGGTTGTGTCGGTTATATCTGTTGCTCCTTAATGACTTTGACTCCTGCATTAAACACTTAACAGTCATGGTTAACGTTAGTTTGGTCGAGGTCGCATGGTTCTATGCGACGGTCGTGCGGGACGGGCGACGCTATGGTCGAGTGTCGCGAGGAACTCTCGACTTAGCTTTCAGGAGGGATGACGATGGTGTTTTGGGTCTTTGTCGAGACCTTATCTTAATACAAGATATAGTCCTTAATCATACGTCTTACCTGTTCTGGTCGCGGTCGAGCGACGTGATTTTTTGCCCAAACAGAGCATATATCTCAGCAGTTACGACATCACTTTTAAGCCCAGGACCGCTATCAAATCGTAAGCCTTGGCGGATTTCATTGCTGATTTCAGCCCTGAGTTGGGGAAAGAAGCAGAGCTTGAAGTATCAACTGTGGCGACTCGCGACGACGTGCCTTGTACTCTATATGTCGACGGGTCATCTAACGTTAGGGGTTCAGGACATGGCGTCGTCTTAAAGTCGCCACAGGGGGGCAAGATGGTGTATTCCGTGCGATGTGACTTCAAAGCCAATAACAATGAAGTTGAGTACGAAGCCTTGATCGTAGGAATGAGTATGGCCTACGACTTGGGGGCAACCTCGCTGCATGTAAGGAGCGATTCCCTTCTGGTCGTAAATCAGATGAATGGAGAATTCGCAGCTAAAGATTCAAAGATGACAGCATACCTAAAGGTAGCAAAAGAAAAATCAGAAAAATTCAAATCCTTTTCTATTGAGCAAATTCTAAGGGATCAGAATACTCAAGCCGACGCTTTAGCAAACCTTGGGTCTGCTCTAGTCGAACCGATCTTCGACAATATTCCTTTGATCCACCTAGCGACGTCGTCCATCGAAAACGATGACGTCATCCAGATCGAAGTCCAAGAAGATGACTGGTCGCGCAACGTCCGAAACATTCTTATGCACGACCAACTCCCAGAAGACAAGATGGAAGCTCGAAAAATCAGATTCAAGGAATCCAAGTATGTCATGATCAGAGATATACTCTATCGACGATCATCGACGGGCTTGAACCTGAGATGCGTCGTCAGTAAGAATGAAGTTCAAAGGATCCTTCAAGAAATGCACGATGGTGAGTGTGGCAATCACTCGGGAGGTCGTAGTTTGGCCAATCGCATCTCTCGACAGGGCTACTTTTGGCCAACACTGCGACAAGACGCCGTCAGGTACGTCCAGAACTGTGATCCTTGTCAACGACATTCAGGTACATCCCATAAACCATCTGAACCTTTACATTCGACACTGATCCCGTGGCCCTTCATGAGATGGGGTATGGATATTGTCGGCAAGTTACCACTCGCCCCTGGGCAAAAGGTATTTCTCCTCGTACTTACAGATTATTTTTCCAAATGGGTGGAAGCAACTGCCTTCTCCCAAGTTCGGGACAAGGAAGTCGTGTCTTTTATCCAGACTAACATCATATGCAGGTTTAGGATTCCATCCGAAATTGCCTGCGACAATGGATCCCAATTCATAAGCAACAGGACTCAACAGTTCTGTGAAGACCGCAACATCAAACTGACGACCTCGACGCCCAGATATCCTCAGGCAAATGGACTTGCTGAATCAAGCAATAAAACTATCGTTACTTCAATTAAGAAGAGGTTACAAGCCTCAAAGGGAAGATGGGTCGAAGAGCTCCCTTCGGTCCTGTGGGCGAATCGCACGACGCCTCGCACGTCCACAGGACAAACCCCTTTTTCTTTGGTACATGGCTGCGAAGCAGTTTTGCCTATCGAGGTCCAGCTCCCGACCTCGAGGCATACCTCTGTCGATCATAACCTAGTTGATTTAAGTTATGACCTCGATGCCCTCGAAGAGCTTAGATAGTCAGTATTGATCAGAATGGCGTCACAGAGGCAAGTGGTCGAGCGACATTTCAACAAGAATGTTAAAGTCAAAATCTTTCAAGTAGGCGACTATGTCCTCCGACGAGTGTTCCAAAACACTCAAGAGCTTAACGCCGGTAAGCTTTCTACCAAATGGGAAGGTCGTTACCGTATCTCAGAAGTCGTGGGTAAAGGTGCCTATCGGCTCCAAACCCTCGACAATCAAGATATCCCACGTAGTTGGAATGCGACACATTTGAAAAGGTATTTCTTCTAAGTCTTTTCCTTTTCTCACACAATTTTTGTTCATCTCAACGATTACTGACTTAAGCATCGGAGGGTCGTTGGTTAGCCAACGACCAACCTCTGACTTTATTTTATCCCAGAAACGCACGATATAAGGTTTTCAAGACCGATATACGATCTCGCAAGGTCGCATGATATAAATATTCAGGCCTATGACTTGATTATTTTACCGCAGGGGCACGCGACTCAAAATTCGTCGTACGATCTTGTCGTACGATCACCAAGTCTAACGGTTCTACGATCTGGATTTCTTAACTTTGAAAAATTTGCATATTCTGAATGAATGTATCGATTGCGTCTGCTTATGTTTGCCAACACGATTTGAACGTTTGTTGTTAGCTCCAATCTTTCTGTTTGTAAAAGTAGTGAAAAATAGGCTAAGTATAGAAGCCTCCAACAGAGGCTCTGCCGAAGACACCAAGAAGACGGAAGGCAAGAATCAACAGATGTCTGCTCACAGAGGATCGAGCCGCAGAACCTCTGTCATCATTGACAGAGCCTCTGCGGTATACTGAAGACTTAGAAGAAATCAACAAATATCTTTCTACTGTTCCAGGATCCGTTCATCCACTTGTTCAAGGCATGCCCTGACAAAAACTCCACGTGTCAAACTCTGATAGGGCTTTGTCCAAGATGGAACATGCGCATTAAATGAACATCGTACCTACTACTTTTCACACGATCTTGTCTACTGTAGCTCAGTCCTTATTGTCTAAAGTATGTCCCCTTTGTAGTAGTATAAATAGAAGACTCATGTTGAGTTGTTCTATTAACAAGAATCAGATATTAAGCTACGCAAAAACACACACACCAGCAGATCTTGTTATGTTCTTGGTGTTCTTGATAATATGAAATACAGTAATCTTTGAGATATTTATCTGTCTTTTACAAACTGTTTATTTGATATTGTGTGTTCTTCTACCTTAGCATTTCTTTCAGTTCATTAAATACGCTTCCGCAATATAAACCTATCTGAACTAAACTGAAAGAATCATCATTGTTTTAGCAAAACCGGAACCAACAATTGGTATCAGAGCAAACCTTGTATTTTAATATCAAGGGATCCACTCTAAACGATGATCTTTGGTAGAAACTTGGATTTTTAACCTATTCTTCACAATATTCAAACAGTTTCTGTTTTTCTGCCATTTTCGATTCATTCGAACTTGGTAAACTTATAGAATCTGTTATTCTGGTTAAAACACCATATTAGTGCTTAGTTTAAAGCTTTCAAGCTTAAAAACAACATACGAAACATCCACTTCATATTCTGAACAGTTTGTTGTTTATACCCTATCTTTCTGAATATTTTATCTCTCTCAAAATGACAAATACAAACAACTTCTTCACAGTTGGTTCTTTAACCAAGCCTCCTACTCTTCTTAGAGATGAGTACCCTCAATGGAAGATACGAATGATTCACTTCTTCGAGGGTACCGACAAAGAACTCATGCACTATATCAACAATCCTCCTTTCGTTCCCATGGTCACAGTACCACGTATTCCTGCCACAGATGACACTCCTGAGGTTCCTGCGTACGAGAAACCAAAGATCAAGGACAAGTGGTCAGATCCCGATTGGGCAAAATATGAAGTTGCTCAGAAGACTAAGAGACTTCTGATAATGGCCATACCCAATGACCTTTTCCAATCCTTAGATGCGTGTGAATCTGCATACGATCTATGGAAGGAACTGGAAAAACAACTGGAGGGTGGGGCCAAAACTCAGAAGAACTGTAGAGCCCAATGCATCAACGAATACTACGCATTCAAAGCTCTGCCGACAGAACCTCTGCAGACAACATATGATCGGTTCAACTCTCTAATCAACAAATGCAAGAAGTTCGGAATCCACAGAACTTCTGAGGAAAACAATGTCATGTTCCTAAAGAGCCTTAATGACGAATGGCTCCAGTTATCTATGTCTCTGCAAACAAATCAAGACTTAGACTCCTGGACTCTGTCAGATCTCTATGGAACGTTGGCAGCCCAAGAACCTCAGATTGCACAAGCAAAAATTCAAATCAGTGCACCTCTTGCGCTGATTGGTAAGACTACAGAAGATAAAGAGAAGCCAAAGGAGAAAGCTGCAGAGGTAAAGAAGGAGAAGAAAAAGAAAATCTTGATCATTGATAGTGAAGATGAGGAGGTGGTGGAAGAAGAAGAAACAACCCTGGCCTCTATTGCTAAATCTTTAGCACTCTTGACTAGGGAATTCAGCAGAGGATACCAAAAGAAGACTGGAAATGAACGCTACGAAATAGAAGGGTCGAACGAAAGAAACGACAGAAGTGGTGACCGACAGAGGTCAAATGACAGAAATGACAGAGGTAATGATCGACAGAGGTCGGACGATAAAACTGGCAACACTCCACAGAATCAAGAGTGTTACAAATGTGGTAAGCCAGGCCACTACGCAAATGAATGCAGAACCGACAGAAGTGGTGACCGAAAGAGGTCAGATGACAAAGCTGGAAACGCTCCACAGAACCAAGGCTGTTACAATTGTGGAAAACCAGGTCACTTTGCCAACGAATGCAGGAGCAAATCAAATCGCCCTCAGAGGGATGCTGCCTTCTACAAAAAAAAGCTGAATACTATGCTCAGAAGTCATTAATGGTGAATCTAGAGAACTGGCTATCAGATACATCCTCTGAAGGAGGAGAAACAAAGAACGTCCTGTTCTGTGGCATGGCAGAAGTCAACTCTGGCTCTGACAATGAGGTATCCACTTCTAACTCTAACTCTAATACAGTAGAAGTTGATTTGCTTAAACTTAACATTGAATACAATGAACTTAAAAAGACATGCGAAAGTGTTCAGAAAAGGCTCACCTTCTATGAGAGAGAAGCTAGACTTCTCACTCAAGAAAAAGCCAAAAATTTTCTAGAAAAGGAAGAAATTGAAACATACTGGAACAAAAAATTAAATCCTTTAAAAGAAAAGATTTCTGAACTTAATTCTTCTTTAAAAACAAAATCAAAAGAACTTATGGACGTTGAGTGTGACAGAATGAACATCCTAGCTCTTAAACATTATTTTCAAAAGGAAAGAGAAGTCCTCTGTCAAGATTTACTCAGAAGAGATCTTTTAATTAAAAAATTTCAAGATGCTCAGAAGGTGTACGAAAAAATCAATACACAAATAGGGAGACGGGGAATTGGCTTCTGTGATATAGATCCATATACAGGAAACAAGAGAGGCAAATCTTTGTCCTCTCTATTTCATATAGGAGATACAAGAAAAGTTGGATTTCCAAATCTACTCTCTGTAAGTAAAAGGCAAAAAGTCTCTGGGGAACCTCACAAGAGGAAACCTCTGAAGATGACAAATGTGTGGTTTGAAAACACAGATCTGTCACCCTCAATCTCTGTCAAAAGAGAATCCAAACCTAAGAAGTATCTGAAAACTCAAGATCAGATAGGAATCTTTAAGTTTGGTAACCCCGAGACTCAAACTCAAATTGCATTTGTTTGCATGATGAAATCTGAAAAGAAGTTATCAGCAGAGGCACCTGAGTTCAAGCCAAACCTTACAAAAGAAAATCTTGATATCTCTGAAGAAAACCTCTGTACACCTTCCAATAATCAAAATCTCTCTGTAGAAGACTTAACAGATACTTCTGTTGACTTAGAAGATAGTGCCACGGAAAAGGAAGAAAGTGAGTATGGCACCTGCTCTGAAAGTCCAGCCTCTGTCGAAAGAGAACAAAGTGATTCAACCTCTGTATTTGAGGTCGACTCATCCTCTGACGAATCTGAGACTGACTCTGAGTCAGAGATAGTACCTGGTGACACAGAGGATTTTAAACTAACCTCTGAAGTTCTTAATAGAACTATTTCTCCCAAGGAGAAAATCACTAGAGTTCCTATCTGTCCAGACTTTTTGGACATGTGTATACAAGCCAAAACCTCTCTTGAGCTTGAGAAATTTAAGAAAAGGAAGGAAATGTCCACTCAAATTCCAACAAATTCAAAGATTTTAAAACCCTTAAAACCCGTTAAAGAAAAACTAACATGGCAACAGAAAGGTAAATGGACCAAAAATAATAAATATTTTTCTTCTGTAGCAGTGAAACCTGCAGAAGTTCATCACAGAAGGGATACATAGAAGGCCGCTTTCAACAAAGGATTTTGCAAACAACAATCTAGCCCACATAAACCTTCTTGTAATAGAAAGTCGAATGTTAGGATAGACTGTAATGCCTATGTGCCCCCATTTAAAGTCTTTAATGAAAAGTTCAAGCAAATCTCTTCGCACATTCAATACTGTCATTGCTTTGATCTCATGCTTAAATTAAAACAACACTTCTCAAGTCCACACTGTTTACTATCTGTACCCAAAAAGAATGCTAAATTCAAGGGTAAGAAGAAACAAAATGGCTCTTCAGAAGAAAATAAATCCAAGAATGCTAAGGCAAACTTGAAGACCCCTAACAAAACTGGACCCATTTGGATATGGGTACCTAAAACTCTCTGATTGTCTTACAGAAGCAGTATGTGCCGATCTGGTATCTAGACTCCGGATGCTCGCGACACATGACTGGCGACAGAGGTCTTCTGTCCACATACAAAGAAAAACACGATGGTGGATCTGTGACCTTTGGAGACAACAAAAAGGGGTACATTAAAGACTACGGAGTCATAAAGAAGGAGAATATAACCGTATGCAAAGTTTCATATGTGGATGGCCTTAAACACAATCTTCTAAGTGTAAGCCAACTCTACGATACGGGTTTCGATGTGATGTTCAAAAGAACCTTCTGCTCTCTACAAGGTGAAGATACAGGAGTCGAACTTCTGCGAGCCGAAAGAAGAGGTGATCTGTATCTCATGAACTTCTGTGCCAAGAACAAGGAAGAAAAGCTCTGCCTTGTTACATGCAAAAGCGAAGAAGTCTGGTTATGGCATAACAGGTTCTGTCACTTAAACTTTCATACTTTAGATAAACTTGCAAAACTTGATCTAGTCAAAGGTCTGCCAGATGTTAAGTTTAATAAAGATCATTTATGCTCTGCCTGTGAAATGGGAAAACTCAAAAGAGCTCCCATAAAGGCAAAACTGATGTGTCTTGCCCTAGGATTCTGTATATGCTTCATGTTGACGTCTGCGGTCCAATCGCTACACAGAGCCTAGGTGGCAAGAAATATATACTTGTTTTAATCGATGAGTATTCAAGATTTACATGGGTTGAATTTGTCAGAAAGAAATCAGATGTTCCAAACATTCTGATTAATTTAATGAAAAGAATCCAAGTTTCGTATGAGTGCAGGATCCAGAAACTAAGAAGCGACAATGCAACAGAATTCAAAAACTCTGTCATTGAAGCCTGTCTTACAGAAGAAGGAATATCACAGAACTTCTCTGTTGCACGCACCCCACAACAAAATGGCGTGGTTGAACGAAACAACCGCACGCTTGTGAAGGCTGCCAGAACTATGCTAACAGCATGTGGATTACCAATGACATTTTGGGCAGAAGCAGTATCGACCGCTTGCTATACTCAAAATCGATCAACCATCGTAAAAAGGCACATCAAGACACCATATCATTTGATCAACAAAAGGCGACCAAACATCAAGTTTTTCCATGTATTTGGATGCAAGTGCTTCATCTTAAATGATAGAGAAGCAAGAGGAACGTTTGAAGTAAAAGCAGATGAAGGCAAGTTCATAGGATACTCTGCAACTTCCAAGGCCTACAGAGTTTATCTTCTGCGGGCACGAACCATTGTAGAAAGCATCAACGAATCTTTTGACGATTCCTTCCAAAAGACTTCTGAACAAATCAGTTCAGAACTCGGTCAAAACAGGGAATCCTCTGGCATCTCAAACACAAGAGAAGAAGACTTAAATCTTCTATTTCAAGAGATGTTCTATGATAACATTGATCCCTCTGCTGGATCCAACAGAGCCTCTGGAGAACCATATTCTGTCAGCCAGAACGAGACAGGTATCTCTCTAACTGGTCCCTTAAGTAATTCATCTTCTTCTGTAAATCATACAGAAGCAAATGCCGAGGGGGAGCCAAAGGAAGATAATGCAACAAAGGAAACAAGCACAGAAGCTACTCCAAAAACTGCAGAGGAACCAATAATAGAGGAAAACGAGGACTCAGACTCAAATTCCTCAGAGGAACAAATACCAACTCTCATTCCAATCATCCCACAATCTGTAGGATCAAGCACAAGTACAAGAGTACAATCAACAACAGAAGATGCACCACGAACTCAGAACACAACCTCTGAAGATCAACTTGATGACTTCAATGACCATCTCCCAAGAACAACAAAATGGACAAAAAGCCATCCTCCAAGCCAAATAATCGGCGAACCTTCTGAAAAGGTAAAAACAAGATCAGCTACTGCTAACTTTTGTTTCTTTACAAATTTTATTAGTATGATCGAGCCAAAAAGAATCTCTGAAGCCCTTGACGACCCAAACTGGGTAGATGCTATGCAAGAAGAGCTTCTATAGTTTTAACGAAACAAAGTATGGACCCTAGTTCCTCTACCACGAGGAAAACAAGCTATAGGGACAAAATGGGTCTTCAGAAACAAAAAGGATGAGGATGGGGTGGTTATCAGAAACAAAGCAAGATTGGTGGCCAAAGGATATCGCCAAGAAGAAGGCATAGATTACGATGAAACTTTTGCCCCTGTCACACGGTTCGAAGCTATAAGAATATTTTTAGCCTTCACAGCCCACAGAGGTTTTAAAGTCTTTCAAATGGACGTAAAATCTGCTTTTCTAAATGGTGAGATCCAAGAAGAAGTATATGTCCAGCAACCACCAAGGTTTGAAAGCTCTAAGTACCCAAAATACGTTTATTACCTCGACAAAGCTCTGTATGGACTAAAACAGGCTCCAAGAGCATGGTACGAAAGACTTTCTACCTTTCTTCTTAAAAATGATTTCGACAGAGGTACAACCGATACCACTTTGTTTTACAAAAGAAAAGGTGATAAGATTCTACTTGTACAAATTTATGTGGATGACATAATTTTTGGGTCTACAAATGCACAAGAGTGCACAAAATTTGAAAAACTCATGCAGAGTGAGTTTGAAATGAGTATGATGGGAGAATTAACTTTCTTCCTCGGACTCCAAGTAAAACAATCATCAGAGGGAACTTTCATAAATCAAGCTAAATATGTCTCTGACATACTTTCTAAATACAGTCTCTCTGATGCCTCTGTAATGAGAACCCCAATGGCTACAGGAAATAAGTTATACTCAGATCCAAAAGGCAAATCGGTAGAGTGCACACTCTACAGAGGCATGATTGGATCTCTGTTATACTTAACCGCAAGTAGAACTGACATAATGCATTCCACATGCCTCTGTGCAAGATTTCAAGCTAACCCTAAAGAATCTCATTATATTGCTGTAAAAAGGATCTTCAGATACCTCAAAGGGACCAAGAATCTTGGCCTCTGTATCCAAAGAACTCTGGTTTTGGTCTTAAAGCTTACACAGATTCAGATTATGGAGGATGCAAACTCGACAGAAAGAGTACCTCTGGGAGTTGTCAATTCCTAGGTGGAAAATTAGTAAGCTGGACTTCTAAGAAGTAGAACAGTGTATCGACATCTACGGCAGAAGCTGAATACGTTGCTGCTGCTAGCTGTTGCTCCCAAGTTCTGTGGATGAAAACTCAGCTAAAAGTTTATGGACACACCATATTCAAGATACCAATCTTCTGTGTTTCAAAAAGTGCAATTGCCATCTCTGCAAATCCAGTACAGCATTCAAAAACAAAGCATATCGACATTCGTTACCACTTCCTAAAGCATCATGTTGAATATGGCATAATCGAAATGCATTTTGTATCTACAGAGTACCAGCTTGCAGACTTATTCACCAAGGCACTTGATGAGAAAAGATTTCTTTTCTTGGTGGGTAAGTTGGGAATGATTAACATGAATTAAAATCTCTGTAAGTATGATTCTAATCCTCTGTAAATATGTACATACAGTATTTTTATTGTTTTTGTTGTCAGATTTATTTGTGAATGTAAATTCTCAATCATCAAATGTTCTATACACACAGAGCTTCTGTAGGATTGCTCAGAACCTCTGACAATCCTTACAGAACTTCTGACAAACTTGATCTATGTTATATGCATTACTTATATTATTTTGACCCAAGCATAGATCAAGGGGGAGCAGAAAGAGACCTTGAACTGATCTACAGAGGTTGATCATTAAAGGGGGAGCCAAAGAAGAATTACGATCAACCAACATCCACAGAAATCAGGTAATATGTCGAACAACAGAAAGTCAAAATGTGAGTATCTTGTACAAATCCTTCTTAAAAACATATTTCTAGGACACAAACTTCCAAATATGTCCTCGAAATATTGGTTATGACATTCCAAACAAAAAATAATCAAAACACTTGATGAGCTTTCCTTTATGAGAAATTTAAGGTTCCAGAGCCTCTGCTGAGCTCAACAGAGCTTCTGTAAGACAGATCCTCTAGTACTGCAAATTTCATACGGGAACTCGATCAAATCTTCTTGAATGTCATACAGAAGGTCCTTTAGTCAGAAAGTTCAAAATTCCACAGAACTTTTGCTGACTAACCAAGGTTTTTAAAGTCTACTCGCACAAAATCTTTTTCGAAAGTAGTTTTCTAGGACACAAATTTCTAAATACGTTCTAGAAACAATACAAAAGACATTTCAAACTTCAAATATTCAAAAAGATTAATGAGCTTTCCATAATTAAAAATTTGAGGTCATAGAGCCTCTGCTGAACTCAACAGAGGCTCTGCCAGGTAAAGGATCTATGATTGCAAATTTATAATGGAAACTTTATCGATCGATTTGAATGGCCTCTAAAGAGTTCTCCTGTACAAATGCACGCATAAAGACAATGAAAGGGTAGTCACAGAACCCATTTCATCACAGAAACCTCTGTTGATTAACCTAGGCAACAATAAGAGTTACTCGCACAAAACCTTATCCAAAACAATTTTCTAGGACACCAACTTACAAAAAGGTCCTAAAAGCATTGTTAAAAACAATTGAAACTTTCGATGATCAAAAAGTTTCATAAATTTTGAGTTATGAGAAATTTCAACTCATGGAGCTTCTGCTAGCTCTGACAGAGCTTCAAAACCTCGGTGAATGCAATTTCTACACTAAAAATCTATCGATCCTCTCCAATAGCTTTTAAACGTTTTTGGTAAAGGTGCAAGCAACAGAGGATATAACAAGAAGGTCAGAAACCACAGAGCTCCTATCACTACAGAGCTTCTGTCAGTAACGGTAACATTATGTGAGTGAAAATCATGTGGAGGTAAAGAAGATCACGTGCCAAGCATTAATGGGCCGCGCATGACGTCCTGTCGTGCTCTGACACTGCTGATGTGTCACATTTTCATTGGACGTATATGGCACACGTTCTTCGAGAAAGTTGAACCAGCCGTAAACACTCAAGTGCGGACCCCAAATTTTATTCACTCTCATATTCACCTCTTCAGATTCTACCGTTACCTCTCAGTATAAAACCCAAGATACCTCACCTTCTAAAAACGTTACGATCTTACACTTTCTTCTCCGGCGAACTTGCGCAAAAACCTGCAAATTTCTTCATTATTCATCTTTTTCCTATCCAATAAATAGCCTCCACCTCTCACACCAAGGAAAACTCCCCTGCTCACTCTTCGGCTGAAGACGCTGAACACGATGAACACCCTTAGCATTCTGAACACTCAGAAAACCCAGCAATAGCCAGAGACCTGAAAAAGGACAACTCCGGCGATGAAGCAGACTTTGCTCTGACCACCCATCTACAAAACTTCCTTGAACATGAACATTTTGAAAATGTTCTTCCTTTAAAACCCAATAACCATAACCTTGTTCCATCTAAAACAGCTTTTGGGGAAACACATGCTCTTCTTCTCCATATCTTGGAAAACCACATACTCTACCTTCTCCTAACCAAAACAGTAGACAAAATCCCTGCCAGATACCTAAATCAACTTTGGCAAAGTTGCAGATATGTTCCAGAGGATAGACAGATTAAGGGCTACATCTCCAAACCAGATAAATCTGAGCATCTTCAACTCAAGTTCAACACGACTATGTTCTCACTTGAGTTCAGTTTACCAACCAAAGGTCTTCTAGGGATAAAGGCCTATGCAGAAGAACCCACAGACGAAGAGCTCTGCAGGTTCGTTGAAATATTGGGGTACAACTTGCCAATCAGAAAAAGGAATGACTTCCGCAGAGGCAGATTACCACCTCTTTTCCATACTCAACAGGTGCCTAACAGGAAAAGTGGGCAGTCCAGATCAATCTTCACACCAGATCTTAGCCATAATGTACGGGGTCTACTACGACCTACCTCTGGACTACGCCACACTTATGATGCAAGAAATGGTGAACACAATATACAGAAAAATCACTTTCCAGGAGAAAAAGGGAAAGAAGACAGAAGCTCTGCCTCCTCTGCAATTTCAACGGATACTAGGTGTTGTGTTAGAACCCCTGCTCTTACTTGCAAAATGGCCTATGGAGGGGCCAACAACCAAAATGTATGCCATGACCAAAAACACCCCAACAGAACATGAAGATGGATACCCCTTCTACAGACCTCTGCCAAACAAGCTTCTAGGATTTGCAAGGAAGGAATCTCTTAGGCTAGAGTACATACGCGCTCATAGGACTCCAGACCCAAGTCCTGTGACACCCCCGCGTCTAGGAGCCCCCATAGGAACAGAGGTAGTTGAAAGAATGATAGATGAACAATGGGCAGCGGCTTTTCAGAAGCATGAAGAAGTTCAAGCCAAATTCTTTGCACAAAGAGAAGCCATCATCCCTTCTACCAAGAAGAGCAAACCCTCTGCCTCTACTAAAAAGAAAACTCACAAGAGGAAAACCACAGAGCGCACCTCTACTTCTGCTGCTCAAATACAAGAGTCTCCACCTCATGCAACAGAGGTTGGATCTTCTGCACCTCCCTCTCCTCCAAAACACAAAAAAGAAGAGAAAACACAAGTCTTCTGAGGAGAAAGCACCCAAACCAAAGAGGAGGAAGAGCAAGAAGAAAACCGGGAAACCTCTGTCTCCTATGGAAACTATAGCAGAGGAGGATGTGATAGAAGAAGAAGTTCACAAATCACCTCTGCAATCCCCCAATCCCCTCAACTATGCACATCACGGAGATTTCTCTGACTTCCTACAAAACCCAGAATTCACCCATACTTTAAACACTGCTGGATGGACTGCAGAACCCCTCTCCCATGAATCTACAGAAGAAGCAGACTTCTGAATCTCTTCAGACTTGGAAGAGGATGACCAAACCCCACAGAATAATCAATCTAAAACTCCTGAAGTTCTACAGAACCCCTTCACTCAACCCGGATTTGATGTACAAAGGGCAAGCCCAGAGGAAGAGGTAGCTACAGAAGAACATCACATGGACTCCATGTTAGGAGGTCTAACAGAGGAGATGGTTGAAACTAGGGAGACTTGGGTAGAAGTCTCAGAAGTGGATTCTAATGTAGAGGAAGCAGACCAAATAAGAAAAGGTCTCTATGATCCACATGTCATGCGACTAATTGGCTCACATCCAATATACGACTCTTTACGCACTGATGCAGAAGCCACTACAGAAGTTAGAGGAGAAGCACCGAGCCATAGGATAGCCACAGAAGTTGAGACCGTAGATGGAGAACAAGTAATTGGTTGCTTCACAGAAGCAGAAGCTAGAACAGATGCCTGGAATAATAGAGGCACTCAAACAAAACCAACTCCAAGTGCAACCCACATTTCTATTGCCGCCAGTCTAGTGGCAGAGGGCAATATTGAAAAAGAGCAGCACAGCTCGACCCCAACCCATACCATCCGGACAGAGGAAATTCTTTCATCCTCTGTACCATTAAAAATCGGGGAAACCATTTCAGGGGAAACCATTTCAGGGGAATCCTCTCTAAAGGATTTGCCCTAAGTAAGTGATCAATTGCCCCAGATCACATCAGACATTCCCGCAGAGGAATTTGTTTCCTCTGCCACACGCACACACATAAGTCCAAAAGGCTCTTCAGAGGAGCCTAGAGTGCACAAAGACGGAGAGACTCTAGACAAGTCTCCGAGTCAACCGAAGGATACTCTTGTACCCACCTCTGGAGTGGATCAAGACAATGTTCTTCTTAGAACCTCTATAGAGTCTGAAGCTGATAAAGCCTCTACTCTAGGATTAGAGGGAAATCCTTCCGTCTTGAACATCAAAACAGGGACGAAAGAAGGTGTCTCAGGAACAGAGACTCGCTCTGGGGATGAATGTGTTCCCCCAGAGGTTACAACTAGTTCACATGTATCAAGGGATGAGTTCCAAACCCTTGTCACCTCTGTGGACAATACATTGAAGGAGTTGCAAAGCTCTTTCAAATCTTTTGCAGAAACATCATCCAGGGCAATCCTTGATCTGAACACCAAAATGTACAACCTGTCCACAAAGGTGAAAAATGCCGTAACCCAGATGAAGTCAACTGCTACCACAACTGCTACTTCTGCCGCTAATGAATTCGGAAAAGCCGCTACCTCTGCCTTCAAAGAGTCTGTCAAGCATTTCCTTCAAAAGCTGAAAGAGCAATCCTCCACTTCTAAGGGCCTTACACCTGAAGATCTAAAGAAGGCATTAGAACAAGTTCAAGAGAAGACTCTGCAAGAAACTATTGCCATGAAACCTTCTGACTACATGACCAGAGCTCAGCTGACAGAGCTTGGGCAAGGGGTAATTAATCAAGTCACAGAAGTAATCGTCGCCTTCACTGCCGCCAACGCAAATTATGTTAAAGAGTTCCAGAAAAGCGTCGGCAAAATGCGCTTCAACACAGAAGCAGAGGTTCAAACACTCCTCGGCCTCTGTGATGATTTATGCGCCAAGATGATCGCTGCAGGAGCTGTTCCGCCAAAGAAACCTAAAGCTTCATGTAGAGCAGAGGGTACTGAAGATAAGGGTCAAGATGACTCTGATGATGACTCTGACGATTCATCAGATCATCCTGTGGGGGAGAATCAAGGGGAGAAACAAAGGGAAGAAGCTACAAACAGAGGTCTACCAGCTCCACCGGTATCCGCAGAACCCTATATCCCAAGTATCTCCAACTCAAACCCAAGAAGGAACACAACAATAGTCCACAGAGGCAACAACCACCTCTGTGGAAATGATCTCTGAAGAAACCCCAGCTACAACCCAAACACCTGAAACCAACCAAGACCAACAACAGAAGACCACAGAGGCAATACCCATCTCTGTAGAAATCCCCTCTGTATTCGGAGAAGATGTCCAAACCCAAGAAAGCTTCCAAATTCTGACATCTTCTGAAGAAGAACTACCTTCCCCAACACCTAAAACCAACCAAAGAACCAAAACCATTGCTCACAAAAGAAAATATCTGAGCAAAACACCTGAAACCTCTCCAACAAAACCCAAATCACCAATCAAGCCCTCTGAAACTCAAGTGTCAAAACCAACAGAGGCAACCCCCACAGAACCTCCTACAACCAAACCCTCTGAACTCAAATGCCAAAACCCACAGAGGAAACCCCATCTCTACAAGAAGATCCACAGCCGAAGGCAAAAGACAAGGGCAAAGGGATAATGACAGAGGAACCCAAGAAGAAGAAGCCAAAACATCAACCAACAGAAAAATTGATGAAGAGCTCCTTTGATGCATATGTAACACCAAAGCCAGAAGAAGATAACTGGGCTTTCGGTGCTACACCTCTGTCAAACATTCCTGTTATGGATCCAAAGGCACCTCCTACAAAAGATCGAGTGGCAGAAGTCAAGAAGAAATTGGATGCTATGCGCAAAACCTTACCTCAACCACCACCACCACAAATGGAAGAAGTGGTATACAGGTACTTATACAGCAGAATGAGCATAGATCAATCAGCACCAACCATTCAAGACCCTGATTTCCATGCCGACCTGGAGAACCTCTTCACCAGAACTAAACCCAAGCCAAAAACATGAAGTCTTCTCATCCTCCAAAATCATCAAGGTCATCTACTGTAAGTTCTCTAAAACCAGAAACTGGCCTAAGGTCTCATACAATATATACAAGGTCAAAAGAGAGGACGGATCCGAGAACCAATTCGCAGATGCAGATCTTAGAAATCTCAATCCTTATGACCTACCTGATCTTCTGGACTGGACGAAAAAGAACTTCACAACCAATCCAGTTCATAGAGCCTACAGGGTGATCAGAAAGGCCATACACGAGAAGCTTCTGCTGTACAGCATGGTTGATTTTCAACTAGCTAGAGACCTTGGAGTGAAGAACTTGGTTGTTCAACCGCCAGAAGACTACTGCCCTCCCTCTATTGTACCAAACTCAATCATCACATCACCAAGGGTCAGGTTAGTATTTCAAGATCCTGCGGGAAGATCAAGATTGTTCGTAGAGATGGACTGTCAGAAGTACGCAACAAGTACTTTGACAGAGTTCAGAGCGATCCTAGTAGAACACAGAAGAATAGAGCTCATGGATCAAAGCCTGGCCGACAGACTGATAGAGATCATCGATGCAACAATCAACTTCAGAAAACTTTGCATCAGTTTCTATCACGATCTTATAAAGGAAGGACTCGACCGCAGAAGTTATAACGACTTCAAAGATGCCAACGTCTGAGTCAGTTAAACAAATCCTCTGTAATTTTTCTTTTCAAATACAATCATATGTAAATGCCTCTGGCATAATCTAATGTGAAAAGAAAAGTGTTCTTAGTATGTACTTAGCCTAAAAATCCATGTACTTTTCAATTTTTCATTTTTCACTACTTAGGGGGAGATTGTTAGCTCCAATCTTTCTGTTTGTAAAAGTAGTGAAAAATAGGCTAAGTATAGAAGCCTCCAACAGAGGCTCTGCCGAAGACACCAAGAAGACCGAAGGCAAGAATCAACAGATGTCTGCTCACAAAGGACCGAGCCGCAGAACCTCTGTCATCTTTGACAGAGCTTCTGCGGTATACTGAAGACTTAGAAGAAATCAACAAATATCTTTCTACTGTTCCAGGATCCGTTCATCCACTTGTTCAAGGCATGCCCTGACAAAAACTCCACGTGTCAAACTCTGATAGGGCTCTGTCCAAGATGGAACATGCGCATTAAATGAACATCGTACCTACTACTATTCATATGATCTTGTCTACTGTAGCTCAGTCCTTATTGTCTAAAGTATGTCCCCTTTGTAGTAGTATAAATAGAAGACTCATGTTGAGTTGTTCTATTAACAAGAATCAGATATTAAGCTACGCAAAAATACACACACCAGCAGATTTCTTGTTATGTTCTTGGTGTTCTTGATAATATCAAATACAGTAATCTTTGAGATATTTATCTGTCTTTTACAAACTGTTTATTTGATATTGTGTGTTCTTCTACCTTAGCATTTCTTTCAGTTCATTAAATACGCTTCCGCAATATAAACCTATCTGAACTAAACTGAAAGAATCATCATTGTTTTAGCAAAACCGAAACCAACATATGTCTTATGTTTTGGTTGTTGTATTGATGCCTAAGTCGCACGACCCCTTGTTTGTAACAAGTTTCACAACTGATATCATATCTGTTTGCAACAATCAAAATAATACATTCGACAAAAAAGTATATTTCATTCATGAAAAATACAATTACATCTAAATAACTTGACCTCCAGCGGTCGAATAGGAAAAACAGAAAGAAAATCTTTCCTAAATCAAGGTCCCTATCGGTCTTGCCCGACAGATGTCAGATGCATTGAGGAACTTGTGCAAGGGTCAAGCAAGTGTGGGAAACAGAGTTGAGAATTGTTTCTCAGTACTATAAACCACAATATGTTATGAAGATGAGCCCGCAGTATTTTGAGAATGTGGCTCTTAAGATTAATGTTAAGGTTGGGGAGGAGCATCGGTTGCGTCCTCACCTAAGGCCCCGTCCTTAGAACCCTCGTCCACCACCTCTTCCTCCTCGACCTCTTTTTCATCGTCAGAGTCGAGGTCTCTTGTGCTTCCGACCTCTCTCAAGAAGTAAGCCAACTCGTCAGACGCCAGGGCCAAAGGATTTTTGCCCGACAAATGTTGTCTCATTATAGCAGCCTGTGCGGTCAGTCGATCCAAGTCAAAGGTGGATGCAGCCTTGTCTTTGAGCTCTCCTACCTCCTTCTCTAGACCCGCTACCTTAGCCTTGGAGTCCTCAACTTCCTTCTCTTTCGTGGCTAAGGATTCTTTCATCCTCTCCAGCTCCTCCCTTTGGTCGGCAATCTTAGACAAAGATTGCTGCCAGCGCTGGTTTACCTCGTCCTTCGCACGATCGACGGCCTCCAACTTCTTTTGGGCGTCGTCAAGGCATTTGGACATAGCCTCTTCATGCTTCACGGTGGCGCCCGCCCTCTCCAACGCTGCGTTGCCCCTCTCATAGGTGGAAGACACAGTGGATGTCGTCGCTGCACTATGGTCGCCAATCAGGGGCGATATCCTTTGGTTTTGGGTGTCGATCGTATAGAGATTACAATACAAGTGAAGGAAAACTTCGAAATGTAAAGTACAAGTATTTTGAATGTAAAACAAGTGTATGTCGTGTGTGAAAACAATGTGTCGAGTGTGTAGGTCGTGCGTCGAGAGCGATCTTCTGTGAATGACTCTTTTGCTTCGAAGGAGTGTTCTTTTGCTCTGATCTTCGTAAGTTGCAACGAGTTATGTTCACTGTTGTAGATGTCCTTGATTCGATGATTGATCTTGGTTTTTATAGTCTTTGGATGCTTTAATTGGATCATTAAGTGTCTTGTCGTAACGGTTGTTGCCTTCAATGCTGGAATTGATGTTCTTTAACTGATTCTGTCGGTTATAGCCGTTGTCCATCAATGATGTTTGACTCCTGCATTAAACATTGAACAAACGTAACAGTAATAACGCGTGTTAGTTGGTCGAGGTCGCATGGTTCTGTGCGACGGTCGTGTAAAACGTACGACGTTGAGGTCGAGTGTCGTGAGGCAAAAGTCTTTCGATTTTATCTTTAATCAGGAGATAAAGTACTTCGTTACGGAAAAGAGAAGAAGCGTTTTCCTTACCTTGGTCGTGGTCGTGACTTGTGAATTTTTGCCCAAACAGCTAGGTCGTAGGACCAGAACGATATAAGATCGACGACATGAGACTGTCGACGTAAGACCGATGAGTCGTAACTGGCGATAAGTAACTGGCGACATAAGACTAGTGATGTGTGACTGGCGAAGTGTGACGTGCGACGTGTAACATGCGACACGTGACGTGCGATCATGAGATGTAAAGACACTATCTTGAATGACTATTGACGCAAGATGTCTTTTAATAATCAACTATCGTATGTCGGGGATAAGGCAATGATGGGTATTGTTTGGGCAAAAAATCACGTCGCTCGACCGCGACCAGAACAAGTAAGACGTATGATTAAGGACTATATCTTGTATTAAGATAAGGTCTCGACAAAGGCCCAAAACACCATCGTCATCCCTCCTAAAAGGTAAGTCGAGAGTTCCTCGCGACACTCGACCATAGCGTCGCCCGTCCTGCATAACTGTCGCATCGAGCCATACGTCTTCGACCAAAACTAATGTTAACCATGACTGTTACGTTTTGTTAAGTGTTTAATGCAGGAGTCAAAGTCATTAAGGAGCAATGGATATAACCGACGCAACCATCAATGATCGATAGCCGTAACGGACGAAGATCATCATGGATAATCACTCCGACAACCGTTACAGACCGTTGCAGCCATTATAGCTGTTAAATGAAGCAATCAATGAACTAATTAAAGCTCACGAAGACTATAAAGACCGAGTTCAATCATCATTTCAAGGATGAGACATCTAACATCGAACACAACATCTGATACCGAGCTCGAGAAAGCATACACATCTCAGACTGAATTCCAGAATACTATAGTGAACTCAAGAACAACAGAAGTGAAGAACCATTATTCTAAGTATCGCTCTCGACGCACGACAACAGCCCTCGACCAGCAGTTCATGCTTTGTTTCGTACACGACAAACACCGTTTTTTACTTTCAAACACTTGTACTTTACATTTCAAAGCATTTCCTTCATCTGTATTGTAACCCTTGTACGACCAACGCCAGTACCCAAGGACATCGCCCCTGATTGGCGACCATAGTGCAGCGACGACACCCCCTGTCGTCCGCAGGTTTTTTCCTCGATTGAGGTTTTACCTGCGTCATCAAATCCCTTGTTTCTTTATTTTTATCCTCGTCGCACGTCTCGTCGAAAGATTCTTTCTTTAGTTGTTTAAGTCCACATCGACCTTAAGTTGTCCCTTTGGTGCGATTTTTGGCATTAACAGGTATTACCTTCATCGGTCGGGGGTATGACTTTTGTATGCATTTAGGGTAATCGAAGTCCATGGGCCGTGTCGAAGGACTTCCCCAGGTCGGTCGAGGGTATGATTTTTTACCCAAACAGTTAGCCCCCCGAGATATGAATTTCAAAGCCATTTGAATTTCAGATCTCGTACCAAAGTAAAAATGTGTTTGTACGTAGACGTGTCACTTTTGCTAAGGAATCGACTTGGTTAGCTAAAATCGTGAGTCCAGTCGATGGTGTTAAGTAAGTTGCGATGATCGAAAGATGATTTTTAATGTGCAAGATACTTGTGGTATTCATCCACTAATGTGAAGGATGAAAAATTTAACGACGATCGTGAGACGATCTTAAAATATAAGGAACTGATGATGATCGTAGGATGATCTTTATCAAAGTGATACATATGGATCGGGAGTCAATCGTAAGACGATTGGTCCAAAATAAAGCTTGGCGGAGATCATAAGATGATCGAACCAAGATAAAATTTGAGGATCTTGTGATACAGTCGTTAAAGACTTATGTTCTAGCGTTCCGAGCCGATACGGTCGCTATAGACTTTTGATCTGGCGTTTAGAGCCGATATGGTCATTATAGACCTATGATCTGGCGCTTAGAGCCGATACGGTCGCTAGAGACCTATGATCTGGCGCTTACAGCCGATACGGTTGCTAGAGAGCTATGATCTGGCGCTTACAGCCGATATGGTCGTTAGAGATCTACGATCTGGTGTTTACAGCCGATACGGTCGTTAGAGACCTACGATCTAGCGCTTACAGCCAATACGGTCGTTAGAGACCTTCGATCTGGCGTTTTCAGTCGATACGGTCGTTAGAGACCTATGTTACGTTGTGTAAGTTTTGCTTTAGCGATAATCGGTAAAAAAATTACCTTTCTGTTGAACCTGAGTATTATGTCGACTCATACATGTCATGGACAAATGTAATGTCAACTGTAAAAATTCATTAAGTACAAAAATGAACAAGAAGTCGTGCGACTTGGGCATCCATTGTAATACAACGATTAGAACTTAAGTCATAAGAATTTTTGAATCGTATAAGCAAACATAAGCGCATGCGATTAAAGCCTTCATTCAGAACATGAAATTTTTCTAAGTTTAAAGAACTTAGCTTGTGGGGTCGCTAGACCTTACGATCGTGTGATTTGATCATACGATGGACTTGAATCATGTGTTCATGTAGTTATACAATCGAGTCATCTAAGAAAACTGATTGTTTATACCGTATGATTTTACTGAAGTCGTATGATAGACTTAGTACTTATGTCGTGCGATCATGCGATAAAGTAATGTCAGAGGTTGGTCGTTGGCTAGCCAACGACCCTCCGATGCTTAAGTCAGTAATCGTCGTGGAGAGAAATCGTATGAAAGAAGAAAAAGAAATTAGGAAACGTACCTTCTTAGATTCTTCTTTAATTAACGGAGTATTTGCCCCCCGTCATTTATTATCCTATTCTTTCTAGGAGAGGATAGGTTTTAAATGACGGATCGACACAGAGATCTTGGGAAATACCATCTATGTCTGCATTGACTGTGTTTTCGTGCGACAGGGCCAGATGGTCGTTTTATTCCTGTAGAAAAGGCATAAGTTTGTTTTTAAGGATAGAAGGACGAACATGTCGAGACCTTACGACCGTGCCGCGTCTGCTATACGATTTACTTTCGCGACTTCAGAGTGGATTTATAGCAGTCACGAGCGACTTTCATCTCACTCTTGATTTCCTGGATTCCCCACGGCGTAGGGAACTTCAGGGTTTGATGATACGTCGAGGGAACGGCTTTCATTTCATGAATCTAAGGTCGACCTAAGATGATGTTATAGGCTGACGCACAGTCGATGACGCTGAACTTGGTCTGCTTGTTGATCCCTCCGGCGTAGACTGGCAGGATGATATCCCCATAGGTACTCGTTGCTTCTCCATTGAAACCAACCAGAGTCGTCGAACGTCGGGTGATTTCCGAACGGTCGATTCCCATGGCCTTGATTGTGTCAAGGAAAATGACATTCGCTGAACTGCCCCCATCGAGCAAGACTCGTCGGGTTAAACAATTACCAACCGTGAGTTGAATGATCAACCCGTCATGATGTTTCTGGTACGAGTCACCGAGGTCGTCTTGGTCGAATACGATCTTCATAGCTTCCAACTCCAGATCTCCTTTAGGCCTTGATGAATGCGGGATAGGTCGATCGTCAGGTGCTTGACTGGCGTGACGCTTGGCTGTGGAATACGTCAGACCACATACGTCGGAACCACCAGTGATACAATTGATGACTTTCGCATGCTTGGGGGTTGGCGGTCGAACGTCGTTAGCTGGGGTAACGACGTCATCGATGATGTCTTTTAGATTGCCCTTCAGGACGTGATATGCCAGCTCCTTTTTGAGAGCTATGCAATCATCTGTCGCGTGACCATGGTCGACATGAAAGTCGCACCACTTAGATTTATCTTTCTTAGCGTCGTCCTGATCGGACTTCTTTGGCCATCGAATAGTCGCCTAGGCGGTCTTCAGAGCTTCGACCAAATCTTTAGTGGACCCTTTGAATCGATAAGAAGATATCTTGGGGTACTGAGAAAACTTGGTCGCGGTCTTAGCCTCTGCTTTCGTCTTGAATCGGACGTTTGAGATCTGGCGCGCGGGCTCTATTTTGGAAATTGCTTTTGGCTTGAACTCGGGCTTTTTCACACCTAACGGCCTTTTGTCGTCGGTATGCTTGCGACGAAAGGCAGCGTCGTCCTCTACCCTCATATACACTAGGGTTCAAGCTCGGACGTCTTCAAAATTCTCCGGGGGATACTTAGTCAGGTCAGTATATAAACCTGAACTGTCGTCCAGACCGCGCTATTAGGCTTCGATCGCGGTCTTGATGTCACAATTGCGAACACTGATCATCTCCACATTGAATCTATTGAAATAACTTCGAATAGATTCATTGGTCTTCTGCACGACGTAATATAGGTCACTGGTCTGCTTCTCCATCTTGCGACTGCTGGCGAATTGCTGGGAGAATTGATTGACCAATTCAGCGAACGACCTGATGGACTTGGGTTTGAGATTGATCAACCATTGGAGAGCAGGACCAGTGAGAGTTGCACCGAAGCTTTTGCACATACAGACTTCCTGATACATGTGTGGGATTGAGATCGTCCACATGAGCTGCTTATACTGCGTGACGTGCTCTGTCGGATCGGTCACTCCCGAGTACTTGGGCGTGAAGGCGGGGACATTGTATTTCTTTAGGACCTCAACGGTCGCGATCTCATAGACGAAGGGCGGCGCCTGATATCCTGATCGAGGCTCGACGTCGACGGGCACGGCTGCTCCGGGTAGCTTGGCGAGCAAAGATAGGACGCGCTCGTTCTGATCTTCCAACATCTTTAGCCGCTGGGCGACGGGGTCAGAATGTGCACTTGTCGGCGGATTGACTCCTGAACTGGTACCATTGCCATGTGACGAGCCATTGGCGTCCCCGCTGAAAGGGACAAAATACGGCTGCGACCCATTCTGAAATGGTTGCGATCCATTCTGAAATGTTTGCGATCCATTCTGCATGGGTGGTGGCCTTATATGCTGAGGAGGAACTGTCCCGAACTGGAGATTTGGGTTGAATGGCCTCGGCTGCTGGTTTTGCATGAACAGACCTGAATGCTGATTCTGAGCGAACGGACCCGGATGTTGATTCTGAGCGAACGGACCTGATCCTGGACCTGAATTATGCGCGAATGGTCTAGGACCATTCTGACCGAATGAACGGTCATGTTGTTCAGGACTTCCATTTTCCTGACAAAAGTGATGAGTTCTTCAGGGGTGTTACTCTTAGAACAGAGAAACATAACCCAGGTATAGCGAGAGAATTCATCAACTATGACCAATGTATATTTCTTTCCAGCGATGGATTGTTTATTAACAGGGCTAAACAAATCCATATGGAGAAGTTGTAGAGGAGATGATGTTTGGGCAAAAAATCACGTCGTACGACCACGACCAGAGCAGGTAAGACGCACGTTATAATCCAAATCTTGTATTAAGATAAGGTCTCGACAAGAACCCAGAAAACATCCGTCGTCTCCCGTAAAAGGTAAGTCGTACGTCTCCCATGGCGCTTGACCATAGCATCGCCCGTCCCGTATGACCATCGCGTAAGATCATTGCACCTACGACCAAAGCTAACGTTAACCTTGTCTGTTATGTTTGTTAAGTATTTAATGCAGGAGTCAAAGCCATTAACAGCAAGTAGTCGTAACGGACGAAGAGCATTATGGATAATCACTCCGGCAACCGTTTACGACCGTTGTAGCCGTTAATCAAAGTATTCAAGGAGCTAATTAATGGCACGAAGACTATAAAAGCCAAGCTAAAGCCTCATTCCAAAGATCCATCAGTTAACATCCAACACACATCAGCGATCATCAGCGAATATTACCGAACAGCATAGAAAAGCATCCAAGCTCACAAAGGAGCATAACCAAACTCTGGAAATCAAATATTAAAGTCCAGAATCCTACAACGGACTCAAGAACACTCGAAGGAAAGCTTAAGTTATCGCTCTCGATGCACGGCAGCAGCTTTCGACCAACAGTTATTTACACTTTGTATTCACACAACAAACACTTGTACTTTACATTACGAAGTATTTCCTTCATTTGTATTGTAATCATCGTACGACCGACGCCAGTACCAAGGACGTCGCCCCTGATTGGCGACCATAGTGCAGCGACGACACCCACTGTCGTCCGCAGGTTTTTTCCTCGATTGAGGTTTTTCCTGCGTCATCAAATCCCTTGTCTCATTTATTTTTTCCCTCATCGCACGTCTCGTCGAAAGATTCTTTCTTTAGTTGATTAAGTCCACATCGACCTTAAGTTGTCCCTTTGGTGCGATTTTTGGCATTAACAGTTTGGCGCCATCCGTGGGACTACATCTAGAGAAAATCCTCGACGAACGTGCACCCTGCTAACAGTTTCTTGGAGTTTTTTCTGCTCTCTGTTGAAGGAACAATGGCAGCCCCTGGAAATCCGCAGCAAGCTGTTGCTCAGATGTATCAGGAGCTCGAAGTCGCCAGGAATCAGCTCAATGCAATGGCAGAGAAGAATCGCACAGCAGCTGAGGAGATCGCGCGGTTAAGAAATCCTCTTGGGCCTCAAAATGGTCCTAGGCCGTTCGTGTAGAACCCAATTCCAAGATCGTTCGACCAGAATGGCCCTAGACCATTTGTCCCGAATCCAGGTTCCCCCGCGCAGAATCAGCATCCAGGCCCGTTCATGCAGAATCAACAGCCAGGGCCGTTCAACCCAGATCCTCAGTTTGGGACAGTTCCTCCTCAGCACATAAGGCCACCACCCGCGAATAATGGGTCTCAGCCATTACAAGGGTCGCAGCCTTTCCAGCAGGGGTCGCAACCATTTCAGCAGCCATTTCAGAATGGACCTCAAGGTGGATCGCAGCCTTTCCAACAAGGATCGCAGCCGTTTCAGAATGGACCGCAGCAATTCCACTATGGGTCGCAGCCATATTTTGTCCCGTTCAACGGGGACACCAATGGTTCATCGCATGGTAATGGCACTAGTCCAAGGACCAATCCCTCGACAGGGGCAAATCCTGATCTTAACGATCCCGTCGCCCAGCGTTTGAAGATGTTAGAAGACCAAAATGAGCGCGTCCTATCCTTGCTCGCCAAGTTGCCTGGGGCAGCCGTGCCTGACGACGTCGAGCCTCGCTCGGGGTATCAGGCGTCGCCCTTCATCGACGAGATCGTCACCGTCGAGGTCCCAAAGAAGTATAACATTCCTGCCTTCACTCCCAAGTATTCGGGTGTGACCGATCCAACCGAGCATGTCGCGCAATACAAGCAGCTCATGTGGACAATCTCGATTCCACACATGTACCAGGAAGTATGCATGTGCAAGAGTTTTGGGGCGACTCTCACTGGTCCAACTCTCCAGTAGTTGATCAATCTCAAACCCAAATCTATCGGGTCGTTCGCCGAATTGGTCAACCAATTCTCCCGGCAATTCGCCAGCAGTCGTAAGATGGAAAAACAGACTAGTGATCTGTACTATGTCGTGCAGAAGACCAATGAGTCTATTCGAAGTTATTTCAATAGATTCAATGCCGAAATAATCAGTATCCGCAATTGTGACATCAAAACTGCGATCGAAGCTTATAAGCGTGGTCTAGACGATAGTTCAGGTCTATATACCGATCTGACCAAGTATCCCCCAGAGACTTTCGAAGACGTCCGAGCTCGAACCTTAGCATATATGAGGGTCGAGGATGATGCCGCCTTTCGTCGCAAGCACACTGACGACAAAAAGTCGTTAGGCGTCAGAAAGCCAGAATTCAAGACAAAGGATGTTTCCAGAATAGGGCCCGTGCGCCAAATTTCAAATGTTCGTTTCAAGACGAAAGCAGAGGCCAAGACCGTGACTAAGTTCACTCAGTACCCCAAGATATCCTCTTACGGATTCAAGGGATCTGCAAAGGACTTAGTCGAAGCTCTGAGGACCGCTCAAGCTACCATTCGATGGCCAAAGAAGTCCGACCTGGACGATGCTAAGAGAGACAAATCAAAGTGGTGCGACTTCCATGTCGATCATGGTCATGCAACGGACGACTGTATCGCTAGCATATCATTTCTCGAAAGGAAATCTCAAGGATATCATCGACGATGTCGCTGTTCCAGCTGATAGCCATCGACCGACGACCCCCGAGCATGCGAAGGTCGTCAATTGCATCACCGGTGGTTCAGATGTGTGTGGTCTGACGTATTCAGCGGCCAAGCGTCAGGCCAGTCAGGCGCCCGATGATCGGCCTATTCCCCGCT
The DNA here is from genome assembly GCA_033807775.1 of Saussurea involucrata. Lineage (NCBI taxonomy): Eukaryota > Viridiplantae > Streptophyta > Magnoliopsida > Asterales > Asteraceae > Saussurea > Saussurea involucrata. Next base: position 212,801 of record CM066318.1, read on the forward strand.
CGTCTAGACCCAAAGGAGATTTGGAGCTAGAAGCCATGAAGATTGTGTTCGACCACGTCGACCTTGGCGACTCGTATCAGAAGCATCACGACGGGTTGATCATTCAGCTCACAGTCGGTAACTGCCTAACGCGTCGAGTCTTGATCGACGGGGGCAACTAAGCAAACGTCATTTTTCTCAACACCATTAAAGCCATGGAAATCGATCGCTCGGAAATCACCCGACGTTCGACAACCTTGGTCGGTTTCAATGGAGAAGCGACGAGCACCTTCGGAGAGATAATCTTGCCCGTCTACGCCGGAGGAGTCAACAAGCAGACCAAGTTCAGTGTCATCGATTGTGCGTCGGCCTATAACATCATCTTAGGATGACCATGGATCCACGATATGAAAGCCGTTCCTTCGATATATCATCAAAGGTTGAAATTCCCTACGCCTTGGGGAATCCAGGAGATCAAAAGCGAGCCGAAAGTCGCTCGTGAGTGCTACAAGTCTACCTTGAAGCCGCGAAAATAATCTAAAGTCACAAGATCAGGCTCTCGACAGGTTCGTTTCTTCTATCCCTAAATTAATATCTTTTTCACAGAGATAAGTCTACTATGGTGCCCGGTCGCACGCCAACATAGTCAATGCAGGACAATATTCCTCCGTGTCATTCTGTCATATAAAACCTATCTTTTCCTTCCAAAAAGAATTAGGTAATAAATGACAGGGGGCAAATAGAGAGAGAAGTCGAAATGGTACGTTCTCTAACTCTTTTTACGATTTTTTTCTCACAAAACGACTACTGACTTAAGCATCGGAGGGTCGTTGGCCAGCCAACGACCAACCCCCGACATCGTTTTATCGCAGAATCGCACGGCAGTAATCATTAAGTCTACTATATGACTTTAATATCGCAAGGTCGAATGACATAAACGATCAGGTCTCTAACTTGATCATTTCTCCACAGGGGCATACGATACAAACTCATTGTACAATCTGGTCGTACGATCGCAGAGTCTAAACGACTTTACCCCTAAGTTTCTTAACTTTCATACCCTGAATGGATGCTTTAATCGCGTGTTTTTATATTTGTTTTACGTTCTTGTCATCGTATTACAATGAGTACCTTAGTCGCATGATTTCATATGTATTTTATGTTCAACTTCATAATAAATATGATGTGAATAAAGCATACGATTCAAAGCAAAGGATATATTCGTTGAGTAAACCATCATTAACATACTCAACCCCCGATAGGTCAGGTGGCAAAAACAACAAGGAAAGAAAAAAATTCTAGACGACAGGGGGAACATCGGTTGTGTCCCTTCTCGAAGTCCCGACCTGAGGGCCTCCATCTGTCACTCCTCCCGCACGAATCTCCTGCAATTCATATTGAGCATCGAAAAGTTGGATGGCCAGCTCATCGGCACGCGCCATGGCCAACTTCTCCCTATCTAAAGCCGCTCTCTCCCTCTCCAACGCTGCAGCTTCCCTCTCAAGAGCAGACGCCACCAGATCTTCAACTTTCGACATCCCAGCGTGTAATGCCAAAGACGACTGGAACGTCTGAAAAATAACACAAGAAAATATTAGACGACTAAACGAACGAGACAAGTCATGAAAGATTGACACTTACCATGAACGCCAGACTGGCAACTTGAGATCCAATCTCTCCGGCCGGAACTCCCCGAAAACGCTCCCCGAAAGACGAGAGAAAATACTTCCCCAGATGAGGGAACGACGCCGTCCCGTCTAGGACACCATCCGCCATAAAGTCAGACGGCAATGTAAAATTGACCGTCATAACTTCGGCCGATGATCCCTCGCCCCTGTCGGCAGATATTGGGATCGACACTTGAGACACCGGTTTCGTCACCGTCGCCGGAAGCGCGGAACTTGCTGGTGTCGCGTCCATCACGCCAGGACGGCTAGATGACGCCCCCGCCTTCTTAGGCAGAACAACTCCCGGTGAGTTATCAACCCTCGACGACGGTTCCCTCAGGGCTGTCCTCTTGGTTCTCTTCTGGCTCGACCCAGCTGTCGAAACATTTTCACCCCGAAGGGCACGCATAACCTGCTTTCCTCTCGCCCTAGAGACCGATTTCCTCTCGGTAGGCACTGATCAGAAAATACATGAAGCGTCAGACAGATAGAGTAAACGAAATGAAATAAAAACTGTGGTACGCTTATCAGTCGCCTCTTCCTGCACGTCCTCATCTCTTTCTTCCATCACGTCCTCATCCTCGTCTTCGACCGCCGATTGCCACGAAACGAAAGATCGGTCATCAACGCTAAGACTCAAGAACTTGTTGATCCTAGCCTGGGAATCCACAGTCGGTTTCACTTCGACAAGCTGAATCTCTGAAGGCGACAAGAGGAAAATGATAAGTAGAAGTCATAAAAATAAATAAAATTCAGAAACAAACGAAGCATACCTGTCTTATTCCAGTCTGACCGCATCCAATTGCTGCTAGAATCCAATGACTCAGTAAGAACGAATACATACCTCGACTTCCACCCACGATCATTGACGCCAGTTCCCAAAACCAAGGCACGATCACCCCTGAACTTAGAATAAGGACTATAACGCCGGTTCTTATCCTTTTTAACTTGGTACGCCGCCAAGAAATTGTTTGGGCAAAAAACCACGTCGTACGACCACGACCGGAGCAGATAAGACGCACGTCATAATCCAAATCTTGTATTAAGATAAGGTCTCGACGAGAACCCAGAAAACATCCGTCGTCGCCCGTAAAAGGTAAGTCGTACATCCCCCATGACGCTCGACCATAGTATCGTCCGTCCCGTACGACCATCGCGTAAGATCATTGTACCTTCGACCAAAGCTAACGTTAGCCTTGACTGTTACGTTTGTTAAGTGTTTAATGCAGGAGTCAAAGTCATTAAAGAGCAACGGATATAACCGACGCAACCATCAACGATCGATAGCCGTAACGGACGAAGATCATCATGGATAATCACTCCGGCGACCGTTTCTAGCCGTTGATTGAATCATTAATGGAGTTAATTAATAACGCGATGGCTATAAAAGACAAGCTAAAGCTTTATTTCAAGGGACATCGGTTAACATCCAATACACTCCAGCGAACATCACCACACAGCAGAGAAAATCATCCAAACTCATAGCAAAGAACATTCAAACTCTGGAGATTAAGTATTGAAAGCCAGAATCTTACAGCGAACTCAAGAACACTCGAAGGAAAGCTCAAGTATCTCTCTCGACGCACGACAACAGCCCTCGACCAACAGTTTACACTTTGTATTCACACACGACAAACACCTGTTTTCACATTTAAACACTTGTACTTTACATTTCGAAGTATTTCCTTCATTTGTATTGTAATCATCATACGACCGACGCCAGTACCAAGGACGTCGCCCCTGATCGGCGACCATAGTTCAGCGACGACACCCACTATCGTCCGCAGGTTTTTTCCTCGTTTGAGGTTTTTCCTGCGTCATCAAATTCCTTGTCTCGTTTATTTTTTCCCTCGTTGCACGTCTCGTCGAAAGATCCTTTCTTTAGTTGATTAAGTCCACATCGACCTTAAGTTATCCCTTTGGTGCGATTTTTGGCATTAACAGAAATCATTCATGATCATAGGAGACTCCCATTTCGCGGACGCTCGCTCAATAACCAGCAAAACTCGCCAAAGTTGGGGCATCAATTGTCCCGGCGACACATCGAAATCCTGCATGAATGACTTGGCTAAACTAGAAAACGGCCATTGAAACCCTATCTTAAAAGGATACTCGTACAAAACAAGATATCCCTCAGGGCAATCCTTAGAACGAACAATCCCCGGACACCGCAACTCTACATTTGCAGGAATTTTTGCTAAACTCCTAAAAGCATCTAAGTCTACGTGATTCATAATAAGACTAGCAGGCTCCATCGAAATTGTGAATCAGAGGACAGAACAAGGTCTTATATAAACGCTCTCAACTGCGGTTTGAAGATTTGCAACGATTCGAGTAAGTTCGGACGAAGAATGGAAAGGAATCAAGGCGAAATCTCTTCCCAAATAAACACTTCGAAGTATAGCAAGAAAAGATCCATCGTGATCTTTATTTATACAAACAAACGCATCAACTCGAATCCCTGGATGATCGCCACGCATCCCCATCCTCTCGCATGCCCGCCCGGATGTTCGACACCTGTCCTTGACAGCTAGTAAGCATCATCGTACGTCAGCGTGACGTCACGACCTCGCTCCTCTTTCGACTTCTCGTTTAGTTGGAAACGGACCAGCCTAGTTCCTATCCGATAAATGGTAATTTTCCTTATTTCCCTACGCTTCTGGTTGACAAAATTTAAAACTCGAATTTGCCATCCTTCTTTCAAATTTTGGGGGCAAACTGTTTGGGCAAAAAATCACGTCGTACGACCACGACCAGAGCAGGTAAGACGCACGTTATAATCCAAATCTTGTATTAAGATAAGGTCTCGACAAGAACCCATAATACATCCATCGTCTCCCGTAAAAGGTAAGTCGTACGTCTCCCATGACGCTCGACCATAGCATCGCCTGTCCCGTACGACCATCACATAAGATCATTGCACCTACGACCAAAGCTAACGTTAACCTTGTCTGTTACGTTTGTTAAGTATTTAATGCAGGAGTCAAAGCCATTAACAGCAAGTAGTCGTAACGGACGAAGAGCATTATGGATAATCACTCCGGCAACCGTTTCCGACCGTTGTAGCCGTTAATAAAAGTATTCAAGGAGCTAATTAATGGCACGAAGACTATAAAAGCCAAGCTAAAGCCTCATTCCAAAGATCCATCAGTTAACATCCAACACACATCAGCGATCATCAGCGAATATTACCGAACAGCATAGAAAAGCATCCAAGTTCACAAAGGAGCATAATCAAACTCTGGAAATCAAATATTAAAGTCCAGAATCCTACAACGGACTCAAGAACACTCGAAGGAAAGCTCAAGTTATCGCTCTCGACGCACGGCAACAGCTTTCGACCAACAGTTATTTACACTTTGTATTCACACAACAAACACTTGTACTTTACATTTTGAAGTATTTCCTTCATTTGTATTGTAATCATCGTACGACCGACGCCAGTACCAAGGACGTCGCCCCTGATTGGCGACCATAGTGCAGCGACGACACCCATTGTCGTCCGCAGGTTTTTTCTTCGATTGAGGTTTTTCCTGCGTCATCAAATCCCTTGTCTCATTTATTTTTTCCCTCATCGCACGTCTCGTCGAAAGATTCTTTCTTTAGTTGATTAAGTCCACATCGACCTTAAGTTGTCCCTTTGGTGCGATTTTTGGCATTAACAGATGACACTGAGGAAACTTGCTTAGATTTGAAGCTTGCCTTGGTTTGTTTCCATTTCTCACATGCTGAACATAGAGACTCCTTAGCGTATGAGTGTTGAGGTAGACCAGTGACCAACTCTTTTAAAGAAAGAGTATTCAGTGTCTTGAAGTTTAGATGAGAGAGCCACTTATGCCAAAGCCAGTTGACATCAGATGAGGCTTTTGAGAAGAAACAGGAGTTCTCAGTTGTTGTAGAGTCCATGTTTATAACATAAACATTTTCCATGTGGTAACCGCTGAGAGCTATCTTCTCATTTTTGTCAGTGACAAAGTAGGATTCCTTAGTGAAAATCACTTTGTTATCCTTGTCACAAAGCTGACTGATGCTAAGAAGATTGTGCTTCAGTCCTTCAACATATGCGACTCTTCTGAAGGTTGTTGTACTATTTGAGAGTACACCAAACCCTCGGGTATAGCCTTTTTCATTTCCACCGAAGGTCACTGAGGGACCCTTCTCTTCCTTGTATTCAGTGAGCAGGTTTTTCTTGCCAGTCATGTGTCTAGAGCATTGTTAATGCCAAAAATCGCACCAAAGGGACAACTTAAGGTCAATGTGGACTTAAACAACTAAAGAAAGAATCTTTCGACGAGACGTGCGACGAGGATAAAAATAAAGAAACAAGGGATTTGATGACGCGGGAAAAACCTCAAACGAGGAAAAAACCTGCGGACGACAGGGGGTGTCATCGTTGCACTATGGTCGCCAATCAGGGGCGATGTCCTTCGGTACTGGTGTCGATCGTACAGAGATTACAATACAAATAAAGAAAATGCTTCGAAATGTAAAGTACAAGTGTTTAAAGTGTAAAACAGGTGTTTGTCATGTACGAAACAAAGTGCGAACTGCTGGTCGAGGGATGTTGTCGCGCGTCGAGAGCGATACTTAGAATAATGGTTCTTCACTTCAGGTGTTCTTGAATATTGCTTCGGTTGTTAATCGCCGGATATTCGATGTGTATCGGATGTTAACTGATGATCCTTGATGTAAAGACTTAGCTTGGTATTTATAGTCTTCGTGTCATTAATTAGCTCCATTAATGCTTTGATCAATGGCTACAATGGCTGGAAACGGTTGCTGGAGTGATTATCCATAATGTTCTTCGTCCGTTACGGCTGCTTGTTGTTAATGGCTTTGACTCCTGCATTAAATACGTAACAAACGTAACAGTCAAGGTTAACGTTAGCTTTGGTCGAAGGTGCAGTGATCTTACGCGATGGTCGTACGGGATGGGCGATGCTATGGTCGAGTGTCATGGGGGACGTACGACTTACCTTTTACGGGAGACGACGGATGTTTTCTGGGTTCTTGTGGAGACCTTATCTTAATACAAGATATAGGTTAGGACATGCGTCTTACCTGTTTTGGTCGTGGTCGGGCGACGTGATTTTTTGCCCAAACAGTTTGCCCCCAAAACTTGAAAATTGAATGTCAAATTTAAGTTTTAAATTTTGCTTGTCGAATGCTTAGATTTGTGACCTGAGTTGAGGGACTTACCTGGTTGTTGTGGAACTAGACTGGTTCGCCTTTAACTGAACGAGAAGTTGAAAAGTTGTGACGTCATACTGACGTGCGATGATGCTTACCAGCTGTCGAGGACAGGTGTCGAAGATCTGGGCGGATATACGAAAGGACATGGACGCGTGGCGGTCATCCAGGGATTCGATTTGATGCGATTGTTTGTATAAATAAGGATCACGACGGATCTTTTCTTGCTATACTTCGAAGTGTTTATTTGGGAAGAGATTTCGCCTTGATTCCTTTCCATTCTTCGTCCGAACTTACTCGAATCGTTGCAAATCTTCGGCCTAGTAGAGATTGTTCGAGGTTTAGAGTGTTTATATAACGCATTGCTCTTCCACTTTGGTTTTTATCGATCGTCTCCTTCGTTTGATAAACAATGTCGATTGAACCAGAGAGTTCTATCGTGAGTCAGGAGGATTTAGATGCCTTTAGGCGTCTAGCGAAGATCCCTATGGAAGTAGAGTTAACCATTCCAGGGGATATACGTCCTGAGAATTTTCCCGAAGGATGCTTCGTGATATACGAGTATCCCTTCAAAATAGGGTTTGAGTGGCCGTATTCGGTTTTATCTAAGAATTTCATGCGATACTTTTGCCTGTCACCGGGGCAGTTGATGCCCCAACTTTGGCGGGTTTTTCTGGTTATCGAGGATTGTCTGCAAAGTGGGATCCACCTATGAACCTGAATGATTTCTGGTTGGCTTATCATGTTAAGAGAGACAAGAATTGGCGTTACAGTTCGTATTCCAAGTTTAAGGGTGACCGCACCCTGGTTTTGGGAACTGGCGTCAATGATCGTGGGTGGAAATCGAGGTATGTATTCGTGTGTACTGACTCGCTTGACATCAATAGCAAATGGATTCGTCCTGACTGGAACATGGGAGGTATGCTTTTTCGATATAGGTCACTGTTTGGTTCTTCCGCTTTCTATTTACTCATTGCTTTTTGTCGTCTTCAGAGATTCAGTACGATGCCTTGCACCCGAACAAAGGTTCTCGAGCCAAGGTCGACAGATTCCTGAGTTATAGTACTGATGATCGATCTTTCGTCACGTGGCAACCAGTGGCCGAGGACGAGGACGCGATAGGAGATTCTGAAAAAGAGGGAGAGGAGGATGAGAGGGAAGAAGCGACTGGTAAATGTATCATAGTTTTTATTTTACTTTGTTTACTCTATCCGCCTGACGCTTCATGTATTTCCTGATCAGTGCCGACCAAGAGGAAATCGGTCTCTAGAGCGAGAGGGGAGCAGGTTATGCGTGCCCTTCGGGGTGAAAATGTTTCGACAGCTGGGTCGAGCGAAAAGAGAACCCGGAGGACAGTCCTGAGGGAACCGTCGTCTAGGGTTGATAACTCACCAGGAGTTGTTCTGCCTAAGGAGGCGAGGGCGTCATCTAGCCGTTTTGGCGTAACGGACGCGACACCAGCAAGTTCTACGCTTCCGGCGACGGTGACGAAGCCGATGTCCAAAGTGTCGTTCGCAACGTCTGCTGACAGGGGCGAGGGATAATCGGCCGAAGTTATGACGGTCAATTTTACATTGCCGTCTGACTTTATGGCATATGGTGTCCTAGACGGGACGACGTCATTCCCTCATCTGGGGAAGTATTTGCTCCCGTCTTTCAGGGAGCGTTTTCGTGGAGTTCCGGCCGAAGAGATTGGATCTCAAGTTGCCAGTCTGGCGTTCACGGTGAGTGTCAATCTTTCATGACTTGTCTCGTTCGTTTAGTCATCTAATATTTTCTTGTGTTATTTTTCAGACATTCCAGTCGTCTTTGGCATTACACGCTGGGATGTCGAAAGTTGAAGGGTTGATGGCATCTGCCCTTGAAAGAGAAGCTGTGGCATTGGAGAGAGAGGGCGGCTTTAGATAGGGAGAGGTTTGCCTTGGCGCGTGCTGACGAGCTAGCCATCCAACTTTTCGATGCTCAGTATGAACTGTAGGAGATTCGTGCGGGAGGAGTGGTAGATGAAGGTCCTCGGGTCGGGACTTCGAGCAGGGATACGACCGATGTTCCCCCTGCCGTCTAGAATTTTCCTTTCCTTGTTTGTTTTGCCATTCGACCAATCAGGGATCGAGTATGTATATAATGGTTTACTTAATGAATATATCTTTTGCTTATGCTTTATTCGAATCACATTTGATTATAAAGTCGAACATAAGATACATATGAAATCATGCGACTAAGGCACTCATTGTAATACGATAATAAGAACGTAAAACAAATAAAAACACGCGATTAAAGCATCCATTCAGGGTATAAAAGCTAAGAAACTTAGATGTAAGTTATTTAGGCTTTGCGATTGTACGACGAGATCGTACGAGGAATTTGCGTCGTATGCCCCTGTGGAGGGATGGTCAGGGAAGAAAATCCTGATTGTTTATGTCTTGCGATTCTGCGAATTTAAAGTCATCTAGTAGACTTTAATGATTACTGTCGTGCGATTCTGCGATAATCTGTCGTGCGATTCTGCGATAAAACGATGTTGGGGGTTGGTCGTTGGCTAGCCAACGACACTCTGATGCTTAAGTCAGTAAACGGTTTGTGAGAAAAAATCGTATGAAAAAGAGTTAGAGAACGTACCATTTCAGACTCTCTCTATTTGCCCCCTGTCATTTATTACCTTATTCTTTTTGGGAGGAAAAGATAGGTTTTAAATGACAGAATGACACGGAGAAATATTGTCCTGCGTTGATGTAACACCCGGAAAATCCTTGTTAGTAATAATAGTCCTGATATTTCTTTATATTTTGACTTCTTAGATTATAATTGAATTCCTAAGAAATTTCCGTGATTGTTACTTGTTATTTGAGAACTTCCGATAGAAATCCGTAAATTTATTCCTTAAGGAAATTTATGAAAAATAGATGATAAAGTTAAATATTAGATTTTATGGATTAGTTGGTTGGGTAATTTGAATACGAGTCCAACGGTACTTTCCGGGGTAAAAACGGAGTTTTAACGAAGAAGTTACGGCCAAATCAATGGAAATTGAGAAACTAGCAAACAGAAGCTGGCGCCGATAGTGGCGCCGATGCATTGGCGCGGGGATCGGCGCCGAGCACCTGACGTGTTAAAAGGGGGTTAAAACCCACCTCTTAGTCCTTAGTCATTCATTCCTTCACTTAGAACTCTCAAATCAGATTGTTTGCTCTGCTCTTTACCTCTTAGACGATTTTCCATCTAAAATTAAGGTAAACTCTTATATCTCAATCCTAATTCAATTCAAACAACTATTAGATGAATCTTACCAATTAAACTTGATTTAGGGCATTACATCTTCATCTTTCTTCTTGGAGTGTTTGAGTTCAAATCATCAAGATAGGGTTATTTAAATTGAAGATTAAAGGTGAGTAACTTGTATCTAATTAATTGTATTACACCTTATTATCATTCTTTATCTTGATTTTGTTATTGTTAATGAGAAATCTTGGTTAATAAGCTCTTAATGGATAAGAGGGAAACAAGAAGAGTTCAAGTAAGTTATGGTGGATTAATTGTGTTCTACTATTTAGAATGCCATGGTAAATGTTAGTGTTAAAGGTTTGGATTTGATTATACATCATTGGTATGTGAGTATGATGATGGCTTAATATATGTCTTAATGAAGTAATGATGGCTTAATGGTCAAAATGAACCTATTATTGAATTGTAAACATGGATGTTTATTATTGATATTATATAGAATGTGATTTAATACACATGGATGTATATGAACTACATGGAAGTAGTATAGATCATGTTAAATGGTTGGACCATTGTTATGTGTTAAATATGTTTGAATATTATTTGGATTAATATATTTGGTATTCACATAATTGGAGGAGCACCTAGTAGGCATTGGAGGATATATTCTTACACACCGTGGGGTAAGTGTAATTGATTCATACCTTCGGATACCGTGGGGTTTTCCGTTGTGTCATGCCTTGTGACAATACCGTGGGGTACCGATCAAGGTATATCTTCCATTATGATGTAACTGTGTAGCAATATGGGCCTTCTCCATGGAATCCAATTTGTGAATGTATCGAATTGTTATTCCTACATGCTATGATTATGCTCTATGTGCTATGTGTAAACCTCACTTAGGCTTTAAAAGCCTAACACTTGTTATGTGTTTTATGTGTTACAGATATTAGTGGTTCCGGACACAAGAAGGTTTAGACTGGGGTTGTGAGCATGGGATCATTGTTGGAGAGTTAAAGATTTGAAGATTAATGATAGAACTTTCCGACACTTTTTGTAATCTGATTTCTATAGTAGATATCAGATAAGCTAGCGGTCCATTAGTAGTTATAATTATCTAAATCTTCGTATTAGTGGTTATGTAATGATAATTATGTTTACTTTTACTTTAGAAATGTGTACCACTCTTCCGTTTTATGGAAGTTTTTGTTGACCCCTGTTTTGGGGTGTTACAAGTTGGTATCAGAGCTCTAGTTTAAGTGAACTAGGTATGACTATAGTATGCCTAGACTTAAGCTGAAAATAATAAGATTGAATAGTGTTGAATGGGTGGATAACATAGGATGGGAGAGTGTTAGGAATTGTGGAAATACATTTGTTGAAAATTATAATGATGGTAATAAGAATACTTGTATATTACATGTTCATAATTTCATCTAGCTAATGTTATTATGAATATGTTGTTATGTAAGTGTACTTGATCTCTATTATTATGGTAATTGATAAGTGTATTAGTACACAAAATTAGTCTAATTCTTACCTTATTCTCGCGTGCTTGACCGACTGAATGGTAAATACTCGAAGTCAAGTGCAGCGACCACCTGATGGTCAGTCAGCATCTGAATCTACTGCTGACCAACCTGAAAATCAAGCAACAGCTAGACATCCTCCGAGACCGCGTAATTTAGGCGGAGGAACAGAAAATGTATCGAGACTCAACATTGGTACCTCGAACCCAGTAACGGAAGAAGACGCTCTTGAAACTCGGTTGAGGAATAGTATGCTCCGAGCCATGGAATCTGCTATGACTCAACAACAGGAACGATTTATGAAAATGTTAGATGATAGAGATAACAGCATTCGACAACGCGAGACGATTGCAGAAAATGCTTTGAATGGGCAAGGTAATTTGGAAAATACTTTAAATACGGAAACAGATACGATTATTCGGGAAGGAAGAAAGGAACGGAGATGCACATACAAGACGTTTTTGGGATGTAAACCTCCAGAGTTTGCAGGAACTACTGATCCCACCAAATGTATGAACTGGATTCGAGAAGTTGAGATGTCTTTTGAAGCAAGCGAATGTGAAGACTCTCAAAAAGTTAAATTTGCATCTCATATCCTTAAGGGTGAAGCTCTTACGTGGTGGAATCTTACACGTTCATCAATCGCACCTGCATTATTGGCCAAATTCACGTGGGCAGCTTTCAAAAAGAAAATTCTTGAAAAGTATTGGAGTGAGCGGGCATTAGACAAGATTGAGGATGAGTTCCGTGGGATGAAGAAAGGAGATATGTCAATTATGGAATACTCAAGATTGTTTCTGGAGAAGTAAAATTTGGTGGAACACTTAGCTCCTGACGAGAAAACAAAGATAAAGACTTATCAAAGGGGATTACCGGCTAGTATGAAAACTGCTTTGAGAAATGCTAAGGTTTCAACCATACAAGAAGCAATTGAAGAATCTTTGCGGATAGAAGATGATTTGGTTCAAGGAAAGTTGGAGAGTGGACCCATAAGTGAGAAAAGGAAATGGGAAGGGTCGTCTGGAAATTTTCGTCAACAAAGACCATTCACGGGGAATAAAGGTGGAGAAAGTCGTAACGAGGCTAGATGGTGTAATCGATGCGGGAAATCTCATGTGGGTCTGTGTAACACTCGTCAGTATCAAGGTCCTCTAACTTGTAGCAAATGTGGAAAAGTTGGGCACTTAATGCGGGATTGTTCCATAAAAGGGGTAATTTGTTTTGAATGCCGTGAGCTGGGTCATGTGAAGAGAGATTGCCCAAGGTTAAAGACAGGCGGATCTGGGAAACCCAAGTCAGAACCACCAAAGGCAACGGGAAGGGCATTTCAAATGTCGACTGATGAGGCTAGAAGTTCAAAAGATGTGGTGTCGGGTACATTTCTTCTAAACTCCGTACCTGCGCGTGTTTTATTTGATTCTGGTGCAAGTTATTCATTCGTGTCATTATCATTTACTCAAAAGTTAAATTTGCCTGTTAGTCAGTTAGAAGAAGTTTTGTTAGTAGAAATAGCTAATGGTGAAAATGTTGTGGTAAGAGATGTTTTGCGAAGATGTCCGCTAGAGATAGAAGGGAAGAATTTTCTAGTAGATTTAATGCCAATTTTGATTGAGGATTTTGATGTAGTGGTTGGGATGGATTGGTTAGCAGAAATTCAAGTTGAAATTGTGTGTGCTAAGAAGCTAATTCGTATACCATCTTCTGACGGAAACCCTATTGTTATATATGGAGATCGGAGGAAGGGAGAAATGGTGTCTATGTCTATGCTAAAGGCGCAGAAATGTGTATTAAAAGGTTGTAAGTCATTCTTGGCATATGTGATTGATACTAAGATGGAAAAGAAGAAAATCTTAAAGATGAAGTGATGGTGAAGCAGAAACAGTTGCTAACTGAAGATAGCCGTGGGGTTAAATTGTTCAATGGGCGAGTATGGATACCAAAGATCGGCGAGAATAGAAAGTTACTTATGGATGAAGTTCATAAATCCAAGTACTCTATTCATCCCGGGAGCACCAAAATGTATAGATATCTAAAATTGCAATATTGGTGGCCGGTTATGAAGTTGGATGTGGCGCAGTATGTAAGTAAATGCACAACTTGTTCTCAAGTAAAAGCTCAACATCAGTTACCTTATGGTAAATTGCAGCCTTTGGAAATACCCGAGTGGAAATGGGAAAAGATCACAATGGACTTCGTAACAAAATTACCTAGAACTTTGAAAGGTAATAATACCATATGGGTGATTGTGGATCGATTGACGAAAAGTGCACATTTCTTGGCAATGCGAGAAACCTCATCAATGGATACGTTGGCAAAACTTTACATTGACGAAGTGGTTTCACGACATGGTGTGCCTGTATCCATAGTTTTTGATAGGGACAGTCGGTTCACGTCACGATTTTGGCAAGCACTACAAGAAGAACTTGGTACTAGATTGAATCTGAGCACGGCTTATCACCCACAGACAGATGGTCAAAGTGAAAGGACCATTCAAACTCTAGAAGATATGTTGAGGGCTTGTGTAATCGAATTTGGTGGAAATTGGGACGCGCAACTACCATTAATTGAGTTTGCTTACAACAATAGTTACCATTCTAGCTTGAAGGCATCACCATTTGAAGCACTCTATGGGAGAAAGTGTAGGACTCCGTCTTGTTGGTTGGAAGCGGGAGAGAAACAGTTTGCTGGACCGGAAATTGTTCAAGAAACGGCGGACAAGGTCAAGATTATTAGAGAACGATTAAAGGCGGCCCAAGATCGACAAGTGAGTTATGCAAACAAGAAAAGGAAACCAATTGAATTCCAAGTGGGGGAGCGAGTAATGTTAAAGGTATCTCCGTGGAAAGGGTTAATCCGATTTGGAAAAAGGGGAAAGTTGAGTCCTCGTTTCCTTGGCCCGTTTACTATTTTGGCACGTGTGGGTTTGCAAGCTTATAAGTTAGACTTACCTCCAGAGATGAACGGAATCCATCCGACTTTTCACGTTTGTTATTTACATAAGTGTTTTGGTCATGAAGAAAATGTGATACCATTATCAGAAATTAGAGTGGAGAACGAGCATTGTATAGAAGAACCCGAAGCTATTTTGGAGCGTTCGACTAAAGGAACTCGACGCAAAGAAATCAATATGGTCAAGGTGCAATGGAAACATCACCGTGGAGCTAATATCACATGGGAGCCGGAAGAGAATATGAAGCGACGATATCCACATTTGTTTTTTTAATCTAAGATTTCGAGGACGAAATCTATTTCAAGTGGGGGAGAATTGTAACACCCGGAAAATCCTTGTTAGTAATAATAGTCCTAATATTTCTTTATATTTTGACTTCTTAGATTATAATTGAATTCCTAAGAAATTTCCGTGATTGTTACTTGTTATTTGAGAACTTCCGATAGAAATCCGTAAATTTATTCCTTAAGGAAATTTATGAAAAATAGATGATAAAGTTAAATATTAGATTTTATGGATTAGTTGGTTGGGTAATTTGAATACGAGTCCAACGGTACTTTCCGGGGTAAAAACGGAGTTTTAACGAAGAAGTTACGGCCAAATCAATGGAAATTGAGAAACTAGCAAACAGAAGCTGGCGCCGATGGTGGCGCCGATGCATTGGCGCGGGGATCGGCGCCGAGCACCTGACGTGTTAAAAGGGGGTTAAAACCCACCTCTTAGTCCTTAGTCATTCATTCCTTCACTTAGAACTCTCAAATCAGATTGTTTGCTCTGCTCTTTACCTCTTAGACGATTTTCCATCTAAAATTAAGGTAAACTCTTATATCTCAATCCTAATTCAATTCAAACAACTATTAGATGAATCTTACCAATTAAACTTGATTTAGGGCATTACATCTTCATCTTTCTTCTTGGAGTGTTTGAGTTCAAATCATCAAGATAGGGTTATTTAAATTGAAGATTAAAGGTGAGTAACTTGTATCTAATTAATTGTATTACACCTTATTATCATTCTTTATCTTGATTTTGTTATTGTTAATGAGAAATCTTGGTTAATAAGCTCTTAATGGATAAGAGGGAAACAAGAAGAGTTCAAGTAAGTTATGGTGGATTAATTTTGTTCTACTATTTAGAATACCATGGTAAATGTTAGTGTTAAAGGTTTGGAATTGATTATACATCATTGGTATGTGAGTATGATGATGGCTTAATATATGTCTTAATGAAGTAATGATGGCTTAATGGTCAAAATGAACCTATTATTGAATTGTAAACATGGATGTTTATTATTGATATTATATAGAATGTGATTTAATACACATGGATGTATATGAACTACATGGAAGTAGTATAGATCATGTTAAATGGTTGGACCATTGTTATGTGTTAAATATGTTTGAATATTATTTGGATTAATATATTTGGTATTCACATAATTGGAGGAGCACCTAGTAGGCATTGGAGGATATATTCTTACACACCGTGGGGTAAGTGTAATTGATTCATACCTTCGGATACTGTGGGGTTTTTCGTTGTGTCATGCCTTGTGACAATACCGTGGGGTACCGATCAAGGTATATCTTCCATTATGATGTAACTGGGTAGCAATATGGGCCTTCTCCATGGAATCCAATTTGTGAATGTATCGAATTGTTATTCCTACATGCTATGATTATGCTCTATGTGCTATGTGTAAACCTCACTTAGGCTTTAAAAGCCTAACACTTGTTATGGGTTTTATGTGTTACAGATATTAGTGGTTCCGGACACAAGAAGGTTTAGACTGGGGTTGTGAGCATGGGATCATTGTTGGAGAGTTAAAGATTTGTAGATTAATGATAGAACTTTCCGACACTTTTTGTAATCTGATTTCTATAGTAGAGATCAGATAAGCTAGCGGTCCATTAGTAGTTATAATTATCTAAATCTTCGTATTAGTGGTTATGTAATGATAATTGTGTTTACTTTTACTTTAGAAATGTGTACCACTCTTCCGTTTTATGGGAAGTTTTTGTTGACCCCTGTTTTGGGGTGTTACAGTTGACTATGTTGTCGTGCGACCGGGCACCAAAGTAGACTTATCTCTGTGAAAAAGATATTAATTTAGGGATAGAGGAACGAACCTGTCGAGAGCCTGATCTTGTGACTTTGGTTTATTTTCGCGGCTTCAAGGTAGACTTGTAGCACTCACGAGCGACTTTTGGCTCACTCTTAATCTCTTGGATTCCCCATGGCGTAGGGAATTTCAACATTTGATGATACGTCGAGGGAACGGCTTTCATATCATGGTTCCATGGTCGTCCTAAGATGATGTTATAGGCCGACGCACAATCGATGACACTGAACTTGGTCTGCTTGTTGACTCCTCCGGCGTAGACGGGCAAGATTATCTCTTTGAAGGTGCCCGTCGCTTCTCCAATGAAACCGACCAAAGTCGTCGAACGTCGGGTGATTTCCGAGCGATCGATTTCCATGGCTTTGATAGTGTTGAGAAAAATGACGTTTGCTGAACTGCCCCCGTCTACCAATACTCGACGCGTCAAACAGTTACCGACCGTGATCTGAATGATCAACCCGTCATGATGCTTCTGATACGAGTCGCCAAGGTCGACGTGGTCGAACACAATTTTCATAGCTTCTAGCTCCAAATCTCCTTTGGGTCTAGACGAGCGAGGAATAGGCCGATCATCGGGCGCCTAACTGGCATGACGCTTGGCCGCTGAATACGTCAGACCACACACATCTGAACCACCGGTGATGCAATTGACGACCTTCGCATGCTCGGGGGTCATCGTTCGATGTCCGTTAGCTGAAATAGCGACATCGTCGATGATATCTTTGAGATTTCCTTTCAGAAAATGATATGCTAGTTCCTTCTTCAATGCGGTACAGTCGTCTGTCGCATGACCATGATCGGCATGGAAGTCGCACCACTTTGATTTGTCTTTCTTAGCATCGTCTAGGTCGGACTTCTTTGGCCATCGAATGGTAGCTTGAGCGGTCTTCAGAGCTCCGACTAAGTCCTTTGCAGATCCTTTGAATACGTAAGAGGATATCTTGGGGTACTGAGTGAACTTAGTCGCGGTCTTGGCCTCTGCTTTCATCTTGAAACGAACATTTGAAATTTGGCGCGCTGGCTCTATTCTGGAAACAACCTTTGTCTTGAACTCTAGCTTTCTGACGCCTAACGACTTCTTGTCGTCAGTGTGCTTGCGACGAAAGGCGGCATCATCTTCGACCCTCATATATGCTAAGGTTTGAGCTCGGACGTCTTCGAAAGTCTCTGGGGGATACTTGGTCAGATCGATATATAGACCTGAACTATCGTCTAGACCACGCTTATAAGCTTCGATCGCAATTTTGATGTCACAATTGCGGATACTGATCATTTCGGCATTGAATTTATTGAAATAACTTCGAATAGACTCATTGGTCTTCTGCACGACATAGTACAGATCACTAGTTTGCTTTTCCATCTTACGACTGCTGGCGAATTGCCGAGAGAATTGGTTGACCAATTCGGCGAAAGACCCGATAGATTTGGGTTTGAGATTGATCAACCACTGGAGAGCTGGACCAGTGAGAGTCGCCCCGAAACTCTTGCATATGCATATTTCCTGGTACATGTGTGGAATCGAGATTGTCTACATGAGCTGCTTATACTGCGCGACATGCTCGGTTGGATCGGTCACACCCGAATACTTGGGAGTGAAGGAAGGAATGTTATACTTCTTTGGGACTTTGACGGTGGCGATCTCGTCGATGAAGGGAGACGCCTGATACCCCGAGCGAGGATCGACGTCGACAGGCACGGCTGCCCCAGGCAACTTGGCGAGCAAGGACAGGACGCGCTCATTTTTGTCTTCTAACATCTTCAAACGCTGGGCGACGGGATCGTTAAGATCAGGATTTGCCCCCGTCGAGGGATTGGTCCCTGGACTAGTGCCATTACCATGCGATGAACCATTGGTGTCCCCGTTGAATGGAACAAAATATGGCTGCGACCCATAGTGGAATTGTTGCGGTCCATTCTGAAACGATTGTGGTCCATGCTGAAATGGCTGCGATCTCTGCTGGAAAGATTGCGATCCTTGCTGGAAAGGTTGCGGACCACTTTGGAACGGCTGGGAAAATGGCTGGGATCCATTCTGAAACGGCTGGGCGCCACCTTGCAATGGTTGGGATCCATTGTTCAAGGGTGGTGGTCGGATGTGCTGAGGGGGAATCTGCCCAGACTGGGGATTCGGAATGAACGGACCCGGCTGCTGATTCTGCATGAATGGACCTGGATGCTGATTCTGTGCGGACGGGCCTGGTCACGGACCTGGATTCTGGATGAATGGTCTAGGACCATTCTGGGGTCCAAAAGGATTCCTTAGTCGCGCGATCTCTTTAGCTGCTCTGCGATTCTGCTCTGCCATTGCATTGAGTTGATTCCTGGCAACCTCGAGCTCCTGATACATCTGAGCGACGGCTTGCTGCGGATTTCCAGGGGCTGCCATTTTCCTGCAACAGAAAATAGAAGAAACTCCAAGAAACTATTAGTAGAATGCACGTTCGTCGAGGATTTTCTCTAGATGTAGTCCCACGGATGGCGCCAAACTGTTAATGCCAAAAATCGCACCAAAGGGACAACTTAAGGTCGATGTGGACTTAAATAACTAAAGAAAGAATCTTTCGACGAGACGTGCGACGAGGATAAAAATAAAGAAACAAGGGATTTGATGACGCAGGAAAAACCTCAAACGAGGAAAAAACCTGCGGATGACAGGGGGTGTCGTCGCTGCACTATGGTCGCCAATCAGGGGCGATGTCCTTCGGTACTGGTGTCGATCGTACAGAGATTACAATACAAATGAAGAAAATGCTTCGAAATGTAAAGTACAAGTGTTTAAAGTGTAAAATAGGTGTTTGTCGTGTACGAAACAAAGTGCGAACTGCTGGTCGAGGGCTGTTGTCGCGCGTCGAGAGCGATACTTAGAATAATGGTTCTTCACTTCAGGTGTTCTTGAATATTGCTTCGGTTGTTAATCTCCGGATATTCGATGTGTATCGGATGTTAACTGATGATCCTTGATGTGAAGACTTAGCTTGGTATTTATAGTCTTCGCGTCATTAATTAGCTCCATTAATGCTTTGATCAACGGCTACAACGGCTGGAAACGGTTGCCGGAGTGATTATCCATAATGTTCTTCGTCCGTTACGGCTGCTTGCTGTTAATGGCTTTGACTCCTGCATTAAATACTTAACAAACGTAACAGTCAAGGTTAACGTTAGCTTTGGTCGAAGGTGCAGTGATCTTACGCGATGGTCGTACGGGACGGGCGATGATATGGTCGAGCGTCATGGGGGACGTACGACTTACCTTTTACGGGAGACGACGGATGTTTTCTGGGTTCTTGTTGAGACCTTATCTTAATACAAGATATATCTTAGGACATGCGTCTTACCTGTTTTGGTCGTGGTCGGGCGACGTGATTTTTTGCTCAAACAAGCATCTGCTATCGAGATACCAGATACCCTTCAGGACCTGCACACAAAGGAAGATTAGTTTGACTTAGGCACCCATTTTACCATGGGTCCACATTTGTCAGTGGTGGTATAGGAAGTGGAAGGTTCAGCAGTCTTCACAGCATTTGAAGATTCACCTTTAGAATTAGTCTTCACTTTGGTTAATTTCTTAACTTTAGTGGATGGTTCATCTTAACCTAATTTGCACCAGGATTGGTCTTCTTTGCCTTGGGGGCATTGATCTTCACCTTAGCTAACTTTTCAGCTTTGGTGGTTGTGGGGCACTTACTAGCAAAATGATTTGTAAGTCCACAGTGATAACATTTCCTATAGCTAAAAGTAGCTTTAGGACTATTTGCATGCTTAGCCGTTAATTTTAAATGAGCAGGGCCAGCACCAAGTATACCTTTGGCATTGGAAATGGGAGGAATAATTAGTCCTTCAGATTTCTTACCAATAACATCCACTCTGATTCTAGGAGTAGATCACTGAATAAATCCAGGGATCTTGTTCTTCGAAGTAGAGGGATAATTCACTGATGCTTTAGAAGCATTCAGCTTAGGTACAAAGGTACCCTTCTGAGGTTTTTGGTTGAAAACTTTTTCTTTACCTTTACCTTTAGAATTTAAGGTAGGTTTTTCCTCAGGATTGGGAGTTTTAGAAGAGAAACACTAAGATGAGGAGGTGTCAGGGACCGAGGATACAAACGTTCCAAATTTGAGCATTGAACGATCAGTGGTTGGTTCTAGAATATCAGCTTTATAACCAAGTCCACTCTTATCACTCAGTGGTATCTGAGACCTTACAATCTCAGTGATCGTTGTTGTAGATTTACACCATCCTTCAATAGAAGCTTTTTCAGCTTTTAATGCAGCGATAACTTCTTCACGTTCGATTTTGACTATCTGATTTATATGGACCTGATCTTTTAAATCTTCTTCAATTTTAGAAAGCTTTTCTATTTGAAGGTGACAGTTTCTAAGTTGTTCAATTAGATCAATGTTTTGATTTTCAACTTTGGTCTTGCCATTCATGGCATCATATAAATTTACAGTCAGAAGTTCGATTTTCCGAAGACTATCAGCTTCATTAATATCTGAAATATTAGTAAAAAAGAAGTTGATACCTTAGAGGTTGAAGCAGAAGTAGAGGGAATTTCAGTTTGTCCTTCCGCTTCTTCTATTTTGGCCGTGAGGCAGAGATTGGCCTCATCATCATCTTCAGAGTCAGATGATTCTTCTTCAGAAAGAGCCCAGTCATGATCTTCAGCGATCATGCCTTTGCCTTTCTTCTTAAAGCTTTTCAGCTTTGAATATTTTTCTTTCAGCTTTTTGTACTTGTCATCTCTAGCCCTGGGGTTAGAGGTTTTCTTGGAAAAGGAAGCTGAGGGTTTTAAGACTTTCTTAGATCTGCATTCACTAGCAAAGTGACCGATCTTTTCACAGTTATAGCAAGTAGCAGTAGCCTTATCAACAGGGGTTGATGTTTTTGGCTTATCAGTGAGTGCAAGGGGTTTACTTCTTCTGAAGTTACTCTTTCTGGAGAGTCTCCTGAATGTATTAGTCAGGAGTGCCAGAGATTCATCAAGATCTGAAGGATCAACATCTGATGAGCATTCAGAGTTAGTTTCCAACTCAGTGATAGTGATGGTTGATCGTTGAGTGGAAGGTGACTCTGAGAGTAAAGCAACAGGGGTGCTTTTGGAATCTTTTACAAGATTCTTCTTAAGATGATACGACTGCTCATGATTGAGCATAGTGCCATATAAGGTAGAAAGGGTCATAGATTTTAGATCCTTTGATAGCTTGAGACACATTGAATAACTGTCCCAGCTTTTAGGTAAACATTCTAGAAACTTTGTCAGGATCTCAAAGTTAGAATATTCCTTACCAACGGTTTTTAGATCAATAATTAAACAGTTAAACCGCTGATGTACTTCAGAGAGAGTTTCATTCTTACCACAAATGAAGCTTTCGTACTGTCTTACTAGGTTGATCTTTCTTGAGTCCTGGACTTCAGAAGTACCTTCATATTGAAACAGATTGTGTCCCACATGGATTTGGAGGTTTTCAGGTTCATGACGGAATGGTAGACTTCGTCAGGAGGAGCCATAGAGAGGATGGATCTGGCTTTAGTGTCGATAGCCACCTTCTTCTTATCTTCATCAGTCCATGTATGAGGTTCCCTGGGAATGATTCTATCAGGAATAGCAGCTCTAGTAGCAGTGCCTGGAACTTCAGGGTCAATTCTAACAGGGATATATGGACCATTTTCGATGTAGTAAGGCATAGTGGGATCTACACCTTCCAAGAAGAGCATCATCCTATTTTTCCATAGATTAAAGTTATATCTGGAAAATCTAGGGGGTTTTGCAAGAGAACCATTATCGATATAGTTTGTGTTTGTGTTGTTAGCCATTTTAGAAAATAGCAAGGAAGAGAAAAGAATAGTATAAGCAAGATCTTGTTTATGAGATTAAACAAACTGCTTTGATACCACTTGTTGTTCCCGGAAGGGTTATACAAGTTTGTAGAAGGGGGGTTGAATACAAACACGCGATTTTACTTTTCTAAATTGTTTATTGATATGTATCAAACAATTTACAACTTGTTGCGGAACAAGATTAAGGAATAAACCTAATCTAAACAAGTTAAGAGAATCACTAAGATTTCTTGCACTAGAAATAAGATAGAGAGAAGATAAGAATATTAAAGACTAATATTCTAACACACAGAAATAGTAAGAAGGAGATGGCCGAGCACTTCATTTCTGAAGTAGGGTTTCCTTTATATACTGCATGCATTTAATGCACAACAGTACAACTTTACACGTGGCAACGGCTGATTGGTTGCATGGTTTGACCTTTGTAGACAACCTAGTAGCCGCATGATGAACAGTGTAGAATCAGAGTTGGTTGTACGATTCTGGACAAAAGGGATGTCCATTCTGACATTTTCGTACGGAGGCGTGCAAGGGGGTAAGACAAAAGTAACTTGTAGAGGAAGACTTCATGATCAGCGTTCACTGAATAGTTCTTTATCAGCGAGTGATAAAGTTCAGCGTTCGCTGAAGTCTTCTACTTGAAACTTCACGTTGAGTGGACAGGTCTTGTCTTCCCTGATATTCGCATCGGTTCATTAGTAGACTTGTCGCTGGTTCTTTGGCTTGATCTTCGACTTTAGCGTAGAACATAGTTGACGTGAAACTTGACTTCAGGGATCATAAGTAAACAACATATTTTATCATCGATCATCAGTGAGGCTGAACAGACTCAGGGCTCACTGATGAACAGTTTCGCTGAATGTATAAAGCAAATAACGAGAGTTCCTATCAGCGGTACTGAAACATTCTTAGTACTTATAAGCGATAGTGAAACTCTAATACATATTGTCTACTTACAATTTTCACTAAGTGTTTCTCTGAGAGTCATTATCAAATCACTGAGGGTTTGGATCAACATGATTCTTCCTACTTTGATTATGTTCTGGTTGATTTGTTTGTTTAATTCACTTATACTGGGAACATCAATTGGTATCAAAGCAGAAGATCTGTGAATTTGAATTAGCTTTTCGAAAATTTTGAAGTTCTCAAGAAAGTCGACTGAGTTTTATGATTTTTGCGATAAGAATGAGGAAGTTAGAGAGGAAGAGATCCTAGTTCTTGTTGATGTGGAACCAACGGTTGAAAGGCCTGAGATTGCTGACAAAAGAATTGAGGAAGAGGTTATGGCTGATAGTATGTTTATTGATATAATTGACACTGATTCTGACAATGATAATCAAGAAAGATATGAATCAGCAAAGCAGAGTATCAAAGAAGAAATTGATGAATTGCTTGATTTCTCTAACAAGGAAGTTGAAGAGGAAGGAGATTTTGATATCATCCACCAATTAAATTAAATGAAGTTGTACCAGAATCCCTAGAAAGAGAACCACAATCAGAAGCTTCAGTACAACAACCAGAGAGCTCTAACATATATGAAAGTGCATTGACACTGACAGAAGCAGCTGCTGTAAAGGTGGCTTATGGTAATGTACTACCATCGCAGAACGATTATATGTAGTTTGTTTATATGTTCAAGTGTGAAACATCTTTTGAATGTATGGCTTATGGTAATGTACTACTATTGCAGAACGATTAACATTTAATTATATAAAATCACAAGGGTTGTGGCGTATTGGTTAAGGCCATAAGGGATGTGGTGGAATATCCCATCTGCCCAGGGTTCTAATCCAGTCGTACACAACAATTATGGCCACTGAGGTTTAATCAAGGTTGACGTCTTACAGTCATAATTTGCCAAGGGATTAGTCTAGACATAGCTGTTAATGCTACTTTTAGTGTTGTAATCAAGGCTTATCTATTTTAAGCTTGTAATAAGTCTAGTTTGACTTTCTATAGTCAAGGGTTTATAAACCCTTGTGTTAGATTTTGTAAACAATAGTTCATAATTTGAGAGTAACAGATGGCATATTTCTCTCTCTAGATTCTCTTTCTCTAATCTTGATAGATCTTGGTTTATCGATTGGTATCAGAGCCGATTCAAGAGATAGAGAAGGATTTCTAGTGATCAAACACAATTTTTTGTTGATTACACAAGAAGATTTGATCGATTTCCTTGAATTTTTTCAAGAAAATCTCATTTTCTTGAGTTTTTAACAAATTTTGGTGTTTTTTGGTCGAATTTGATCAGGATTTAGTTCTTTGGATTCGGTTTGGATTGTAGAACATTGTTTCTTCACTGATCGAGAGCTAATTCAGAGTTTTGGATCATCATTTTGAAGATTTTGTGGTTTTCTGGACTGTGCGATATTTTCTTCTGTTCGTTCGATTCAGACATCTTTTTAGACGTTTTCAGACAAAATTCTTCAGTATTTTGTGCTAGGTTTTCAATTTCGATCAAGTCTGTAAAAGCTAGAATCACTAATTTTGCAAATTAGTGTGTTTTTTATCGATTTGGTGAACTTTGCGCCAGATCTGAACTTTGCGCCACATTCATCAGCTTTGCGCCAGCATCATAGTGCTTTGCGTCTTCCTCTTTCAGCCTTCTGATTAGTTTTTGGTCAAGTGAGAATCTCGCCAGCCTCTGTCACGAAAAGCTGATTTTGCGTCTCACTTTGCGCCACCAACTATAGCGCATTTTACACTTTGCGCTACCTTCTGTGAAGAGTTTCAGAGTTCGATTTTTTCTAAGTACAAATTGCGCCATCTTCTTTGGCGCATTTTCCATTTTGTGCCACCGTCGTTGACGCATTTCGAGAATTGCGCTTCTGTCAATAGCGACATTCTGACGTAGCATTTTTCTTCGGAGTTTCAGCTGCAGTAATCTGTTTTCATCATGGCACTTCAAGAGTATTTGTACAAGAATGACATTCTAATGTCATTGGGCTCAAACATAAGACCTCCGGTTCTAATCAATGAGAATGAATTTTCTCAATGGCAAGATCGATTCATCAACTTCATAGAGACGCAAAATAACGGAGTAAATATAATGCGTTCTCTTACGGAGGGTCCTTTTGTCAAACCTTATGTAGAGACACCAGCAACATCTACTGTTCATGCTTCAAGGGTTCTTAAACCTATCAATGATTATAAGCCTGAAGATAATTTGAGACTTCAAGGGGATAGAGAAGTAAAGGCCTTTCTTATACAAGCTCTCCCGAATCACATCTACAACCGAATTGATTGTTTCAAGAATAATCTGACGATGATGTGGTCACAACTTGAAAAGATAATGCTAGGAACGGCAGTTGCTACCCAGCTTAGACAGACAAGGTTTATGAACAACTTTGAAGGGTTCAAAGCGAAAGAGAATGAATCTTTGAAGAGTGTATTTGACAGATTTTGGGCAGTTATTAATGATCTTCATAAGATCAAAGTAACAAAGAATGAGCTAGAGGCAAATTTGAAGTTTTTGAATGCACTTCAACCAGAATGGAGCAAATTATGTCATAGACTTCGGAATGATGTGCGAATTTCTTCGATGCAGATTCAAGAGCTCTATGAGATTCTGATGACTGATGAAGATATGTTCAAAGAAAAGAAGGCCAAGTTAGATAAGAAAAACAAGGTCAAGACTATAGATCCGATTGCTTTGTTGGAAAGACAATTAGCTGAGAAGAGTTTGACAGATAATGCTTATGACGGAAGTGTGGAAGATGATGGTGAAGCTTTAGAGAAAGCAATGATACTTCTTACTCAACACTATCAAAAGAAGTATCAAAATAGATCAGGATCGAACAATCTTAGATTTTCTTCGGGTTCGAGAAAATTTAATCAAGAAAGTGGTGGTTCGAAGCATTTTGTCCCAAAGAAAGTAGATACCTGCTTTAACTGTGGGAAACCGGGACACATGGCTAGAGAATGTAAAGTCAAAGTGGTTCGTGACTCATCTTACTACAAGAAGAAATTAGATTTGGCTGAGAAGAAGGAGAATGGAACGATTTTGCTCGTTGAAGAGGAATATTTTTTGGATTACTCCGATGATGACACCCAGAATGATGATATGTGCTTCATCGGGGATGATGCAAGTGATGATGAGGCTGATGATCAAGAAAGTGCAAGCGACGAATCTGAGGTACCTTCTCAATTTGATTATGATTTTATTTTATCTCAGATGAACATAGTCACAAATGCTATTCGTATGCTTCGTTCAAAACTTCTTTCTGAAAAAGAAATTAATCATGATAAACCAAAATCAATTAAAAAGCTTCAAATAAATATTCAAGATGAAAAGACGATTTTGATAGACACAAAAGATAAGTTTCAAAAGAAGATAGAAGAATAGAAGAAATGAACAAATCCTGTCTTGAATCTTTGAACTCTATGACCGAGGTAAAAGATATGTTTTCTGATAAAATTACAGCTTTAGAAGAGAAACTATACTTAAGAGGTCAAACTGAACAAACAGTTTACTTAAATAAACCGAGTTATATTTCTATAAAGGAGAAATGGGGACTTGGATTTGAAAATCCACATTTTTTAGAAGAGGCTAAAACGAAAGTTCCTACTTTATATGAATTCGATTTCTTACATCTCGCTAGATATGCTCCTCATTTTAAGATTAATTGGACAAATGACGAGGAAGTTTTAAAATTAGAAGAAGAGAAAAGGAAACTAACTACTAAAATGCAACTTCCATTTGTTTATACTCGTGAAAATGCGAAGTACATTTCTAAGTCTAAAAATTCCAACAAAGATTCTTTATCGAACGATTATTTTGACATATATGCTAATAATACTAATAAGGAGAATAAATCCGAAGTATTGTATGATACTAAAAGATATATTCCTCCTTTAGTATTAGAAGCTAAAATCGTTAGTCTTGAAAATAAAATCGTTGATCTTGAATCTAAGTTAGAATTTTTAGAATATCAAAACATCTTGTCTGAGCTAGAAAGCAACATATTCTCTATTTGTACGGATTCTAGTCTTAAAGAAGATGTAAAAGTCAAACAAAATTTTGTTGATAAAGATAAAAGGAATGTACAAGCAAATTTTAAAGATGATAAAATGGATGTTGATCAAAATCAAAACTTTTCCTCTTCTGATATTGAAACTGATTCTGAGTCTGATAAATCTGAAAATGAAAAAGGAAATAACTCCGAGGGAAAATAGAATGAAATTGTTTCAAAGATTGATGTTTTAAATAAAGTTCTTTCTTCGGAATCTGAAATCAAAACGGAGAAAATAGATGATACTTTTACAATAAATACAAATTTTTATAAAACTAAACGTCGTAAAAGAAGAAAGTCAAAGAAGTCAAAGAATCAAACTCCATATTCTGAAAATGTCTCTGATTCTTCTTACTCTACTTTTTCAGATAGGGTTATGAACAAGCGGCCAAGGCAAATCTGGTAAATCAAACGAATACCTCCAGAAATGTCAACTTCTGAGTCGAGCGACATAGACGACAATGTTTGTAATAAGAATACATTTGCTTGTTGATATCCCTCAATTTTTAGAGTTATTTGTCATCAATTTTAAACCCAATTTAACCTTTTTTGTGCCCATTTGAGCCTTTCTACTTCTCTTGGTCTAAGTTGTTCCAAAATGTTGAAAATAACCAAAAAGATCAAAATGTTACGTTTGGTGTACCATTGTGGCCACAGCGTCAGTACTGTGGCGAGTGCTGTGTAAATCCGATTTTCTGCAGATTTGGAGAGCATTTTTGTGCAAAGTGCAGACCTGCATGATGGGGTCAATGCTGAGTTTTAACCAAGTTTGAAGACATAATATGGACAAGGGAGATGGTGCCAAAAGGTGGGAAGAAGACAACCATGAGAGGTCACTTTCTCCTCTCAAGTCCCTTTCAACCTTTTCTCCTCTCATCCACTATATAAAGGAAGCTTGGCTTGGCATTTGAACAACATCTTATCATCCAAAGCTCTCAAAAACTCAGTTGGAGAATAGTTGTAGCATTTACATTTCAGTATTTTAGTCTTTGTAATTCGTTTTCAAGTATTTTACTTTCTGTTACCCACTGTGGAACACTTGTGGCCACAGTGGTACGTTATCGTTTACGTTTAATGCAATTCCAGTTTTCTTATTTCTTCTACTACATTATGTTTTCTGTTCTTACGAGTAGCTAAACCCCCCTTTGGGTGCGGGTGTAAGCCAAACCCGAGAGGGTAAAAATGTAACACTTGGGTGTTACTACATTTAGTTATTTTTTTCGGTTTAGTCATTCGAGTTGGAACATAAATCAAACGCGGACAAGCTGATCACGTGTACGTGTTAATATTAGATCTTAGACCTCGAGAGGGGCGGATCCGAAATACGGCTTGAATGATGCAAGGAGGTTTGAGAAAATCTTCAATAATCACATAGAGATATGGGTTGTTGCATAACCGAGCTAAGGTCAAAACGCCGGTCGAATAGGTGTGACATAGAGATATGCGCATCTTTTTATATCCGGCAAGACTAAGATTTTCGAGATCTACTTAGTAAGGTTGGTAAACCGAAAGATAGCTTATGTAGAAACTTTATAATAAAATCGTTATTACAACCTGTACGACGTAGCTTCGAGAGGAGGAAATCGTGTGGGACAAATTGTGACCGATTTTATTAACCAGTTAAGTTATTAAATAAATACTCTCGAGGGGAAAACTTACACCCGTACCCGCTTTTTAATTAATCGCGTTAATTTTATAATTAATTATTGCTCAAAACCAACTCCAAACAAATTATTAAAAACCTCAACTTTGCACCGGAAGTTCGTAGAAATCTTCGATTCTTGGTAGTCCAATCCCCGTGGATACGATATTGGGTTCTTACCATTATATTACTTGTGAGCGAACGCAATACGTGGTGTATACTTGCGCCATTATTGTGCACATTTTACGTGTGGATAATTTGCTATCACTTGTAATAAAGAGAATTGTAATAATTCTTTGCGTTATTCAATAAAGCAAATGATTCATTTTGCAAATGATGGTTTGTGTTGCTCATCAAGTTGTAATTCTGGTGGTAATTTTTATTCTTCCGATACTGATTCTGTTCATGACTCGTTCTATAATTCACATGCATATTTTAATAATAAAGGTTTTAAAAAGAAAAGAATTAACAAGTCAGGACCTAAGACTCGTTGGGTACCAAAATCTACTTAATCTGTTTTTGCAGATTTAGAAGCAAAGCGTTGAACTCTCGGAAGAAGATTACTTGTGCCATTAAGGGGGAGTAAAGAGAATTGGTTTCTAAACACATCAGTTTAGAACCCGGATTTCACAGTTTATGGCTTCTGAACAATTTAGTTCAGGACCCGTACTTCAAAGACTAAGACTTCTAAACAAATCAGTTTAGAACTCATACTTATCAGGTGATATCCTTAACTGTCACATCTTTCAATTCAAGGAACAAGTGGTGAAAGGTAACATTGCATTATGTTTCATTTCTACTGCTTTGAAAGTTTGAACCTTCACAAATTTAATTCAATGAAGTGAAAATATTTTTCAATTTTCATTCAATGAATTAAATGTGTGCTAAAAGATGATTTTACAAGTATTGTTGTATTATCTGCGTTATATTTGTTTCAACTTTCGCTTCTGAAATAAATCGAAAGGTCAGCAAAACATGAATGAAATTTTGATATATGCGCAAAATTGTGTAAATCTAGACTTAAATAGAATACGATGCTCACAAAGCCTAATTGTCAGAATGAAGAATGGAAATGAAAATATGAGGGAAGCACAAAGTTTTATAACCAAGTGATTGAGATGCAATAAAAAAAATCATTAGGTTTGAAAGTTTGTGCCTGTGGCCTAGCTGGTTTGGGAGATTAATTCCCAAGGGGTACTCGATACCTAGCCCCTAAGATCAACTGGTCTGGGATTGGCTGACCCAAATCCTGCTATAGAACCAGATAGAAAGCCATGTCCTACTGGTACAGATGGGATTAGGATATATTGATGTAGCCTTTCTGGTTTGGGAGAGTAAGTTCCAAGGGGTGCTCGACACCTAGCCCCTAAGGCCAACTTGTCTGGGATTGGCTGACCCAAATCCTGCTATAGAACCAGATAGAAAGTTACGTTTACGGTGTATCTTAGTCTTAATAAACTTTTTGATAAAAAGATGCCAATGTGCACAAAATAAAAGATGCCAATGAGCACACTTCTCTTATATCTTGGGGAAATTACAATGTCGTGATAAACTTATAAATTTGTGGAAATTCTGATTTCAGTCATATAGTGTGAGTAAGAGCAAAGTATTCTTATAGGTTTCATAAGTACATTTGATTGTTGCAAATCATATTTCGCATGCTAGCACACCAAATAGATTTAATAAAGGGGTTGAAACTGAACATATTTAACTTGATATGCAATTATGTCTTGTATTTGAATCCAAACACATGCATTTGATTTCATTTGATTGAAAAATCTGTTAAAATTCATTAAGTTGGATCTCTTTTGTAAAGTTTTCAAATGATCAAATGGTAGTAGTTATAAAATGTAGTTCAATGAATTTTATTTTCTTTGAATAAATTTTTCAACTACTGTGCCTAAATGAAATAGATGCATATTTTCAGGGGGAGAAATCAAATTGCTCCAGAATTCTTAGTTTGAGGGGGAGCAAGATTGTTCATTAAGGAGGAGATTGTTATTGATATTCAGAGACACGACTAAAATTGAAGAAGATTTTTCGATGATCATGATGCTCACTATCATCGAAAAAATGGGGAGAAATGTTTAATTCAATTTCATGTCAAAGAGATTTCAAGTCAAAGTTTCGATTTCATGGGGAGAAATGTTTAAAGAAGATTCTGCTTCAAGATTGTAAAAAAAAAGGGGAGAATTCTTCAAGAGTTTAAGAGAAATCGATTGATTATCTTGGTTTTTCAAGAAGATCTCTTTTTCTTAAATTTGTGCTACATTGTGAATATCTTTATTGAAGAAACAAACTCTCCATATCAAAGAAAGAAAATCTCTGTCTTCTGACAGATCAAAGAGGAAAACTGTTCAAAGTGCTGTAAAGTGAAGAGCGGTAATTCTAAAGTTCTGAAGATCAAATAAAGCCAAAGACTGCTGTTCTAAATTGTTTAAATCCTGAATCCAAGGGAGAGATTTCGGAAGTTAAGCTAATTTTGAGGGGGAGAAATTTCATGAGTCATTATTTTGAAGTCTTTACCTGGTTGATAATGCTGAGATCAGACTCTTGATGAGAGCAATAGAGACAATCGACACAAGGCTGAACTTCCGGAATACACTAAGACGCTTGGAGATCTTAATTGGCAAGAATCGTCATCATAGAAGATTCGAGCGCCTTTGATTACAAAGGGGGAGATTGTTAATGCTACTTTTAGTGTTGTAATCAAGGTTTATCTATTTTAAGCTTGTAATAAGTCTAGTTTGACTTTCTATAGTCAAGGGTTTATAAACCCTTGTGTTAGCTTTTGTAAACAACGGTTCATAATTTGAGAGTAACAGATGGCATATTTCTCTCTCTAGATTCTCTTTCTCTAATCTTGATAGATCTTGGTTTATCAATAGCCAATGACACCCTTAAAAAAAACATTAAATTATATATTTCTGTCACTACAAATTATATACTTAGTGTGTGATCTCACTATGCTTCTAGCCTAACACTTGTTCTTATGTACATGGTCTACAGATCCATCTAGTGGCGGTTCTAAGACTTTTTTAGATGCCCGGTTGTGCCGTTAGGAGCATCAAGGGCGTAGATTTTGGGAAGCTTTTGAGAGGAGAATTCTATTGGAGATATAATAACACCCAACAGTAATCTAGTCATTTAACAACTAGATTAATTAGGTTGTTATGTATGTTTCATTCATTATGATTGCACTTGACTTACAAACTTTTTCTTCTTGGGTTTAAGTTGATTATAAACATTGGACGTTTTAGTGTATTATGAATGTATCTTTCCCTTTTGTCTTGATTAAAATTTTAGGGTATTACAATAATGTAAATACCCTCGAGGGAGTTAGAGATAGGGATCCAATTCATAATAAAAGTATAACCAAAGTGAGCATTATTGTAATTATTTTGTTTAAGGGATCTAGTCCATGATTTTTATATAACCACATATAGAAATATTTGATTTACTCTATTTAAAATAATAAAAGTGGAAAAAAATGATACTCCCATATTTAATGTATTAAGTGGAAAAAATGATATTTAGAAAATTAAGAAATGTTGATATTTAATGTACTAAATGAAGAAAAAGAGATTATGAATTTAATGTATTATTGTCATCCAGTTGTAAAATTATCAGTTCACCCTTGTATTATTATTTAAATTATAAAAATAACTTAATAAATTGGATGAATTATGATAGATCTCAGTGATGTTATAAATTTGAGAGTTTTAAAATGATCAAGTCTATGTTCAAACAAGAACACCCTTGTTTTACGAAAATAATAGAACATTTACGGGCCTCTAAATATTTAACCTGTTATTAAAATTAAAAGAAAACAAAGCAAATGACCAAGGATAAGAATGTGGTTTTTCTATAAATTTGTTGAATTAGTTATCCTTAAAATCACATGCCGATAGTAATGTATCACATGTGATAATTAAGTATGTTGGTTATGTTTTTTAGAGTTGTTAACAACAAAATGACATCATTATCACAACGAAACCATATCATAAAAAGTCTTTGATTTATTAAAGCATATATATTATCACATTATAATTACAACATTATCATTGACAATGAAATTTTGTCTCCCACATATATTATCAACCTAAAATATTTTATTTGTCTACATTTTCCTTATGTTATTGATCTTTCATTTGTTCAAATTGTTGATGGGGCTAAATTTGTAACATGATTTATTTATAGAGGAGTCACCAAAACAAGTCGACTTGCATTTCGTAGGACAATTATTCAAACCAGATAAGATTGCGGGGCTTGTGTTGTGGCATTCCTTGTCATGAATATGAAACCTTACATACCTTGACCTAAATTCATTTGAACCAGTTATCCAATCCTTACTAACCGTCGTTATCATGTTAAAGTTGAGGTTAAAAATGACAATAAAATATCTTGAAGGAGTCAATATGATAATTCCCATGACTTGCTTTAAAAGAAGCAGGTTTCTAATCACAGATGGAGAGAGAGAGAGAGAGAGAGAGAGAGAGAGGAACCGTCGTTGTGAAGGTCAAACCCAACAAACTCTTTGAAAATCTCTGACCGCTGTAATCTCCGCCGTGTTTTTTATTTTTCTTTTCCGGTGAAGTTCATTATTTGATGCCCTATTCTGTTGTGAATCTTCTTCAACGGTTGGCGGTGGGTGGTGGAGGAGGACGACGCCGACGCGGTGGTGGATAAAAGTTAGCAGTAGTCGATCAGTATTATGAGGAGAAACCAAAACAACGCTAATAATGATAAACATGACAACGCCAATGGCTTAATTCCTAATTCATTCAGATTCATTTCTTCCTATATCAAGACCGTCTCTACAAACGTCAGGTCCGCTGGAGCCTCCGTTTCTGGATCGGATCAACTTCGGAAAGACCAGGTCCGTTAAACAATCGAATCGATTATTTATTTCATTGATTTCGCTTTCTTTAAACGTATTTCACTGTATTACTTGAGGATAAGGATTGATTTTTCGTTGTAATGGCTTGCTTGTAATTGTATTTTTATCTACTTTCAGTATATACCGTGGAAAATTGTCGATTAGATTTTTATTTACTAAAAATGTTTAGAAATGAAATTCATATAAAAGAAAATAAAAGAAATTATAATCTAGTGAAAAATGAGACACTAAAATATGAAATGGAAACTAGTGGATGAGAAAATTGGATCTTTCCTTACGTTCAGGGTTGATATATTTTGTGGTTCTGGAGACGTTGGTCATTTCTATGATAGTCTCTTGGTGTGATTACACCCTCGGGACTCCATAATTGTTTTTTAGGGAGTCCCTTTGAACATATGCTTGAATTGTTGACAACTGATACGAGTGGATATGGAACTTGGAACATAGATGGTACTTTTCTTGCCTAACTGAAAGAAATGAGTTAACTTGTGATGGATTAATGAAAGGGGTTGAGATGCCATTTTGTTAGCAGCCTCTAGGATTCATATATATGTATATTTATGAACTTTGAAAAGAAATTGTTGCTATGATGAGATATATCTGATTTCACTTGCTAGGCAGTATATGGATGCTACTTTTGTGGATGACACTTCAATATCAAAAGGTCAGAATGGTTAGGTAAAAAAATAGTCCATAGAACAGAACCTATGACGAAATCTCCTCATGACCTGAGACTTCGTGATATGTCTATGTCTTTTTAAGATGTCAATTGTATTGAACTTATATACATATTAAGTAAAGAAGGAGTTGTCAACATTAGTTTTGTTTATATATGTTATCATGATTTTCGTCAATGTATGCTTCATACATTACATGAAAGGAAGGACTTGAAACTACACTTATTATATTATTTGAACTTTGATGTCGTTGCTAGAAAAAAGATGCCATGTTACACCTCCCCCATTCTTTTTCTCGTCCTTCAACTAGTTTGGTAACAATTAGTTTACTTGGAGGATCTCCTTGTTCTTGATTTTCAGAGGAGCAGTGCCCAGGCTCGAACCAGGAATCTCACATATACGGATCACACCCACACCTCTATTGCTAATTGTTTGCAATAATATATGACCTTATCTGTGAATTGGTTCGTAGGAACAAGTTGGTTATCTAAGTGATTCTTTGGTGAGCCGATTTATATCACTTTCATAGGGTATGTATTATGAGGTATCTCAAAGGTGCCCTGGGTGAGGGACGGTGAAGTATCTTATATTCAACATATGGTACTCTAGAAAATTGGAAATAAAGACAATCTAGAAGGCGGAAATTCTAGTCTCAAAAAAGCATATTAGACAGATTTATTACTTGGAAGTCCATTGTCATATAATGTATTTTGTTTAGATGACAGATGGGAATGTAATTTGATGGAAAAACAAGAAATAACCTAGTCTTTTATTCAAGCAGAGAATCAAAATACTTATATGGTTCATGATCGAGATTTCTGAAATAATGTGGACCTAAAGACTGTTGTGGAGGTTGGATGATGTAAAAGTGATATTCTATATTGATGTCAGAAAACTAGGAGGGTGAACCCTCTATATATACAAGATACAAACCCTAAAAGATACCTAAACAAGGCCCATGGGCTGTAGCCCAATATACACTAAATATACAATTAACACTCCTCCTCAAGTTGGAGCATAAATGTTAATCATGCCCAACTTGTTACAAATAAAATCTATTTGAGTTTTTCGGAGAGGTTTAGTGAGGATGTCCGCAAGCTGAAAGTCTGTCTTAACGTGAATTGGTTGAATGGATGGAGGGTCTGCTTGTGTGCCTACAACTCGATCTCTGATAAGATGACAGTCAACCTCAATGTGCTTCGTCCGCTCATGAAATACTTGATTTTTTGCTATATGAATAGCTGATTGACTATCGCAGTATAACCGCATCAAGTTATTAGAAACTACACCGAGCTCTATGAGAAGACGACGAACCCATATCATTTCTGATGTAACATCTGCCATGGCTCTATATTCTGATTCAGCACTAGATCTAGATACTGTGTGTTGCTTCTTACTCTTCCACGATACAAGATTTCCTCCAACAAATACACAATACCCGGTAGTAGATCGTCGAGAGATCGGGCAACCTGCCCAATCTGCATCTGAAAAACCAGATATCCGACCATCTCCTTCTTCTGTAAAAGCACCTACACGACAATGCCCCTGATCAGAATATAAGATGCCAAGACCTGGTGTGGTCTTGAGATATCTCAAGACACGAAGAGCAGCATCCCAGTGTCCAGTGTATGGAGCAGCCATGAATTGGCTCAGGACACTGACGGTAAAGGAAATATCTGGTCGTGTGACTGTTAAATAATTAAGCTTCCCGACCAATCGTCTGTAGCGCTCAGGATCCTTCATCGGATCTCCGTCCTCTGGAAGGAGCTTCCTTGTAGGAAGCATTGGAGTATCAACGGGCTTGCAACCCAGTAAGCCACATTCGGTCAACATATCAAGGACATACTTCCGTTGAGAGAGAAATATTCCTTGTGGAGAGCGAGATACCTCTATGCCAAGGAAGTACCGAAGTCGACCTAAGTCGCTTATCTGAAACTGCGACTGAAGAAACTGTTTGAGTTTGGTAATCCCGACCTCATCATCTCCTGTAATTATGATGTCATCAACATAAACCACTACAATAATCCTTTTGCCCTGCCGGTGTCTAAAGAACACAGAATGATCAGATGCACTGCGAACCATCCCAAATTCTCCCATAACACTAGAAAATCGACCAAACCATGCCCTGGGAGACTGCTTAAGACCATATAAAGAAAGGCGTAATCTGCAAACTTTCGAGGCCTCCTCCTCGACAATGAACCCAGGTGGCTGCTCCATATATACCTCCTCCTCAAGAACACCATTAAAAAAGGCGTTCTTGACATCAAGCTGATGGAGCGGCCAATGATGAATGGCAGCAAGGGCAATACAATACAAATACGGACAGACGGCATTTTAGCAACCGGTGAGAAAGTTTCATCATAATCAATTCCGTATGCCTGAGAATACCCTTTAGCAACTAACCGAGCCTTCAGGCGATGTAGGGAGCCATCCGGGTGTAGTTTAACTGTAAATACCCAACGACAACCAACAATACGTTTTCCCGGAGGAAGTGTTTCAAGATCCCAGGTATGATTAGCCCGAAGAGCCCCTAACTCGTCTTCCATAGCCTGTCGCCATCCTGGGTGAGCTAGAGCAGTCGTCACATCCCTGGGAATTGGGTAGGAATCAAGGGTACTGGTATAGGCTTTAGACTCGGGGGAGAGGCGAGAGTAGGCAACATAATCCTGAATAGGATAACGGGTGCAGTGTCGAGGTTCTTTGCGTTTGGCAATAGGTATATCGGGAAATGGTGCTCCAGGAGGATCATAGATAGGAACATCAGGTGTAGGAGAGGTGGTATTAGGTATGGTTGTTTCTGGTAAGGGTGTATCTGGCAACGGTGTGTCAGGCTCATTTGTGGGAAGCGGAACTGAGGATGGACCAGAGTCATGGTTCGGTTGTGAATTAAGTGGCTCTGTTGTTTGAGCCTTACCTCGTCGAGCATATGTGAAAAGTAATGGCGGAGGTTCTGCCGGTAGGCCCGTGGTAGCAGGAGTCGGAGCGTCTGAGACTGGAGGAACAGAGGGTACAACGGACACAGGAAAAGTGGGAATAAGGTGAGAGTCGGGTATGTCAAGTTCAGGGAACGGGTCGGAAATGGGATGGGAATGTTCGAGGAAGTAAGGGCATGACTCATGGAAGGTGACATCGGCACTAGTAAAGTAGCGGTGAAGAGAGGGACTATAACACCGATACCCTTTCTGGACTCGTGAGTAACCAAGGAAGACACAACGAATGGCTCGTGGATCAAGTTTAGTGAGTTGTGGACGATGATCATGAACATAGGCTACGCATCCAAAAATTCTGGGTGCAAGAGGAAAGGGAGTTCCTTTAGGAAAGAGTACAGAAAAGGGGGATTTACCATGAAGGACATGTGTAGGCATGCGGTTAATCAGATACGCGGCAGTAAGAATCGCGTCCCCCCAGAATCGTTTAGGGACACGAGATTGAAACATGATTGTTCGAGCAACATCCAACAAATGGCGATTCTTGCGTTCAGCAACACCATTTTGTTGGGATGTATATACGCATGAAGATTCATGAACAATGCCGTGTGTTTTCAAATACGAAGAAAAGTCAGTAGAGAAGTATTCCTTTGCATTATCGGATCGTAAAGTTTTGATTGATGAGTTAAATTGATTTTGAACATATGAATGAAATTCGCGAAAAATGGTAAATACTTCACGACGAGATTTTAATAAATAAACCCAAGTAGCACGAGAATAATCATCAATAAAGGTAATAAAGTACTGAAATCCCAAAGTAGACGTTGTAGGGCAAGGACCCCATACATCAGAATGCACGAGTTCAAAAGAAGAACTGACTCTACTAGACACTCTAGGGGGATAGGGACGCCTGGTGTGTTTACCAAGCTGACATGACTCACAATGAAAATTAATAGACGAAAGTGGAAAATCCGGCCTCAGTTGTCTCAGAACTGCTGCAGAGGGATGGCCTAGCCGGCAGTGAGCCTCCCTTATACTAGAATCACATATGTTTGCTGTAGGACGTGAAGGTAAGGATAAACGGTAGAGACCTCTTGATTCAAAGCCTGTGCCAATCAGTCGGTTCGTCCCCAGTTCTTGAAAAATACAGTGAGTAGGAAAAAAAGTTACAGAGCAGTTATTTTGTTTTGTAATTTGACTTACTGAACAAAGACTATCAGGAAATGTAGGAACAAACAAAATAGAGGAGAGGCGTAGGTTTGTCGAATTGTTAATGGATCCAATGCCCTGAACTGGGCATGAAGATCCATTAGCAATTCGAACGGGTGGATGGAAAGCTTTATGTAGGCTAGAAAGGATACCTTGATTCCCAGTCATGTGATGAGTAGCTCCATAATCAATAACCCAAGATGAATCAAGACTGGAAAACGTACCTGAATTGGCCGAGTTGGCACGCGTAGTAGGGGAGATCGACTGGGAGACTAGGAGTTGTTGGAGTCGGTGATAGTCCTCCTCATTAAGCGTGTAGGCTGGAGTTTGAATACCACTTCCACGTCCAATACCCTTCTTTGGAAACACATGAGAACCTCGGCCAGTACTCCTACCAGTAGAAGTATACATGGCAGATTGTATGATAAAGGAATACCTCAGATGGTTCGAGACTGAAAATTACGACAGATGGTGGCCGGAGACAAAATTCCGGCGGTGGCAGGCGGCGGCGGCGGTGGCGGACGGAGATGGCAGAGGCGGCGGAAGGGTTTTGAACAGGTGGCGGCTGGTTCAGACGAGTTCTGGCTTAGCTCCGGCAGGTCCAGACAGGTTCCGGGCAGATTCCGGCAGGTTCAGACGAGTTCTGGCTTGTCCCAGCAGGTTCTGGCAGGTCCGGGCAGATTCCGGCAGGTCTCCGGCGGCAGGTAGTGGGGGATTCCAGCGGGGTCTGGAGGATTCCGGCAGGTCTCCGGCGGCGGCGGCGGCTGGCGGTTCCGGTGGCGGCGGCTGGTGGTTCCGGCTACAGCAGATGGAGTCCAGGTAAGTTCCGATGATGACGGCTAGGGTTCCGGCGAGATTCAGGCGATGACGGCTAGGGTTCCGGCGATGGCGGCTAGGGTTCCGGCGAGATTCCGGCGATGACGGGTGGGTGTTGAGCCTTAGCTCTGATACCATGTAAAAGTAACTGATATTCTATATTGATGTCAGAAAACTAGGAGGGTGAACCCTCTATATATACAAGATACAAACCCTAAAAGATACCTAAACAAGGCCCATGGGCTGTAGCCCAATATACACTAAATATACAATTAACAGATGATCCACTTATAAACCGAAGAGGCTATATTGTGATAATCACTTTCTGATTCATATAACCAATAACCAGTAACCAGATCTTTCATGAGAGGACGAAGCACATCATCATGTTGTGGTGCCACAAAAGATATTATGATCATCTAGCCTATCCCATTTACACTCAAATCTAGTATCGGCTTTCGCTCATCTTAACATACCCACTATAAAAATCAAACAAAACCAAACTAAATGAACCTAGTCTCACACGGAGTCACGGAGTATGTTATGGGCAAAGGAGTTCAGAGGCTGTTTTTGTGAAGACATCCGGCTTGCCAAAAAGTTTGTGGAGAAGAAATTGTGGATTCTTTTTTTTTTGGGGGGGGGGGGGATTTTTAGCAACCCTGCCAGAATGTGTATATAAGTGCAACAAATGAAAGGTTGAATAGTTAATCGAGAGCTTGAGACAATATAGGGAAAGGGGGCAAGAAAAGTAGAGCAAGCAAGTAAGATAAACAACATGAAAAATGTGGAGGTACGAAACAACTAAGACCTAAATATGTAGTGCAACAGAACAATAGATCAAGTAAGTGAACCAAAAGTTCCTTTGCACAAAAACTACTATCGACTATCTCTAAAGAGGCCCCCTTACCTAATCTGGGGCTTTGATGCCTAGTTGTCGATTCTCTACTCTCCCTCAACCCATCTTCGACTACTCCAAACCCCCTCCACTGACCACAATAACTACAAGTGTTTACACAAATACACAATATCTGCTACCCTACGTATTGATTTAATGTGCGGTAAGTTGAACGCCACATATCTCTATGCTTCAACTTTAGAATTGTTACTTGTACGATTGTTACTTGTACGATTGTTACTTGTACGTAGTTTCAACTTATGTAGCGGACTTGTGTGATATTTAGGTGGCAATTGAACTCAATAGCTGTAGCAACATTAGAATGATGGAACCGACTATAAACAATGTCTTGCAAGTATCTGCATGTTCCAAGCCTCCAATCAAATCAAAGAAGGTAAACAATTGAGCTATACCAGTCATCAAGCCATCAAATGGAGCAACATATAACTACTTGGCATGTTTCTACACTTTAACAGCAAACTTGGGTATAAAATAATCAATTAGTAAAATTTACTGATTCTTAATGGACATGCGGAATCCAAATCGTGTCATCATATTTATGCAAACCATCATTAGGGCTGTAAACGAACCGAACGTTCAGCGAACCGTTCGGCGGGAAGTTCGTTTATGTTCGTTTATTTAATAAATTAACGAACATGAACAAATTTTTTTGTTCGTTTAGTTAAACGAACGAACATGAACAAAGGTCTCGTTCGTTCATTTATGTTCGTGAACGTTCGTTAACGTTCGTTTATTTATGTTCGTTTATGTTCGTTAACGTTCGTTTAATTATGTTCGTTTATGTTCATTTAACAATTAAATACTTAAGAATTAAATATTTGAACTATTATTTATATGTAATCATATTTAGCAATTGTTTTTTTATCATATTTAGCAATTGTAATTAATTAATTATTATAAGTTTAAATTATAAGTTTAAAACAAATTAGTGTTGATTATCTGATGATTCCAAGTTTCCAACCCTTTCTTATATACAACACATATACACTTATTTTTGCACTAAACTTTCGATGTGGGATGCATATAAGAGAGAGTGAGATTTAAAGCTTAGCAAAATGAAAGTGAAAAACTGATACTTTCTCCTATCCCACATCGGTAGTAAACTACAATATTTGTTCAATCCCCTATTATAAATAGGAACCTCACCCTTTGATTTTCAAGCACTTCAAACCTTGAGCCAATAATGGTGGTTCAAGCCCATTGGCTTGAGCCTTGCCTTATGGCTATGGGTTCCTATAAACTTTTCTATTCGAGTTCCTTGTGGTTCGAGTCTTATGGCTTGAACCTGATAGTTTAAGCTTTATAGGCTCTGATGGTCCGTCCAAGGTGGTTCGAGTCTTGTGGCTTGAACTTGATGGTTTGAGCCTTATTGGCTTGAACCTATTTAAAAATGGGTGCACTGTAGTTAGCCTTTTCCCTTGAGCCTTTGGGCTTTAGTAAAGTAATTTTTTTTAAATGAACGAACACTAACCTCAAAATGTTCGTTCGTTTATGTTCGGTTAAGTTTGTTCGTTTATGTTCGTTTAAGACTTAGACGAACGAACATAAACGAACACGAACAAACCAATTTTTTAAATGAACGAACACGAACACCAAAATGTTCGTTCGTTTATTGTTCGTGTTCGTTCGTTTGTTCGGTTAAGTTAAACGAACGAACATGAACAAGCCCTTGTTCGTGTTCGTTCGGTTCGTTTACAGCCCTAACCATCATGGTTCATTAGCATAATAATGAGGAAAGTAAACTGATTTTGTTCAAAATGTACTTGACAATATTAAGATAGGCTGGAGTTGCTTGTAAAGAACCAAGCACAACTTGGAATAATAGCAATAATCACCTACGCCGCTGCCGCCGTTTCTTGGACCGACCGGCGCCTCACCTGCACAGGTACCTACCTAGTGTCGGTCGCACATTCAACATAGCATTCGGACTCATGTGCCTTCCAGAATAAGAACACGTATTACAATGCACAAACTGTATACGTGTATAAGCCATTCAATAATACATACAAACACCCTTTACAAACCTTCATACTCTCCACAAGTACAATTTAGAATTCTTTTAATTTGTCGCAAACCCTATCCCAATAATTTTTTGCTAGTAAGACTTCTAAAAGTGCGAGTTGAGGGGATGAGGAGGAGGGATGGTCGAGGAGGACGTGCGATGAGCAATTAAGGATGGACATGGTGGTCTTAGGCATTTCTCGCCATGTTCGAGGACATGATCTCTGATAGCCGTACGTGGAGATGAAAGACTAGGGTAGCATTTTCTATATGTGGGGACTTGTAGCTCACGTGGTTGGCAAAAGGGAGCTGGAGAGGCTTGCAGTTTGGGCAGGTTGTGTTTTTGCTTGATTTGCTTGGTGTGTTTTTTTTTGTCGTACTTGCTCTATGTGTGTTGTTTCACCTTACTTTTCTTTGTGTTTGTTCTCGTTGTATCTACTTGTTATTTGTTTCTTATTTTTTTCGTTTTGTGGTCACCATGTGGTGATCATTCTACATGTCTACTCACACTCGTGCCCAAGTTGGGGTCTTTACGGAAACAACCTCATTATGGTCTGCGGTAGAGGTTAGGTTAGAGTACATCTCATCCTCCACAGACCCCACTTTTGAGTGGGATTTATTGGGTTCATTTGGTTTGGTTTGGTTTACTTCTAAACAGGTTCCTAAACTACAATATTATCTCAAAAAGTCTTTATGGTTGCTATAAAGAGTCAAACTTTACACTCTAGATGTAATTTGGGAGTTTATCTTAGTGTTTTAGAACATGTTCATGATGATCAGTTAGCACTAAGAGAGTTCCACCCTCCCTCTATTTAAACTTACTGTTCATTGTCCTCTACAATGAAATTGGTTGGGTTGACCTGTCTTCCCACTCAACTATCAAAGTCATGCATTGCTTTTGGTAAATCAGTAGGTTCTTGGCTGTCATACCAATTAATTGTCGTGGTGGCAAATCAATGGCTGACTAGGCCTTGAGAGTTTGTAAGTGGCTCGACCTGTAAATCCTGTCAGCCACCACACATATATCTGACTTTATCATGGTCAACAGTGGTCAAATGATGCTGAAACTCAATCAAAGGTTGTGATTCATGTTTCTTACTTGTTGCCTCTTTTAACCGTACAAACAGTTTCACTTGGTCCTCCACTTTCAAACTTTTAATTGCAATCAAACCAAAAAGTTTGTTCCTGTACTTTTTTTACTAGATACTGTTTTTTTGGAGGGTGTCCTAGGCTTTGC
Source organism: Saussurea involucrata (assembly GCA_033807775.1). Classification (NCBI taxonomy): domain Eukaryota; kingdom Viridiplantae; phylum Streptophyta; class Magnoliopsida; order Asterales; family Asteraceae; genus Saussurea; species Saussurea involucrata. The sequence goes on from CM066318.1 coordinate 256,632, forward strand.
CTAAACTAATCCCTTGGCAAATTATGACTGTAATACATCAGCCCTGATTAAACCTCAGTGGCCACAAGTTGTGTACGCTTGGATTCGAACCCTGGGCAGATGGGATATTCCGCCACATCCACCAAGGCCTTAACCAGTACGCCACAGCGCTTGTGGTTTACTAGATACTGTTGCTGTATAGTTAGTAACTTAGTATATGTCTGCATTTATACATTCTGGTTCTATATATTTTTCATCATGTGTATGATATATATATATATATATATGGTTGAACAGGTGCTGTGGTCTTGCTTTGATAGACTCGAGCTTAGTCCATCAACCGTGAAGAATGTCCTTCTACTTGGTTACTCTAATGGTTTTCAAGTACTTGATGTGGATGATGGTTCTAATTTTAGCGAATTGGTTTCAACTCGGGATGATCCAGTCACATTTCTACAAATACAGCCAATGCCTGAAAAGTCAGAGGAGGGTCATGAGGGATTCAAGATGTCACATCCCTTGCTATTGGTTGTGGCTAGTGAAGAAGAGACAACAAGGCATGAATCTCAGATGGAAAATTTCACATACTCTCCTAGAGCTGTTCGCTTTTACTCGTTAAGGTCACACACTTATGTTCACGTTTTGAGATTTAGGTCTACTGTCTATATGGTTAGATGCAGTCCACACATAGTCGCTGTAGGACTTGCTTCACAAGTAAGTACTCATCTACATCTACATCCACTTTTTATGTTATCTTTTCATGTCCTTTATGTTATCTTTTTTTAATGGCAGATATATTGCTTTGATGCACTTACTCTTGAAAACAAATTTAGCGTGCTCACTTATCCAATATCTCAGTTGGGAGGACAAGGGATTAATATTGGTTATGGGCCAATGAGTGTGGGGCCTAGGTGGTTGGCTTATGCTTCCAACAACCCATTGTTAACAAACACGGGGCGCCTAAGTCCTCAAAATCTAAGCCCTTCCCCAGGTGTAAGTCCTTCAACCTCACCTGGCAACGGAAGTTTGATGGCCCGATATGCCATGGAATCCAGCAAGCAGTTGGCTACTGGCCTTATTAATCTCGGAGACATGAGCTACAGAACTTTGTCAAAGTATTGTCATGACCTTCTCCCTGATGCTTCCACCTCTCCCATTTCATCAAACTCTACCCGCAAAGCCGCTAGGCCTGTGGCTCATTCAACTGAAAATGCTAATGCTGGAATGGTAAGACTTTTTCAATTCAATACTTATATATTATCTTTTAAATAATATATAAGTATTAGATTCCACTTGCAATAGAAGTTCTTATTTGAATGATATGAGTGCAGGTTGTGATTAAAGATTTTGTATCTAGAGCAGTTGTTTCACAGTTTAGGGCCCATACAAGTCCCATATCTGCACTATGTTTTGATCTGAGTGGGACTCTTTTGGTCACTGCCTCAATACACGGCAACAATATCAATATTTTCCGAATTCTTCCGTCCTTCTCGCAAAACGAATCAGGCTCCCGAAACTTCGATTGGAATTCTGCTCATGTGCATCTTTACAAGCTCCATCGTGGAATCACTTCTGCTGTGTGTTTTCCCTTTCTTTCTTTTTTCTTTCTTTTTCCAGAATTTGAGCTGTTAGATTGATTATTTGGTGTTTGTTTGTTTAACAGGTGATACAAGACATTTGTTTTAGTAACTATAGTCAATGGATAGCTATAGTTTCATCAAGGGGCACATGTCATATTTTTTTATTATCTCCTTTTGGTGGTGAGACTGGTATTCAGTTGCAAAATTCCAAAAGCCAAACTGGCCGAACACTCTCAGCTTTTGTGTCGGTACCTTGGTGGTTTACTTTGTCTTTCATGAAAGATCAATCGTTATCAGCAGCGGCCCCAGCAACGATCACTCTATCTGTGGTTAGCAGAATAAAAAATAACAGTGGGTGGATTAATACGGTAAGCAGTGCCGCATCAGGAAGGGTATCTGTGCCACCTGGTGTCATTGCAGCCACTTTCCACAGTTGTGTGGAACCTGCCACCTCAAATGCTGATATCTTAGAGCACCTTCTGGTATACACACCATCTGGTTACGTGATTCAATATGAGTTGTTGCCTTCTATTGGGAGAGAGCAAGGCGAATCTTCTGCTTCACAGGTGCAGGCCCCAGATGAAGACTTGCGGGTGAAAGTTGAACCGATTCAATGGTGGGATGTTTGCCGGAGAACAGATTGGCCAGAAAGAGAGGAGTTTATTGGTGGGGCTGCTTCTAATCCAGCAGCAACTGTCATGACTAATTCTGATGATGAAGATATTACTACTGTGGAGAAAGATTCAATTAGACACCAAGAACGATCGCGTTGGATTCCCCATGCTGAGGTGCAAATGAGGTCTGGCAGAGTTCCAGTTTGGCAAAAGTCCAAGGTACTAGTCACAAATCTGTGATGTTGTATGTTGGTACTGTGCAAAACTGCTTATGATCTGATTCTATTATGCAGATATATTTCTATGTGATGGCCCCACAGGAGCTAAATGCGGGTGGAGAGGTTGATATTGAAACAATCCCAGTGCATGAGGTTGAAGTTAGGCAGAAAGATTTGCTGCCTGTCTTTGACAGCTCTTCTGTGGTCCATTCGGGCTGGACTGATGGCCGGTACTCTCACATTCGTCTTTTTATTTTTTTTATTTCTTCATCACAATATCGGTAACTTCAGACTCTTAGGGCCGTTTACCAAACGCTTACTGGGTAAGCGCTTGCCAGCAAAAGAGTCACCCTTCTTCCTTATCTTATTGGGTAACATTCTCGGCTATCAAAATGGCTTGTTGGTAAGTGTCTTACCTGGTAAGCACTAACCAGGTAAAAGTCTTCTTTCTCACTTACCGGGTAAGAACATCAATTGTTGCCATGCTTCTTACCTGGTAAAATTTTCAGTCCATGCCAACCTTATCCGACAAGGTAAATGGCTCGGTAAGTGCTTACTTGGTAAGCGTTTGGTAAACGGCCCCTTAGACACATACATCTTGAGGCATATATGTTGTATGTTTATGTTCATTAGTGGCAATACCATTTAGGGTTCCCTCGGAGTTTATTTTACATCTTTCGCTGATCTGTTTTTTTTATACTCTGTTTATTACCACTTAGGAGAAAGTTGAAATGTACTTGTTGTCTAAGTATTAGGGTTGTGTACGCTGCTGAAATACCATGAGCAGTATGGGTATGGATTATACTAGCAAGCTTTTTCTTCTGTGATAATTTTGCAAACTCCATTGAGTTGTCTAGAGTAGGAACTGGGATTATAAAACTGCTATAGAAGCATTCTATATGAAATATGAGTATTCAGTGATGGAGCTTGTGCCACTTCATTTAATGTTAAATGGTATATTTTTCCACCAATCAAGATCAAATCATCTCTAAAGATGAAAAAGGCACATATGTGCACATACCAGATAATAGTTCAAGCAGAATATCTTCTTGTTTCTTAAGATTTAGTTTCTATGTGGGTGTTTGCTGCTGGTAGATATTCTGCTTCGTCTTCCAACAATGATAGCAGCAGCGATGACAAGTTTCTTCAAGATTCTACTGTCTCTCGTGGTAAGCCAGGTGGGATACAGTGGGCTAGTTTTGTTAGGTTTATCATCTAACATTGGTTTTCCATCAGGGTCGTCAGTGGCACCTGCAAACGTGCAAAACATGGGTAAAACTTATCCTATTCTTGCTTCAACTGTAAATAATAATGATGATGGCGTGAATAGGATAAGTAGTTGCTTTGGTGGAGTTGATGAAATGATGAATTCTTCATCTCCTGGAGTAGTGGTTGGTCCATCTTCAGAAAGCATTGTGAGTACTAGTGATGCTTCGAACCCAGGTTCTAACCGTTCTGACTTGAGTATGAATATGGTTGATGAAGAAGTTGAGATGCATGAAGATATGCTAGAAGACTACTGCAAATCGTCAATTCCTCTTCCTCCTAAACTTATTAGAGAAACGGGTGAGGCTGATGTTGATGGCAATAGTAGTAGTAGTCACCATCAGAGGAACAAATCCGAAGAAGATGGTGACAGTGATGATATGCTTGGAGGGGTGTTCTCATTCTCTGAAGAATGTGAGTATCATATCATTATTTCTTCATTTCAACTCTGCTTTACGACTTGACCTTCATCATTAAATGGATTTTTTTTGGGTAATGCAGGTTGATGGTAATGGTTTGTGTTTGATATGGAAGTGTAACTAACAGTGATTGATTTGAGAGGTGAGCTGTGTGTTGTTTCTTGGTGGCTCCAGCAACAATTCTTGGTTTTCTCTGTTCTAATTCTTGTGTACATGATGTATAGTATGTCACTCATTTCTGTAACATTACTTACTTGTTCTTTTCAAAGTAAATCTGCACATTCTTTTATTTGGATCAAATATGTTGTGTTAGATTCATCTATCCTTCAATAAATCTTTAAAGGCACATGTTTCTTCCTGCTGTTTCAAGTTGCCTACTTATCAAAATAGCATTCACAGAAATGTTCTTAACATAGGGTAGAAAAATAGGGGTCCAAAAGCAGGAAGGTAAGTTATAACTTTTTTCTGAATTCCTATCTATAAATAAGTGATGGCTTTCTACAAACACAATCACTGTTCTTTCTGAATCCCTATCTACAAACACAATTCGCTCTGCTCGCGGAGTGGCATACCGAAAAAAATATGGCTTTCTTAGAAGAATTCTCACTTCTCACTTACTTACGCAAGATTCACTCGTTTACTTGTTAGCTAGCGCTATTCCACATCTTTATTCTTCTGCATGTTAGGATAGACCATATACTACTACACTAGATAAAAAATATGTTCTTCTGTGATCTGATTAATGGTCAAATATTTAGGTCATTGTAACACCCTACTTTTAATTTGTTAGAATTTAATGTTTTAAGCCTTTATAATCAAGTTTAAGTGTGTACAAGATACCAACAACCTATAGCATATTTAAATAATCATATTATCAATAACAAATGGCTTACAAGTAGCTTAGAGCATCTCCAATGGAGGTTCTTATAAGAACCTTCCTTTTGTACTTTTGGGTGTCATCTCATTTCCATCTCATTAATTTAAAAATTCACATAAAAGTCAACAATGGTAGTTCTTATAAGAACATCATTTTTGTGGGTCTCATGTATTTGTCTACATCAATAATTATTTTATATTAATAAATAAATATCAAATATTAAATTTAAGTACCAATAGAAATGAAGACATTGAAATTTTACACAAACTTCATGGTAAGAACCTTGTTCTTAAATAAGAACCCAAAGAAGATGAGTTTTTTATAAGAACTCTCCACAATGGTAGTTTCTATAAGCCACATCACTTTTTGTTTATAAGAACCTTGCATTGGAGATGCTCTTACAAGGCAAAGCATGAGAAATCAAAGCTACATAGATGAAAAAACAAGCCTAATAAAAATGATAAAACAATCTAGTGATGAGTTATAAATGCTAGAATAATGTGTTGGCAAAGCTATTTGATGACAAAACTTATCTAGAAAGCATGACAAGGCAATTTAAGTAATTGCTAATGTGTAAGTTGACAAAGCTAAGTGATGAGTTGTAACACAAATGTATGTGTTGGCAAAGATGAGTACGTTATGAGATTTACTGGGATACATATAGGCTAAAATGCACGAACATGTAACAAAGTTTGACTTAGTTCATATTTTATGTAACAAACAATTTTTTTTCTCAATTAATCCAACAAAGTTTCATCTTTTTCTATATTCTACATACATTTGTTACCTTTTAAACAAGTTATTAGCTTATGTGACATTTTCTATTTCTTTTTAATTCCAAATCAGCTTATGACCTGACATTTTTTTATTATTGTTATTTTCCTGACATTTCTAATCTTTCCCACCTATTTCGTTCCATTTTCGAACCTCTACTTCTTTTAATAATGTAATTTTTTCCCTTTCCATTCATTTCACTTGCACAAATGAAACAACTAATCACCATTCAAGTGCTTTATTTTTATAACTAGTATTTGGCTCGCCCGTTGCGCGACGATTAATTTATGTTTTATGTTAATTATTTAATGTTTAATAGTTGTTGAATAACTTTGATACATGTATAATAGTTGATAAAAAGAAAACAAAAATTCCATAAAAAATCAATATTACCTTGAAGATAAAAATATGTCTATTAAATTTGATACATATTATAAATGTCATTACTAAATGAATAAAATTATCACACAAATACATAATAATTAACTGCTCAAAGTTCAAATGAAATTTAAATACATTCAAAATTATTGATATTTCTTTTTAAACAAATGTATCCTCATATAGATAAGAGCGTAAAATGTACAAGTTTAAAAAACATCTCGGTACGTCATTTTTGAAAAATCTTGATACGTATTTATGATATTTTACAATATTATTAAGTTAAAAAAATATTCAATAATAAACTTATTTTGAAATTATCGACGAGAATATTGTAATAATATAATTTGTAAAAAAATGCATTTATTAATGTGTTTTAGTTAAACTATGATTACGTATTTTTAATATTATAAGGGTGTAAAATGAAAATGAATAATGTAAGGGATATAAAACAAACTAATTCGTACACGTTCATGATATTTAATAATATGATTAAATCCTAAAATATTCAATATTGGGCTCATTTCGAAGGTATTGACGAGACGATTACAATGGTGTAATTTGTAAAAAAAGAAATGTATTTTTTAATGCATTTTAGTTCATATACATTTTTTATGTTTATATGATAAGAGTCTAAAATGAAAAATAAAAAAGTAAGAGATTAAAAGTAACTACATACCTAATTATAAGGGTAGCAAATGTAACGTATAAATTAAAAAAATTGAATTAAGGAGAGATTTAAGGAGGAGTGAATGTGAGTGTACTAATTGAACTTATAATGTAAACTGCGTCCAGATACATGTTTAGGCGGGAAAATATTGAAGTCGGCTCACCAGAAGTCGACACGTGGCATGCTAGTTACTTATTTATTATATGTATAGATTTTTTGCAACAAAAGATCACACGGATTCAAAAAACAAACACTTTTAGCAACCAAATAATAGTTCCGCAATTTAAATTAACATAAGCATCAAATTCTTTAAAATCTCTTAACATCCAAAGTAGAAATATAGTTGAAATTCTTTAAAATCTCTTAATAATCAATTTCGAGCATTCGAGAAAACTTGTGAACTTTGTTGTACACCATCTTCCGGAACCTGTAAACTTTGTCGTGGCCTCTTGATTTCTATTGATCCCCTGCTTGATGATCCTTTTCGTTTTGATCCATTTCCATACCCTTCCTTTGAAGTGTTGTCTTTTTATGGCCTACCAACCGGTTTCTTTGGATGCACCAGAACATCTTTCTTTTGGTTTTTGCAACTCCTAGAGTTGTGTCTCGGTTCTAAACAATTTGAACATGTCATTTTTTCCTCGTCTTGATTACCACTTTATTGCCAAATGCACTCCCGTTCCCTTGGCATGTTGAGTTTTTTCACCCTTACTTGTCTAATTTCATCATCCTCTTCAGATAAGTGATCGACACTAGCAACCTCTACATCATCGTCATCAGAAAACGTATAATCTACCATAACATCATTCATGTCATCATCTTTGCTCTCTCGATGTTCCTCTTCCCATTGTTCATCCGTGTTCAAATATTCTTCAATATCAACATCAAAGTGATCCACAAATATTTCCAACAATTGCGATGAATTACCGTAACTAAGGAATCTATTAACATCATCATCATTGTCAAGGGGTTTCAATCCATTTTCTAAGTCTATATTTGGAATCCTATAGTACATTCGAGACATATCAAAAGAAATAACATCTTGTACTAGTTGCCTTACCTTGCTAATATCAAAATCATCAACCATAGAAATGTTACCTCCATAATATAAAGGATTTTTTTGAAACATACCATTGTAGTTAATTGCAAGGGATATCTTCTTATTAGTATGTTCTGCATCAACAAGAAATACCATTGTGGTTAGTGGTTAAAAGTGTCATCGATTTGACTATAACATTGTAGTTTAATCCTTTAGTATATCAAAATCATGCTTTGACGTCAAACATTTGTCAAAGTGATTTGACTATGATATTCCCTGGTGTAAGTAAGAACTAATAACATTCCATGATTCTCATTTTACAAAGTGAACCAAAATCTTGTTTTGCAAAATCGTACCAGACACCAAAATCTTGTTGCCAAATGGTATCAAGTAAAAAACCCTTAAATTGATTCTATGAACAAGGTGATTAGGGAGAGAAATATGTAAACTTACCAATGATTGAAAAGAAGAATGACAAATGAAGATTAAACCGAGACAAACAATAAAGATTTAATGAAGAGAGCTGAATGAAGAACATAGATGAAGGACAGAAGACGGATGGTCAGTACGTAACAACTAATGGGCAGTAAAAATTTGATGGGCTTTAAAACTCTTGATCTGTTAGAAAGGTAAAAATATTTTAAAAACTTGATACGTTGGAAAATCCATGTAATCAGTTTTAGATTATAATCGCGAACATGGCATCCAACTCATAAATGTTGGAGATATGCCTATTAACACAACAAAATAGTAATGGTTCCAAAATGCTTGAGCCTATTGGGTCGCACACAAAGTTTAGTTGTGGAAAAGCAAGAAATTGTTTTAGAGGGTTTAACGAGTAACTAATTAAAAGTGCTTTAACTAATATGAGATTACTAGAGGGACTAACTAGTAATTAGTCCATACTTGTAACTAGATAATATGTAATTAAAGTCTAGATAATTATTAGACTAAATAAGATATTATTAGATAATATCTAAATGGTCTAGATAATTATTAGATAAATAATATATTATTTAAATGTGATTAATCACAAAACCCTAACCCTAATTTGAAAAAGCTCTCTCCTTCTCCTCTCTATTATTAACGGCTAACCTAAGCTCCCTAAAGGAGGTTTTGCCGATTTCTCCAAAAACAAACAAAGAGTTCAAGTGTGGTGTTTACGGGATTGCATAGAGAAGAAAGGAGGCGATTTCTTGCTACCTACACGACTACATCTTTGGGGTGTGCTCCTGGTAGAGAGAATCTAGCTATTGGTTTCTTCACCGTCATCAAAAAGGTCTTTCTAATCCTTCTCTTTTTATGTTACTTGTATATTTTGATTGTAACCCGATCTCTGGAAGATTATGTGTTGTTTTGCTTCCGCTATGTTTGATCTAAAGTTTTGTAATACACACAATACAACAATAAGATGTTACCGGATGAGTAGGTTGTAAGTAAAAAACTTGTAGAAAATAGGAAAAGATGAAATTTGTTGGATTAATTGAGAAAAAAAAGTTTATTACATAAAATAGGAACTAAGTCAAACTTTGTTACATTTTTGTGCATTTTGGCCATACATATATTCTATATAAATGTATTTTATGCATTATAAAGAATTTGATAAAATGTTTTGGCATGTTTGAATACAAACACACAACTTATACTTTTTAAATTTGTTTATTGATTATTGACAAATCAAAAACATAATTACAAATTGTTGCAGAAATAGAAGAGGTAAACCTATCCTAAACAATATATAAGAATAACTAAGTTTCTTGCACAGAAAATAGAGAGAATAAGAGAGAAAAGAGTTTGAAGAAAGAATTCTTCAAAGGCAAAATGAGAGATCTCTCTTTAGATGGTCTTCACCACCTATTTACACCCTATGCAATTAATGCAAGTTAGAGGGTCTTTATTGGATGCATGCCTTTGACCTTTATCCAAACCATGTTTTTGGTCGTATGTGAACAGTAGAGCAAATAGAGGGTTTGTACAAAGATAGACAAAAGCAATGGTGCTTTTGTACCTTTGTACTAGTCTTGGTTTCACTGAATGCCGCTTCAGATCATTAGTAGACTTGTCTTTGTCTTCAGCTTGGTCTTCGACTTCTGTTGAGTGTTTCTTTCAGCGTGAGGGTTTTCTTAGATAGTTACCTTAAGCTAACTGTTACAAGATATTGTTCAACAATCACTGAACAGGCTCAACATTTGATCGCTGAAACTGAAACTACTAAGCAAAAACAATTCTAAGTAATTTTCACCAAGTATAAAGATCATCATCACATCACTAAGAGAGTTTGGATCAACACATAAACCATAATTGTTCAATAAGCTTAAATCTTACGTATTCCATGTAGATATCTCAGGTAAGGAGTAAAGAGAGATAGCATGAAGTAGTACTATTCTAGTCAACAACAAAGGTTGTTGTATTATAAGCTGTTAACTTACGGTTACGCTGATGTTTCAACTATGATGTAACTAATAAAACGTGGAAAAAAAATAAAAGTTTAACTTAGTTCACATGCAATTGGTGGTACTAAAGTTTAAAGAAAGTATCGACACCCATTTTGGAAGTTAAGGCGTTGCAATCATTAACTAAAAACATGTTCCCTTTTAAATTTGATTTTGAAACAAAACTTTGGCTTCTAAACCTTTGTTGAATCTATGTGTATATGTATAATGGCATTTCGAACTTCAATTTCTTGGTTTAAATTTGTGTTTTATTTGTTTTATCATCTCATTATGCCGAACTAGGGCTCAAAATCAACGACATAGTATCACGACATGAGGTATTGACCCATAATGTAAAATACAAATGGTCAGTTTGTAAAAGATTTTTGAGAGAGGATGGATAGATAGATACACTATTGTGAATTTAAGCACAATTACGGAAAACAATTAAACACTAGAATATATGTTTATGCAATAGATTTTTTGGGGCACCCATGGTTGGGTTCACACACAACAATTATACACGCAACACCATACGGAACATTATATATATATATAGGGTTACAGTAAGAAGCATAAGAAAAGATTTGGATCCTTGGATCAATCTTAATTGAAGATGAAAATTAATGAGTGTTGGTCCCGAAGGCCTATACAAGTTTGTAGAAGGGGGGGGGGGGGGGGTGGGGGGTTGAATACAAACACACAAATTTTACTTTTCTAAATTGTTTATTGATAAACCATTAACAATTTACAGCTTGTTGCGGAAACAAGATTAAGGATAAACCTAAATCTAAACAAGTTGGAACACTAAGGTTTCTTGCACTAAGAGAGATAAGGAAATTACTAATAATAACCTATCTTGAGATAAGAGATTGAACTTGTCCAGAGTTAGCAAGTTGCTTCAAATGAAGTGGGTTCATCTCTTTATATACTGCATGCATTTAATGCAAGTCAGTATACACTTTACACGTGTCATCAGCTGGTTGGTTGCATGTCATTGACCTTGGTTGACAACCTTAGTAGCCGCATGGATGAACAGTGTAGTATCAGAGTGGTTGTACGATTTCAGATAGTCGGAGGTTCTTTTCTGACATTTCGTACGGAGTCGTGCAAGGGAGGTTAAGACAAAAGTACTTTTTACGGAGGACTTCATGATCAGCTTTCGTTGATTCAGCGATTATCATTTTCTATTCAGCGAATGATAAAGTTCAGCGATAGCTGAAGTCTTGTACTTGATACTTCACATTGAGTGGACAAATCTGAGTCTTCGCTGATCCGCATCAGTTCATTAGGAGACTTGTCGCTGGTTCTTGAGCTTGATCTTCGACTTCAGCGTAGAACCTTTGTTGACGTGAAACTTGTCTTCAGGGATCATAAGTAAACAACTAACTTATCAGCGATCAGCATAATGACTGAACAGACTCAGAGCATTAATGATGAACAGTGTTCGCTGAATGTTTAATTTAAAAGAGCGAGAGTTCCTATCAGCGGTACTGTAAGATCTTAGTACTTATCAGCGATAGTGAAACTCTGATACATATTGTTTACTTACAATTTTCACTAAGTATATAAGAGAGGGTCATTATCAAATCACTGAGGGTTTGGATCAACAATCTCCCCCTATTTGATTATGACATAGCAACAAAGAAAATTGCTAAGTATGAAAACATAAGGATAAAAAGAAATCATAAAATATTTGTCCCTTTTACTGTTTTCTGGGATCTTTTCAGTACTGATGGAGTAAAGTACATTCGCTGAAATCTTTCTTTAAAACTTTGAATCAGGTTACAAAGAGAAATGGAAAGATTACAAGTACGAGCGAAATAAATTACAAGTACAGAAGAATAACTGATACAATAGAGAAAAAGGTGATCATATCAGCTTATAAAGGTTCTTCCTTGATGAGAAGTTCATCAAGGGTCTTTGATGTGGGGATCATCCAGTCAGGGACATCTTCTCCTTGATTCTTTTTCTTCAGAGTTGCTTCAAAAATCAAGGGCTTCAGGTGTCTAGCTTTGATGTTGCGTCTGACTTCACACCAGTATACGAGATCTCTGAGTTGTTTGATGGGAGCGATGTCTAGCTCAGAGATACGTTGAAAGTGATGATTTCCATAGTAGTCTAAAAAGAATATACCATAGGGATCACTTACAACTGTGCCAGAAATGAATGTTTCTCCAGGTGGTAGAGAGGTGTCAAGCATTGAGAGATCGGCATCAGGGCCAACAATTTCAGCACGAGAGAAACCAATGCCCGTTTCATTCCGAATATGAGGACCTGAACCAGAGGCTTTCTTTTTCTTATCAGGGACTTTTCTTGGTTGAGGAAGAGTAGGAGGAATATCCACAGCAGATGAAAGCAGGTCGATCTGTTTGTTTAAGATCTTCTCGACATGGATTTTGAACTTTGAGCGCGATCCCTGAATGGCTAATTTTGTTTCTAACCATTCAGAGAGACCAAACTTTTCTAAGATAGCAGCATAGAAAGTTTGCTTGGTTTCGTCATCTCTGTAGATGTCCACTTCAACAACAGGAACTTCAGCGTACAGTCTTCCTCTGATGTTTGCCTTGACGATTTTGGATGGTCTAGATCGATAGGTCAGCATTTGTTTAGCCCATTCCAAAGTCGTATCAGAGACCTTAGTCTTTTCTCTAACGATCTCTTGAGCATCATCCCATAGCTGACGTTGAACATCAATGGGAACTCTTTTCAGCTTGGGGTCTTTTATTGATCGTTGAGTAAGTTTGATGGCGTATTCTCTGTCTTTTTCTTCAGCTTCCTTTCTTTCAGCGAGTAGGCGTTCAGCTCTGAGGTGTTCCTGGTATTCAGCTTTGGAAATTCTGAACTTTGGAGGAACTGAAGGAAGTTGATCACGCCTCAGAATGATTCGCTGATCCTCGAAGCGCTTTATTATTTCCTCTCTTCTTTTCTGATCCTCTTCACTTAGCTTTTGAGGAGCTAAGGAAGGTCTGCGATTGTGCGAGAGTAGATGTTCTTCTGGTTCATCAGTCTCAGAGATTAAATCTAAGACTGGGATTATTTCTTCAGCAGCAGCTGGTATTATTGGTGAAGTCGCAGTTGTGGAGCCTACAGCGATATCCTCAAACAGGGGAGAGGACTAGATGAAACACAACGATCTTACGAGTAAGAACTTGGGTAGAATCAGATAGAGAGAATTGGTTCAAGTGTATAGGCTTGGGTAGTAGAACTGATAGTGTATGATAGAGGAGGGATGGAGTGAGAGATGTTTATCATACCTGACAAACCGGCTTTTCAAGCAAGATCATCAGATTGTCATCTTCAGCGACGCTTTTGCCTTTGCCTTTCTCAGCTCCAGAGGCTGAGGGCTTTGTCTTTGTCCGCTCCCCTGAAGGTTCATTTATCGAGATTCCCTTAAGAGCTTTGATCTTCTGAGCAGGTTTGACGATAAAGAAGTCATCGTCATCTTCGTCATCATCATCATCATTCTTTGGAGAAGAAGATGGTTCATCATCAGGGATGTCGACGGCTTCATCATCTTCTGCTTCGGATTCAGTTTTCTCAGCTTCTTCTTCGAGTTGCTCCCCCTCAGATACAGAGGCGAGCTTCTCGGTTTCCTCAGGGTTTTCATCTCCCTGAGGTCCAGCGGTGGTTTCTTCAGTATTCGTCTTCTCTCCCCTGATAGATTCATCATGGGAAAGGTCTTCAGCGCTCTTGGCGAGGTCTTCAGCGCTCTTCTCCCCCTCTTTTTCATGATGACTGGTGGAGGAATGGGTAGATTCAACAGCGTTGGTAGGTTCTCTGTCTTCTTGGCCAGAGAGACCTACACAAACTTCAATCTTTGCTAATCTGTCTTCTAGGCCAGAAATAGCAGGATTGATCTTCCCGAGCTCAATGCGATCCGCCGCTGTAAAATGTTCATATTCAGGGACAGGGGCAGGAGCAGGAGTATTCGCCTTGTGCAGCAGCTGTTCGATCATAGTCTTCATCGAACCAACGTCGGTCTTTACAGAGCTTAAGTCAGTCGTCAGAGTGTTGACATTTGTCTTCACAGCAGACATATCTCCCTCCAGTGTTCCAACCGATGTCTTCAGCGTTGTTACCTCGTTGGACATGGATGAAACTGAATTTTTGATAGAGGTGTAGTCTGTGTAGATATCAGCGAGCACCTTGGCGAAGTCGCTGAGAGTTTTATCAACCTGCTTCATGTCATCTATGGAAGCCTTCTTCTCCACCACCGTTGTCAGCTTGTTCAGATTCTCTCCAGCGTTTGTTACAGCTGTAGAGTTATTGGAGAGAGTAGTGGTGAGACCTGTCAGCTTTGTCTCCACAGACTTCAGAGAGGCGTTGATATCTCCCAAATTAGGACCTGTAACATATAAAAACTTGTGAACAGAGGAAAGCTCAGAAGTTTGGGGTTTAGTCACAGTGTTTATGGGTTGTTGTTTACCTGCAGGAGGATTGGTGAATTCATCGAAATCACGGGTTCCTGAGTAAAGTTCCATGTCATCTTCAAAAGTGCCCATGGATTTTTCTGCAGGTACTGTCTTCATCATTCCTGGAGAATCAGCTTTAGGTTCCGAGGAAATGATGGCAGCGCCAGTTAGATCTGGAGTAGAGACCAAATGAGTGGAGGGAGGAGCGAAGGATAAGAATGGGGGTTGGGTTATGAGTTCAGCGTTGGATTCGCTGACAATCACTTCATCAGTCTTTTGAGAGACTGAAGGAGGTTGGGTCGGTTCCAAGTTTGTAACCTCAGCGTTTAGAGACGCTGAAGTCGGGATAAAAGGGATGGCTTGTTCAAGTGTGGCAGAGCGTACCACTGAACGTTCCTTCAGCTCTGCAGAAAGAGCTGAGGAGTCTTCAGCATGAGATTGCTGGGGTTGCTCCTTTGTTTTCTTGGTCCTTTTAGAATCAAGTGGGGTAGATGAATGTTTCCTTTTCTTAGGAGAGGATTTTGTGGCCAGGGTATCAGCGATGGTTATTGTCGCTGAAGGAGCCACAGAAGTAGAAGAAGAAGGGTTGAGAAGAGTTAAGAGGGTAGAAAGACGTACCTCATTTTCAACAGGTTTGAAGTCGAGTACCTTAGGGCCAATCTGAGAGAGTTTCAGATCGCCCTCTTGCGGGTAGCTGTCCTTCAGGCCATATTGAAAGATAGCGCTGATGAATCAGGGGTAAGGAACCCATGCAGGCCTGTCAGCGGCAGAGTCTACTCTTTGCAGCAAGTCATCATAGATGAGAGATGCCCAGTCAATGTGTAGACCTTTCAGCAGAGCGTATCCCATAGCTTGCTGAGGTTGAGCGGCTTGATTAGAAGAGCCGGTCTTGGCAGTCATGCAGCTGATAAGGTGAACGAAGATGAAGTTCATCTCGCTGGGCATTTTTGATTTCTTCAGCAGTGTTAGCTTCTTCTCAGGCTTCTTGTCTCTGCCCATTTCCCATACATAGCCCATTGCATCAAAAAATGCAATAAGAGTTTCTTTGTCAGCGAGCTTGTTATGGTCAGGGAAAGGAACAAAAGGTTTTTCCTTTGTAGCGATGGGAAAGTTCAGAGCTTTGCGAATGATGGCAGGTGTGATCTTTATCGTGCCATATTCAGTATCGCAGAGGATACAATCAACTGTTTTGGAGGGATCTTTGGCGGATGGTAGCTGAGAGAGTCTGGCAGAGTACCAGAACTGAGATAGTAGAAGCTGACTTGCAGGGGGTGAAATGGTCAGGGCTGTTGAAATGCAGCAATTCTTCAGGAAATTCACAGCATCTGTCAGATGTGTGACTTGCTTTCGAGGAGGAAACTCGAGAAGCGCAGAAAGGTTGTTTATCTTAGTCCAGTCTAGTTGATCCAGAGTGAACTTAACCTAAGGATCCTTGATGATTTCCACTTCCTCAGAGTCAGTAGAGATGTTCTCAGCGGTAGTAGGAAGGTTAGACGTTGCCATTTCCTGTATTATCAGTTCAACCAAAGATTAACAAATAAGAATAATCTTAATGTGGAAAGATTTTCCATTAAGATGGTTCGAATTTTGTCCATTTCATTCAGACAAAATGTCTTAATGAAGATTAGGGTTTTTCTTGATTTTTGAAACGAAATGTAAAACCCATTTTCTTGTTTTCCAGTTTTCTAGGAAGAAATAGATTCTGGAAACGAATGAAGAACAAGTTTAAGATTTTGCTTTTAAACTTGAAGAATAACCATGAAATGGTTGTGTTCATAAAACCACGAAAGAAAATGATTTCATTTTACGAAGTTCTTTTGTTTGATCTTGTTAAAACAATGAGAAGATCGGAAACAAGTTATACGCATTCGGTAATAAATAAGAACATATTAACCTTGATGTTTGATGAAGAAGATGATGAACAGTTCTTGAAGTTTTTGAAATCACAAATGCAACAGTGAATTCTTTCTTGCGGAGGAAGATTGATCGCGTAAAAGAAAAATATAAACAAGGAATTTGTTTATATAGAGATTTTAGAAAGAGAAAATCTTGAGCGGGAAAAGATTTTCATCATGACACGGACACGTGTTTGCATTTGATTGGAAGTTTGAACGAGACGTGCAAACGTGTGTCAGGAAGAGAAAACGTGTCGGGGTTTTATCCGTTGCAATGACGTCACAACTGTCCTTTCATATTCTTGGTTGTCTCTGAGGTTTTTAAAAAAAACTCAGGGATACTTTTGAAAACATGAAGCACTGAATAGAAGTATCAGTGAAGGTTTTAAGAAATTTCAAAACATCGCTGTTAAGAAAGAGATATTCAGCGATGCATTTTGTTTTGAAATCTTGCATTTTCATGCGATTGTCAGAAAGAGTAAACATACCTTGATATCAGTGAATCAAGTTTATTCAGAGAGAAGATGATAGAATGGGTTATACAAGTTGATTTTATCCTATCGCTGATCAATGTGAACCGCTGAAGATTTTGTCCTTCAAAGTTCAGCATTCCAAGCTCGCTGATGAGAAAGTTGAATCTTGTCTCATCAAGAGGTTTGGTAAATAGGTCAGCTAACTGATAATCAGTTGGGATAAAATGAAGTTCTATATCACCATTCATCACATGATCTCTGATAAAATGATATCTGATTTCTATATGTTTGGTCTTTGAATGTAGTACTGGATTGTTTGCTATAGCGATGGCACTTGTGCTGTCGCAATAGATTGGAATTTTGGAGAGCTGAAGATCATAGTCTAGTAGTTGATTTCTCATCCACAAGACTTGAGAACAACAGCTTCCAGCAGCTACATATTTGTAACCCAAACCACGTTTATCACTCAGGGGAATCTGAGACTTTATTATCTCAGTGATCTTTGTTGAAGAATTACACCATCCTTCAACAGTAGCTTTTTCATCCTTTAATGCAGCGATAGCTTCTGCTCGTTCGATTTTGACTAGCTGATTTAAATATACTTGATCTTTAAAATCTTCTTCAATTTTAGAAAGCTTTTCTATTTGAAGGTGGCAGTTTTTAAGCTTTTCAGAGAGATCAAGATTTTGGTTTTCAACCACAGTTTTGCCGTTCATGGCTTCGTATAAACTTCTAGTCAAGAGATCGATCTTACGGAGACTATCAGCTTCATCAATATTTGCAATATTGGTAAAGAAAGAAGGTGATACCTGAATAGCAGATGTTGAAGTGGAGGGAATGTCTGAACTTTCTTCCTCTTCTTCAATCTTGGCCATAAGACATAGATTTGCTTCATCATCTTCAGAGTCAGATGATGATGCTTCTTCATCAGAAGCAGTCCAATCATAGTCAGCCATCAGGCCTTTATTCTTCTTCTTAAAGCTTTTCAGCTTTGCATATTTTTCTTTCAGCTTTGAATATTTGTCATCTTTATTCCTTGGAACAAAGGGTTTCTTTGTAAAAGCTGAGGGTCTAGAAAGTTTCTTAGACCTGCACTCGTTAGCGAAATGTCCTGTCTTTTCGCAGTTAAAACAAGTAGCAGTAGCCTTATCAACAAAAGCTGATGATCTAGGCTTGTCAGTTATGGAAAGAGGTTTGTTCTTTCTAAACATTTTCTTTTTGGCAAATCTCCTGAACTTCTTAGTTAGGAGAGCCAAAGATTCATCATTATCTGAATAATCAGAATCTGATGACCTTTCAGAGTTACTTTCTAACTCAGTGATAGTGACCGAGGGTCGCTGAGTAGAAGGTTCCTCTGAGATTAAAGCAACAGGGGTGCTTTTGGAATCTTTTACAAGATTCTTCTTAAGATGGCTCGATTGCTCATGATTTAGCAATGTGCCATATAAGGTTGAAAGGGTCATTGATTTTAGATCCTTTGATAGCTTGAGACACATAGAATAATTGTCCCAGCTTTCAGGTAAACATTCTAGAAACTTTGTCAGCACTTCAAAGTTAGAATATTCCTTACCAACAGTTTTCAGATCTATAATTAAACAATTAAAACGTTGGTGAACTTCAGAGAGAGATTCATTCTTACCAGAAATGAAGCTTTCGTATTGTCTTACCAGGTTGATCTTTCTTGAATCCTGGACTTCAGACGTTCCTTCATACTGAACACATATTGTGTCCAACATGGCTTTTGATGTTTTCAGATTCATGACGGAATGGTAGACTTCGTCAGGAAGAGCCATGGATAGTATGGATCTGGCTTTTGTATCTATAGCCACTTTCTTCTTATCTTCGTCAGTCCATTGAAAGATTTCCTTAGGTACCAGCCTTTCTGGAATAGCAGGTCTATTCTCAGCGGCTGGAACAGCAGCATCAATTCTTACAGGGATGAATCGACCATTTTCTAGATAGTAAGGCATAGTAGGGTCTACACCTTCTAAGAAGAGTGTCATCCTATTTTTCCATAAGTTGAAGTTATCTTTGGAAAATCTAGGGGGTTTAGCAAGAGAACCATTGTCTATATAATTTGTGTTTGTGTTGGTGGCCATTTTCAGATAATAGCAAGGAAGAGAAATATCTTAGATTAGATCTTGTTTATGAGATTAAACAAATCTGCTCTGATACCACTTGTTGGTCCCGAAGGCCTATACAAGTTTGTAGAAGGGGGGGGGGGGGGGGTTGAATACAAACACACAGATTTTACTTTTCTAAATTGTTTATTGATAAATCATTAACAATTTACAGCTTGTTGCGGAAACAAGATTAAGGATAAACCTAAATCTAAACAAGTTGGAACACTAAGGTTTCTTGCACTAAGAGAGATAACGAAATTACTAATAATAACCTATCTTGAGATAAGAGATTGAACTTGTCCATAGTTAGCAAGTTGCTTCAAATAAAGTGGGTTCATCTCTTTATATACTGCATGCATTTAATGCAAGTCAGTATACACTTTACACGTGTCATCAGCTGGTTGGTTGCATGTCATTGACCTTGGTTGACAACCTTAGTAGCCGCATGGATGAACAGTGTAGTATCAGAGTGGTTGTACGATTTCAGACAGTCGGAGGTTCTTTTCTGACATTTCGTACGGAGTCGTGCAAGGGAGGTTAAGACAAAAGTACTTTGTACGGAGGACTTCATGATCAGCTTTCGTTGATTCAGCGATTATCATTTTCTATTCAGCGAATGATAAAGTTCAGCGATAGCTGAAGTCTTGTACTTGATACTTCACGTTGAGTGGAAAAATCTGAGTCTTCGCTGATCCGCATCAGTTCATTAGGAGACTTGTCGCTGGTTCTTGAGCTTGATCTTCGACTTCAGCGTAGAACCTTTGTTGACGTGAAACTTGTCTTCAGGGATCATAAGTAAACAACTAACTTATCAGCGATCATCATAATGACTGAACAGACTCAGAGCATTAATGATGAACAGTGTTCGCTGAATGTTTAATTTAAAAGAGCGAGAGTTCCTATCAGCGGTACTGTAAGATCTTAGTACTTATCAGCGATAGTGAAACTCTGATACATATTGTTTACTTACAATTTTCACTAAGTATATAAGAGAGGGTCATTATCAAATCACTGAGGGTTTGGATCAACAATGAGATATATCGAGTTGCACCAAATCAATTTCCATGAGAAACACAATTCATGAGTGAGATTAAAATTGATCAAGTGTCCAAATCCCTTCTTACGCTTCTAACCTTAACTCTTTTTCTCACACGATCGTGCGTGTATATATTGTAACACCCCGATTTCTGGTAGGTATCGATCTTTGGTGATAAACATGAAAAATAGAATTTTGCAATAAATCCTAGATTTTATAGTCTTGTTGGATGGAGAATTCAAATACGAATCCAACGGTCCTTTCCGGAGCTAAAACGAAGAAGTTATGGCCAAAACAGTTTCGGTACCCCTGAGCTACTATGACCAGCGACTATGACCAGTGTCAAAGTCGCTGTCATAGTCGCGGATGAGTACCTGGTTGCGGTCAAATGCGATTTTTCAAGCTCTTCTCTCATTTCTCACCTCCCAATCAACCCCTTTCTCTCCCAGACTATTTCCCACCCTCTCACATGAACCCTAAGTGATTTTAGGGCATTTTCTTGGGGTATCAAAGTGTTCTATCATCATCAAACTAAGAAGTGGATGCTAAGATCAAGAGTTCATCTTCTCCATCTCCATCTTCAAGCTTCATCTCCATTTTCTTGGGATTCTAGAGTTTTGAGGTTCTACTCAAGATCCATGGAGTAAGTTCATCCTCTTCTTTTCTAAATCCTTATTTGAGTTATAAATACTCTATTTATGACGTCCTAGTGTTTCATTTCTTCAATCTTCGGTTTGGATGATTTTGGGAAAGTTAAGTCAAAATTAGGGTTTTGGTATAAATAGAGATTTTGATGTAAGATGTTTGGGGAACGATTCTAAATGGTTGAATATGGATATTTATGGTTGGAAACTTGTGAATCTAGGTTTTTGGAAGGTTTGGCTTGAAGATTTAAGTTTCTTCATGGGAGCTTAAATGGGGGGGGGGGGGGGGGATCTAGATTTAGCCTAAATCTAGCAAGGTGAGTTCAAGTTGCTTTGTGAAAACTTTGTACATGCCAAAAATGTTATTTTTCCAAGTACTTGTGTGTTTTACATGAAAATTATCAATTGTTGGGTTAGTTGATGAGTTTAACTTTTTTTTGAAGTGTTACCTTTATAAAGTTGTAAAACACCCATATTTGGGATTTTTGGGATATTTTGATGTGTAGAAATCATAGACATGTCCTTAAATGAATTATTGCTCAAATGGAATTTATTCAATGGTTTAATCATATCGAGGTAATTGATTTTATAAACAATTTGGGAAAATGCACATTTTAGTGTCATGAGTTATTTTGAGAATTACAAGGGTATGAGTCCATTTGGGGAAAACCTTTGTTCTAACCTTGACAAATTTTGGGTTAATGAAGATTTTATGGTATATGTTTACCTAAGAAATGTTTAAATGCATTTTTATATTTTGAGGACCGTTATTTATGGGTCTAATGGGTTTTGAGCATTTTGCTCGGTATATGACTTTAATGAGTCTTGAGGATATTTGTCCGGATTTTAACATTTGGATATGAAGCTTTGGTCGTCAGTTGCATTATTGCATTATATTTGTAGAGTACATGTTTTGGGTGCGTGTGTCATTCAAATGGAGTTGTGTACTATTAGACCTTATTAGCTATGGATCCATAGGCATTTGAGTTTTTACGTTCAATGATGAGACGCTAGTTTCTCTTATTGTAGCACGGAATAGGCATCGGGTTCCATGGTAAGTAAGACGTGGGCCTATATGGTCGGGCGTCGTCCCATGGGCAGTAAGGTGTAATTCCAGATGTGCTTGGCACGGGATAGGCATCGGGTTCCATGGTAAGTAAGGTGTAGGCCTATATGGTTGGGCAGCGTCCCATGGACAGTAAGGTGTAATCCCAAATGTGCTTGTTTTGTGGATTTGGAGTGACCCAATGTATAGACCTGGAGTGGTTGAAATTGGGGGCTCCCAAGTCTCGCAGGCAATAGATCTGGAGTGATTGAGTTCAGTTTTACGAGAATAATCCACGTGTTTGTTTTGTTGCATAGTATGTGACCCACTTTTGTGTTCCGTCATGTGCAATGTAAACGGGCCTCCCCCGTCACCGAAAGGTGTTGCTCTGGGTATATGTTTTTATCCTTGTTTTCGGTGACGTATCATGTTTATATGAATTGTTTTCCACGTTATGTGAGTTATGGGTTATGCTTCATCCATGTTTGGGATGTTTGGAATAATAGCGATTTATTTATGAATTCAATCGTTTTGGAAATCAAATGCTATTTCACTTTTCATGTTGGTGTTGGGATGAGTCCATTATGAGAATTGTTTTATATTAAAGCTTTCATCATGGGATTTGTGTGTGTTGGAAAATGGGTGGGTTGCACCTCAAGTAAAACCCTTTGAACTCATGATTTAAATTGCATCTCTCCCTCGTCTTATGAATTAAATGATCATGATAAAACTCTTGAACTCACTAGTCGTTAGCCTAACCCTTTTTGTTTGTCGGCATGTGCAACAGGTTTCGGTTGGGATATAGTCTAGTGACACTGTGAAGAGTTGAGTGCTAGTAGTATGCACGAGAAGTGAATTGCTTGGTGAAGTCTTCCGCACGTATTTTGGGGGATTAGCAACTTGTAATTGTATTAAGTAACATCCGACTTTATTTGGTCACCTAATATGATTTGAATTATTAATTGTGAGAGGTATTATGTTTATCTTGAGGTAATTCCAAGAATGGCTTGTAGAAGGAATTTTATTCCTTAAGTGGTTATTTTTATCGAAATTTTATTTAGTTGCTCTCCTAATTCGAGGGTGTTACACACACACACACACACACACACACACATATATATATATATATATATATATATACCACTTCAATAAGCATTTAGACCAATGTCTTAAAGACAGCCATTTATGCATAAGGTACCGTTAGAGCATAAAATGTATTCAAGATTTAATTTGTAGTCAAAGTCTTGTAATAGTTAGTGAAAGATCAAAAGTCAATGTAATGTCATGGAAAGTCGAACATATAAATAGTAATGTCTTAGAGAAGTGTGTAGAGGACTTGTAGCATACGTGTCATTTGTATCATGAGAGAGTGAGTTTCTAGAGAGAGAGAGAGAGTCTAGAGAGAATGTTGATCCAAACCCTCGGTGATTTGATAATGACCCTTTAGAACACTTAGTGAAAATTGTAAGTAAACAATATGTATTAGAGTTTCACTATCGCTAATAGGAACTCTCGCTCTTTAATCTTAACATTCAGCGAACAATGTTCATCAATATAGCTCTGAGCCTGTTCAGTCTTAATGATGATCGCTGATAAGTTTTAGTTGTTTACTTATGATCCCTGAAGACAAGTTTCACGTCAACAAAGGTTCTACGCTGAAGTCGAAGATCAAGCCCAAGAACCAGCGACAAGTCTACTAATGAACTGATGCGGATATCAGCGAAGTCACAGAATTGTCCACTCAACGTGAAGTATCAAGTAGAAGACTTCAGCAATCGCTGATAAAGTACTGTTCAACGAAAGTTGATCATGAAGTCTTCCTCTACAAGTTACTTTTGTCTTACCCCCTTGCACGTTTCCGTACGAAATGTCAGAACGGACATCCCTTTTGTCCAGAATCGTACAACCAACTCTGATTCTACATTGTACACCATGCGGCTACTAAGGTTGTCTACAAAGGTCAAACCATGCAACCAATTAGCTGCTGCCACGTGTAAAGTAATACTGAAATGCATTAAATGCATGCAGTATATAAGAAGAACCCTACTTCAGAATTGAAGTGCTCGGCCATCTTCTCTTATCTATCTTTGTGTTAGGATATTATTCGTAGTTTCCTTATCTCCTTTCTGTCTTAATTCTAGTGCAAGAAACTTAGTGTTCTTAACTTGTTTAGATTAGGATTAGTCCTAAATCTTGTTCCGCAACAAGTTGTAAATTGTTTGAGATTTATCAATAAACAATTTAGAAAGTAAAAATCGTGTGTTTGTATTCAACCCCCCCCCCTTCTACAAACTTGTATAACCTTTTGGGACCAACAAGTGGTATCAGAGCAGATTTGTTTAATCTCATAAACAAGATCTTGCATATACTAATCTTTTCTCTTCCTTACTATTTCTTGAAATGGCCACCAACACAAACACTAACTATATTGATAATGGTTCTCTTGCTAAACCCCCTAGATTCTCCAGAGATAACTTTAATCTATGGAAAAATAGGATGATACTCTTCTTAGAAGGTGTAGACCCAACTATACCTTATTACATCGAAAACGGTCCATACATTCCTGTTAGAATTGATCCTGAGGTCCAGCCGCTGAGAATAGCGCTGCTATTCCAGAAAGATTGGTTCCAAAGGAAATTCATATGTGGACTGATGAAGATAAGAAGAAAGTGGCTCTCGACATCAAAGCCAGATCCATTCTTTCCATGGCTCTTCCTGACGAAGTCTACCATTCCGTCATGAACCTGAAAACTTCCAAAGCCATGTGGGACACAATCTGTGTTCAGTATGAAGGTACGTTTGAAGTCCAGGATCTGGTAAGACAGTATGAAAGCTTCATTTGTGGTAAGAATGAATCTCTCTCTGAAGTTCACCAACGTTTTAACTGCTTAATAATAGATCTGAAAACCGTTGGTAAGGAATATTCTAACTTTGAAATTCTGACAAAGTTCTTAGAATGTTTACCTGAAAGCTGGGACAGTTATTCAATGTGTCTCAAGTTGTCAAAGGATCTTAAATCTATGACTCTTTCTACCTTATATGGCACGATGCTTAATCATGAGCAATCGAGTCATCTTAAGAAGAATCTTGTAAAAGATTCCAAAAGCACCCCTGTTTCTTTAATCTCAGAGTCACCTTCCACTCAACGATCTACTATCACTATCACTGAGTTGGAGACTAACTCTGAATGCTCATCAGATCCTGACTCTTTAGATCTTGATAAATATATGGCTCTACTATCTAATAAGTTCAGGAGATTCGCCAAAAAGAAAATTTTCAGAAAGAACAAACCTCTTGCTATTACTGACAAGCCAAGATCATCAACTCCTGTTGATAAGGCTACTGCTACTTGCTATAACTGTGAAAAGATAGGACATTTTTCTAGCGAGTGCAGGTCAAAGAAAGTTTCTAGAACCTCAGCTTTCTCCAAGAAATCCTCTAACCCCAGGTCTAGAGATGACAAGTATCAAAAGCTGAAAGAAAGGTACGCAAAGCTGAAAGGCTTTAAGAAGAAAGGCAAAGGCCTAATGGTTGATTATGATTGGGCTGCCTCTGACGAAAAAGAATCATCTGACTCTGAAGATGATGATGAAGCCAATCTCTGTCTAATGGCCAAAATCGAAGAAGAGGAAGAAAAATCTAGCATTCCCTCTACTTCAACCTCTGCTACTAAGGTATCACCTTCCTTTTTTACCAATATTTCAAATATTGGTGAAGCTGATAGTCTTCGAAAGATCGATCTCCTGACTATGAGTTTATATGATGCCATGAATGGCAAAACTGTTGTTGAAAATCAAAATCTTGATCTTATTGGACAACTTAAAAACTGTCACCTTCAAATAGAAAAGCTTTCTAAAATTGAAGAAGATTTGAAAGATCAAGTTCATATAAATCAGCTAGTCAAAATCGAACGAGAAGAAGCTATCGATATATTAAAAGCTGAAAAAGCTACTGTTGATGGATGGTATAAATCCTCAACAACGATCACTGAGATTATCAAGTCTCAGATTCCTCTGAGTGACAAACGTGGTCTTGGTTACAAAGCTGGCGCTGAAGAACCAACCACTGACTATTCCATGCCTAAATTTGGAATGTTTGTCTCCTCTATCCCTGACACTTCATCTTCTCAGTGTTCCTCTTCAAAACCTCCTATTCCTGAGGAAATCTCTACCTTAACTTCTAAAGGTAAAGAGAAAATTGGTTATCCAAAACCTCAGAAGGGTACCAAAATACCAAACCTGAAGAATGCTAAACCTTCAGTTAATCATTCCTCATCCTCTAAAGATAAGGTTTATGAAAATACTCAGCGATCCACTCCTAGGATCAAGTTGAACTTTCTAGCTAAGAATCTTGATGAACCTCAGGTTCCCCCAAGATCTGACGCTAAAGGTATTCTTGGTGCTGGCCCTGCTCATTTAAAATTATTGGCTAAGCATAAAAATGGTCCTAAAGCTACTTTTAGCTATAGGAAATGTTATCACTGTGGACTTACCGATCATATTGCTAGTAAGTGCCCCACAGCCACCAAAGCTGAAAAGTTAGCTAAGGTGAAGATTAATGCCCCCAAGGCAAAGAAGACCACTGAGGTTATGAAATTAACCAAAGTGAAGACTGACACCAAAGCTAAATCTTCAAATGCTGCAAAGATTGTTGAACCTTCCACTTCCTCAACCACCACTGACAAACTTGGACCCATGGTTAAATGGGTGCCCAAGTCAAACTAATATTCCTTTGTTTGCAGGTCAAGAAGGGTATCTGGTATCTCGATAGCGGATGCTCTAGACACATGACTGGTAAGAAGAACCTGCTCACTGAATACAAGGAAGAGAAGGGTCCCTCTGTGACCTTCGGTGGAAATGGAAAAGGCTATACCCGAGGTTTCGGTGTACTCTCTAATGGTACGACAACCTTTGGAAGAGTTGCATATGTTGAAGGACTGAAGCATAATCTTATAAGCATCAGTCAGCTATGTGACAAGGATAACAAAGTGATTTTCACTAAGGAATCCTGCTTTGTCACTGACAAAAAGGAGAAGATAGCTCTCAGCGGTTATCGTATGGAAAATGTTTACGTAATAAACATGGACTCTACAACCACTGAGAACTCCTGTTTTTTCTCATAAGCCTCATCTGATGCCAACTGGTTATGGCATAAGAGGCTCTCTCTTCTCAATTTCAAGACACTGAATACTCTTTCCTCTAAAGAGTTAGTCACTGGTCTACCTCAACATTTATACGCCAAAGAGTCTTTATGTTCAGCGTGTGAGAAAGGGAAACAGACCAAAGCAAGCTTCAAGTCAAAGCAAGTCTCCTCAGTGTCATCTCCTCTACAACTTCTCCATATGGATTTGTTTGGCCATGTTAACAAATAATCCATCGCTGGAAAGAAATATACATTGGTCATAGTTGATGAATTCTCTCGCTATACCTGGGTAATGTTTCTCCGTTCTAAGAGTGACACCCCTGAAGAACTCATCACCTTTGTCAGGAAAATGGAAGTCCTGAACAACATGACCGTTCGCTCAATAAGGAGTGATCATGGAACTGAATTCAAAAACAGTTCTCTTGTTTCCTTCTTTGAAAGTAAGGGTATTTCTCACAACTTTTCATCAGTGAGAACACCGCAACAAAATGGAGTCGCTGAAAGAAGAAATAGAACTATCATTGAAGCTGCACGTTCAATGCTCAGCGATTCTCACCTGCCTACTCAGTTTTGGGCAGAAGCTGTCAACACTGCTTGTTTTACTCAAAACAGGTCGCTGATCGTCAAAAGATTCAAAAAGACAGCCTATGAACTTTTTCATGGGAGAAAGCCCTCTATCAGCTTTCTTCACATATTTGGATGTCAGTGTTTCATACTGAACAACATAGATGCCCTTGGAAAGTTTGATCCTAAGGCTGATGATGGAATCTTTCTTGGATACTCTTCAATCTCCAAAGCCTTCAGAGTCTTCAATCGAAGAAGACAGACTGTTGAAGAAACTATTCACGTCACTTTTAACAAATCCCGTTCAGCGAATTCTAGACCTTCTGCTGATACTGAAGAACTAAATCAATGGATGTCTTCTCATCTTGGTGATTCAGAAGACATTCCCACTCCTCATACTCATTCCGTTGAAGATGATGGTCCTACTATCATCCCAAACATGCAGACTAGTGAAGCTGAAACATCATGGGTCTTAGTTGTTCCTCTAAACACTATGCCTGCCTCTGAACCTTCTTTCTTAGATATACCATCTACTTCTCAACAATCAGTGAATGAAATGCGATATGCACCTCTTCCTCTCTTAGCTAATATACCAGAAGTTGCTGAAGCCTCATCTTCAGCCCCTCCAGTTCAGGTTGAGTCAGCGACTCATGCTCCGGCTCAACGATGGACTATTAATCACCCTATTGAACAAATTCTTGGTGATCCAAACGCTGGTGTTCAGACTCGACGAAGTGCAGGTAACATTTGTTTATTTGTTAACTTTATTTCTCTGATTGAACCAAAGAAAATAGATGATGCCCTCAGAGATCCAAACTGGGTCAGTGCTATGCAAGAAGAGCTGACAGGATTTGAAAGAAACAAAGTTTAGAATCTCGTTCCAAGACCATCTGACAAGTCAGTGATAGGCAATAAATGGGTCTATCGAAACAAGTTGGATGAACATGGAATTGTAACCCGCAACAAGGCTCGACTCGTTGCTCAGGGATACAGACAAGAAGAAGGTATAGATTACGACGAAACCTTTGCTCCAGTGGCAAGACTAGAAGCCATTCGTCTTTTCTTAGCATGCGTTGTACATAGAGACTTCAAAGTTTATCAGATGGATGTTAAATCAGCGTTCCTAAATGGAAAGCTGAATGAAGAAGTCTACGTCGAACAACCTCTAGGATTCTCAGATCCTAAGCATCCAGGTTATGTTTATAAACTGGATAAGGCGCTCTATGGCTTAAAGCAAGCTCCTCGTGCATGGTATGACACTCTCTCATCTTATCTACTTATCGAAAAATTTAAGCGTGGTAAAATCGACAAAACTCTATTTTTCAGGAAAGTAAAAGGTCATATTATTCTTGTACAAATATATGTCGATGATATTATATTTGGTTCTACTAACCCTGACCTTTGTACTCGTTTCTCTGAAAGGATGAAAGCAGAGTATAAAATGAGTATGATGGGTGAACTAACATATTTCCTTGGTCTTCAGATAAAACAAAATGATAAGGGAACTTTCATTAATCAGGGAAAGTATGTTAAAGATATGCTGAAAAAATTTGATTTAACTCAGAGTTCAGCTATGAAAACCCCTATGGCACCACCGCTGACACTAAACAAAGATCCTAAAGGAAAACCTGTTAATGTCACAGCATACCGTGGGATGATCGGCTCTCTCCTGTATCTTATAGCTAGCCGACATGATATTATGTATGCAACCTGTTTGTGTGCACGATATCAAGCTGAACCTAAGGAATCTCATATGATCCTTGTAAGGTGAATCTTTCGTTACCTTAAGGGTACTCCTAACCTAGGTCTTTGGTATCCCAAAGACTCAGGGTTTGATCTAATCGCCTATTCAGATAGTGATTTTGCAAGTTGCAAATTGGATAGGAAAAGCACCACAGGAGGCTGTCAGCTCCTGGGTGGAAAGCTGGTGAGTTGGACAAGTAAGAAGCAAAATTCAGTGTCCACCTCAACCGCTGAAGCTGAGTACGTAGCCGCTGGAAGCTGTTATTCTCAAGTCTTGTGGATGAGAAATCAACTACTGGACTATGACCTTCAGCTCTCAAAAATTCCAATCTATTGCGACAGCACTAGTGCCATCCCTGTTGCCAACAATCCAATGCTACACTCAAAGACCAAACACATTGAAATCAGGTATCATTTTATCAGAGATCATGTGATGAATGGTGATATAGAACTTCATTTTATCCCAACTGACTTTCAGTTAGCTGATCTGTTCACCAAACCTCTTGATGAGACAAGATTTTACTTTCTCATCAGCGAGCTTGGAATGTTGAACTTAGAAGAGTAAATCTTCAGCAGTTCATATTTGATCAACGATAGGATAAATCCAACTTGTATAACCCATTTTATCATCTTCTCTCTGAACAAAATTGATTCGCTGATATCAAGGTATGTTCTCTCTTGCTCGCTGACGTTCGCCTAGAACTGAAAGATTTCAAAACAAATTGCATCGCTGAATATCTCTTCCTTTCAGTGATACTTTGAAATTTCTTAAATTAACACTGATATTTCTATTCAGTGATTCATATTTTCAAAATATCCCTGAGTTTTCAAAATCCTCAGAGACATCCCAAAATATGAAAGGACGTTTATGACGTCATCCTAACGGATAAACCCTGGCACGTTCTTTTTCTGACACACGTTTGCACATTTCGTTTTCTCATCCAATCAAATGCAAACACGTGTCCGTGTCATCATGAAAAACTTTTCCCGCTCAAGTTTTTCTCTCTCTATCTCTCACTATATAAACCCATTCGAGTTTATATTTTTCCTTTACGCGAACAACTTCTCCTCCAAGCAAAGTTTACTGTTGCATTTTGAACTCTCGTTTCCAGAAACTGTTCATCTTCTTCTTCGACAACAAAGGTTAATATTCTCATTATTTTCCTACATTAACTTGTTTCTGATCTTATCTTTGTTTTCAAAAGATCAAACAAAAGAACTTCTTAAAATGAAATCATTTTCTTTTCATGATTTTATGAACACAATCTTCATGGTTGTTCTTCAAGTTTAAAACAAAAATCTTAAACTTGTTCTTCATATGTTTTTCCAGAATCCTTACTTTAAAAGGAAACTGGAAAATAAGCATTCACTAGTTTTAGAATCTTTACCAAAACTAGAAAAACCCTAATCTCTATTACGATATTTTTGTCTAAATGGAATGTGCAAAAACCCTAAAAACCCTTATTTTGGATATTTTATCCATTTTAAGATCTTCTGTTCTTATTTTTATATGATAAACAGAAATGGCATCCTCTGAAGCTCCTTCTACTAAGTCCCCCACTACTGTTGAGAAAGTGGTTCTCACCAAGGCTCCTCAGGTCAAGTTCAAACTTGAGAAAGTCACCTTCCAACACAACAACCACTATGCGCTTTTCGATTTTCCTCAGCGAAAGCAAGTCACACATCTGGATGATGCTGTGAATTTTCTCAAAACCTGTTGCTTATCTACAGCCCTAACTATTGTACCCCCTGCCCATAAATTTATCTTAGCTCAGTTCTGGTATACTGCCCGACGAGCTCAGGTTCCTTCACCCAAAGACCAAATGAAACTACTTGATGTCATCCTCTGTGACACCAAATTTGGCACCACCAAAATCAACCCTGCTATTATCAGGCGTGCACTGAACCTCCCAGCCGCTACTAAAGAAAAACGCTTTGTTCCTCTCCCAAACCCCAAAAACCATGCTGATAGGGAAACAATCATTGCATTTTTCGATGCAATGAAGTACGTATGGGACACAGGGAGAGATGAACAACCCGAGAAGAAGCTGACCACAATCAAAAAGTCCAAGATGCCAAGCAAGATGAACTTCATCTTCGCCTACCTGATAAGCTGTATGACAGCAAAAACTGGCTCCTCTGATCAAGCCGCTCAACCTCAGCAAGCCATGGGATATTCATTGCTGAAAGGTCTCCATATTGACTGGGCATCGATCATCTACGACGATGTGGCATTCAGGGTGGATATGGCTGATAGACCAACATGCGTTCCATACCCCAGGTTCATCAGCGTCGTCTTTTTAAAAGGACTCGGGGACAAATACCCAAAAGAGGGTGATCTGAGACTCTCTCAGGTTGGCCCTAAGGTGCTAGACTTCAGCCCAACTCCAAATGAGGTACGTCTTACTACTCTCTTATCTACTCTTAATCCTCCTTCTTCTACTTCTGCGGCTATCTCAGCGGAAATCCCCACTGCTGATACCCAGGCTGTACCCTCCATTCCTTCTCGTAAAAGGAAACACTCTACTTCCCAACTTGAATCCAAAAGGATCAAGAAAACCAAGGAGCAACCCTCCAAGCCATTAATGGCTGAAGACTCCACGACTCATCTTGTACAAGAGTCGCTGGATAGTTTCGTGGTACGTTCTGCCACAGCTGATCAAGCCACCCCTTCCATCCCAAATTCAGTGTCTCTAAACGCTAAGGTTATAAACTTGGAACTGAACCCTCCTTCTTCAGCCTCTCTAAAGACTGAAGTGATTCTCAGCGGATCCATCGCTGAACCCCGCACCAAATCCCTCTTCTCAACCGTTGTTTCTCCCACTCAATCTTTGGACGCTCCACCAGTTTTCCCCTCGTTCTCTGGAACACCTGTCATCATACATGATTCAGCTGCTGATACTCTACATATGATGATGGATGCAAACTTAGGATCTACAGGCACCTCCATGCGCCAAGGCACTCTCGAAGGCGACATGGAACACTACTCAGGTCTACGAGGTTTCGACAACTTCGCCAACCTTCCTGCAGGTATACACAAAACCATACACACTCTCTCTCAACCCCAAACTTCTGAGCTTTCCTCTGTTCATAAGTTAATAACTGTTGCAGGTCCTAATTTGGGAGATATTCAAAACTCCCTGAAAGATCTAGTGACAAATGTGGATTCTTACAACACCACTCTCTTCACCAACTCTTCAGCGGTTACAGACGCTGGAGAGAATCTCAAAAAGCTGACCGACGTTGTTGATAAGAAAGCCTCCAGTACTGATCTGGAGAAGGTGGATGGTAGCATTGGTCAATTTGCTACTACTCTCGCCAACAACTCGACAATCGTCAACGATCTCAACCTCACCAACACCACCCTCGCAACAAACTTCACCACTGATAGGCGGGTTAACACCCCCCCTATATCTAACCGCAAGTGTACGGTGTCGAAATCAAGTAATACGTACGGAAGTACGAGTATCGAATCCACAGGAACTAGGAACTAAGTATCACAATTACTACAATTGCTATTAACTGAACGTCGCAACTTTGAGAGGTTGGTTTATAAACTACTTAATTGCAAACAAAACTAAATCAACACACGAACAGTAAACAGCTTAAGAACTTCAAATAGAGAAAACAGTTGAGGGTTGGAAATCCTAAGACTTTCACATACAAACAATTGACTCAAAACAGTTACCAGTTATTCCGTATAATGAATACCCAATCTTGTAAAAATCACCGTTGTTCTCTTTCAAGCAACAACGGGTTTATCTTGAAAAGCACAAGTTTTATCTCTCGATCTCACCTATGGAATTCAAAACACATTAAGCTCAAGATTTTAACGGGCCTAAGGCTTACTCGGAATATCTCTATCCCCTTTCTCACCTTAGGCGTGCAATTTCTTAGTTCTAGATTAACAATTAATTCTCTCAAACTTAATTAGAAACAACAAATCAATTGTAAATTGGCCAAATTCACAAAAGCATTAAAATCCAAATCACATGCTTCATTAATACAGGAAAAACTGATAAAAGTCTCAAGTTACATGTTCATATGCTTAAATCAAATTCATTCCAACCCCCAACATATAGAAATTTTTTCATGTTGGTGGTGGATTCAAACACAAGAAAAAGAGATGAAAACGTGTATGTAAACATAATGAAAGTGAAAGCGATGAATGTAATGGCGGACTCCCTTCTCTCGTGCTCGTATCTACTTCGCGTGATGAATCTGACTCCAATCGATCCTCTATCGTGGCTCCAAAAGCTCCGAAAAACCTTGGAAAATCGCCCCGAGGCTGCTCCCGTTCGTCGTTCGAGGGCTGTGTGTCGAATGACCTAAAAACTGGAAAAACGCCAAACTTAATGGCTGAAACAGTGGGCTACGCGAATTGTGCCGCGACTTGCTAGTCGCGGCGCAAGTCGCCCGATTTTCTGAAGTGGTTTGGGTCAGCTTCGGGTCCTGGTTCGGGCGCGGGTCTTGGACTTGGATCTCGGGCTTCCGTTGGGCTTTGTTTTGGCTCTTTTTGGGCTCTTTTTAGCTTCTTTTCTCGATGGTTACTGCCTTTTAATTAACCTGCACATTCCACTAGATAAACCATAAAATTCCGCTTCTTTGCTTAAATACAAGCCAATCTCATTGGTTTTAGGACCGAAAATAACGCCAAAAAGTGGCGTTATCAACAACCCCAAACCGAGTGTTGCTTGTCCCCAAGCAAATTAGCGATAAAAATAGAATAAAAGCACATATCAGTGAAATTTAATAACTGCACAACTCCCAATCGGTACCATGTAATGCACTGGTGATTTCCCATACCCGTGAATGCCTATCTCACTCTCGCCTCATTCTTATTCCGTTTGATCTATGACCTTCTATTGTAAGTCGAACTCGTGACTGCTCCGTTTCCATTAAGGTCGTACTAGGTCCAAACATACTAAGGAGAACATTTCGCCTCGACCCTACCTCACGGGATTGTCTCATTTCGTTCGAACCTAGGTTGTCGCACATGTTGTCATGTATAGGAAGTTATGTACAAGAATACTCAAATATTACATGACAACTCTAATGAAAGACGCACAAATGTCCAAAAAGTTGATCTCAGAAAGGAATCGAGTAGCAAGACAGGGAATATCAGTAAAGGTGGTCTTATACCCTAATCACATTTTCCAAAAGATCATCCAGGTCTTCACAAGGGTTGTAATGGGGCTAGGGTTATGGTTACGAAACGAAGGGGTAAAAAGGAACAAAGATCCTTGGTATGTCAAACTTTAGCAATTCTGAACTTCCTAGCTTTATTTTCTATCACTCGGCCCTCTTTGTTACTATTGGAGTCGCTTTGACTCTCTTATTCAGCTGATGTGAAGCTATCTAAAAACTGTATAAATTTATTTTTTTTGGGGACTTCTGTGGTCCTCTTTATTCAAATTAGGGCTGCATTGGCCCTTTTTCTATCTATTTTTATAACTGGCATGTACCGCTTCTGATTGACACACTTTCGGATAAGGGTTGGCTAAGGTTTAATGGCTATTGGTTAACTGGTGGGTTTAGGAACGAACAAGGTGAGTGTTTGGCTTCAAACAGGGTTATGGATACACACAAATGGGTGAAAAGGTACGATAGCTAAACACAGGTTAAAACAAAACACACATTGCCTGGAATCACATCTTAAGGTCCACACGATTTGGTCTACTATACCCTTACCTAATATCCCGATGATCGTCTTTGCTACTCAATGCAATAATATAGCGAGATCATTCTATATTCACGACAAGGAATTCGAAAAAGTGTATACGATTTTCGTGTATGAATCCCTCGAAATGAAAGACGTCTTTTAGGCTCAAAACTCTCTATTGGGTGGTCTCCACTAATGTCCCTAGTCATGTCCTTTCCCGGTCCTTCCCTAATGGTCACGTCACTATCACGAGATTCTCCCCACAATAGTCGATCTCAATCATTCAAAACAAAAAAAATTAGCTAAAGTGACCTAGGTACTCAGAAGTGCAGGAAATCTACGTGCATAACGTGGGCCCGATTGGGCAACCCCAAACCTTACCCACACATTGTCCCCAATGTGCAAGTGTCGGCGTAGGCGATACTTAAAACAAGTATCGTTGTGCGGTTATTACAGGTATCAGACAGACAAGGCAAAATATTAACAAGAAACATCAAAGAGCTATCCTAAATATTTTCAATAAGGGGCACCCCAAACCTAGGTCGCGGCCTAGGTTTGTCAAAACAAAACCAACCCCAAACCTCGGTGAAACCGAGGTTTGCATAGGGATAAAAGTGAGTGTGTAGATGTTTTTAAAAAAAATGAGGCACCCCAAACCTAAGTGAAACTTAGGTATGTGGCATCTCGTTAACTACTAAGAACGAACATCATACACCGCTCGTTAACTACAGAGTTAGAACGTACCTGTTTGCCCGGGTGGAGGAGATTCTCTAGAAAAATTTGAGCTACCAGTTGAGATACATCGGGGAAGACGAGGAACACACACAGAAAACAGGGAAATCAAAGCAAAAGACGAAAGAAAGTAAGGAACGAAACACACAAAGCAAGAAAAGAAAACAAAGCACGAAAACAGAAACAGGTTTCCCACGCGGTTTGAAAGCCGCGGGATAAACCGCATAAGCTTCTGTTTGGAAAACCATCCAGGGACCCCCGCGGCTTGTGGCGTGGTATGTAAACCGCGGGCCAAACCACGTATGTCTCTGACCTTTTTCAATTTTCAACTTTTTTTTGTAAATAAAAACACTCAAAACTGAAAATAAAAGAACGCGCAAACCTCGGTGGGTTGCCTCCCACCCAGCGCCGTAGTTAAAGTCGTGGCACGACTTTGTGGCTCTCAGCTTGGCTCGGTGTCCGCGGGGTCGAATCTCACACACTTCTCTTCTTTCACATCTGGTTCTCCTCGACCATCAGACTTCTTTTCACTTCCACCTCTTTTGCTCTCGAGCATATTGAATACTGCCTTCTCATCACCAACTCTCAAGGTCATCTCTCCTTCCTCCATGTCAATCAGTGCTCTACTCGTGGCCAGAAATGATCGTCCCAGTATCAACGGGATCTCTTCATCTTCATCTATGTCTATGACCACGAAATCAACTGGAAGGTAAAACTTACCAACCTTGATCAAGACGTCCTCTACCACTCCATACAGATATATTATCGATCTGTCCGCGAGCTTAAGCGTCATGTATGTCGGATTCACTTCTCCCAATCCGAGTTTCCTGAAAACAGATAAAGGCATTAAGTTAATACTTGCTCCTAAATCACACAGTACTCTATCAAAACAAAGATTCCCAATTTGAATAGGGATAGAAAAACTCCCTGGATCTTTAAGCTTCGGGGGAAGCTTATTCTGAATGATGGCACTACACTCTTCAGTAAGTGTAATGGTGGACTGGTGCTCGATTGTCCTTTTCTTGGATAGGATCTCTTTCATGAACTTGTGGTATATCGGCATTTGAGCAAGTGCCTCCGCGAATGGGATGTTTATGTGAAGCTTCTTGAAGATGTCTAGAAATTTCTTGAATTGCTCCTCATCTTTGCGTGCCTTCACTCGATTTGGAAATGGTAGCGGTGGCACGAACGGTTTGACAACCGGCTTCGATGGAGGTGTCACTTCTTTCTCCTTTGGTTTTTCCTTTTCATTCTTCTTGTTCTCTTTCATCACACTATCTTCTTCGACTTTTAACTCATCCAGATTTACCATCTCAAAATTGTCCCTTGCTGACGGTCCTTGTATAGGCTCTTTGATCAACTCTTTGCCACTTCTCAAATAAATGGCATTACATTCTTCCCGGTTTTTCCTCTCGGTTTGACTCGGCAAGGTTCCGAGGGGTCGGTTTTGTAGGGCTTCCGAAATCTGCTCCACTTGCCTCTCTAGAATTCTGATGGATGCGGTGTTCTGATCGGTTGTAGCTTTTACCGTATTCACCGTGTTCGCTAACTCTCCAACCGTGTTGTCCATCTTGGTCATGAACTTCATCATCATGTCTTCTAACCCCGGCTTCTTCTCCATAGATGGTCCCTCATTGAAATTCCTTTGGTTGAAACCTGGAGGACGGTAAACATTGTTAGCATTGGAAGAATTAGAAAAGTTAGAAGAATTACCTTGTGGTTGTTGACCGGGTTGATTCCATGAGAAGTTCGGGTGCTTCTTCCACCCCTCATTGTAGGTGTTTGAGAACGGGTCGTTCCTCGGCTGATTGTTGCGATTTTGTAAGAACTGAACCTGTTCAGGTTCTTGAGGACTGCCTCCCTTCAGATGGTCCGTGATAAAAGCTAGTTGAGCTTTTAGTTCTTTCAGCTCATCCGATTCTTGAATGCTCGCGACTCTTTTTACGGCTGATCTTGGAGTAGAAAAACTGTGCTCGGCCAGATTATCGATCAGCTCGCATGCTTCTTCATAAGATTTATCCATTAGTGCTCCACCCGATGCGGCAGTGATATCGTTTTTGAACTGCGGGTGGAGTCCACTAAAGAATGTCTGGATGATGACCCAACCTTGCAACCCATGGTGAGGACACTTCTTTAGCATGTCCTTATACCTCTCCCAAGCTTCATACAGTGTTTTTTGATCCCATTGAGCGAAATGGGTGATTTCAGCCATGAGCTGGGCGGTTCTGCTTGGTGGAAAGAATTTATGGAGGAATGCGGCCTTCAGGTCGGCCCATGTGGTGATAAGATCCGATGGTAGGCCTTCTATCCAAATTTCAGCTCTACCCTTTAAGGAAAAGCTTAATAGCCTCAGTTTTATCGCGTTCTCCTCCATCCCATTAATCTTGAACGTGTTGCAGATCCGTTCAAATGCACGAAGATGTGCATGGGGGTCTTCAGTTGGTGCTCCCCTGAACTGATTTTGTTGCACCATTACGATGGTGCTCGGCTTGATCTCGAAGTAATTCGCCGCAGTGGTGGGCGGTTGGATTCCTATGCGTGCCGCTGCCACATTTGGATCGGCAAACGACT
This sequence comes from Saussurea involucrata, assembly GCA_033807775.1. Taxonomy (NCBI): domain Eukaryota; kingdom Viridiplantae; phylum Streptophyta; class Magnoliopsida; order Asterales; family Asteraceae; genus Saussurea; species Saussurea involucrata. The sequence continues at coordinate 294,923 of CM066318.1, forward strand.
TCATAGGGCGTTGCTCAGGAGGTGGTGGTGGATTGTTACGTGGTCTATTGACGGGCATTTCGTCACCCATCTTTAACTGCCTTTTGACCTTTGATTCTTTGAGTAAACGATGGGCGGTTCTTTCAATCTCCGAATCGAGTGGTTCGATGTTCTTCCCTCGGGTTTTCCTTGGCATAAACCAATTAGTACCTGAAACGAAAAACAAACAAAATTAGCAACCCAAAAACTGAAAGTGATGGAAATAAAATAATAATAAAATATGTTCAATGTAATAGCGCTTATAGCTGGTAGTGCTATCAGTTGCAACTAGTTCCCCGGCAACGGCGCCAAAAACTTGATAGGCGGGTTAACACCCCCTATATCTAACCGCAAGTGTACGGTGTCGAAATCAAGTAATACGTACGGAAGTACGAGTATCGAATCCACAGGAACTAGGAACTAAGTATCACAATTACTACAATTGCTATTAACTGAACGTCTCAACTTTGAGAGGTTGGTTTATAAACTACTTAATTGCAAACAAAACTAAATCAACACACGAACAGTAAACAGCTTAAGAACTTCAGATAGAGAAAACAGTTGAGGGTTGGAAATCCTAAGACTTTCACATACAAACAATTAACTCAAAACAGTTACAAGTTATTCCGTATAATGAATACCCAATCTTGTAAAAATCACCGTTGTTCTCTTTCAAGCAACAACGGGTTTTATCTTGAAAAGCACAAGTTTTATCTCTCGATCTCACCTATGGAATTCAAAACACATTAAGCTCAAGATTTTAACGGGACTAAGGCTTACTCGGAATATCTCTATCCCCTTTCTCACCTTAGGCGTGCAATTTCTTAGTTCTAGATTAACAATTAATTCTCTCAAACTTAATTAGAAACAACAAATCAATTGTAAATTGGCCAAATTCACAAAAGCATTAAAATCCAAATCACATGCTTCATTCATATAGGAAAAACTGATAAAAGTCTCAAGTTACATGTTCATATGCTTAAATCAAATTCATTCCAACCCCCAACATATAGAAATTAGTTCATGTTGGTGGTGGATTCAAACACAAGAAAAAGAGATGATAACGTGTATGTAAACATAATGAAAGTGAAAGCGATGAATGTAATGGCGGACTCCCTTCTCTCGTGCTCGTATCTACTTCGTGTGATGAATCTGACTCCAATAGATCCTCTATCGTGGCTCCAAAAGCTCCGAAAAACCTTAGAAAATCGCCCCGAGGATGCTCCCGTTCGTCGTGCGAGGGCTGTGTGTTGAATGACCTAAAAACTAGAAAAACGCCAAACTTAATGGCTGAAACAGTGGGCTACGCAACTTGTGCCGCGACTTGCAAGTCGCGGCGCAAGTCGCCCGGTTTTCTGAAGTGGTTTGGGTCAGCTTCGGGTCCTGGTTCGGGCGCGGGTCTTGGGCTTGGATCTCGGGCTTCCGTTAGGCTTCGTTTTAGCTCTTTTTGGGCTCTTTTTAGCTTCTTTTCTCGATGGTTACTGCCTTTTAATTAACCTGCATATTCCACTAGATAAACCATAAAATTCCGCTTCTTTGCTTAAATACAAGCCAATCTCATTGGTTTTAGGACCGAAAATAACGCCAAAAAGTGGCGTTATCAACCACTCTGTCCAATGAAGTCACATCATTAAAGACAGAGATGGTCACTCTCAAGGATGAGGTCTCCACGGTCAAAGATCTCCTTTAGCAAGTCCTCGCTCGCTTAGACGCTCCAACTTGTGCTCCTTCGCACTTCACTCAGGCTGATCGAGAGGATCTTCAAAGTCTCAATCCTGCTGTTTCTGGCCTAGAAGACAGAATCGCATTGATTGAAACCTTCATGGGAATCACTGGCCTAGAAGACAGTGACTCTCATGCTGCTGTTGCTGACAATCCGATTAGCTCCCCTACTCATCATGTGGAAGAGGGGGAGAAGAACGATGAAGGTCTTCCCCATAATGTTGAGGGGAGACAAATGAAACTGGTGTTGCTGCTGCTTCAACCGCACAACCTCAGGGAGTTGAAAACCCTAAGGGAACCGAGAAACCTCCCTCTGTATCTGAGGGGGAGCAACTCGAAGAGCAACACGATGAAGTTGTTGCTGATGTCACTGTTCCTTACGCTGATGAGGACGAGTCTGAAGAAGAACCTGAAGACGATGAAGCTGTCGACATCTCTGACGACGAACCATCATCAACTCATAAAAACGATGATGATGATGATGACGATGATGATGACGACTTCTTTTTCGTTCAGCTCAAGAAGGTCCCTGCTCAGAAAGAGATCATGATAAAAGAATCTTCAGGGGAGACGACCAAGACAAACCCTACAGCAACTAAAGCTGATAAAGGCAAGAACAAAGGCCTCGCTACAAAAGGCAATATGTCTATCCTTCAGATAAAGCCAGTTTGTCAGGTACAATATCTCTTATTTCCTTACACTGCATCCCTCCTCTATCCCTTCTCAATCTCAGTTCTCCTCTCCATAAAACCTCTATACACTTAAACCCCATTCTTTTCTCTATCTCTTCCTTCCCATGATCTTACATAAACGATCGTTGTGTTTCAGCTAGTCCTCTCCCCTGCTTGAGGATCCAGCTGAAATCCCTACTGCTGTACCAACTATAATCCCAGCCACAAGAGCTGAAGACATAATCCTGGTCTTGGATTTAATCACTGAGACCGATAAACCTGAAGAACAATTGCTCTCTCACAAAAGCAGACCTTCCTTGGCTCCTCAAGAACTGAGTGAAGAGGATCAGAAAAGGAGAGAATAAATGATCAAGAAGCTTGAGGATCAGTGAATCATCCTTCCTCGTGACAAAATTCCTGCTCCTAAGTTCAGACTATCAAAGAAAGAATTCACTGATCATCTCAGAGCTGAAAGGTTACTCGCCGAACGAAGGGAAGCTGAAGAACAAGATAAGGCCCTCGCCATCCAGCTTGTCCAACAATCGGTGAAAGACCCTGCACTGAAAACAACTCCCATCGAACAGCTCAGGGATCTCATCTATTGGTGTGAATTCAGACGCGATCTTCAGGCACGATATCTCAAGCCCTGATCTACGAAGAAGCAAAGAATAAACGAGATCAAGGAGTAACGGTCCCTGACTGGATGATACCTACAACAAAGACCCTTGATGAACTTCTTGTTAAGGAAGAACCTTTTGGCTGATAGGATTTCCTTGTTATTCTTCTATCCTTACTAGCTTATATCTTTTGTACCTGCAAATTTATTTGCTATACTTGTAATTTTTCCACTTCCCTTTGTAACCTTATACGAAGTTAAAAGAAAATTTTCCGCGAATGTACTTTACTCCATAAATACTCAAAAGATCCCAGAAAACAGTAAAAGGGACAAATATTTTATGAGTTCTTTTTATCCTTATGTTTTCATACTTAGCAATTTTCTTTGTTGCTATGTCATAATCAAATAGGGGGAGATTGTTGATTTAAACCCTCAGTGATTTGATAATGACCCTTTAGAACACTTAATGAAAATTGTAAGTAAACAATATGTGTTAGAGTTTCACTATCGCTTATAGGAACTCTCGCTCTTTAATTTTAACATTCAGCGAACACTGTTCATCAATATAGCTCTGAGCCTGTTCAGTCTTAATGATGATCGCTGATAAGTTTTAGTTGTTTACTTATTATCCCTGAAGACAAGTTTCACGTCAACAAAGGTTCTACGCTGAAGTCGAAGATCAAGCCCAAGAACCAGCGACAAGTCTACTAATGAACTGATGCGGATATCAGCGAAGTCACAGAATTGTCGACTCAACGTAAAGTATCAAGTAGAAGACTTCAGCAATCGCTGAGCTTTATCACTCGCTGATAAAGTACTGTTCAACGAAAGCTGATCATGAAGTCTTCCTCTACAAGTTACTTTTGTCTTACCCCCTTGCACGTTTCCGTACGAAATGTCAGAACGGACATCCCTTTTGTCCAGAATCGTACAAACAACTTTGATTCTACACTGTACACCATGCGGCTACTAAGGTTGTCAACAAAGGTCAAACCATGCAACCAATCAGCTGCTGCCACGTGTAAAGTAATACTGAAATGCATTAAATGCATGCAGTATATAAGAAGAACCCTACTTCAGAATTGAAGTGCTCGGCCATCTTCTCTTATCTATCTTTGTGTTAGGATATTATTCGTAATTTCCTTATCTCCTTTCTGTCTTAATTCTAGTGCAAGAAACTTAGTGTTCTTAACTTGTTTAGATTAAGATTAGTCCTAAATGTTGTTCCGCAACAAGTTGTAAATTGTTTGAGATTTATCAATAAACAATTTAGAAAGTAAAAATCGTGTGTTTGTATTCAACCCCCCCTTCTACAAACTTGTATAACCCTTCGGGACCAACAAAGAGAAAGTAGATCTACATTCCAATACTTGTAACTTTCTCTCAATCTCAATACAAGATCATGATTCCATACATTGTTACATGAGTTCACAATTGGTATCAGAGCCTAGCAGATAGAATTGTGCATAGATTTGTGAAGAAATCGAAGTTTTTCTTGGTTCTTGAAGTTTTTCGGCTGTAGATCTTCGAATTTGGTGATTTAGGGCGTTTTAGGTTGTGTTTTTGGGCATGATTTGTTCGAAATTGATAGAGAAAAAGCTATGTGAATTGATTACAACATCAGGATCGAATTTTGAAATTTTTAGGAAGTTTTGTTCGAAAGTGCTTAGCTACTATTTTGGATCGAAACACATATATCTTGTGTTTTCTTGGTGGTATAGAAAGAATTAAAAGTGTCCAGAATTGTATTGTGAGCAGCCCTATCAAAATTCAGCATACTTGGATCATATGTGAGACTTGAGAAATTTTTTGGATCGGTGTTTATCGTTGTTGCACAGAACTATATTCAAGTGTTCATACTTGTCGCACGACAAAGAGATTCATCTTTGTCGCATGAGGGGGACATAAAAGTTTAAAGGCAACCTTCCGAAATTTAAAGTGCTTAATTTTGTCATTTTTTTAAAAATTTGATTTGATATCTTTTTCAGTACAACTGCTCTTAACTGGTATATTTTTCTTTTGTGAATTGCAGGTTTTCCGATTAAAGTTCCAGTTTCCCACGTTAATTTTTCAGAATTAATTTTGGACAGACAAATTTATAATTTGTTTTTCAATTTTAATTTTGAAAAATTTTATGACTTTAATCGTGTTTTTCTGATTTTTCAAATACTCACAAATTCTACTTCTCTTGAAGTATTTGTTAACGATCCTTCATTTTTAATATTGCAGGTAACAATGTCTCTAAAGGAGGAATTGTCATTTTCATATAGTGATACTCTCAGTAGGCATCTTCAAAAAGCTTTAGAAAGAGCAGACAAATAGTATGATATTATTGTCAAGAATGGTGATGAGAAAAAGCTGCTGAAAGAAGAGATCAGTAGTTTACAAATAAATAATCAAGATCTTCAGCAACAAATCTCTGATATGAAAACTGTAATAACCGAGAATTCTTTTAAGTGAAAAGATTAAATTTTGTGGAAAATCGTGGTGAAGTTGAAAGTCTAAGGGCTGAAGTGTAATTTGGTAAAAGATATAATAACTCTTGAAGTGGGCTCAAAACCCTAGAAGCTAATCAGTGGTAATTGTGGGTGGCAGCTGAGAGAGAGAGAGAGAGCAGAGAAAGGGGTCGCTCATATTGCAATTGGAGAAGAAAGCTTAGCGATCGTCAAAATGTCGAAGAGGAAAGAGTAATGAATTATGATTCTACAGCAATGCTTAGCAGGTAATCTCAAATCCCAATCTATAATTTAGAGTTATGTCTGATTGATTGGTTTGTTTATGGGATTCTTTATTTTAGAGTTTAAAGGGGATGTTTAAAAAGGAATTAAACGTGTATGTTAGAGTTAGAAAAATGGTAGAAGGGAAGAGTTTGATTAATTGATTTAAATGGGTTAATCTTTCAGTACTAAGAATTAATCTGTGTCTCGCCATGTAAGTCCCGGAATTGTAAGATCCGGAATAGAAACTTTTGTGTTCCAGAATCGGGATAAAAAAATTAAAGATCCGGAACCTTTTAAGAACCGGAATTTGAACTCGATAGATCCGGAAGTTGCCAAATTAAAAGATTCGGAAGTTACCCAAAGGAGATCCGGAATTGATGCTAATAGGAATGACCCGGAACTTCTTTTCATAGTGGATCCGGAACTCTCCTTTTTATTGATTGGGCCTCTGTTGCGGTGTTGGGCCATTAATGGAGACCCGGACGGTATTTAAGGTGGACCGACCCATTCTGGTATTAAATCCAACGCGAACCAGTGATATTACATTAGTGGACCGGAATCATTTTCTTTGGGCCGACTTAAAGGACTGAAATTGTAACTAGAAATTCCGGTAGTGGGCCTAATTGGGACCCGGTAATCTGTTTGAGTAATGAAAATCGGTGGGCTTTAATTAATTTAAGAATCAGTATTGGGCTTGAATGGCATAAGAACCAGAATGGGAAATTAGTTTAAGAAATTTTGTATTAAAGGTGAGATCTGGAATAAATAAATGTATTTTGGGCCTAAGGAGTTGAGAGTTAATTAATGACCCAGAATTTGCTACTTGGACCGTGGTTACGGTATTCAGTTAAGGATCCGGTATTTTATTATAGGTCCAGATTCTAGAATTGTTGAGAGTTAAGTTGAGCAGAAAATTGTTCAGGCTGAGTTTAACCCAAGACTCACTATTCCTATCATTATCATATCATAGGTGGAACTTTAAAGTCTGAAGTCTTCGAGAGAAGAAGTGTTTAAGCGCCAGGTGAGTTTTTCTAACTAAAATACATGATTTTACGTGTTTTCCAAAGAAAGTGATTGAGTAGAAATGCCATGTTATTTTACATGATTTTTACTTGAATGGAAGTTAAATGTTTTACTGATTATGGTGTGTTTACAAACATGATTTGCTTACAAGCTTTTACGAACTACTCCATGAAAAGTATGTTTTGTTTGAAAGATGATTTAGCATAAAAGGAATGATTTATAAAGCTTTCATGTTCCGTGATTTATGATGAGCTATGTGTATGTTATGTGAAGTCGGTCTACACAGTGGGATCAGAATACCTCGGGATCCGATGATCCCTTGGGCATATGTAACGAGCTTGTAGGAGGGAATTCGTTTCCTTCCTACTCGGATAGAGGGGAGTCTGCTTGGGCCCCGGTATGAGGCGAGAGGGGGGTCTGCTTGGCCCCCGGTCGCGGTTAGCTTATGTGATCCTTAAACATTGTGCAGTACCATGAATGATACTTATGTGGAGAATGTTGATGAGTTTTATAAAATGATTTTATACTATTGTTATGTGTTGCTTACGGAGGGAATTCACTAGACCTTTTGGTCTAACCCTCGCTTTTCAAAACTAAACCATTTTCAGGTAAGCAATTAGTAGGAGGCTCAGGTAAGTGAGCAAGAGCAGGATAGAGTACAGATGCAGATAGAGATTGTGAGGTCCATGATCTTCAACAATCCATGAATTAAGAACAAGATGAGGAAGAACAATTTATTATTAGAGAAAAGTAAATCTAAACTAGAGAGAGAGAACAAGATTGTTTAAGATCTACATCTTGAATTATGGAAAGGTTGTTTACAAACTACATTACAAAAGGTATTTGTACTCCCTCACTTGTTACAACATTTAAGCCTAAACCCATTTACAAAAGCCTTTGCTTTACAAAACTTTCTAATATATTTAGGACAACATTAGTGTCCTAACAGAGATAGTGCCTGTGCCACTTATAGAAGCTAGTATGTTCTCGGTTGTGTATAGGTTGTTTCCGCCAACCTATGTTTTTTAGACTAATGTAATGAAATTTTGGGACCCCGTTTTGTAATGTTTATGATTAATGCTATGCATGTCCTATTTTAAATTTTGGGTTGTTACAAATGGTATCAGAGCCATAGTTTAAGGGATTTGGGTGACCGAACGGGCCTAAACTTAAACTTTGGAAGTAGAAATCACAACTGAGAATCAGGAAATGCGTTAGGAGGGCACTATTGTAGATATAGGACTAATAGGGTACCGAGGACAGTCATGTAAGGTAAGTTTGGAATTACACATGGTCAGTGTAATTGCGAACTTACAGGTACATGTATGTGCTTAAGCTGCCTTATTATTCCAAAGCTGTAGTCCTAAGCTAGCTTATATGTCGTGTTCCAGTAGTTTAGAATGTCAGCAGGATCCCTGAGGGATAGACTGAGACCCATTGTTGGGGAGTAACGCGAGAGATCATTTATGGTGTGATGTATGTATACATCGTAGAGACGGAATGTTGTTTGGAATGTTATGAGCCGTCTAAAGGTAGATATTTGTGGGTTCGAAGAGTATGAGTGATTGATTTTGAGTAAGACTCTTGTTACGGGAGAGTCCCAGTTCTAGAAATCGTGGGATATATCAGATGAAAATAGTATGAAAACGTGTAGGGGTAGAATGTGAGGTAATCGATCAAGATGAAAATAGTATGAAAAGGTCGAGTCGTGGGCCCCTAACCCACTAGTCGAAAGTAGCGTATCAATGATAAGTTGCGTGAGTAAAGCGGTTGACCTTGTTTGAGTGAGTAGCCTTCAATTGCAAGTAGAATTTCATGCATTGCGTTCTTATGTGTAACGTGAAATTTTCACGATTTAAGGTAAATGTGTAAATATTCTTTTATCGAAAATGAGTCAGCATGTGCAAGCGTATGTTTAAAGAAAAGGCGATTTCATCTACGTCGTACAATTAAATTTTGAGCTTAGTGAGTTGCAAAATATTTCACACTTTTTATGATAAGTTAAATTGTTGCAAAAAGTGAGAAAACGTTTGCCAACAAAACTTTTATAACCAAAATGAGTAATGGCATGTTGATGTCATATGAATGAGTGTGAGAACCGACTGGTTTATTTCGTGTCAGTAATTTCTTTCAGAATTTGTCATATGGAAAGTTTTCACTCAATGTGTTACTGTCGTAAACAACGTCATTCTGGTTGAGTAAGAATGAGTTTTATTGAAAGGGTGTGTGCGAACGATTCTCGAGATCGTTGTGCAGGGCATTGGAGATATGAGAATGTTGGGGTCATGTATACCCAAGTTGTTTCCAAGTGTTGTTCTTTAAAATGATAAAAGCGCGAAATGAATTTTGTTTTATTGCGTTATCATGCATGAAGGCTATAAACTCACTAGGTCGTAGAGTATTACATTTTAAGATAAGGAAGGATTCCAAGGGCGTAGAGGTGTTGGAAAAATCAAGGGAGAATGTTTGTAGTTTTGGCATTTGTGTTCAAAGGGAGAGGTGGGCAGTGGAAGAACCGGAAGTGGATTTTAGTGTCGGTTGTATGAGGGTCTGTACCCTTATTCGGTGACTGGAATTACAGTTGTCGTGGGACGATTGTGTCCAAGGGAAGGACTAGAAGTCATCAAGGTGTTAGTATTAGCAACTTGTTATGAGTAGTGTGGTGAGGCAGAAATGAATTATCCTCGACGTCGAACAAGAGTTTTAAGGTGATCTTGCAATGTTGTCATTGTACGAGTAAGTTGGAAATGAGAACGACGGGATGTGTAGATGATCATGATATGATGGAAGAACTAGGTTCTGTTAGGAACCTTTGATGACGGGAAAGTTAGGAAAGCATCAACAGGTCGACTACTGATATGAAAGTCGACAGCTATTTAATATGTCTAGAGCTGAGGGCGTTGTCAAGAGGTTGGAGGCGGAGAGAATTACCATGGTGTGGGTAAATGCAGGAGGTCCTTCTAGAAAGATGTATCCATGATGATGGAACACCTTGTGTGGGCGTATAGATGACATCGATCTGTGAGGGAATGTGCCATGTCTCTGAAATGGTTTGAGAAAGACAAAGTAGCGAGATATACTCGGTTATTTATGTGGGAGAATATGAAGGCAAGTTTGAGTTGTGTACGAATGACCATGAGAGACCGGGTGGGCATTGTGATGTTATAGGTAGGGAATGTACGGATAAGTAGTGGCATCAATTGCCAAGATAAATGAGACAGCCAGTGTTGTAGTATTGTGATGCAAGAAAGGGGAAGCGTTAGAGGGAAGCCTTATCGGGAATTTCGGATGAGGTGTACCATTTGTTAATCAAGTTATTGGAGCACGTGGTTTGTAAGATTGGCGTTGTGATATGGCTATTTATCGGAATAGAATGTCGGAACGGTAGTGGGTGGTTACCTTAATGAGAAACCAGGTGTTTTGGGTTGTGTGAGTCGTAAGTGTAACGTCCCAAAAATTACAATAAATTTGAACTTTTTTTAAAAAAAATACCTTCTTAATTAAATAAACCATAAGTGTTCAAAGCCCATTAAACGTTTATCAAAATCTCGTTAAGTTAAATAACCAAATCCAAATAACACAGCGAAAAAAATGTAATGATTCTAAACATAATGTCTCAAAGTAAAAAGTCGTGAAGGTCTCCACAATGCGCCAGTGTGTACCGTCACGTCTTACTGCCACTCGTACCTGAAACAGTAAATTGTAGGGAAAGAGTAAGCACGAAGTGTTGGTCCCAGCTATGGATTAGCAATGGTAAACAAGTATTGTAGAAGGGGGGTTGAATACAATACACAAAATTTTTCACTTAATTTAATTCTTTTATTGAAAAACTTCAAATAAGAATTACACACAGAAAACTTAAAGATTGTTGCGGAACAGAACAGATAAAATTTACTCAAACAATCTAACACACAGTCACACACAGAATGAAGAACAATTGTAAAATACTAAGAAAACAATGAACTTCTTTGAGAGAGAAATGCCAGCACTTGAAAGCTTGAGAGTCTGTAAACTGGGTGAGTTGCAAGGTTGAAGATGATCTCCTTTTATAGTGCCTCATGCATTAAATTCAATGGACACTTGTCAAGGAGAGCTTGGAAGGCAGGATGGAAGCAGTCTTCTGAAAAGTACTGGGATGTACTTTTGTCTTTGCTCTCATTTGTCCTGAAGCGTTGACCTGCTTATTGAAGCTGAAGTTTCTTGAAAGAGATAAGAAATCCAAAGAACCTTTTTCTGATCTTCGGATGATGTCTCTATCAATGCAAGATATTCTGAATATATTCTGCAGATAAAGTGGAATATACCTGTTTGAAATTTCTTTGCCGAAGATATGCCTAACATGTCTTCAAGGATTTTGCCTAACATGTTATCTTCTTCAAAGATCTTGCCGAAGATATGCCTAACATGTCTTCAAGGATTTTGCCTAACATGTTATCTTCTTCAAAGATCTTGTCGAAGATATCCCTAACATGTCTTCAAGGATTTTTGCCTAACATGTTATCTTCTTCAAAGATCTTGCCGAAGATATCCCTAACATGTCTTCAAGGATTTTGCCTAACATGTTATCTTCTTCAAAGATCTTGCCGAAGATATCCCTAACATGTCTTCAAGGATTTTGCCTAACATGTTATCTTCTTCAAAGATCTTGCCGAACATTTCATCTTTCAACATGTCTTCAAAAACTTCAAGTGAACTGGCTAAGACTTTAGGAAGTCTTCAAGTAGCAGCTTAATCTTTGGTTGAGAAGTCTATCTTCAATCCGCTTTGAAGATATACTTCTACTTTGTTTCTTCAGTTGATCTTCGACTTCACCGAACATTTTTATACAATTAAACTGCTTGAACCTAAGAATTATTCTAAGTAATTGAGAGACTGAGATCATCTTCAAATCTAAGTGACCCAACACGAAGCTTAGTGAATTCAAACACGTACGTAAAATAGCAATCATATGAACAGCACCCCTATCAGCAGATAGATATAACAATTAACACATGCCAGTCTAAGAACACAAGCAAACTCAAGCAAGAACACATGTATATGTATCCATCGGTCTCCCCGAATTCATACAGCACCGGTACACGTATACCTCGGTCTCCCCGAGTTCATACAACACCCATGTACGTATTCCTCGGTCTCCCCGAGTCCTCGGTCGCCCCGAGTTTTATACAACACCCAAGGTCTTATGCTAGACACTAACACAATCGGATATTACCCACAACCAAATCAGCTAACACACACGAGCTACCGCAATGCACATATAATCCCTATCCTACGCAGTGAGAGAACTCACTTCGAAAAGCAAAGTAGAACACCACGAACAGCGACAAGGACCCGTCAACTCCAACTCACTTCTTTCCACCTCGTGACGACGACACAGCAGCGACCACACGAAACTCCGGCTCCCTCTCTCTCTCTCTCGCTCTCTCCCTCTCTCCCTCTCTCCTTCTCACGCTGCACTTCGCTCTCTCCGGCAAGAACAGCGGTGGCGCCGGCGATGCTGGGGGTTCGGCGGTGGCAGCAGATAAGGAAGAAGATGGTAGGGATGCGCTTAGGGTTTTTCTTGTGATGTTTCTTGCGTGCGACTATAACCGGGAACGAAAAGGGGAGGGTCGGTTCTTAAACCGATCCCATGCAAACATATACCACCAATATGCACTTCTAGTCCCTCACTTTCAAACCCTTACACAACAAGTTAAGGTTTTTACCTATTTTAACATTCTTGGTCTTCCCTAACAAAACCCGTTAATACAATTTCGCTTAGAGAAAGATATTAAATAAATAAATACGAAAAAATAAAACCATACCGGGACACGGGCTTTACAACTCTCCCCCGCTTGAATTAGGCTTCGTCCTCGAAGTCTATGTCCGCGAATAGCTCTGGATAGTTCTCCCGCATCTCAGCCTCGGGTTCCCAAGTCCACTCGGAACCTTTTCGGTGCTGCCACTGGACTTTCACTAAGCCAATTACCTTGTTATGCGAGGTCCTCGTCTTCCTGTCAATAATGGCAATCAGCTTCTCTACGTAATTAAGCCGCTCGTCGATCTGAATTTCCTCAAGAGGAATCACCGCAGACTCATTCACCACACACTTCCACAACTGAGACACGTGGAAAGTGTTGTGAATCAAACTCAGCTCGTCCGGTAACTCTAAGCGGTATGCTACCTTTCCCACTCGCGCAATGACCTTGTAAGGTCCAATGTAACGGGGTCCCAACTTTCCCCATTTACGAAATCGGATCACCCCTTTCCAAGGCGAAACCTTCAGCAAAACATAATCCCCCACCTGAAACTCCAAGTCTGATCGTCTCTTGTCGGCATAACTCTTCTGCCGACTCTGTGCAGTAACTAAACGATCTCGCACCATCTGTATCATCTCAGTCGTCTTTAGCACAATATCAGTGTTCCCCAATACCCGCTAGCCAACCTCGCCCCAGCATATGGGCGTCCTGCACTTCCTACCATACAACATCTCGTACGGCGGCATGCCAATACTGGAATGGAAGCTGTTGTTGTAGGAAAACTCCGCCAAAGGAAGGTACTGATCCCAACTACCTCCAAAATCAATAGCACAGGCCCGAAGCATATCCTCAAGGGTCTGAATAGTACGCTCACTCTGCCCGTCGGTCTGTGGATGAAAAGTCGTGCTAAAATATAACCGCGTACCCATCTCCTCCTGAAACTTCTCCCAAAACCGGGAGGTAAAACGGGTTTCCCTGTCGGAGACTATCGAAACTGGCACCCCGTGCCTGGCTACAATCTCTCGCACGAAAATCTCTGCGAGCTTCTCCGCCGAGGAGCTCTCCCTGATGGCCAAAAAGTGAGCACTCTTGGTCAGACGATCGACGGTCACCCAAATAGCATCATATCCACATGGAGTCCTTGGGAGTTTAGTAATGAGATCCATCGTGATCTTCTCCCATTTCCACACCGGAATCTCTAAAGGCTGCAACTTCCCATGCGGCCGCTGGTGCTCAGCCTTGACCTTCCGACAAGTCAGGCATTCCTCTACACACTTGGCGACGTCCCGCTTCATGCCGGGCCACCAATAATCCTGCCGCAGGTCGCGGTACATCTTTGTAGCTCCAGGATGAATAGAAAACTTGGACTTATGCGCCTCATCCAACAATATCTGCCTGTTCCCACTAGTGAAGGGAACCCAAACTCGACCATACCGGGTCAATAAACCCCGACTATCACGGGCGAAAATCGGAATTTCACCTGAAACTCTCTCGCGTTTGGCATTCTCATCCAGAATCGCCACTTCCTGAGCATCACCTATCGACTCAAGGAGAGGTGCAACCACTGTTAACCGCTGACACAAACCCCGAAGTGGCTCACCAACTGGATGTCAACTAAGTGCGTCCGCAACAACATTCGCTTTACCCGGGTGATAAGGTATCTCACAATCATAATCTTTGACCACGTCAAGCCACCTCCTCTGTCGCATATTGAGGTTTTGCTGGTCCATCAAGTATTTGAGGCTTTTAAGGTCAGTGTATATCGTACACTTGACGCCATACAAGTAATGCCTCCAAATCTTGAGAGCAAACACCACTGCCTCGAAACGTAAGCTATAACCTTACCGCGCTGCATGAGCACGGCGCCCAATCCCTGGTGAGAAGCGTCACAATACACTACCAGATCCTCCATACCCTCGGGCAAAGTCAACACCGGAGCCTCGCATAAACGTCTACACAGCTCCTCAAAAGCCCTTTGCTGCTCCTCACCCCAACTAAAAGTCGCAGATTTCTTCGTCAATCGGGTCATAGGTAAAGCAATCTTGGAGAAATCCTGAATGAATCTCCGGTAGTACCCCGCTAACCCAAGAAAACTCCGTACTTCAGTGGCAGTCTTCGGCACCTCCCACCGCATCACCGCTGAAATCTTGGCCGGATTGACCATAATACCTTTCTGATTCATGACATGTCCTAGGAATTGGACCTCTCGTAACCAGAACTCACACTTGGAGAACTTAGCATAAAGTTTCTCTCGCCTCAAAGCCTCCAACACTTCTCGCAAATGTGTCTCATGCTCTTCCTTCGACTTTGAATACACGAGAATATCGTCGATGAACACAATCACCGACCGATCCAGCATCGGACTACACACCCTGTTTATGAGGTCCATGAACGCTGCTGGTGCATTGGTGAGCCCGAAAGGCATCACTACAAATTCGTAATGGCCATAACGTGTACGAAATGCCGTCTTCTCTGTATCCTCACTTCTCACTCGCATCTGATGATACCCCAACCTCAGATCAATCTTAGAGAACCACGAGGCTCCCTGTAGCTGGTCGAACAAGTCATCGATCCTTGGCAGAGGATAACGATTCTTTACCGTAAGCTTATTCAACTCACAGTAGTCTATACACATCCGTTGGGACCCGTCCTTCTTCTTCACAAACAGAATCGGGGCTCCCCACGGTGAACAACTCGGCTTGATGAACTCCTTTTCGAGAAGTTCCTGTAACTGAGTGTACAACTCCTTCATTTCCGGTGGAGCCAAACGATAAGGTGCCTTGGCCACCGGAGCAGCACCCGGAACCAAGTCAACGCGGAACTCTACCTGTCGCTCGGGAGGTATCCCCGGTAAATCGTCGGGAAATATGTCAGTAAACTCCCGTACAACTGGCACATCCTCCGCAGTCTTCTTCTCCCCGTTACCGCGCGTGTCTATCACGTACGCTAAAAATCCCTGACCACTATGATGTAAGTACCTCCGAGCTCTCGCAGCCGAACATATCGCTGAGGTCCGCCTGGGAGAGTCGCCCTGAACTAGCAATTCTCCCCCGCTTGGGGTTCGAACTCGTACTTGTTTGCGACGAAAAACAATCTCTGCATCGAAAGCATCCATCCAATCCATGCCCACAATCACGCACAACTCACGCATAGCGATCGGAATCAAATCAATAGGGAATCTCACACCCAAGATTTCCAAGGTACACCCACGATACACGTCAGTAACCGTCAAGGTCCTATCATCAGCAACCTCAACCACAAGTGGATAGCCTAACCGTCCTACACTACGGCCCAAACGCTCACTAAAAGTGTGAGACACGAAAGAATGAGTAGCCCCGCTATCAAACATCACCATAGCAGGCACTGAGTTAACTAAGAACGTACCTGATCATACAGTTTAAGCAAAAAGCAATTACGTACAATAATCAATAATAAAAAAAGAATCAAGTGATGGAATATACCTGTCACCACTTTAGGCGTAGCCTGCGCCTCCTCCACTTTCAGCTGATGAACTCTACCTCGGGCCGCCTCGGGTCCAGCCTGACCCACACGACCATCAGTAATACGCAAGGGAGCAGCCGCAGGAGCTCTTTGTGCCCCACCCCCATCAGTAACCCTCGGATTCGGGCAGTTGGCCTTCACGTGGCCCGTCTATTTGCAGTTAAAACAGACCATCAGTGGTACCCTGCAATCACGACCGTAGTGTCCTACCTGGCCACACTTGAAACATTTGTCATCCCTCCTTCCGTTACCATCCCTGGGCTTAAACCCACCGCTCCTTTGACTCAAGCGCGAGTCCGAAAACCTCGTCTTCTTCAGAACAACCGATACTGGTGCCACGGTCTGCGCCGCCTTCCTCTTCTTAGCCTGCGTCTCTAACTCAAGTTCCCGTCACCGGGCAGCCTCCATCATCGCAGCAAGTGTAGCATACTGCGCAGTACTCACGAACTCCCTGATCTCGGTACATAACATATCCTTGTACCGCGTCATCTTCATGTCCTCAGAAGCAGCATACTGGGGACAGAATAGTGCCATCTCCGTGAACTTTCGGTTCATCTCCTTCACGATCTCCGTAGTCTGAGTGAGCTCCAAGAATTCTTTGGCAATCCTCTCCATGTCCACTGGAGGCACATACTCTGCACGAAAACGTACGACGAACTCCTCCCAGGTCAAAGTAGTGCGCTCAGTAGGCGTCAAAGCAGTAGCACACCAGTCTTTCGCTCCGTCACGTAACAGATTCACCGCGAAGCGAACCTTCAGGTTCTCAAGACAGCCACTAGTAAGGAAAGCGCACTCCATATCCGAGATCCAGCGCATACTGATAATCGGGTTCGAGTCTCCCTTGAACTCAGGAGGAGAACAAGCAGAGAGATCCCGATACTGAAACTCCCTCGCTCGGGGCTGCCCAACCACAGGGGGTGGAATCGCCGCGATGCGCTCCTCCATCAATACTACTACCTCATCACGAATGGCGGTAATAATCTCGGGGATCGCCTACCCAATAGCATGCGTCACCTCGGCCGCGATCATCTCACGTATCTGCTCGACAGTAACTCTAGTACCAGCATTTGGGTCAACATTGTTGTTCCTCCTTGTGATGGCCATTCTGGGTAATTATTACAACGAGTTATTAGCACACATTAAATCCTGCTAATTACGCTCACGCTCAACTCCTCGGGTTCCCCGTGACTTTCCCCGACTCGAGCAGGGACCCTGTGCTTCAGATAGTAGGAGCTCTACTACTACCTTCCACGCCTATCCTTGCTCGTTCCGAGTCCCATCCCGAAGTACCCAAGTAGTTCCTTGCCGACAGTTTTAACCCATATGCCCGTACCAGCATATGTCAACACTCTTCCTAGTTCACTAGGAATTTCACCCTATCCCATTACCCTTGCTATGATGAAATCTCCACTAGTCATGACGAGCCGCCTCGCGAATGCACAGTCGCATACAGTGTGAAATCAGATAGACATTCGAATAAGAGATTCTATCCCACAACGGTTAGACGCAGACAAGAGCTGCGCAATAGAACTAAATCAAGCATTCTAAGGCTATATGGTTCCTACTGCATGCAACTTATAAGGCACTCACTTAACAACCTATCAGGACTAGCATAAATTCCTACTAGCAAGTAATAACCATGCAGTACAGTGTAATAAGCACCAGGCAATCTAGCATACATACTCCTATGTTCTAGAAAGCAATAAATTACACTAAGTACTCCACCTTTTTCCCTTGGCATCGGCTGACTGTACACACTGCGCCTTCGGTCACCGTTTCGACAACGTACTTTTCCTTTCTTTTATTTCTCAAATATTTTAAAAGGGAAAAAGATAATCTCGAGCCGCAAACTTGAGTTCAGACACACCGAAATGTGTTTGATTCGCTCAAGCCGTGCTCTGATACCATTCTGATACATCCCCAGTCCAACGTACACGATATTCTCTGCTTTGCGGATACCCTCTACATAACAGCATGCCGGCACCGCTCACGGTTTTGTTCCTGCCCACACATGCATACGCGGGACGCACCCAGACCGCACCCTATGACAGGCAAAAGGCCTCATGCAAGGAAGGTATCCATCCACCCTTATAAGGAGGACTTCGTTCCCCCTCCTAGCCGATGTGGGATCTCACAATCCACCCACCTAAGTGGGATCAGCGTCCTCGTTGACACATCGACCCGGTGACCGGCTCTGATACCAACTTGTAACATCCCAAAAATTACTATAAATTTGAACTTTTTTTTAAAAAAATACCTTCTTAATTAAATAAACCATAAGTGTTCAAAGCCCATTAAACGTTTATCAAAATCTCGTTAAGTTAAATAACCAAATCCAAATAACACAGCGAAAAAAATGTAATGATTCTAAACATAATGTCTCAAAGTAAAAAGTCGTGAAAGTCTCCACAACGCGCCAGTGTGTACCGTCACGCCTTACTGCCACTCGTACCTGAAACAGTAAATTGTAGGGAAAGAGTAAGCACGAAGCTTAGTGAATTCAAACACATACGTAAAATAGCAATCATATGAACACCACCCCTATCAGCAGATAGATATAACAATTAACACATGCCAGTCTAAGAACACAAGCAAACTCAAGCAAGATCACATGTGTATGTATCCATCAGTCTCCCTAAATTCATACAACACCGGTACACGTATACCTCGGTCTCCCCGAGTTCATACAACACCCATGTACGTATTCCTCAGTCTCCCTGAGTCCTCGGTCTCCCCGAGTTTTATACAACACCCAAGGTCTTATGCTAGACACTAACACAATCGGATATTACCCACAACCAAATCAGCTAACACACACGAGCTACCGCAATGCACATATAATCCCTATCCTACGCAGTGAGAGAACTCACCTCGAAAAGCAAAGTAGAACACCACGAACAGCGACAAGGACCTGTCAACTCCAACTCACTTCTTTCCACCTCGTGACGACGACACAGCAGCGACCACACGAAACTCCGTCTCCCTCTCTCTCTCTCTCCTTCTCACGCTGCACTTCGCTCTCTCCGGCAAGAACAGCGGTGGCGCCGGCGATGCTGGGGGTTCGGCGGTGGCAGCAGATAGGGAAGAAGATGGTAGGGATGCGCTTAGGGTTTTTCTTGTGGTGTTTCTTGCGTGCGACTATAACCGGGAACGAAAAGGGGAGGGGGTCGGTTCTTAAACCGATCCCATGCAAACATATACCACCAATATGCACTTCTAGTCCCTCACTTTCAAACCCTTACACAACAAGTTAAGGTTTTTACCTATTTTAACATTCTTGGTCTTCCCTAACAAAACCCGTTAATACAATTTCGCTTAGAGAAAGATATTAAATAAATAAATACGAAAAAATAAAACCATACCGAGACACGGGCTTTACAGTAAGTAAGTATATTTTTGGAATATTTTATATTTTATGCTATGTATGCTTCATTTTAGACTGGGTTGTTACAATTGGAATCATTGGAAGTCTAAAGAAGATGATGTTTGGGTTAGTCAAAAATGTGGCGTAGTAGATGCGAATACTTTAAAGAATGCGAATTGTTTCTTATGTGTGAAAGAATTATCCGAAAAAGTAATAGTTGGAGATCAAAGAATGTGTAGTAAATTCGAACACATGTGTCGTTTCAAGAGGACTTGGTCCAATGCCTTAAGTTAGAATTTTGGTGCAACTGTTTGGTCATGTATAGTAACGAGGATGTGTTACCAGCATGTGGAAAGGTCGGAATAGAGAGGCGAGTAATGTTTGAGAGGCGGTGCTCCACACTAATGTGGGGAGGTGAAGATAGTACGTTGGACTAAGTGAGTAGTTTAGAAGAAGTAAGCTTGGTAGTAACACCGAAAGGGTGGAGTAGTGTATGTAGTTTAACATCGATAAGTGTACGAACTCCTAGGAAGAGTATAGAGGAAGGGGATTTGTGTATGTTTTAAGTGTGGGAAAAGAAGTGTAGGAAGACAGTCAAATAGGTTTGAGTTGATAATGTTGTGAGAAATGTTCAAACGAACCGGTCGTTCAGTGAGAAGCTATAGAGAATAGTTTTGTGTGACCATGACTACTCCTCCTAGTTGAGTGAGGGCGACCTTGCAGAATTCAAGCGATGAGTAGTTGACCTTTGTCATTATTGAACGAGCAGGAACAGTAGCCTACGAGTGGGAGTAACAGTAAGAATTAAAGGGGATGCACCCAACGTTCCATGTTTCGAATTTAAAGAGGTGTTTGATTGAGTCAGATGTGACAGTACCTCAGGAAGGTGTCAGTTTTGGTGAGGGGCTGATTTACGTAGAAGAAACCGTTGAGAGGGTGGACCGCAAGATTCGCAAGTTAAGAAACAAGGATATCATACTGGTAAAAGTTCAGTGGCAGTTCTTAGAGGGCAAGAGGAAACTTGAGAGGTAGAAGCGGACACGAGGTTTAGGTACCCGCATCTTTTCAACAGCGGAATTCCGGGGACGGTATTCTTTTGAAGGGGGGTGTTGTAATAACCGAGAAATCGTTTAAGTGAAAAGATTAAATTTTGTGGAAAATTGTGGTGAAGTTGAAAGTCTAAAGGCTGAAGTGTAATTTGGTAAAAGATATAATAACCCTTGAAGTGGGCTCAAAACCCTAGAAGCTAATCAGTGGTAACTGTGGGTGGCGGCTGAGATAGAGAGAGAGAGCAGAGAAAGGGGTCGCTCATATTGCAATTGGAGACGAAAGCTTAGCGATCGTCGAAATGTCGAAGAGGAAAGAGTAATGAATTATGATTCTACATCAATGCTTAGTAGGTAATCTCAAATCCTAATCTATAATTTAGAGTTCTGTCTGATTGATTGGTTTGTTTATGGGATTCTTTATTTTAGAGTTTAAAGGGGATGTTTAAAAAGGAATTAAATGTGTATGTTAGAGTTAGAAAAATGGTAGAAGGGAAGAGTTTGATTAATTGATTTAAATGGGTTAATCTTTCAGTACTAAGAATTAATCTGTGCCTCGCCATGTAAGTCCCGGAATTGTAAGATCCGGAATAGAAACTTTTGTGTTCCGAAATCGGGATAAAAAAATTAAAGATCCGGAACCTTTTAAGAACCGGAATTTGAACTCGATAGATCCGGAAGTTGCCAAATTAAAAGATCCGGAAGTTACCCAAAGGAGATCCGGAATTGATGTTAATAGGACTGACCTGGAACTTCTTTTCATAGTGGATCCGGAACTCTCCTTTTTATTGATTGGGCCTCTGTTGTGGTGTTGGGCCATTAATGGAGACCCGGACGGTATTTAAGGTGGACCGACCCATTCTGGTATTAAATCCAACGCGGTCCGGTGATATTACATTAGTGGACCGGAATCATTTTCTTTGGGCTGACTTAAAGGACTGAAATTGTAACTAGAAATTCCGGTAATCTGTTTGAGTAATGAAAATTGGTGGGCTTTAATTAATTTAAGAATCAGTATTGGGCTTGAATGGCATAAGAACCGGAATGGGAAATTAGTTTAAGAAACTTTGTATTAAAGGTGAGATCCGGAATAAATATATGTACTTTGGGCCTAAGGAGTTTAGAGTTAATTAATGACCCAGAATCTGCTACTTGGACCGTGGTTCCGGTATTCAGTTAAGAATCCGGTATTTTATTATAGGTCTAGATTCTAGAATTGTTGAGAGTTAAGTTGAGCAGAAAATTGTTCAGGCTGAGTTTAACCCAAGACTCACTATTCCTATCGTTATCATATCATAGGTGGAACTTTAAAGTCTGAAGTCTTCGCGAGAAGAAGTGTTTAAGCGCCAGGTGAGTTTTTCTAACTAAAATACGTGATTTTACGTGTTTTCCAAAGAAAGTGATTGAGTAGAAATGCCATGTTATTTTACATGTTTTTTACTTGAATGAAAGTTAAATGTTTTACTGATTATGGTGTTTTACAAACATGATTTGATTACAAGCTATTACGAACTACTCCATGAAAAGTATGTTTTGTTTGAAAGATGATTTAGCATAAAAGGAATGATTTATAAAGCTTTCACATTTCATGATTTATGATGAGCTATGTGTATGTTATGTGAAGTCGGTCTGCACAGTGGGATCAGAATACCTCGGGATCCGATGATCCCTTGGGCATATGTGACGAGCTTGTAGGAGGGAATTCGTTTCCTTCCTACTCGGATAGAGGGGAGTCTGCTTGGGCCCCGGTATGAGGAGAGAGGGGAGTCTGCTTGGGCCCCGATCGCGGTTAGCTTATGTGATCCTTAAACACTGTGCAGTACCATGAATGATACTTATGTGGAGAATGTTGATGAGTTTTATAAAATGATTTTATACTATTGTTATATGTTGTTTACGGATGGAATTCACTAGACCTTTTGGTCTAACCCTCGCTTTTCAAAACTAAACCATTTTCAGGTAAGCAATTAGTAGGAGGCTCAGGTAAGTGAGCAAGAGCAGGATAGAGTACAAATGCAGATAGAGATGGTGCTTGTGCCACTTATAGAAACTAGTATGTTCTCAGTTGTGTATAGGTTGTTTCCGCCAACCTAAGTTTTTGAGACTAATGTAATGAAATTTTGGGACCCAGTTTTGTAATGTTTATGATTAATGTTATGCATGTCCTGTTTTAAATTTTGGGCTGTTACAAAAACAAAAGCTGATATGAAGCAATGTGATTGTGCGTCTAAATCCAATTTCATGATTTCTTTAGAGCAAAAGAATACTTAGGTAACAAAGTTATTAAATGATTTTAAAAAGGAGATGACAAAGGAAAGAACTAAATTTGAAAAAGAAAGAAATACTTTTGCAAATGAAAGAAAGATTTGTATACAAAAGTTTTCCGATTTTTCGAAGAAATCAGTTGAGGAAAAGAAAGCGTTTGAGCTAAGATGTTTAAAACTAACAAAACAAGTTTCTGGCTTTGAAAAAGTTTTGATTCTTGAACATGAGAATTTTGAGAAACATAAGGTCGAGATTGAAACTGAACGACAATCTTTTGAAGCAAAGAATGTTGAGTTTTCCATGAAATTATCTGATTTGGAAAAAGTTTTGGAAAAGGAGAGAAAAGAGTTTGATGAAAAGAAGAGTTTGTTTGAGAAGGAAAAGAAAAGTTTTGAGAAAAAGAATATTGGGATTTTTACTAAAATATCAAATAAGAGTAAGAGTTTGGAAAATGATTTTAAGACTGAAAGAAAATATTTTGAGGCTGAGATTTTAAAGCTAACAAGAAAGTTATCTTATATGGCTACATATTGTATGAAGGAGAAGAAGGTTAAATCCGATATTCAAAGAAAATTTGATTTGTTGTCCGAAGAAAGAAATGTTTTGTCTAACAAAGTTAAAGAACTTGAAGACATAATCTCTACAGTTGAGGTTTCAAAACAAGTTAGTCCTGACACTATTTGAGCAAAAATAGGTTGATTAACAGTAACCATAACCGACCCCACACGGAACTTGCCTCACCTTTGAGGGGGCATTTATTGGCTCACTCAGCGGGTGAGGCTAGTGGAGGGGTCTGGGATCGAACCCATTATGTATTTGAGCAAAGTCACCCCATTGCCAGCTGAGCTACACGCCAGAGGCAGTCCTGACACTATTGTTCAGACTCCACTTGTTGACTCAACTGATTCTGAATATTTGTTTAAAACGGATTCAAGTTCAATTCATAATGATGTTTCTTCAAAATGATTTGACAGATCAAAGGGTTTTTTCAAAAGATCATATTCGTCCTTCCAATCTTTTTTATAATCATTTTGTTAATAATTCAGATGCTTCTATTTTAAAGTCTGGTCTGTTTTCAAAAGAGTAAAGATGTTTTGGAAAGTAAAAGGATCTTCACTTGAGAAACATGCTCTGAAATCATCTGTTCCCAAGACAAATGCCAAGAAGAACAATGCTTCTAAAGGTAAATATTTTGTTAAACCTGATCTTGTCTATTCTACAAATCATTGGATCAGGTTATCACAAAAGGGTATTTGTTGTTCTTACTATGGAACTAATGGTTTTTTTAAAAATGAGAATATTCAGTATTGGTATGGTGCTTATAATATTTCTTCAAATCGAACTGCATATGACAAGCCAGGACTCAAGTTCTGTTGGGTACCAAAATCTACTTAATTTGTTTTGTAAGTTCATCATGTGTAGTGCTTAATGTCAGATATATTATAAACACATGACCGGAAAACAGAAGAGAAGTGTGCATATCTTTGAAGAGGAGTATATGTGCTTTTAATTCTTTATATACTGAATTACATACATATTTTCAGGAGAAGAGATTCTAATTTTTGAATTATATGTGTGCTTACTGATAAATCTTTCTGTATTTTGTAGGGGGGGAGATACAAACTTTTGAGTAAATCAACTCAGGACTCGTACTTTAGAGATTCAAACTTCTAAACGCATCAGTTTATAACTCTTTCTTCAACGACCATGACTTCTGGATTTACTTTAATCCTAGTATTTCAGAACTCGTTTTAATGATTAAGGATTTTAGAATCTTTTGCAGATTTTGAGGGGGAGCTTATATGATTTTCAATCCGTTTATCATGATTTGAGGGGGAGCTTAAACATCTCAATGTTAGCATCTTCTGAACTCAATCTGAGATTGTTTGAAAGAAGGACGACTTTCAAGCATGAAAAATGTGTTCTTAAATGTTTAAACCATTTCTCTATTTTAAATAGGTTTTATAAATTTGGAAGTGTGATTTTAAAATGTTTTTCATGTATATGTCAGATTATATCATTATCTTGTTATTACCATGTCTCAAAACGAAACATTTTTCGAAGGTAATACTTTCGTTTGTATTTCAATTTTGTTGAGCATCATATATTCTTTCATCTTGAGAAATTAAACGTGTCTTTCAGATATTGTTTATATTAGTTCATATAAACAAATTCAATTCTTTGATACCCTAACCTTACATGATTATCTTTCATAATATTTTATCTGATTGATACATTGTCAGATTCTCAAACAAGTTTTTCGAATTCATTTCATTCTTTCAATATTCTTGTTGTGAGAATTCTTCATTGTTCAAATGCTCAAATATTCATGATAATTCTTGCAGAGCATTCATTCTTATGACAATGTCATTCAAATGTTGAGATTAATACTTGTTCAAGCTAAACCGTTGAACAACACACGTTTTTAGGACAAAATTTCATAGGGTCAGTGTGAGAACTTAAAGAACTTCTATGGATTCACGTTAACCAGTGTTTCCAACCCAAGAAGTTATCCTTGAGTGATTGAGGGATGAGGGGTCTACATAAAAAATTTAGGGAGATAACTCATCCGGTTGAGTAATCTCGGTGTGCTGAGGTAAAATGAAAAAGAGAGTTTGGTTAGAAGTGAGCGGATTAAAAACAGAAAGAGGGTGTGAGAAAAGAGTTAAAAGAATAAGAGAACTCTACACCAACCATTTTCTGAGTCGGGCAGCCACATTACTGATTGATTCACATTCTTTGGTGATCATCATTGAAATAGGCAATGAGCCTATGCCAACTCTTGCTTTAACCCCACCAGTTGTTGGTGATTTTAGTGAAATCATCAGGTTCATTTTGTGTAATTGGATTCACAAAGGTAATAATGGGGTTGTTAGCTAAGCTATAACATGAGTTAGGAGGTGTGGAGTGCACACTCGTGTAAGCTAACTAGAACCCGGGATTGTTGGACGGTTAAGATTGGCACGTTACAAAGCGGTTTTGTGAACTGGGCGTCGGGGCCAGTGCTAGCGCCAAGACTGGCGCCAGGGTCTGTTTGTTGTTGGTGCGCATGCCGACGCTAGTTGGCTGGCGCGGATACTGGCGCCAGGCTCTGTTTTTTGTTGGCGCGCATGCCGGCGCGAGTTGGCTGGCGCGGAAACTGGTGCCGGCGTCGAAACAGGCGCCGGCGTCTGGACTGTTTCTTCACGTTTGTAACTGCCCTCTTTAATTCCACAATCAATCTCATTAAGTGGGATATTATTATCAGTATCAATATGAGTCGGTTACGATTCTCTAAGGTGTATAAGTATGAGTCGATTTCTGCCTTAATCGACACACTGAAAAATAGAGATTATCCTCGAGTGAATTTCGTGATACCCGGGCAGTATAGGGTCGAAATATCACTTACGGAAAGCGAGCTCTCACGCGATCTCTGTTTCTATCCAAGTTCTATCACTATTTCTCTCC
This sequence comes from Saussurea involucrata, assembly GCA_033807775.1. NCBI lineage: Eukaryota > Viridiplantae > Streptophyta > Magnoliopsida > Asterales > Asteraceae > Saussurea > Saussurea involucrata. The sequence continues at coordinate 321,054 of CM066318.1, forward strand.
CACGATTTCCCGAAATCCCCCAACAATCGTAAGTGATATTTCTCGTTCATCGTGAAGAAGAGATGGAGAGTGATCAGTCCGTGAGAGACATGACGTCCAAGTTCACAAAACTTAAGAAGTTCGAAGGCGTTGATTTCCGTAGATGGCAGAAGAAGATGCACTTCTTGCTGACGACGTTGAAGGTCGTGTACGTGCTGAGTACCCCGATACCGGAGGTGATGGAAAACGAGACGTTGAAGATGACCCGGCGTCGCGGCAAATGGGAGAACGACGACTACATCTGTCGTGGCCACGTCTTGAACGGTATGTGTGACTCCCTCTTTGATATCTACCAAAACGTTGAATCTGCCAAAGAGCTATGGGACTCTCTTGAGTCCAAATACATGGCGGGGGATGCTTCTAGTAAGACGTTCCTGGTTAGTAATTTTAATAATCACAAAATGGTGGACTCAAGGCCGGTGATGGAGCAATACAATGAGCTCCTTCGCATTCTCGGCCAATATGCTCAAGATGATATGAAGATGGACGAATCCATCTCCGTATCGAGTATTATTGATAAACTGCCCCCCTCTTGGAAAGACTTCAAACATATGTTGAAACACAAGAAGGAAGAGGTGTCCCTTGTACAACTCGGTAGTCACTTGCGCATAGAGGAATCTCTTCGGGCGCAAGAGGCTGAGAAACCTAAGATAAAAGAGGTTAATGTACCTTCGGTAAACATGGTTGAAGAGGGAAAGTCCAACAACTTCAAGGGAAAACGTAAGTTCAACGAAGCCAAGAAAGGGCCCAATAAAAAGGTTAAATTAAACTGTTGGACCTGTGGGATGACCGGCCATCTCAAGCGGGATTGTCGGGTTGTCAAGAATAAGAATGGAGCAAGCACGAGTGGTAGTGGGCAAGGATCCAAGGATCAAAACCCACGGCAATGTCAGTTTCTTGACTTTGGTTTTAATCGAATTTGAATTATGTACCACTAATAACCGAATCATTTTACGTGCAGGATGATGATGTAGCTTGGTGGATCGACTCGGGTGCTACGAGTCATGTATGCAAGGATCGCCGTTGGTTCACCTCCTTGGAACCGGTTGAAGACGGATCAATGCTACACATGGGGAACGAGTCGAGTGCTTCCATTCTTGGTCGTGGCTTAGTTAGGCTAGAATTTAGTTCTGGCAAAATAGTTGAACTTTTAGATGTTTTGTTTGTACCACGAATTCTAAAGAATTTGGTTTCTGGTAGCATCTTGAATAAGTTAGGATATAGGCAAGTTTATGAGTCGGACAAGTTTATCTTGTCAAAGGGTGGCTCTTTTGTTGGATTTGGTTATTTGTTAAATAATATGTTTATGTTGAATTTAAATAAAATGAATTTTGTTTCAAATTATGTTTTTGTTTCAAATGGCATTTGTGTTGATTCTAATTTATGGCATGCAAGACTTGGTCATGTTAATTTTAAACGTATGGTTGAAATGTCAAAAGACGGTCTTATTCCGGCTTTTGATATTAAAACCGAGATGTGTAAAACTTGCATGTTAACAAAGATCACTAGACAACCTTTTCCTAACGTGAAAAGGGACTCGTCGGTGCTTGAATTAATGCATAGTGATCTTTGTGATTTGCATTCAACTCCATCTTTTGGTAATAAAAAGTATGTTGTCACTTTTATTGACGACGCTTCACGGTTTTGCGATGTATATTTGTTACATTCAAAAGATGAAGCGTTGGTTAAATTTAAAGTTTTTAAAACGGAGGTTGAATTGCAAATGAATTGCTTAATAAAGTGTTTACGCACCGATCGTGGTGGGGAATATTACGACCCCATGTTTTTCCAATCCGTAGGAATCATTCATGAAACTACAGCGCCTTATACACCACAGCAAAATGGTATGGCGGAACGGAAAAATAGAGTTCTCAAAGAAATGGTGAACTCTATGTTATCCTACTCAGGTTTGAGTGATGGATTTTAGGGTGAAGCCATGCTAACGGCTTGTTATTTGCATAATCGAGTTCCTAATAAAAGGAACAAGATTACCCCATACGAACTTTGGTTCAAGAAAAGGCCTAACTTGAGTTATATTCGAGTTTGAGGCTGTCGAGCGGTGGTTCGACTACCCAAACCCAAAAGAAAGACTTTGGGTGAGAAAGGTATTGACTGCATCTTTGTTGGATATGCCGAGCATTCCAAAGCTTATAGGTTCTATGTTATTGAACCTAATGATTCTATAGCGATTCACACCGTTATAGAATCGAGAGATGTAATTTTTGATGAGACTAGATTCTCTTCAATGCCTAGGCCAAAGGACATAGTTCCAAGAACTAGTGAAACTAGTGAGGTTAAAGAACAAGCAATTGTTCCAACCGAATCTCCGATGCTTCGAAGGAGCAAATGAGGAAGGATTGAAAAATCCTTTGGTCCCGATTTCCATGTATACTTGGTAGAGGGATCAAGAGATGAGATTGGATCCCAATTCCTTTACTGTTATAGTGTTGAGGAGGATCCAAAGTCATTTGATGAGGCTATGAAGTCTCAAGATATTGCTTTCTGGAAAGAAGCAATACATGATGAGATGGACTCCATCATGGGGAATAATACTTGGGTATTATCGGACTTGCCACCGGGTTGCAAACCTTTGGGATGCAAGTGGATCTTCAAAAAGCTCTCTCCTTCTCCTCTCTATTATTAACGGCTAACCTAAGCTCCCTAAAGGAGGTTTTGCCGATTTCTCCAAAAACAAACAAAGAGTTCAAGTGTGGTGTTTACGGGATTGCATAGAGAAGAAAGGAGGCGATTTCTTGCTACCTACACGACTACATCTTTGGGGTGTGCTCCTGGTAGAGAGAATCTAGCTATTGGTTTCTTCACCGTCATCAAAAAGGTCTTTCTAATCCTTCTCTTTTTTATGTTACTTGTATATTTTGATTGTAACCCGATCTCTGGAAGATTATGTGTTGTTTTGCTTCCGCTATGTTTGATCTAAAGTTTTGTAATACACACAATACAACAATAAGATGTTACCGGATGAGTAGGTTGTAAGTAAAAAATTTGTAGAAAATAGGAAAAGATGAAATTTGTTGGATTAATTGAGAAAAAAAAGTTTATTACATAAAATAGGAACTAAGTCAAACTTTGTTACATTTTTGTGCATTTTGGCCATACATATATTCTATATAAATGTATTTTATGCATTATAAAGAATTTGATAAAATGTTTTGGCATGTTTGAATACAAACACACAACTTATACTTTTTAAATTTGTTTATTGATTATTGACAAATCAAAAACATAATTACAAATTGTTGCAGAAATAGAAGAGGTAAACCTATCCTAAACAATATATAAGAATAACTAAGTTTCTTGCACAGAAAATAGAGAGAATAAGAGAGAAAAGAGTTTGAAGAAAGAATTCTTCAAAGGCAAAATGAGAGATCTCTCTTTAGATGGTCTTCACCACCTATTTACACCCTATGCAATTAATGCAAGTTAGAGGGTCTTTATTGGATGCATGCCTTTGACCTTTATCCAAACCATGTTTTTGGTCGTATGTGAACAGTAGAGCAAATAGAGGGTTTGTACAAAGATAGACAAAAGCAATGGTGCTTTTGTACCTTTGTACTAGTCTTGGTTTCACTGAATGCCGCTTCAGATCATTAGTAGACTTGTCTTTGTCTTCAGCTTGGTCTTCGACTTCTGTTGAGTGTTTCTTTCAGCGTGAGGGTTTTCTTAGATAGTTACCTTAAGCTAACTGTTACAAGATATTGTTCAACAATCACTGAACAGGCTCAACATTTGATCGCCGAAACTGAAACTACTAAGCAAAAACAATTCTAAGTAATTTTCACCAAGTATAAAGATCATCATCACATCACTAAGAGAGTTTGGATCAACACATAAACCATAATTGTTCAATAAGCTTAAATCTTACGTATTCCATGTAGATATCTCAGGTAAGGAGTAAAGAGAGATAGCATGAAGTAGTACTATTCTAGTCAACAACAAAGGTTGTTGTATTATAAGCTGTTAACTTACGGTTACGCTGATGTTTCAACTATGATGTAACTAATAAAACGTGGAAAAAAAATAAAAGTTTAACTTAGTTCACATGCAATTGGTGGTACTAAAGTTTAAAGAAAGTATCGACACCCATTTTGGAAGTTAAGGCGTTGCAATCATTAACTAAAAACATGTTCCCTTTTAAATTTGATTTTGAAACAAAACTTTGGCTTCTAAACCTTTGTTGAATCTATGTGTATATGTATAATGGCATTTCGAACTTCAATTTCTTGGTTTAAATTTGTGTTTTATTTGTTTTATCATCTCATTATGCCGAACTAGGGCTCAAAATCAACGACATAGTATCACGACATGAGGTATTGACCCATAATGTAAAATACAAATGGTCAGTTTGTAAAAGATTTTTGAGAGAGGATGGATAGATAGATACACTATTGTGAATTTAAGCACAATTACGGAAAACAATTAAACACTAGAATATATGTTTATGCAATAGATTTTTTGGGGCACCCATGGTTGGGTTCACACACAACAATTATACACGCAACACCATACGGAACATTATATATATATATATAGGGTTACAGTAAGAAGCATAAGAAAAGATTTGGATCCTTGGATCAATCTTAATTGAAGATGAAAATTAATGAGTGTTGGTCCCGAAGGCCTATACAAGTTTGTAGAAGGGGGGGGGGGGTTGAATACAAACACACAAATTTTACTTTTCTAAATTGTTTATTGATAAATCATTAACAATTTACAGCTTGTTGCGGAAACAAGATTAAGGATAAACCTAAATCTAAACAAGTTGGAACACTAAGGTTTCTTGCACTAAGAGAGATAAGGAAATTACTAATAATAACCTATCTTGAGATAAGAGATTGAACTTGTCCAGAGTTAGCAAGTTGCTTCAAATGAAGTGGGTTCATCTCTTTATATACAGCATGCATTTAATGCAAGTCAGTATACACTTTACACGTGTCATCAGCTGGTTGGTTGCATGTCATTGACCTTGGTTGACAACCTTAGTAGCCACATGGATGAACAGTGTAGTATCAGAGTGGTTGTACGATTTCAGATAGTCGGAGGTTCTTTTCTGACATTTCGTACGGAGTCGTGCAAGGGAGGTTAAGACAAAAGTACTTTTTACGGAGGACTTCATGATCAGCTTTCGTTGATTCAGCGATTATCATTTTCTATTCAGCGAATGATAAAGTTCAGCGATAGCTGAAGTCTTGTACTTGATACTTCACATTGAGTGGACAAATCTGAGTCTTCGCTGATCCGCATAAGTTCATTAGGAGACTTGTCGCTGGTTCTTGAGCTTGATCTTCGACTTCAGCGTAGAACCTTTGTTGACGTGAAACTTGTCTTCAGGGATCATAAGTAAACAACTAACTTATCAGCGATCATCATAATGACTGAACAGACTCAGAGCATTAATGATGAACAGTGTTCGCTGAATGTTTAATTTAAAAGAGCGAGAGTTCCTATCAGCGGTACTGTAAGATCTTAGTACTTATCAGCGATAGTGAAACTCTGATACATATTGTTTACTTACAATTTTCACTAAGTATATAAGAGAGGGTCATTATCAAATCACTGAGGGTTTGGATCAACAATCTCCCCCTATTTGATTATGACATAGCAACAAAGAAAATTGCTAAGTATGAAAACATAAGGATAAAAAGAAATCATAAAATATTTGTCCCTTTTACTGTTTTCTGGGATCTTTTCAGTACTGATGGAGTAAAGTACATTCGCTGAAATCTTTCTTTAAAACTTTGAATCAGGTTACAAAGAGAAATGGAAAGATTACAAGTACGAGCGAAATAAATTACAAGTACAGAAGAATAACTGATACAATAGAGAAAAAGGTGATCATATCAGCTTATAAAGGTTCTTCCTTGATGAGAAGTTCATCAAGGGTCTTTGTTGTGGGGATCATCCAGTCAGGGACATCTTCTCCTTGATTCTTTTTCTTCAGAGTTGCTTCAAAAATCAAGGGCTTCAGGTGTCTAGCTTTGATGTTGCGTCTGACTTCACACCAGTATACGAGATCTCTGAGTTGTTCGATGGGAGCGATGTCTAGTTCAGAGATACGTTGAAAGTGATGATTTCCATAGTAGTCTAAAAAGAATATACCATAGGGATCACTTACAACTGTGCCAGGAATGAATGTTTCTCCAGGTGGTAGAGAGGTGTCAAGCATTGAGAGATCGGCATCAGGGCCAACAATTTCAGCACGAGAGAAACCAATGCCCGTTTCATTCCGAATATGAGGACCTGAACCAGAGGCTTTCTTTTTCTTATCAGGGACTTTTCTTGGTTGAGGAAGAGTAGGAGGAATATCCACAGCAGATGAAAGCAGGTCGATCTGTTTGTTTAAGATCTTCTCGACATGGCTATTGAACTTTGAGCGCGATCCCTGAATGGCTAATTTTGTTTCTAACCATTCAGAGAGACCAAACGTTTCTAAGATAGCAGCATAGAAAGTTTGCTTGGTTTCGTCATCTCTGTAGATGTCCACTTCAACAACAGGAACTTCAGCGTACAGTCTTCCTCTGATGTTTGCCTTGACGATTTTGGATGGTCTAGATCGATAGGTCAGCATTTGTTTAGCCCATTCCAAAGTCGTATCAGAGACCTTAGTCTTTTCTCTAACGATCTCTTGAGCATCATCCCATAGCTGACGTTGAACATCAATGGGAACTCTTTTCAGCTTGGGGTCTTTTATTGATCGTTGAGTAAGTTTGATGGCGTATTCTCTGTCTTTTTCTTCAGCTTCCTTTCTTTCAGCGAGTAGGCGTTCAGCTCTGAGGTGTTCCTGGTATTCAGCTTTGGAAATTCTGAACTTTGGAGGAACTGAAGGAAGTTGATCACGCCTCAGAATGATTCGCTGATCCTCGAAGCGCTTTATTATTTCCTCTCTTCTTTTCTGATCCTCTTCACTTAGCTTTTGAGGAGCTAAGGAAGGTCTGCGATTGTGCGATAGTAGATGTTCTTCTGGTTCATCAGTCTCAGAGATTAAATCTAAGACTGGGATTATTTCTTCAGCAGCAGCTGGTATTATTGGTGAAGTCGCAGTTGTGGAGCCTACAGCGATATCCTCAAACAGGGGAGAGGACTAGATGAAACACAGCGATCTTACGAGTAAGAACTTGGGTAGAATCAGATAGAGAGAATTGGTTCAAGTGTATAGGCTTGGGTAGTAGAACTGATAGTGTATGATAGAGGAGGGATGGAGTGAGAGATGTTTATCATACCTGACAAACCGGCTTTTCAAGCAAGATCATCAGATTGTCATCTTCAGCGACGCTTTTGCCTTTGCCTTTCTCAGCTCCAGAGGCTGAGGGCTTTGTCTTTGTCCGCTCCCCTGAAGGTTCATTTATCGAGATTCCCTTAAGAGCTTTGATCTTTTGAGCAGGTTTGACGATAAAGAAGTCATCGTCATCTTCGTCATCATCATCATCATTCTTTGGAGAAGAAGATGGTTCATCATCAGGGATGTCGACGGCTTCATCATCTTCTGCTTCGGATTCAGTTTTCTCAGCTTCTTCTTCGAGTTGCTCCCCCTCAGATATAGAGGCGAGCTTCTCGGTTTCCTCAGGGTTTTCATCTCCCTGAGGTCCAGCGGTGGTTTCTTCAGTATTCGTCTTCTCTCCCCTGATAGATTCATCATGGGAAAGGTCTTCAGCGCTCTTGGCGAGGTCTTCAGCGCTCTTCTCCCCCTCTTTTTCATGATGACTGGTGGAGGAATGGGTAGATTCAGCAGCGTTGGTAGGTTCTCTGTCTTCTTGGCCAGAGAGACCTACACAAACTTCAATCTTTGCTAATCTGTCTTCTAGGCCAGAAATAGCAGGATTGATCTTCCCGAGCTCAATGCGATCCGCCGCTGTAAAATGTTCATATTCAGGGACAGGGGCAGGAGCAGGAGTATTCGCCTTGTGCAGCAGCTGTTCGATCATAGTCTTCATCGAACCAACGTCGGTCTGTTGATCCAAACCCTCAGTGATTTGATAATGACCCTATCTTAAATACCTAGTGAAAATTGTAAGTAAACAATATGTATCAGAGTTTCACTATCGCTGATAAGTACTAAGATCTTACAGTACTGCTGATAGGAACTCTCGCACTTTTAGATTAAACATTCAGCGAACACTGTTCACCATATCGCTGAGTCTGTTCAGTCCTTATGGTGATCGCTGATAAGTTAGTTGTTTACTTATGATCCCTGAAGACAAGATTCACGTCAACAAAGGTTCTACGCTGAAGTCGAAGATCAAGCTCAAGAACCAGCGACAAGTCTCCTAATGAACTGATGCGGATCAGCGAAGACTCAGATTTGTCCACTCAACGTGAAGTATCAAGTACAAAACTTCAGCTATCGCTGAACTTTATCATCTGCTGAATAGTAAATGATAATCGCTGAATCAACGAAAGCTGATCATGAAGTCCTCCGTACAAAGTACTTTTGTCTTAACCTCCCTTGCACGCCACCGTACGAAATGTCAGAAAAGAACCTCCGAAAATCTGAAATCGTACAACCACTCTGATACTACACTGTTCATTCATGCGGCTACTAAGGTTGTCAACAAAGGTCAATGACATGCAACCAATCCGCTGATGACACGTGTAAAGTGTATACTAAATTGCATTAAATGCATGCAGTATATAAAGAGATGAACTCACTTCATTTGAAGTAACTTGCTAACTCTGGACAAGTTCAAATCTCTCAAGATAGGATTTTATTAGTAATCTCCTTATCTTTCTTAGTGCAAGAAAACCTTAGTGTTCCAACTTGTTTAGATTTAGGTTTATCCTTAATCTTGTTTCCGCAACAAGCTGTAAATTGTTAATGATTTATCAATAAACAATTTAGAAAAGTAAAATAGTGTGTTTGTATTCAACCCCCCCCCCCCTTCTACAAACTTGTTTAAGCCTTTCGGAACCAACAAGTGGTATCAGAGCAGATTTGTTTAATCTCATAAACAAGATCTAATCTAAGATATTTCTCTTCCTTGCTATTATCTGAAAATGGCCAACTCAAACACAAACACTCACTATATCGACAATGGTTCTCTTGCAAAACCCCCTAGATTTTCCAGAGACAACTTCAACTTATGGAAAAATAGGATGACACTCTTCTTAGAAAGTGTAGACCCTACTATACCTTACTATCTTGAAAACGGTCCACACATCCCTGTAACGATTGATCCTGCCGTTCCAGCCACTGCAACTAGAGCTGCTATTCCAGAAAGGCTGATTCCAAAGGAAATCCATCATTGGACCGATGAAGACAAGAAGAAAGTGGCTATAGATACAAAAGCCAGATCCATACTATCCATGGCCCTTCCTGACGAAGTCTACCATTCCGTCATGAACCTGAAATCCTCAAAAGCCATGTGGGACACAATATGTGTTCAGTATGAAGGAACGTCTGAAGTCCAGGATTCAAGAAAGATCAACCTGGTAAGACAATACGAAAGTTTCATCTCTGGTAAGAATGAAACTCTCTCTGAAGTACATCAACGTTTTAATTGCTTAATTATAGATCTTAAAAGGGTTGGTAAGGAATATTCTAACTTTGAAGTTCTGACAAAGTTTTTAGAATGTTTACCTGAAAGCTGGGACAATTATTCCATGTGTCTCAAGCTGTCAAAAGATCTAAGATCAATGACACTTGCTACCTTATATGGCACATTGCTGAATCATGAGCAATCTAGCCATCTTAAGAAGAATCTTGTAAAAGATTCCAAAAGCACCCCTGTTGCTTTAATCTCAGAGGAACCTTCTACTCAGCGACCCGTGGTCACTATCACTGAGTTAGAAAGTAACTCTGAAAGATCATCAGATTCTGATTCTTCAGATGATGAATCCTTGGCTCTCCTAACTAAAAAGTTCAGGAGATTCGCCAAGAAGAAAATGTTTAGAAAGAACAAAACTCTTTCTATAGCTGACAAGCCTAAGTCATCAGCTTTTGTTGATAAGGCTACTGCTACTTGTTTTAACTGCGAAAAGACAGGTCATTTCGCTAACGAGTGCAGGTCAAAGAAAATCATGAGACCTTCAGCCTTTACAAAGAGATCCTTTGTTCCAAGGAATAAAGACGACAAATACTTAAAGCTAAAGGAGAAGTATGCAAAGCTGAAAAGCTTTAAGAAGAAGGGAAAAGGCCTAATGGCTGACTATGATTGGGCTGCTTCTGATGAAGAAGCCTCATCATCTGATTCTGAAGATGATGAAGCAAATCAATGTCTCATGGCCAAGATTGAAGAAGAGGAAGAAAGTTCAGACATTCCCTCCACTTCAACATCTGCCATTCAGGTATCACCCTCCTTCTTTACCAATATTGTAAATATTGATGAAGCTGATAGTCTCCGTAAAATCGAACTACTGACTAGAAGCTTATACGAAGCCATGAACGGCAATGCTGTGGTTGAAAACCAAAATCTTGATCTCGCTGAAAAGCTTAAAAATTGCCACCTTCAAATAGAAAAGCTTTCTAAATTTGAAGAAGATTTTAAAGATCAAGTCCATTTAAATCAGCTAGTCAAAATTGAACGAGCGGAAGCTATCGCTGCATTAAAAGCTGAACAAGCTACTGTTGAAGGATGGTGTAATTCTTCAACAAAGATCACTGAGATAATTAAGGCTCAGATTCCTCTGAGTGATAAACGTGGTTTGGGTTATAAATATGATACTCCAATACCAACCACTGAACGTTCAATGCTTAAATTTGGAACGTTCGTATCCTCAGTAGCTGACACTTCTTCATCTCAGTACTCCTCGTCGATTACACCAATCCCTGAGGAAACTCCTACCTCCTCAAAAGGTAAGGAGAAAATGGTTTATTCAAAACCTACCTCTGTCTCTAAAGATAAAGGTAAAGGAATTGTAATTTATCAAAATCCTCAGAAGGGTACTTTAGTACCTAAGCTGAATGCTTCCAAAGCCTTAGTGATTCATTCACCTGGTTCTAGAAATCAGACCTCTGGATCAGTTCAGCGACCTACTCCTAGACTCAGAGTAGATATCCTTGGTAAGAAATCTGAAGAACTGAATGTTCGTCCTATTTCAAAAACCAATAGTGTACTTGGTGCTGGCACTTCTAATTCCAAATTAAAAGCTCAGCACACAAGTGGTCCTAGAACTAATTTTAGTTATAGGAAATGTTATCACTGTGGACTTACCGATCATATTGCAAGTAAGTGTCCCACAGCCACCAAAGCTGATAAGATAGCTAAGGTGAAGATAGCACCAAAGAAGACCAAACCAGTTGCAAGTCAGGTCAAGGTGACTCCTACCGCTGAGGTCAAGAAATTGACCAAAGTGAAGAAAGACAAAGCTGAATCTTCAAATGCTGCGAAGACTGCTGAACCCATTCCAACCACTTCCACTGAAAAACGCGTATACATGGTGAAGTGGGTACCCAAGCAAAACTAATCTTCCTTTGTATTGCAGGTTAAGAAGGGTATCTGGTATCTCGATAGCGGATGCTCTAGACACATGACTGGAAAGAAAAGCCTGCTCGCTGAATACAAGGAAGAGAAGGGTCCCTCTGTGACTTTCGGTGGAAATGGAAAAGGACACACCCGAGGGTATGGTGTACTTTCAAATGGTACAACATCCTTCAGAAGAGTCGCATATGTTGAAGGGCTGAAGCATAATCTTCTGAGCATCAGTCAGCTTTGCGACATGGATAACAAAGTGATTTTCACCAAGGAATCCTGCTTTGTCTCTGACAAAAAGGAGAAGATAGCTCTCAGCGGTTATCGTTTGGAAAATGTTTACGTTATAAACATGGACTCAACAACCACTGAGAACTCCTGTTTCTTCTCAAAGGCATCTTCTGATGTCAACTGGCTATGGCACAAGAGGCTTTCACATCTCAACTTCAAGACACTGAATACTCTTTCATCCAAAGAGTTAGTCACTGGTCTACCTCAACATTCATACGCCAAAGAATCCTTATGTTCAGCGTGTGAAAAAGGGAAGCAGACCAAGGCAAGCTTTAAGTCCAAGCAAGTTTCCTCAGTGTCATCTCCTCTTCAACTACTCCATATGGATTTGTTTGGCCCCGTTAACAAACAATCCATCGCTGGAAAGAAATATACGCTGGTCATAGTTGATGAATTCTCTCGTTATACATGGGTAATGTTTCTCCGTTCTAAGAGTGACACCCCTGAAGAACTCATCACCTTTGTTCGGAAGATGGAAACTCTGAACAATATGACTGTTCGCTCAATAAGGAGTGATCATGGAACTGAATTCAAAAACAGTTCTCTTGATTCCTTCCTTGAGAGCAAGGGTATTTCTCACAACTTTTCGTCAGTGAGAACACCACAACAAAACGGAGTCGCTGAAAGAAGAAATAGAACAATTATTGAAGCTGCACGTTCAATGCTCAGCGATTCTCACCTGCCTACTCAGTTTTGGGCAGAAGCTGTCAACACGGCTTGTTTTACGCAAAACAGGTCGCTGATAGTCAAAAGATTCAAAAAGACAGCCTATGAACTTTTTCATGGGAGAAAGCCTTCAATCAGCTTTCTTCACATCTTTGGTTGTCAGTGTTTCATACTGAACAACAGAGATGCCCTTGGAAAGTTTGATCCTAAGGCTGATGATGGAATCTTTCTTGGATACTCCTCAGTTTCCAAAGCCTTCAGAGTCTTCAACCGAAGAAGACAAACTGTAGAAGAAACTATTCACGTCACGTTTGACGAATCCCGTTCAGCGAACTCTAAACCGAACGCTGATACAGAAGAACTGAATCAATGGATGTTTTCTCATCTTGGTGATTCAGAAGATGTTCCCACTACTCATACTCATACAACTGAAAATGATGGTCCTACTATCATTCCCAATATGCAGAATAGTGAAGCTGAAACATCTTGGGTCTCAGCTGTTCCTATAAATACTATACCCGCAGTTGATCCAAATGTCTCAGAAATTCCATCTATTTCTCAGCAATCAGTAAATGAAGTGACAAATGCAAGCATTCCTCTCTTAGCTGATTATCCAGAAGTAGCTGAAGCCTCATCTTCAGTTTCTCCAGTTCAGACTGAGTCAGCGACGCATGCTCCGGCTCAGCGATGGACTGTAAATCACCCAATCGATCAAATTCTTGGTGATCCCAACGCTGGTATTCAGACTCGTAGAAGTGCAGGTAATATTTGTTTATTTGTTAACTTTATTTCTCTAACTGAACCAAAGAAAATAGATGATGCCCTCAGAGATCCAAACTGGGTCAGCGCTATGCAAGAAGAGCTGACTGAATTCGAAAGAAACAAAGTTTGGAAACTTGTTCGGAGACCAACTGACAAAACAGTGATAGGCACTAAGTGGGTCTATCGAAACAAGTTGGACGAACATGGTACTGTAACTCGCAACAAAGCTCGTCTTGTTGCTCAGGGATACAGACAAGAGGAAGGTATAGATTATGACGAAACCTTTGCTCCTGTAGCAAGACTTGAATCTATTCGTCTTTTCTTAGCATATGCTGTACACAAAAACTTCACTGTACATCAAATGGATGTTAAGTCAGCGTTTCTAAATGGAAAGCTGAATGAAGAAGTTTATGTGGAACAACCTCCAGGATTCTCAGATCCTAAGCGTCCAGGTTATGTTTATAAGCTGGATAAGGCACTTTATGGCTTGAAGCAAGCTCCTCGTGCATGGTATGACACTCTTTCTACTTATCTCCACCTTGAAAAATTTGAGAGAGGTAAGATTGACAAAACTTTGTTTTTTAGAAAAATAAAAGGTCATATCATTTTAGTTCAAATATATGTTGATGACATTATATTTGGTTCTACTAACCCTGAGCTTTGTACTCGTTTCGCTGATAGAATGAAAGATGAGTATAAAATGAGTATGATGGGTGAACTAACATATTTCCTTGGTCTTCAGATTAAGCAAACTGAAAAAGGAACTTTTATAAATCAGGGAAAGTATGTTAAAGATATGCTGAAAAAATTCGACTTAACTGAAAGTTCAGCTATGAAAACCCCTATGGCACCACCGCTGATACTTGATAAGGACACAGAGGGTGTTCCTGTCAATGTCACGCTGTACCGTGGGATGATCGGCTCACTACTGTATCTTACAGCTAGCCGACCCGATATTATGTTTGCAACATGTCTGTGCGCACGATATCAAGCTGAACCTAAGATATCTCATATGAAAGCTGTAAAGCGAATCTTTCGATATCTTAAGGGTACAGCGAATCTAGGTCTTTGGTATCCCAAAGATTCAGGATTCGATCTAACCGCCTATTCAGACAGTGATTTTGCAGGTTGCAAAATGGATAGGAAAAGCACCACAGGAGGATGTCAGCTCTTGGGTGGAAAGCTGGTAAGTTGGACAAGTAAGAAGCAAAACTCGGTGTCCACTTCCACAGCTGAAGCTGAGTATGTAGCCGCTGGAAGCTGCTGTTCTCAAGTCTTGTGGATGAGAAATCAACTACTAGACTATGATCTTCAGCTCTCCAAAATTCCAATCTATTGCGACAGCACAAGTGCCATCGCTATAGCAAACAATCCAGTGCTACACTCAAAGGCAAAACACATAGAAATCAGATATCATTTTATCAGAGATCATGTGATGAATGGTGATATAGAACTTCATTTTATCCCAACTGATTATCAGTTAGCTGATTTGTTTACCAAACCTCTTGATGAGACAAGATTCAACTTTCTCATCAGCGAGCTTGGAATGCTGAACTTTGAAGGATAAATCTTCAGCTGTTCACATTTAATCAGCGATACGTTTATACATTCTTGTATAGGCTCTGGATAAAATAATCTTGTACAATCCATTTCATCATCTTCTCTCTGAATAAATTGGGTTAAACTGATATCAAGGTATGTGTTCTCTGACAAAACGCATGAAAATGCAAGATTTCAAAGTCTTTCATCGCTGAATAATATTTTGAAATTTCTTAAAACCCTCACTGATATTTCTATTCAGTGCTTCATATTTTCCAAAGAGTCCCTGAGTTTTTCTTTCAAAACCTCAGAGACAACGAAAGAATGTGAAAGGACAGTTGTGACGTCATTGCAACGGATAACACCAGGCACGCTCTTTTTCTGACACACGTTTGCACGTTTCGTTGTCTATCCAATCAAATGCAAACACGTTTCCGTGTCATGATGAAAAACTTTCCCGCTCAAGTTTTTCTCTCTCTACTCTCTTCCTATATAAACACTCTCAAAGTTTATATTTGTCTTTTATGCGAGTCAATCTTTCTCCGCAAGAAAAGAACACTGTTGCATTTTGTGCTCTCAATCTTCAAGAACTGTTCATCATCTTCTTCATCAAACTCAAGGTTAATATGTTCTTATCTATTATCAAATGCAAATAACTTGTTTTCGATCTTATCATTGTTTTACACAAGATCAAACAAAAGAACTCAAAAATAAAATCATTTTCTTTCATGGTTTTATAAACACAACCATTTCATGGTTGTTCTTCAAGTTTTAAATCTAAAATCTTAAACTTGTTCTTCTTTCGTATCCATTTTTTAAACTGGAATACAAGGCTTATAGGTGTTATATTCGTTTTTTTTAAAACAAGAAAAACCCTAATCTTCATTAAGACTTTTTTGTCTGAATGAAATGGACAAAATTCGAAAAATCTTAATGGAAATTTTCTTTCCACATTAAGATATTTCTTATTTGTTAACATCTTTGGTTGAACTGATAATACAGTGAAATGGCAACTTCAAAGCTGAATGTTACCGCTGAGTCCATCTCCACTGATTCTGAGGAACTGGAAATCACCAAAGCTCCTCAGGTTAAGTTTGAGCTGGATCAACTAGACTGGACAAAGGCAAACAACCTTTCAGCGCTTCTCGAGTTTCCTCCTCGGAAGCAGGTATCCCATCTAGACGACGCTGTAAATTTTTTGAAGAATAGCCCCATCTACACAGCACTGACAATCACACCTCCTGCCAGTCAGCGTCTATTATCCCAATTCTGGTACTCTGCCAGACACACCAACCTACCCTCAGCCAAAGATCCATCTAAAACCATCGACTGCATACTCAGCGATACTGAGTATGGCACCATCAAGATAACCCCCGCAATAATCCGCAAAGCTCTGAAATTCCCTAACGCTACCTCAGAAAATCCTTTCATTCCATTTCCTGACCACAAGAAGCACGCTGACAGGGAAGAAATCATTGCTTTCCTTGATGCGATGGGTTACATCTGGGAGACTGGAAGAGATAAGATACCTGAGAAGAAGTTGACGCTGATAAAGAAATCCAAGATGCCCAGCGAGATGAACTTCATCTTCGCTCACATGATCAGCTGCATGACAGCGAAATCCGGATCTTCTGATCAAGCCGCTCAACCTCAGCAGGCCATGGGTTACGCACTGCTGAAAGGTCTCAACATTGACTGGGCCTCCATCATCTATGAAGACCTCATTCAACGTGTTGATTCTGCCGCTGACCGACCAGCATGGGTTCCTTACCCGCGATTCATCAGCGCCATCTTTCAATATGGCCTGAAGGACAGCTATCCTGAAGAGGGTGATCTGAAACTCTCTCAGAGTGGCCCTAAAGTTCTCGACTTCAAGCATGTCGCCAACGAGGTACGTCTCTCTACCCTTCTCACTCTACTTAATTCTCCGCTTTCTGTGGCTCCTTCAGCGACTATACCCCTCGCTGATTCCCAGGCCACAAAATTCATTCCTTCTAAGAAAAGGAAACAATCTCTTACCCCTCTTGATTCCAAAAGGATCAAGAAAACCAAGGAGCAACCCCAGCAATTGCATGCTGAAGACTCCTCAGCTCATTCTGAAGAGCTGAAGGAAAGTTCCGTGGTACGCTCTGCCACACCAATTCAAGCCATCCCTTCTAAACCTACTTCAGCGTCCTTAAACGCTGAGGTTAGAACTTTGGAATCTACCCAACCTTCGTCAGTCTCTCAAAAGACTGATGAAGTACTTCTCAGCGAATCCAACGCTGAACTTGAAACCCAACCCCAATTCTTATCCTTCGCTCCTCCCTCTACTTCTTTGGACACTCCTCCAGTCAAAACTGGAGATGCCATCATTCAAGAAGCCGTTGAAGCTTCTCAGCGAATGACGAAGAAAGGACCTGCAGAGATCTCCATCCCTCACGGAACTTTTGAGGGAGATATGGAACACTATGGAGGGACTCGAAACTTTGATGAGTTCGTCAACGCTCCTGCAGGTACAGATCCCACCTTAAACACTGTAACTAAACCTGAAACTTCTGAGCTTTCCTTTGTTCACAAGTACTTATATGTTACAGGTCCTTTTTTGGGAGACATCAACCAGTCTCTGAAGTCTATGGAGATGAAACTTACGGATCTCACCACCGGTCTATCAAATAACTCTACAGCTGTAACAAACGCTGGAGAGAATCTGACGAAGCTGACTACTGTGGTGGACAAGAAGGCCTCCTCTGATGACATCAAAGACCTTGATAAAACTCTCGCCGACTTTGCCAAAGTGCTCTTCGACATCTACACTGACTACACCAACCTCAAATCATCAGTTTCCACCGTTTCCAGCGAGGTTACAACGCTGAAGAAATCGGTTGGTACACTCGAAGGTGATATGTCAGTGGTCAAGACCG
Organism: Saussurea involucrata; assembly: GCA_033807775.1. Taxonomy (NCBI): domain Eukaryota; kingdom Viridiplantae; phylum Streptophyta; class Magnoliopsida; order Asterales; family Asteraceae; genus Saussurea; species Saussurea involucrata. Next base: position 338,677 of record CM066318.1, read on the forward strand.
ACTTGGGCTCAGTGAAGACCGATCTTAGTTCTGTCAAGACAATGATCGAGACGCTGGTGAACAAGGCAAATAATCCAGCTCCTGCTCCGGCCCCTGCACCTGTTTTGGACTCATTCACCGCAGAGGATCGCCAAGAGCTGAAGAAAATCACGCCTGCTATTTCTGGCCTAGAAGACAGAATAGCTAAGCTTGAAGATTGTGTGAAAGTCTCTGGCCCAGAAGACAGAGACAACACCAATGCTGAATCTACCCATTCCTCCCCCGCCCATCATGAGAAAGAGGGGGAGAAGAGCGCTGAACAGGAGAAGAGCGCTGAAGATCAAAATAAGAGCGCTGAAGACCTTTCCCATGATGAATCTATCAGGGGAGAGGGTAATGAAGATCGGATTACTGGACCTCAGGGAGATGAAAACCCTGAGGGAACCGAGAACCTCGCCTCTATATCTGAGGGGGAGAAACTCGAAGAAGATGCTGAGGAATCTGAAGCAGACGAAGACGAAGACTTCGACATCCCTGAAGCTGAACCATCCTCCTCTCCAAGGAACGATGATGATGATGATGAAGATGACGATGATTTCTTTGTTGTCAAACCTGCTCCTCGAACCAAAGCTCTTAAAGGTATTTCAATAAAAGAACCTTCAGGGGAGAAGACAAAGACAAAGCACTCAGCCTCTGGCGCTGGGAAAAGCAAAGACAAAGGCATCGCTGAAGATGATAATCTGGCGATCCTACTTGCAAAGCCGATTTGTCAGGTACACTAAACTTATTTTTCCTTCCCTGATCATCTCTGAAAAATCAGTTATCCATTCCACAAACACCTACACATCCACATTTTTTTTCTATCTTTTCTACCCAAGTTCTTCTACCCAGTTCTTATTTGTAAGATCGCTGCGTTTCAGCTAGTCCTCTCCCCTGTTTGAGGATATCGCTGAAATATATTCTATTGCGACTTCACCAATAATTCCAGCTACCGCTGAAGACATAATCCCAGTCTTAGATTTAATCTCTGAGACTGATGAATCAGAAGAACAACCTCTCTCGCACAGAAACAGACCCTCCTCAGTTCCTCAAAAGAGGAGAGAAGAAATGATAAAGCGATTCGAGGATCAGCGAATCATCCTAAGGCGCGATCAACTACCTTCAGTTCCTCCTAAGTTCAGAATTTCAAAAGCTGAATACCAGGATCATCTCAGAGCTGAACGCCTCATCGCTGAAAGAAAGGAAGCTGAAGATAAAGACAGAGAATACGCCATCAAGCTCACTCAAGAATCTGTCAAAGACCCCAAGCTGAAGCGTATTCCCATTCAAATCCAACGAAAGCTTTGGGAACAAGCCCAGAAGATCGTGGAAAAGAAAGCTGAAGTTTCTCAGACCACCCTGATCTGGTGTAAAGAGAAAATCCACTTCAGATATCGTCCAGCGAAGATCAACAAGGTATTCATCTCTGGAAGAACCTCCATCGGAGTACCTATTGTTGACATCAAACTATTCAGAGAAGATGACTCATCTGAAACCTTTCGTGCTGACACTGTAAAAAGGTATGGTCTCTCTGAATGGCTGGAGATGAGGTTAGCTATCCAACCATCAAAATCTAAGTACAAGGATCATTTCGAAAAGCTGATAAACAGACAGATCGATTTGATATCTTCTTGTGTGGATATTCCTCCTGTTCCTGATTTAAAGCCGAAAAGAAAAAAGGGCTCTCCAAGGAAGAAACGTCAAGATTCAAACTCAGGTCCTGTCATACGAAATGAAACTGGAATTGGTTTCTCTCGCGCTGAAGTACTTGGTCCTGATCCTGATCTATCTGCCCTTGACATCTCTTTGCCACCATGTGAACTTTTCGTCCCTGGTAAAGTCATCAGTAATCCTTATGGAATATTCTTTCTTGACTACGACGGACGTAAATGCTTTCAACGGATCGCTGAGCTTCCAATCACTCCAATCGAACAGCTCAAAGATCTCATCTACTGGTGCGACTTCAGAAAAGACATTCAGGCACGACACCTAAAACCCTTGATTTTTGAAGTTGCTCTGAAGCTAAAGAATAAAGGAGAAAAGGTTCCTGACTGGATGATTCCAACTGAAAAGACAACCCTTGATGAACTTCTCATTAAGGAAGAACCCTTTGAAGGCTGACAACAATCACCATTTTTCTCTATTGTATCAGTCATCCTTCAGTACTTGTAATTTATTTCGCTTGTACTTGTAATCTTTCTTATTCATATTGTAACCTGATTCAAAGATTTAAAGAAAGATTTCAGCGAATGTACTTTACTCCATCAGTACTGAAAAGATCCCAGAAAACAGTAAAAGGGACAATTATTTTATGAGTTCTTTTTATCCTTGTGTTTTCATTTAATAGCAATTTTCTCTGTTGCTATGTCATAATCAAATAGGGGGAGATTGTTGATCCAAACCCTCAGTGATTTGATAATGACCCTATCTTAAATACTTAGTGAAAATTGTAAGTAAACAATATGTATCAGAGTTTCACTATCGCTGATAAGTACTAAGATCTTACAGTACTGCTGATAGGAACTCTCGCACTTTTAGATTAAACATTCAGCAAACACTGTTCACCATATCGCTGAGTCTGTTCAGTCCTTATGGTGATCGCTGATAAGTTAGTTGTTTACTTATGATCCCTGAAGACAAGATTCACGTCAACAAAGGTTCTACGCTGAAGTCGAAGATCAAGCTCAAGAACCAGCGACAAGTCTCCTAATGAACTGATGCGGATCAGCGAAGACTCAGATTTGTCCACTCAACGTGAAGTATCAAGTACAAAACTTCAGCTATCGCCGAACTTTATCATCTGCTGAATAGTAAATGATAATCGCTGAATCAACGAAAGCTGATCATGAAGTCCTCCGTACAAAGTACTTTTGTCTTAACCTCCCTTGCACGCCACCGTACGAAATGTCAGAAAAGAACCTCCGAAAATCTGAAATCGTACAACCACTCTGATACTACACTGTTCATTCATGCGGATACTAAGGTTGTCAACAAAGGTCAATGACATGCAACCAATCCGTTGATGACACGTGTAAAGTGTATACTAAATTGCATTAAATGCATGCAGTATATAAAGAGATGAACTCACTTCATTTGAAGTAACTTGCTAACTCTGGACAAGTTCAAATCTCTCAAGATAGGATTTTATTAGTAATCTCCTTATCTTTCTTAGTGCAAGAAAACCTTAGTGTTCCAACTTGTTTAGATTTAGGTTTATCCTTAATCTTGTTTCCGCAACAAGCTGTAAATTGTTAATGATTTATCAATAAACAATTTAGAAAAGTAAAATAGTGTGTTTTTATTCAACCCCCCCCCCCCCCTTCTACAAACTTGTTTAAGCCTTTCGGGACCAACACGGTCTTTACAGAGCTTAAGTCAGTCGTCAGAGTGTTGACATTTGTCTTCACAGCAGACATATCTCCCTCTAGTGTTCCAACCGATGTCTTCAGCGTTGTTACCTCGCTGGACATGGATGAAACTGAATTTTTGATAGAGGTGTAGTCTGTGTAGATATCAGCGAGCACCTTGGCGAAGTCGCTGAGAGTTTTATCAACCTGCTTCATGTCATCTATGGAAGCCTTCTTCTCCACCACCGTTGTCAGCTTGTTCAGATTCTCTCCAGCGTTTGTTACAGCTGTAGAGTTATTGGAGAGAGTAGTGGTGAGACCTGTCAGCTTTGTCTCCACGGACTTCAGAGAGGCGTTGATATCTCCCAAATTAGGACCTGTAACATATAAAAACTTGTGAACAGAGGAAAGCTCAGAAGTTTGGGGTTTAGTCACAGTGTTTATGGGTTGTTGTTTACCTGCAGGAGGATTGGTGAATTCATCGAAATCACGGGTTCCTGAATAAAGTTCCATGTCATCTTCAAAAGTGCCCATGGATTTTTCTGCAGGTCCTGTCTTCATCATTCCTGGAGAATCAGCTTTAGGTTCCGAGGAAATGATGGCAGCGCCAGTTAGATCTGGAGTAGAGACCAAATGAGTGGAGGGAGGAGCGAAGGATAAGAATGGGGGTTGGGTTATGAGTTCAGCGTTGGATTCGCTGACAATCACTTCATCAGTCTTTTGAGAGACTGAAGGAGGTTGGGTCGGTTCCAAGTTTGTAACCTCAGCGTTTAGAGACGCTGAAGTCGGGATAAAAGGGATGGCTTGTTCAAGTGTGGCAGAGCGTACCACTGAACGTTCCTTCAGCTCTGCAGAAAGAGCTGAGGAGTCTTCAGCATGAGATTGCTGGGGTTGCTCCTTTGTTTTCTTGGTCCTTTTAGAATCAAGTGGGGTAGATGAATGTTTCCTTTTCTTACGAGAGGATTTTGTGGCCAGGGTATCAGCGATGGGTATTGTCGCTGAAGGAGCCACAGAAGTAGAAGAAGAAGGGTTGAGAAGAGTTAAGAGGGTAGAAAGACGTACCTCATTTTCAACAGGTTTGAAGTCGAGTACCTTAGGGCCAATCTGAGAGAGTTTCAGATCGCCCTCTTGCGGGTAGCTGTCCTTCAGGCCATATTGAAAGATAGCGCTGATGAATCAGGGGTAAAGAACCCATGCAGGCCTGTCAGCGGCAGAGTCTACTCTTTGCAGCAAGTCATCATAGATGAGAGATGCCCAGTCAATGTGTAGACCTTTCAGCAGAGCGTATCCCATAGCTTGCTGAGGTTGAGCGGCTTGATCAGAAGAGCCGGTCTTGACAGTCATGCAGCTGATAAGGTGAACGAAGATGAAGTTCATCTCGCTAGGCATTTTTGATTTCTTCAGCAGTGTTAGCTTCTTCTCAGGCTTCTTGTCTCTGCCCATTTCCCATACATAGCCCATTGCATCAAAAAATGCAATAAGAGTTTCTTTGTCAGCGAGCTTGTTATGGTCAGGGAAAGGAACAAAAGGTTTTTCCTTTGTAGCGATGGGAAAGTTCCGAGCTTTGCGAATGATGGCAGGTGTGATCTTTATCGTGCCATATTCAGTATCGCAGAGGATACAATCAACTGTTTTGGAGGGATCTTTGGCGGATGGTAGCTGAGAGAGTCTGGCAGAGTACCAGAACTGAGATAGTAGCAGCTGACTTGCAGGGGGTGAAATGGTCAGGGCTGTTGAAATGCAACAATTCTTCAGGAAATTCACAACATCTGTCAGATGTGTGACTTGCTTTCGAGGAGGAAACTCGAGAAGCGCAGAAAGGTTGTTTATCTTAGTCCAGTCTAGTTGATCCAGAGTGAACTTAACCTGAGGATCCTTGATGATTTCCACTTCCTCAGAGTCAGTAGAGATGTTCTCAGCGGTAGTAGGAAGGTTAGACGTTGCCATTTCCTGTATTATCAGTTCAACCAAAGATTAACAAATAAGAATAATCTTAATGTGGAAAGATTTTCCATTAAGATGGTTCGAATTTTTTCCATTTCATTCAGACAAAATGTCTTAATGAAGATTAGGGTTTTTCTTGATTTTTGAAACGAAATGTAAAACCCATTTTCTTGTTTTCCAGTTTTCTAGGAAGAAATAGATTCTGGAAACGAATGAAGAACAAGTTTAAGATTTTGCTTTTAAACTTGAAGAATAACCATGAAATGGTTGTGTTCATAAAACCACGAAAGAAAATGATTTCATTTTACGAAGTTCTTTTGTTTGATCTTGTTAAAACAATGAGAAGATCGGAAACAAGTTATACGCATTCGGTAATAAATAAGAACATATTAACCTTGATGTTTGATGAAGAAGATGATGAACAGTTCTTGAAGTTTTTGAAATCACAAATGCAACAGTGAATTCTTTCTTGCGGAGGAAGATTGATCGCGTAAAAGAAAAATATAAACAAGGAATTTGTTTATATAGAGATTTTAGAAAGAGAAAATCTTGAGCGGGAAAAGATTTTCATCATGACACGGACACGTGTTTGCATTTGATTGGAAGTTTGAACGAGACGTGCAAACGTGTGTCAGGAAGAGAAAACGTGTCGGGGTTTTATCCGTTGCAATGACGTCACAACTGTCCTTTCATATTCTTGGTTGTCTCTGAGGTTTTTAAAAAAAACTCAGGGATACTTTTGAAAACATGAAGCACTGAATAGAAATATCAGTGAAGGTTTTAAGAAATTTCAAAACATCGCTGTTAAGAAAGAGATATTCAGCGATGCATTTTGTTTTGAAATCTTGCATTTTCATGCGATTGTCAGAAAGAGTAAACATACCTTGATATCAGTGAATCAAGTTTATTCAGAGAGAAGATGATAGAATGGGTTATACAAGTTGATTTTATCCTATCGCTGATCAATGTGAACCGCTGAAGATTTTGTCCTTCAAAGTTCAGCATTCCAAGCTCGCTGATGAGAAAGTTGAATCTTGTCTCATCAAGAGGTTTGGTAAATAGGTCAGCTAACTGATAATCAGTTGGGATAAAATGAAGTTCTATATCACCATTCATCACATGATCTCTGATAAAATGATATCTGATTTCTATATGTTTGGTCTTTGAATGTAGTACTGGATTGTTTGCTATAGCGATGGCACTTGTGCTGTCGCAATAGATTGGAATTTTGGAGAGCTGAAGATCATAGTCTAGTAGTTGATTTCTCATCCACAAGACTTGAGAACAACAGCTTCCAGCAGCTACATATTTGTAACCCAAACCACGTTTATCACTCAGGGGAATCTGAGACTTTATTATCTCAGTGATCTTTGTTGAAGAATTACACCATCCTTCAACAGTAGCTTTTTCAGCCTTTAATGCAGCGATAGCTTCTGCTCGTTCGATTTTGACTAGCTGATTTAAATATACTTGATCTTTAAAATCTTCTTCAATTTTAGAAAGCTTTTCTATTTGAAGGTGGCAGTTTTTAAGCTTTTCAGAGAGATCAAGATTTTGGTTTTCAACCACAGTTTTGCCGTTCATGGCTTCGTATAAACTTCTAGTCAAGAGATCGATCTTACGGAGACTATCAGCTTCATCAATATTTGCAATATTGGTAAAGAAAGAAGGTGATACCTGAATAGCAGATGTTGAAGTGGAGGGAATGTCTGAACTTTCTTCCTCTTCTTCAATCTTGGCCATAGGACATAGATTTGCTTCATCATCTTCAGAGTCAGATGATGATGCTTCTTCATCAGAAGCAGCCCAATCATAGTCAGCCATCAGGCCTTTATTCTTCTTCTTAAAGCTTTTCAGCTTTGCATATTTTTCTTTCAGCTTTGAATATTTGTCATCTTTATTCCTTGGAACAAAGGGTTTCTTTGTAAAAGCTGAGGGTCTAGAAACTTTCTTAGACCTGCACTCGTTAGCGAAATGTCCTGTCTTTTCGCAGTTAAAACAAGTAGCAGTAGCCTTATCAACAAAAGCTGATGATCTAGGCTTGTCAGTTATGGAAAGAGGTTTGTTCTTTCTAAACATTTTCTTTTTGGCAAATCTCCTGAACTTCTTAGTTAGGAGAGCCAAAGATTCATCATTATCTGAATAATCAGAATCTGATGACCTTTCAGAGTTACTTTCTAACTCAGTGATAGTGACCGAGGGTCGCTGAGTAGAAGGTTCCTCTGAGATTAAAGCAACAGGGGTGCTTTTGGAATCTTTTACAAGATTCTTCTTAAGATGGCTCGATTGCTCATGATTTAGCAATGTGCCATATAAGGTTGAAAGGGTCATTGATTTTAGATCCTTTGATAGCTTGAGACACATAGAATAATTGTCCCAGCTTTCAGGTAAACATTCTAGAAACTTTGTCAGCACTTCAAAGTTAGAATATTCCTTACCAACAGTTTTCAGATCTATAATTAAACAATTAAAACGTTGGTGAACTTCAGAGAGAGATTCATTCTTACCAGAAATGAAGCTTTCGTATTGTCTTACCAGGTTGATCTTTCTTGAATCCTGGACTTCAGACGTTCCTTCATACTGAACACATATTGTGTCCCACATGGCTTTTGATGTTTTCAGATTCATGACGGAATGGTAGACTTCGTCAGGAAGAGCCATGGATAGTATGGATCTGGCTTTTGTATCTATAGCCACTTTCTTCTTATCTTCGTCAGTCCATTGAAAGATTTCCTTAGGTACCAGCCTTTCTGGAATAGCAGGTCTATTCTCAGCGGCTGGAACAGCAGCATCAATTCTTACAGGGATGAATCGACCATTTTCTAGATAGTAAGGCATAGTAGGGTCTACACCTTCTAAGAAGAGTGTCATCCTATTTTTCCATAAGTTGAAGTTATCTTTGGAAAATCTAGGGGGTTTAGCAAGAGAACCATTGTCTATATAATTTGTGTTTGTGTTGGTGGCCATTTTCAGATAATAGCAAGGAAGAGAAATATCTTAGATTAGATCTTGTTTATGAGATTAAACAAATCTGCTCTGATACCACTTGTTGGTCCCGAAGGCCTATACAAGTTTGTAGAAGGGGGGGGGTGAATACAAACACACAGATTTTACTTTTCTAAATTGTTTATTGATAAATCATTAACAATTTACAGCTTGTTGCGGAAACAAGATTAAGGATAAACCTAAATCTAAACAAGTTGGAACACTAAGGTTTCTTGCACTAAGAGAGATAACGAAATTACTAATAATAACCTATCTTGAGATAAGAGATTGAACTTGTCCATAGTTAGCAAGTTGCTTCAAATAAAGTGGGTTCATCTCTTTATATACTGCATGCATTTAATGCAAGTCAGTATACACTTTACACGTGTCATCAGCTGGTTGGTTGCATGTCATTGACCTTGGTTGACAACCTTAGTAGCCGCATGGATGAACAGTGTAGTATCAGAGTGGTTGTACGATTTCAGACAGTCGGAGGTTCTTTTCTGACATTTCGTACGGAGTCGTGCAAGGGAGGTTAAGACAAAAGTACTTTGTACGGAGGACTTCATGATCAGCTTTCGTTGATTCAGCGATTATCATTTTCTATTCAGCGAATGATAAAGTTCAGCGATAGCTGAAGTCTTGTACTTGATACTTCACGTTGAGTGGAAAAATCTGAGTCTTCGCTGATCCGCATCAGTTCATTAGGAGACTTGTCGCTGGTTCTTGAGCTTGATCTTCGACTTCAGCGTAGAACCTTTGTTGACGTGAAACTTGTCTTCAGGGATCATAAGTAAACAACTAACTTATCAGCGATCAGCATAATGACTGAACAGACTCAGAGCATTAATGATGAACAGTGTTCGCTGAATGTTTAATTTAAAAGAGCGAGAGTTCCTATCAGCGGTACTGTAAGATCTTAGTACTTATCAGCGATAGTGAAACTCTGATACATATTGTTTACTTACAATTTTCACTAAGTATATAAGAGAGGGTCATTATCAAATCACTGAGGGTTTGGATCAACAATGAGATATATCGAGTTGCACCAAATCAATTTCCATGAGAAACACAATTCATGAGTGAGATTAAAATTGATCAAGTGTCCAAATCCCTTCTTACGCTTCTAACCTTAACTCTTTTTCTCACACGATCGTGCGTGTATATATTGTAACACCCCGATTTCTGGTAGGTATCGATCTTTGGTGATAAACATGAAAAATAGAATTTTGCAATAAATCCTAGATTTTATAGTCTTGTTGGATGGAGAATTCAAATACGAATCCAACGGTCCTTTCCGGAGCTAAAACGAAGAAGTTATGGCCAAAACAGTTTCGGTACCCCTGAGCTACTATGACCAGCGACTATGACCAGTGTCAAAGTCGCTGTCATAGTCGCGGATGAGTACCTGGTTGCGGTCAAATGCGATTTTTCAAGCTCTTCTCTCATTTCTCACCTCCCAATCAACCCCTTTCTCTCCCAGACTATTTCCCACCCTCTCACATGAACCCTAAGTGATTTTAGGGCATTTTCTTGGGGTATCAAAGTGTTCTATCATCATCAAACTAAGAAGTGGATGCTAAGATCAAGAGTTCATCTTCTCCATCTCCATCTTCAAGCTTCATCTCCATTTTCTTGGGATTCTAGAGTTTTGAGGTTCTACTCAAGATCCATGGAGTAAGTTCATCCTCTTCTTTTCTAAATCCTTATTTGAGTTATAAATACTCTATTTATGACGTCCTAGTGTTTCATTTCTTCAATCTTCGGTTTGGATGATTTTGGGAAAGTTAAGTCAAAATAAGGGTTTTGGTATAAATAGAGATTTTGATGTAAGATGTTTGGGGAACGATTCTAAATGGTTGAATATGGATATTTATGGTTGGAAACTTGTGAATCTAGGTTTTTGGAAGGTTTGGCTTGAAGATTTAAGTTTCTTCATGGGAGCTTAAATGGGGGGGAATCTAGATTTAGCCTAAATCTAGCAAGGTGAGTTCAAGTTGCTTTGTGAAAACTTTGTACATGCCAAAAATGTTATTTTTCCAAGTACTTGTGTGTTTTACATGAAAATTATCAATTGTTGGGTTAGTTGATGAGTTTAACTTTTTTTTGAAGTGTTACCTTTATAAAGTTGTAAAACACCCATATTTGGGATTTTTGGGATATTTTGATGTGTAGAAATCATAGACATGTCCTTAAATGAATTATTGCTCAAATGGAATTTATTCAATGGTTTAATCATATCGAGGTAATTGATTTTATAAACAATTTGGGAAAATGCACATTTTAGTGTCATGAGTTATTTTGAGAATTACAAGGGTATGAGTCCATTTGGGGAAAACCTTTGTTCTAACCGTGACAAATTTTGGGTTAATGATGATTTTATGGTATATGTTTACCTAAGAAATGTTTAAATGCATTTTTATATTTTGAGGACCGTTATTTATGGGTCTAATGGGTTTTGAGCATTTTGCTCGGTATATGACTTTAATGAGTCTTGAGGATATTTGTCCGGATTTTAACATTTGGATATGAAGCTTTGGTCGTCAGTTGCATTATTGCATTATATTTGCAGAGTACATGTTTTGGGTGCGTGTGTCATTCAAATGGAGTTGTGTACTATTAGACCTTATTAGCTATGGATCCATAGGCATTTGAGTTTTTACGTTCAATGATGAGACGCTAGTTTCTCTTATTGTAGCACGGAATAGGCATCGGGTTCCATGGTAAGTAAGACGTGGGCCTATATGGTCGGGCGTCGTCCCATGGGCAGTAAGGTGTAATTCCAGATGTGCTTGGCACGGGATAGGCATCGGGTTCCATGGTAAGTAAGGTGTAGGCCTATATGGTTGGGCAGCGTCCCATGGACAGTAAGGTGTAATCCCAAATGTGCTTGTTTTGTGGATTTGGAGTGACCCAATGTATAGACCTGGAGTGGTTGAAATTGGGGGCTCCCAAGTCTCGCAGGCAATAGATCTGGAGTGATTGAGTTCAGTTTTACGAGAATAATCCACGTGTTTGTTTTGTTGCATAGTATGTGACCCACTTTTGTGTTCCGTCATGTGCAATGTAAACGGGCCTCCCCCGTCACCGAAAGGTGTTGCTCTGGGTATATGTTTTTATCCTTGTTTTCGGTGACGTATCATGTTTATATGAATTGTTTTCCACGTTATGTGAGTTATGGGTTATGCTTCATCCATGTTTGGGATGTTTGGAATAATAGCGATTTATTTATGAATTCAATCGTTTTGGAAATCAAATGCTATTTCACTTTTCATGTTGGTGTTGGGATGAGTCCATTATGAGAATTGTTTTATATTAAAGCTTTCATCATGGGATTTGTGTGTGTTGGAAAATGGGTGGGTTGCACCTCAAGTAAAACCCTTTGAACTCATGATTTAAATTGCATCTCTCCCTCGTCTTATGAATTAAATGATCATGATAAAACTCTTGAACTCACTAGTCGTTAGCCTAACCCTTTTTGTTTGTCGGCATGTGCAACAGGTTTCGGTTGGGATATAGTCTAGTGACACTGTGAAGAGTTGAGTGCTATTAGTATGCACGAGAAGTGAATTGCTTGGTGAAGTCTTCCGCACGTATTTTGGGGGATTAGCAACTTGTAATTGTATTAAGTAACATCCGACTTTATTTGGTCACCTAATATGATTTGAATTATTAATTGTGAGAGGTATTATGTTTATCTTGAGGTAATTCCAAGAATGGCTTGTAGAAGGAATTTTATTCCTTAAGTGGTTATTTTTATCGAAATTTTATTTAGTTGCTCTCCTAATTCGAGGGTGTTACACACACACACACACACACACACACACACATATATATATATATATATATATATATATACCACTTCAATAAGCATTTAGACCAATGTCTTAAAGACAGCCATTTATGCATAAGGTACCGTTAGAGCATAAAATGTATTCAAGATTTAATTTGTAGTCAAAGTCTTGTAATAGTTAGTGAAAGATCAAAAGTCAATGTAATGTCATGGAAAGTCGAATATATAAATAGTAATGTCTTAGAGAAGTGTGTAGAGGACTTGTAGCATACGTGTCATTTGTATCATGAGAGAGTGAGTTTCTAGAGAGAGAGAGAGAGTCTAGAGAGAATGTTGATCCAAACCCTCGGTGATTTGATAATGACCCTTTAGAACACTTAGTGAAAATTGTAAGTAAACAATATGTATTAGAGTTTCACTATCGCTAATAGGAACTCTCGCTCTTTAATCTTAACATTCAGCGAACAATGTTCATCAATATAGCTCTGAGCCTGTTCAGTCTTAATGATGATCGCTGATAAGTTTTAGTTGTTTACTTATGATCCCTGAAGACAAGTTTCACGTCAACAAAGGTTCTACGCTGAAGTCGAAGATCAAGCCCAAGAACCAGTGACAAGTCTACTAATGAACTGATGCGGATATCAGCGAAGTCACAGAATTGTCCACTCAACGTGAAGTATCAAGTAGAAGACTTCAGCAATCGCTGAGCTTTATCACTCGCTGATAAAGTACTGTTCAACGAAAGTTGATCATGAAGTCTTCCTCTACAAGTTACTTTTGTCTTACCCCCTTGCACGTTTCCGTACGAAATGTCAGAACGGACATCCCTTTTGTCCAGAATCGTACAACCAACTCTGATTCTACATTGTACACCATGCGGCTACTAAGGTTGTCTACAAAGGTCAAACCATGCAACCAATTAGCTGCTGCCACGTGTAAAGTAATACTGAAATGCATTAAATGCATGCAGTATATAAGAAGAACCCTACTTCAGAATTGAAGTGCTCGGCCATCTTCTCTTATCTATCTTTGTGTTAGGATATTATTCGTAGCTTCCTTGTCTCCTTTCTGTCTTAATTCTAGTGCAAGAAACTTAGTGTTCTTAACTTGTTTAGATTAGGATTAGTCCTAAATCTTGTTCCGCAACAAGTTGTAAATTGTTTGAGATTTATCAATAAACAATTTAGAAAGTAAAAATCGTGTGTTTGTATTCAACCCCCCCCCCCCCCCCTTCTACAAACTTGTATAACCTTTTGGGACCAACAAGTGGTATCAGAGCAGATTTGTTTAATCTCATAAACAAGATCTTGCATATACTAATCTTTTCTCTTCCTTACTATTTCTTGAAATGGCCACCAACACAAACACTAACTATATTGATAATGGTTCTCTTGCTAAACCCCCTAGATTCTCCAGAGATAACTTTAATCTATGGAAAAATAGGATGATACTCTTCTTAGAAGGTGTAGACCCAACTATACCTTATTACATCGAAAACGGTCCATACATTCCTGTTAGAATTGATCCTGAGGTCCAGTCGCTGAGAATAGCGCTGCTATTCCAGAAAGATTGGTTCCAAAGGAAATTCATATGTGGACTGATGAAGATAAGAAGAAAGTGGCTCTCGACATCAAAGCCAGATCCTATCTTTCCATGGCTCTTCCTGACGAAGTCTACCATTCCGTCATGAACCTGAAAACTTCCAAAGCCATGTGGGACACAATTTGTGTTCAGTATGAAGGTACGTTTGAAGTCCAGGATCTGGTAAGACAGTATGAAAGCTTCATTTGTGGTAAGAATGAATCTCTCTCTGAAGTTCACCAACGTTTTAACTGCTTAATAATAGATCTGAAAACCGTTGGTAAGGAATATTCTAACTTTGAAATTCTGACAAAGTTCTTAGAATGTTTACCTGAAAGCTGGGACAGTTATTCAATGTGTCTCAAGTTGTCAAAGGATCTTAAATCTATGACTCTTTCTACCTTATATGGCACGATGCTTAATCATGAGCAATCGAGTCATCTTAAGAAGAATCTTGTAAAAGATTCCAAAAGCACCCCTGTTGCTTTAATCTCAGAGTCACCTTCCACTCAACGATCTACTATCACTATCACTGAGTTGGAGACTAACTCTGAATGCTCATCAGATCCTGACTCTTTAGATCTTGATAAATATATGGCTCTACTATCTAATAAGTTCAGGAGATTCGCCAAAAAGAAAATTTTCAGAAAGAACAAACCTCTTGCTATTACTGACAAGCCAAGATCATCAACTCCTGTTGATAAGGCTACTGCTACTTGCTATAACTGTGAAAAGATAGGACATTTTTCTAGCGAGTGCAGGTCAAAGAAAGTTTCTAGAACCTCAGCTTTCTCCAAGAAATCCTCTAACCCCAGGTCTAGAGATGACAAGTATCAAAAGCTGAAAGAAAGGTACGCAAAGCTGAAAGGCTTTAAGAAGAAAGGCAAAGGCCTAATGGTTGATTATGATTGGGCTGCCTCTGACGAAAAAGAATCATCTGACTCTGAAGATGATGATGAAGCCAATCTCTGTCTAATGGCCAAAATCGAAGAAGAGGAAGAAAAATCTAGCATTCCCTCTACTTCAACCTCTGCTACTAAGGTATCACCTTCCTTTTTTACCAATATTTCAAATATTGGTGAAGATGATAGTCTTCGAAAGATCGATCTCCTGACTATGAGTTTATATGATGCCATGAATGGCAAAACTGTTGTTGAAAATCAAAATCTTGATCTTACTGGACAACTTAAAAACTGTCACCTTCAAATAGAAAAGCTTTCTAAAATTGAAGAAGATTTGAAAGATCAAGTTCATATAAATCAGCTAGTCAAAATCGAACGAGAAGAAGCTATCGATATATTAAAAGCTGAAAAAGCTACTGTTGATGGATGGTATAAATCCTCAACAACGATCACTGAGATTATCAAGTCTCAGATTCCTCTGAGTGACAAACGTGGTCTTGGTTACAAAGCTGGCGCTGAAGAACCAACCACTGACTATTCCATGCCTAAATTTGGAATGTTTGTCTCCTCTATCCCTGACACTTCATCTTCTCAGTGTTCCTCTTCAAAACCTCCTATTCCTGAGGAAATCTCTACCTTAACTTCTAAAGGTAAAGAGAAAATTGGTTATCCAAAACCTCAGAAGGGTACCAAAATACCAAACCTGAAGAATGCTAAACCTTCAGTTAATCATTCCTCATCCTCTAAAGATAAGGTTTATGAAAATACTCAGCGATCCACTCCTAGGATCAAGTTGAACTTTCTAGCTAAGAATCTTGATGAACCTCAGGTTCCCCCAAGATCTGACGCTAAAGGTATTCTTGGTGCTGGCCCTGCTCATTTAAAATTATTGGCTAAGCATAAAAATGGTCCTAAAGCTACTTTTAGCTATAGGAAATGTTATCACTGTGGACTTACCGATCATATTGCTAGTAAGTGCCCCACAGCCACCAAAGCTGAAAAGTTAGCTAAGGTGAAGATTAATGCCCCCAAGGCAAAGAAGACCACTGAGGTTATGAAATTAACCAAAGTGAAGACTGACACCAAAGCTAAATCTTCAAATGCTGCAAAGATTGTTGAACCTTCCACTTCCTCAACCACCACTGACAAACTTGGACCCATGGTTAAATGGGTGCCCAAGTCAAACTAATATTCCTTTGTTTGCAGGTCAAGAAGGGTATCTGGTATCTCGATAGCGGATGCTCTAGACACATGACTGGTAAGAAGAACCTGCTCACTGAATACAAGGAAGAGAAGGGTCCCTCTGTGACCTTCGGTGGAAATGGAAAAGGCTATACCCGAGGTTTCGGTGTACTCTCTAATGGTACGACAACCTTTGGAAGAGTTGCATATGTTGAAGGACTGAAGCATAATCTTATAAGCATCAGTCAGCTATGTGACAAGGATAACAAAGTGATTTTCACTAAGGAATCCTGCTTTGTCACTGACAAAAAGGAGAAGATAGCTCTCAGCGGTTATCGTATGGAAAATGTTTACGTAATAAACATGGACTCTACAACCACTGAGAACTCCTGTTTTTTCTCATAAGCCTCATCGGATGCCAACTGGTTATGGCATAAGAGGCTCTCTCATCTCAATTTCAAGACACTGAATACTCTTTCCTCTAAAGAGTTAGTCACTGGTCTACCTCAACATTTATACGCCAAAGAGTCTTTATGTTCAGCGTGTGAGAAAGGGAAACAGACCAAAGCAAGCTTCAAGTCAAAGCAAGTCTCCTCAGTGTCATCTCCTCTACAACTTCTCCATATGGATTTGTTTGGCCATGTTAACAAACAATCCATCGCTGGAAAGAAATATACATTGGTCATAGTTGATGAATTCTCTCGCTATACCTGGGTAATGTTTCTCCGTTCTAAGAGTGACACCCCTGAAGAACTCATCACCTTTGTCAGGAAAATGGAAGTCCTGAACAACATGACCGTTCGCTCAATAAGGAGTGATCATGGAACTGAATTCAAAAACAATTCTCTTGTTTCCTTCTTTGAAAGTAAGGGTATTTCTCACAACTTTTCATCAGTGAGAACACCGCAACAAAATGGAGTCGCTGAAAGAAGAAATAGAACTATCATTGAAGCTGCACGTTCAATGCTCAGCGATTCTCACCTGCCTACTCAGTTTTGGGCAGAAGCTGTCAACACTGCTTGTTTTACTCAAAACAGGTCGCTGATCGTCAAAAGATTCAAAAAGACAGCCTATGAACTTTTTCATGGGAGAAAGCCCTCTATCAGCTTTCTTCACATATTTGGATGTCAGTGTTTCATACTGAACAACATAGATGCCCTTGGAAAGTTTGATCCTAAGGCTGATGATGGAATCTTTCTTGGATACTCTTCAATCTCCAAAGCCTTCAGAGTCTTCAATCGAAGAAGACAGACTGTTGAAGAAACTATTCACGTCACTTTTAACAAATCCCGTTCAGCGAATTCTAGACCTTCTGCTGATACTGAAGAACTAAATCAATGGATGTCTTCTCATCTTGGTGATTCAGAAGACATTCCCACTCCTCATACTCATTCCGTTGAAGATGATGGTCCTACTATCATCCCAAACATGCAGACTAGTGAAGCTGAAACATCATGGGTCTTAGTTGTTCCTCTAAACACTATGCCTGCCTCTGAACCTTCTTTCTTAGATATACCATCTACTTCTCAACAATCAGTGAATGAAATGCGATATGCACCTCTTCCTCTCTTGGCTAATATACCAGAAGTTGCTGAAACCTCATCTTCAGCCCCTCCAGTTCAGGTTGAGTCAGCGACTCATGCTCCGGCTCAACGATGGACTATTAATCACCCTATTGAACAAATTCTTGGTGATCCAAACGCTGGTGTTCAGACTCGACGAAGTGCAGGTAACATTTGTTTATTTGTTAACTTTATTTCTCTGATTGAACCAAAGAAAATAGATGATGCCCTCAGAGATCCAAACTGGGTCAGTGCTATGCAAGAAGAGCTGACAGGATTTGAAAGAAACAAAGTTTAGAATCTCGTTCCAAGACCATCTGACAAGTCAGTGATAGGCAATAAATGGGTCTATCGAAACAAGTTGGATGAACATGGAATTGTAACCCGCAACAAGGCTCGACTCGTTGCTCAGGGATACAGACAAGAAGAAGGTATAGATTACGACGAAACCTTTGCTCCAGTGGCAAGACTAGAAGCCATTCGTCTTTTCTTAGCATGCGTTGTACATAGAGACTTCAAAGTTTATCAGATGGATGTTAAATCAGCGTTCCTAAATGGAAAGCTGAATGAAGAAGTCTACGTCGAACAACCTCTAGGATTCTCAGATCCTAAGCATCCAGGTTATGTTTATAAACTGGATAAGGCACTCTATGGCTTAAAGCAAGCTCCTCGTGCATGGTATGACACTCTCTCATCTTATCTACTTATCGAAAAATTTAAGTGTGGTAAAATCGACAAAACTCTATTTTTCAGGAAAGTAAAAGGTCATATTATTCTTGTACAAATATATGTCGATGATATTATATTTGGTTCTACTAACCCTGACCTTTGTACTCGTTTCTCTGAAAGGATGAAAGCAGAGTATAAAATGAGTATGATGGGTGAACTAACATATTTCCTTGGTCTTCAGATAAAACAAAATGATAAGGGAACTTTCATTAATCAGGGAAAGTATGTTAAAGATATGCTGAAAAAATTTGATTTAACTCAGAGTTCAGCTATGAAAACCCCTATGGCACCACCGCTGACACTAAACAAAGATCCTAAAGGAAAACCTGTTAATGTCACAGCATACCGTGGGATGATCGGCTCTCTCCTGTATCTTATAGCTAGCCGACATGATATTATGTATGCAACCTGTTTGTGTGCACGATATCAAGCTGAACCTAAGGAATCTCATATGATCCTTGTAAGGTGAATCTTTCGTTACCTTAAGGGTACTCCTAACCTAGGTCTTTGGTATCCCAAAGACTCAGGGTTTGATCTAATCGCCTATTCAGATAGTGATTTTGCAAGTTGCAAATTGGATAGGAAAAGCACCACAGGAGGCTGTCAGCTCCTGGGTGGAAAGCTGGTGAGTTGGACAAGTAAGAAGCAAAATTCAGTGTCCACCTCAACCGCTGAAGCTGAGTACGTAGCCGCTGGAAGCTGTTATTCTCAAGTCTTGTGGATGAGAAATCAACTACTGGACTATGACCTTCAGCTCTCAAAAATTCCAATCTATTGCGACAGCACTAGTGCCATCCCTGTTGCCAACAATCCAATGCTACACTCAAAGACCAAACACATTGAAATCAGGTATCATTTTATCAGAGATCATGTGATGAATGGTGATATAGAACTTCATTTTATCCCAACTGACTTTCAGTTAGCTGATCTGTTCACCAAACCTCTTGATGAGACAAGATTTTACTTTCTCATCAGCGAGCTTGGAATGTTGAACTTAGAAGAGTAAATCTTCAGCAGTTCATATTTGATCAACGATAGGATAAATCCAACTTGTATAACCCATTTTATCATCTTCTCTCTGAACAAAATTGATTCGCTGATATCAAGGTATGTTCTCTCTTGCTCGCTGACGTTCGCCTAGAACTGAAAGATTTCAAAACAAATTGCATCGCTGAATATCTCTTCCTTTCAGTGATACTTTGAAATTTCTTAAATTAACACTGATATTTCTATTCAGTGATTCATATTTTCAAAATATCCCTGAGTTTTCAAAATCCTCAGAGACATCCTAAAATATGAAAGGACGTTTATGACGTCATCCTAACGGATAAACCCTGGCACGTTCTTTTTCTGACACACGTTTGCACATTTCGTTTTCTCATCCAATCAAATGCAAACACGTGTCCGTGTCATCATGAAAAACTTTTCCCGCTCAAGTTTTTCTCTCTCTATCTCTCACTATATAAACCCATTCGAGTTTATATTTTTCCTTTACGCGAACAACTTCTCCTCCAAGCAAAGTTTACTGTTGCATTTTGAACTCTCGTTTCCAGAAACTGTTCATCTTCTTCTTCGACAACAAAGGTTAATATTCTCATTATTTTCCTACATTAACTTGTTTCTGATCTTATCTTTGTTTTCAAAAGATCAAACAAAAGAACTTCTTAAAATGAAATCATTTTCTTTTCATGATTTTATGAACACAATCTTCATGGTTGTTCTTCAAGTTTAAAACAAAAATCTTAAACTTGTTCTTCATATGTTTTTCCAGAATCCTTACTTTAAAAGGAAACTGGAAAATAAGCATTCACTAGTTTTAGAATCTTTACCAAAACTAGAAAAACCCTAATCTCTATTACGATATTTTTGTCTAAATGGAATGTGCAAAAACCCTAAAAACCCTTATTTTGGATATTTTATCCATTTTAAGATCTTCTGTTCTTATTTTTATATGATAAACAGAAATGGCATCCTCTGAAGCTCCTTCTACTAAGTCCCCCACTACTGTTGAGAAAGTGGTTCTCACCAAGGCTCCTCAGGTCAAGTTCAAACTTGAGAAAGTCACCTTCCAACACAACAACCACTATGCGCTTTTCGATTTTCCTCAGCGAAAGCAAGTCACACATCTGGATGATGCTGTGAATTTTCTCAAAACCTGTTGCTTATCTACAGCCCTAACTATTGTACCCCCTGCCCATAAATTTCTCTTAGCTCAGTTCTGGTATACTGCCCGACGAGCTCAGGTTCTTTCACCCAAAGACCAAATGAAACTACTTGATGTCATCCTCTGTGACACCAAATTTGGCACCACCAAAATCAACCCTGCTATTATCAGGCGTGCACTGAACCTCCCAGTCGCTACTAAAGAAAAACGCTTTGTTCCTCTCCCAAACCCCAAAAACCATGCTGATAGGGAAACAATCATTGCATTTTTCGATGCAATGAAGTACGTATGGGACACAGGGAGAGATGAACAACCCGAGAAGAAGCTGACCACAATCAAAAAGTCAAGATGCCAAGCAAGATGAACTTCATCTTCGCCTACCTGATAAGCTGTATGACAGCAAAAACTGGCTCCTCTGATCAAGCCGCTCAACCTCAGCAAGCCATGGGATATTCATTGCTGAAAGGTCTCCATATTGACTGGGCATCGATCATCTACGACGATCTGGCATTCAGGGTGGATATGGCTGATAGACCAACATGCGTTCCATACCCCAGGTTCATCAGCGTCGTCTTTTTAAAAGGACTCGGGGACAAATACCCAAAATAGGGTGATCTGAGACTCTCTCAGGTTGGCCCTAAGGTGCTAGACTTCAGCCCAACTCCAAATGAGGTACGTCTTACTACTCTCTTATCTACTCTTAATCCTCCTTCTTCTACTTCTGCGGCTATCTCAGCGGAAATCCCCACTGCTGATACCCAGGCTGCACCCTCCATTCCTTCTCGTAAAAGGAAACACTCTACTTCCCAACTTGAATCCAAAAGGATCAAGAAAACCAAGGAGCAACCCTCCAAGCCATTAATGGCTGAAGACTCCACGACTCATCTTGTACAAGAGTCGCTAGATAGTTTCGTGGTACGTTCTGCCACAGCTGATCAAGCCACCCCTTCCATCCCAAATTCAGTGTCTCTAAACGCTAAGGTTATAAACTTGGAACTGAACCCTCCTTCTTCAGCCTCTCTAAAGACTGAAGTGATTCTCAGCGGATCCATCGCTGAACCCCGCACCAAATCCCTCTTCTCAACCGTTGTTTCTCCCACTCAATCTTTGGACGCTCCACCAGTTTTCCCCTCGTTCTCTGGAACACCCGTCATCATACATAATTCAGCTGCTGATACTCTACATATGATGATGGATGCAAACTTAGGATCTACAGGCACCTCCATGCGCCAAGGCACTCTCGAAGGCGACATGGAACACTACTCAGGTCTACGAGGTTTCGACAACTTCGCCAACCTGCCTGCAGGTATACACAAAACCATACACACTCTCTCTCAACCCCAAACTTCTGAGCTTTCCTCTGTTCATAAGTTAATAACTGTTGCAGGTCCTAATTTGGGAGATATTCAAAACTCCCTGAAAGATCTAGTGACAAATGTGGATTCTTACAACACCACTCTCTTCACCAACTCTTCAGCGGTTACAGACGCTGGAGAGAATCTCAAAAAGCTGACTGACGTTGTTGATAAGAAAGCCTCCAGTACTTATCTGGAGAAGGTGGATGGTAGCATTGGTCAATTTGCTACTACTCTCGCCAGCAACTCGACAATCGTCAACGATCTCAACCTCACCAACACCACCCTCGCAACAAACTTCACCACTGATAGGCGGGTTAACACCCCCCCTATATCTAACCGCAAGTGTACGGTGTCGAAATCAAGTAATATGTACGGAAGTACGAGTATCGAATCCACAGGAACTAGGAACTAAGTATCACAATTACTACAATTGCTATTAACTGAACGTCGCAACTTTGAGAGGTTGGTTTATAAACTACTTAATTGCAAACAAAACTAAATCAACACACGAACAGTAAACAGCTTAAGAACTTCAAATAGAGAAAACAGTTGAGGGTTGGAAATCCTAAGACTTTCACATACAAACAATTGACTCAAAACAGTTACCAGTTATTCCGTATAATGAATACCCAATCTTGTAAAAATCACCGTTGTTCTCTTTCAAGCAACAACGGGTTTTATCTTGAAAAGCACAAGTTTTATCTCTCGATCTCACCTATGGAATTCAAAACACATTAAGCTCAAGATTTTAACGGGCCTAAGGCTTACTCGGAATATCTCTATCCCCTTTCTCACCTTAGGCGTGCAATTTCTTAGTTCTAGATTAACAATTAATTCTCTCAAACTTAATTAGAAACAACAAATCAATTGTAAATTGGCCAAATTCACAAAAGCATTAAAATCCAAATCACATGCTTCATTAATACAGGAAAAACTGATAAAAGTCTCAAGTTACATGTTCATATGCTTAAATCAAATTCATTCCAACCCCCAACATATAGAAATTATTTCATGTTGGTGGTGGATTCAAACACAAGAAAAAGAGATGAAAACGTGTATGTAAACATAATGAAAGTGAAAGCGATGAATGTAATGGCGGACTCCCTTCTCTCGTGCTCGTATCTACTTCGCGTGATGAATCTGACTCCAATCGATCCTCTATCGTGGCTCCAAAAGCTCCGAAAAACCTTGGAAAATCGCCCCGAGGCTGCTCCCGTTCGTCGTTCGAGGGCTGTGTGTCGAATGACCTAAAAACTGGAAAAACGCCAAACTTAATGGCTGAAACGGTGGGCTACGCGAATTGTGCCGCGACTTGCAAGTCGCGGCGCAAGTCGCCCGATTTTCTGAAGTGGTTTGGGTCAGCTTCGGGTCCTGGTTCGGGCGCGGGTCTTGGATTTGGATCTCGGGCTTCCGTTGGGCTTTGTTTTGGCTCTTTTTGGGCTCTTTTTAGCTTCTTTTCTCGATGGTTACTGCCTTTTAATTAACCTGCACATTCCACTAGATAAACCATAAAATTCCGCTTCTTTGCTTAAATACAAGCCAATCTCATTGGTTTTAGGACCGAAAATAACGCCAAAAAGTGGCGTTATCAACAACCCCAAACCGAGTGTTGCTTGTCCCCAAGCAAATTAGCGATTAAAATAGAATAAAAGCACATATCAGTGAAATTTAATAACTGCACAACTCCCAATCGGTACCATGTAATGCACTGGTGATTTCCCATACCCGTGAATGCCTATCTCACTCTCGCCTCATTCTTATTCCGTTTGATCTATGACCTTCTATTGTAAGTCGAACTCGTGACTGCTCCATTTCCATTAAGGTCGTACTAGGTCCAAACATACTAAGGAGAACATTTCGCCTCGACCCTACCTCACGGGATTGTCTCATTTCGTTCGAACCTAGGTTGTCGCACATGTTGTCATGTATAGGAAGTTATGTACAAGAATACTCAAATATTACATGACAACTCTAATGAAAGACGCACAAATGTCCAAAAAGTTGATCTCAGAAAGGAATCGAGTAGCAAGACAGGGAATATCAGTAAAGGTGGTCTTATACCCTAATCACATTTTCCAAAAGATCATCCAGGTCTTCACAAGGGTTGTAATGGGGCTAGGGTTATGGTTACGAAACGAAGGGGTAAAAAGGAACAAAGATCCTTGGTATGTCAAACTTTAGCAATTCTGAACTTCCTAGCTTTATTTTCTATCACTCGGCCCTCTTTGTTACTATTGGAGTCGTTTTGACTCTCTTATTCAGCTGATGTGAAGCTATCTAAAAACTGTATAAATTTATTTTCTTTGGGGACTTCTGTGGTCCTCTTTATTCAAATTGGGGCTGCATTGGCCCTTTTTCTATCTATTTTTATAACTGGCATGTACCGCTTCTGATTGACACACTTTCGGATAAGGGTTGGCTAAGGTTTAATGGCTATTGGTTAACTGGTGGGTTTAGGAACGAACAAGGTGAGTGTTTGGCTTCAAACAGGGTTATGGATACACACAAATGGGTGAAAAGGTACGATAGCTAAACACAGGTTAAAACAAAACACACATTGCCTGGAATCACATCTTAAGGTCCACACGATTTGGTCTACTATACCCTTACCTAATATCCCGATGATCGTCTTTGCTACTCAATGCAATAATATAGCGAGATCATTCTATATTCACGACAAGGAATTCGAAAAAGTGTATACGATTTTCGTGTATGAATCCCTCGAAATGAAAGACGTCTTTTAGGCTCAAAACTCTCTATTGGGTGGTCTCCACTAATATCCCTAGTCATGTCCTTTCCCGGTCCTTCCCTAATGGTCACGTCACTATCACGAGATTCTCCCCACAATAGTCGGTCTCAATCATTCAAAACAAAAAAAATTAGCTAAAGTGACCTAGGTACTCAGAAGTGCAGGAAATCTACGTGCATAACGTGGGCCCGATTGGGCAACCCCAAACCTTACCCACACATTGTCCCCAATGTGCAAGTGTCGGCGTAGGCGATACTTAAAACAAGTATCTTTGTGCGGTTATTACAGGTATCAGACAGACAAGGCAAAATATTAACAAGAAACATCAAAGAGCTATCCTAAATATTTTCAATAAGGGGCACCCCAAACCTAGGTCGCGGTCTAGGTTTGTCAAAACAAAACCAACCCCAAACCTCGGTGAAACCGAGGTTTGCACAGGGATAAAAGTGAGTGTGTAGATGTTTTTAAAAAAAATGAGGCACCCCAAACCTAAGTGAAACTTAGGTATGTGGCATCTCGTTAACTACTAAGAACGAACATCATACACCGCTCGTTAACTAAAGAGTTAGAACGTACCTGTTTGCCCGGGTGGAGGAGATTCTCTAGAAAAATTTGAGCTACCAGTTGAGATACATCGGGGAAGACGAGGAACACACACAGAAAACAAGGAAATCAAAGCAAAAGACGAAAGAAAGTAAGGAACGAAACACACAAAGCAAGAAAAGAAAACAAAGCACGAAAACAGAAACAGGTTTCCCACGCGGTTTGAAAGCCGCGGGATAAACCGCATAAGCTTCTGTTTGGAAAACCATCCAGGGACCCCCGCGGCTTGTGGTGTGGTATGTAAACCGCGGGCCAAACCGCGTATGTCTCTGACCTTTTTCAATTTTCAACTTTTTTTTGTAAATAAAAACACTCAAAACTGAAAATAAAAGAACGCGCAAACCTCGGTGGGTTGCCTCCCACCCAGCGCCGTAGTTAAAGTCGTGGCACGACTTTGTGGCTCTCAGCTTGGCTCGGTGTCCGCGGGGTCGAATCTCCCACACTTCTCTTCTTTCACATCTGGTTCTCCTCGACCATCAGACTTCTTTTCACTTCCACCTCTTTTGCTCTCGAGCATATTGAATACTGCCTTCTCATCACCAACTCTCAAGGTCATCTCTCCTTCCTCCATGTCAATCAGTGCTCTACTCGTGGCCAGAAATGATCGTCCCAGTATCAACGGGATCTCTTCATCTTCATCTATGTCTATGACCACGAAATCAACTGGAAGGTAAAACTTACCAACCTTGATCAAGACGTCCTCTACCACTCCATACGGATATATTATCGATCTGTCCGCGAGCTTAAGCGTCATGTATGTCGGATTCACTTCTCCCAATCCGAGTTTCCTGAAAACAGATAAAGGCATTAAGTTAATACTTGCTCCTAAATCACACAGTACTCTATCAAAACAAAGATTCCCAATTTGAATAGGGATAGAAAAACTCCCTGGATCTTTAAGCTTCGGGGGAAGCTTATTCTGAATGATGGCACTACACTCTTCAGTAAGTGTAATGGTGGACTGGTGCTCGATTGCCCTTTTCTTGGATAGGATCTCTTTCATGAACTTGAGGTATATCGGCATTTGAGCAAGTGCCTCCGCGAATGGGATGTTTATGTGAAGCTTCTTGAAGATGTCTAGAAATTTCTTGAATTGCTCCTCATCTTTGCGTGCCTTCACTCGATTTGGAAATGGTAGCGGTGGCACGAACGGTTTGACAACCGGCTTCGATGGAGGTGTCACTTCTTTCTCCTTTGGTTTTTCCTTTTCATTCTTCTTGTTCTCTTTCATCACACTATCTTCTTCGACTTTTAACTCATCCAGATTTACCATCTCAAAATTGTCCCTTGCTGACGGTCCTTGTATAGGCTCTTTGATCAACTCTTTGCCACTTCTCAAATAAATGGCATTACATTCTTCCCGGTTTTTCCTCTCGGTTTGACTCGGCAAGGTTCCGAGGGGTCGGTTTTGTAGGGCTTCCGAAATCTGCTCCACTTGCCTCTCTAGAATTCTGATGGATGCGGTGTTCTGATCGGTTGTAGCTTTTACCGTATTCACCGTGTTCGCTAACTCTCCAACCGTGTTGTCCATCTTGGTCATGAACTTCATCATCATGTCTTCTAACCCCGGCTTCTTCTCCATAGATGGTCCCTCATTGAAATTCCTTTAGTTGAAACCTGGAGGACGGTAAACATTGTTAGCATTGGAAGAATTAGAAAAGTTAGAAGAATTACCTTGTGGTTGTTGACCGGGTTGATTCCATGAGAAGTTCGGGTGCTTCTTCCACCCCTCATTGTAGGTGTTTGAGAACGGGTCGTTCCTCGGCTGATTGTTGCGATTTTGTAAGAACTGAACCTGTTCAGGTTCTTGAGGACTGCCTCCCTTCAGATGGTCCGTGATAAAAGCTAGTTGAGCTTTTAGTTCTTTCAGCTCATCCGATTCTTGAATGCTCGCGACTCTTTTTACGGCTGATCTTGGAGTAGAAAAACTGTGCTCGGCCAGATTATCGATCAGCTCGCATGCTTCTTCATAAGATTTATCCATTAGTGCTCCACCCGATGCGGCAGTGATATCGTTTTTGAACTGCGGGTGGAGTCCACTAAAGAATGTCTGGATGATGACCCAACCTTGCAACCCATGGTGAGGACACTTCTTTAGCATGTCCTTATACCTCTCCCAAGCTTCATACAGTGTCTTTTGATCCCATTGAGCGAAATGGGTGATTTCAGCCATGAGCTGGGCGGTTCTGCTTGGTGGAAAGAATTTATGGAGGAATGCGGCCTTCAGGTCGGCCCATGTGGTGATAAGATCCGATGGTAGGCCTTCTATCCAAATTTCAGCTCTACCCTTTAAGGAAAAGCTTAATAGCCTCAGTTTTATCGCGTTCTCCTCCATCCCATTAATCTTGAACGTGTTGCAGATCCGTTCAAATGCACGAAGATGTGCATGGGGGTCTTCAGTTGGTGCTCCCCTGAACTGATTTTGTTGCACCATTACGATGGTGCTCGGCTTGATCTCGAAGTAATTCGCCGCAGTGGTGGGCGGTTGGATTCCTATGCGTGCCGCTGCCACATTTGGATCGGCAAACGACTTCATAGGGCGTTGCTCAGGAGGTGGTGGTGGATTGTTACATGGTCTATTGACGGGCATTTCGTCACCCATCTTTAACTGCCTTTTGACCTTTGATTCTTTGAGTAAACGATGGGCGGTTCTTTCAATCTCCGAATCGAGTGGTTCGATGTTCTTCCCTCGGGTTTTCCTTGGCATAAACCAATTAGTACCTGAAACGAAAACAAACAAAATTAGCAACCCAAAAACTGAAAGTGATGGAAATAAAATAATAATAAAATATGTTCAATGTAATAGCGCTTATAGCTGGTAGTGCTATCAGTTGCAACTAGTTCCCCGGCAACGGCGCCAAAAACTTGATAGGCGGGTTAACACCCCCTATATCTAACCGCAAGTGTACGGTGTCGAAATCAAGTAATACGTACGAAAGTACGAGTATCGAATCCACAGGAACTAGGAACTAAGTATCACAATTACTACAATTGCTATTAACTGAACGTCTCAACTTTGAGAGGTTGGTTTATAAACTACTTAATTGCAAACAAAACTAAATCAACACACGAACAGTAAACAGCTTAAGAACTTCAGATAGAGAAAACAGTTGAGGGTTGGAAATCCTAAGACTTTCACATACAAACAATTAACTCAAAACAGTTACCAGTTATTCCGTATAATGAATACCCAATCTTGTAAAAATCACTGTTGTTCTCTTTCAAGCAACAACGGGTTTTATCTTGAAAAGCACAAGTTTTATCTCTCGATCTCACCTATGGAATTCAAAACACATTAAGCTCAAGATTTTAACGGGACTAAGGCTTACTCGGAATATCTCTATCCCCTTTCTCACCTTAGGCGTGCAGTTTCTTAGTTCTAGATTAACAATTAATTCTCTCAAACTTAATTAGAAACAACAAATCAATTGTAAATTGGCCAAATTCACAAAAGCATTAAAATCCAAATCACATGCTTCATTCATATAGGAAAAACTGATAAAAGTCTCAAGTTACATGTTCATATGCTTAAATCAAATTCATTCCAACCCCCAACATATAGAAATTAGTTCATGTTGGTGGTGGATTCAAACACAAGAAAAAGAGATGAAAACGTGTATGTAAACATAATGAAAGTGAAAGCGATGAATGTAATGGCGGACTCCCTTCTCTCGTGCTCGTATCTACTTCGTGTGATGAATCTGACTCCAATAGATCCTCTATCGTGGCTCCAAAAGCTCCGAAAAACCTTAGAAAATCGCCCCGAGGCTGCTCCCGTTCGTCGTGCGAGGGCTGTGTGTTGAATGACCTAAAAACTGGAAAAACGCCAAACTTAATGGCTGAAACAGTGGGCTACGCAACTTGTGCCGTGACTTGCAAGTCGCGGCGCAAGTCGCCCGGTTTTCTGAAGTGGTTTGGGTCAGCTTCGGGTCCTGGTTCGGGCGCGGGTCTTGGGCTTGGATCTCGGGCTTCCGTTAGGCTTCGTTTTAGCTCTTTTTGGGCTCTTTTTAGCTTCTTTTCTCGATGGTTACTGCCTTTTAATTAACCTGCATATTCCACTAGATAAACCGTAAAATTCCGCTTCTTTGCTTAAATACAAGCCAATCTCATTGGTTTTAGGACCGAAAATAACGCCAAAAAGTGGCGTTATCAACCACTCTGTCCAATGAAGTCACATCATTAAAGACAGAGATGGTCACTCTCAAGGATGAGGTCTCCACGGTCAAAGATCTCCTTTAGCAAGTCCTCGCTCGCTTAGACGCTCCAACTTGTGCTCCTTCGCACTTCACTCAGGCTGATCGAGAGGATCTTCAAAGTCTCAATCCTGTTGTTTCTGGCCTAGAAGACAGAATCGCATTGATTGAAACCTTCATGGGAATCACTGGCCTAGAAGACAGTGACTCTCATGCTGCTGCTGCTGACAATCCGATTAGCTCCCCTACTCATCATGTGGAAGAGGGGGAGAAGAACGATGAAGGTCTTCCCCATAATGTTGAGGGGAGACAAATGAAACTGGTGTTGCTGCTGCTTCAACCGCACAACCTCAGGGAGTTGAAAACCCTAAGGGAACCGAGAAACCTCCCTCTGTATCTGAGGGGGAGCAACTCGAAGAGCAACACGATGAAGTTGTTGCTGATGTCACTGTTCCTTACGCTGATGAGGACGAGTCTGAAGAAGAACCTGAAGACGATGAAGCTGTCGACATCTCTGACGACGAACCATCATCAACTCATAAAAACGATGATGATGATGATGACGATGATGATGACGACTTCTTTTTCGTTCAGCCCAAGAAGGTCCCTGCTCAGAAAGAGATCATGATAAAAGAATCTTCAGGGGAGACGACCAAGACAAACCCTACAGCAACTAAAGTTGATAAAGGCAAGAACAAAGGCCTCGCTACAGAAGGCAATCTGTCTATCCTTCAGATAAAGCCAGTTTGTCAGGTACAATATCTCTTATTTCCTTACACTGCATCCCTCCTCTATCCCTTCTCAATCTCAGTTCTCCTCTCCATAAAACCTCTATACACTTAAACCCCATTCTTTTCTCTATCTCTTCCTTCCCATGATCTTACATAAACGATCGTTGTGTTTCAGCTAGTCCTCTCCCCTGCTTGAGGATCCAGCTGAAATCCCTACTGATGTTCCAACTATAATCCCAGCCACAAGAGCTGAAGACATAATCCCGGTCTTGGATTTAATCACTGAGACCGATAAACCTGAAGAACAGTTGCTCTCTCACAAAAGCAGACCTTCCTTGGCTCCTCAAGAACTGAGTGAAGAGGATCAGAAAAGGAGAGAATAAATGATCAAGAAGCTTGAGGATCAGTGAATCATCCTTCCTCGTGACAAAATTCCTGCTCCTAAGTTCAGACTATCAAAGAAAGAATTCACTGATCATCTCAGAGCTGAAAGGTTACTCGCCGAACGAAGGGAAGCTGAAGAACAAGATAAGGCCCTCGCCATCCAGCTTGTCCAACAATCGGTGAAAGACCCTGCACTGAAAACAACTCCCATCGAACAGCTCAGGGATCTCATCTATTGGTGTGAATTCAGACGCGATCTTCAGGCACGATATCTCAAGCCCTGATCTACGAAGAAGCAAAGAATAAACGAGATCAAGGAGTAACGGTCCCTGACTGGATGATACCTACAACAAAGACCCTTGATGAACTTCTTGTTAAGGAAGAACCTTTTGGCTGATAGGATTTCCTTGTTATTCTTCTATCCTTACTAGCTTATATCTTTTGTACCTGCAAATTTATTTGCTATACTTGTAATTTTTCCACTTCCCTTTGTAACCTTATACGAAGTTAAAAGAAAATTTTCCGCGAATGTACTTTACTCCATAAATACTCAAAAGATCCCAGAAAACAGTAAAAGGGACAAATATTTTATGAGTTCTTTTTATCCTTATGTTTTCATACTTAGCAATTTTCTTTGTTGCTATGTCATAATCAAATAGGGGGAGATTGTTGATTTAAACCCTCAGTGATTTGATAATGACCCTTTAGAACACTTAATGAAAATTGTAAGTAAACAATATGTGTTAGAGTTTCACTATCGCTGATAGGAACTCTCGCTCTTTAATTTTAACATTCAGCGAACACTGTTCATCCATATAGCTCTGAGCCTGTTCAGTCTTAATGATGATCGCTGATAAGTTTTAGTTGTTTACTTATTATCCCTGAAGACAAGTTTCACGTCAACAAAGGTTCTACGCTGAAGTCGAAGATCAAGCCCAAGAACCAGCGACAAGTCTACTAATGAACTGATGCGGATATCAGCGAAGTCACAGAATTGTCGACTCAACGTAAAGTATCAAGTAGAAGACTTCAGCAATCGCTGAGCTTTTTCACTCGCTGATAAAGTACTGTTCAACGAAAGCTGATCATGAAGTCTTCCTCTACAAGTTACTTTTGTCTTACCCCCTTGCACGTTTCCGTACGAAATGTCAGAACGGACATCCCTTTTGTCCAGAATCGTACAAACAACTTTGATTCTACACTGTACACCATGCGGCTACTAAGGTTGTCAACAAAGGTCAAACCATGCAACCAATCAGCTGCTGCCACGTGTAAAGTAATACTGAAATGCATTAAATGCATGCAGTATATAAGAAGAACCCTACTTCAGAATTGAAGTGCTCGGCCATCTTCTCTTATCTATCTTTGTGTTAGGATATTATTCGTAATTTCCTTATCTCCTTTCTGTCTTAATTCTAGTGCAAGAAACTTAGTGTTCTTAACTTGTTTAGATTAAGATTAGTCCTAAATGTTGTTCCGCAACAAGTTGTAAATTGTTTGAGATTTATCAATAAACAATTTAGAAAGTAAAAATCGTGTGTTTGTATTCAACCCCCCCTTCTACAAACTTGTATAACCCTTCGGGACCAACAAAGAGAAAGTAGATCTACATTCCAATACTTGTAACTTTCTCTCAATCTCAATACAAGATCATGATTCCATACATTGTTACATGAGTTCACAATTGGTATCAGAGCCTAGCAGATAGAATTGTGCATAGATTTGTGAAGAAATCGAAGTTTTTCTTGGTTCTTGAAGTTTTTCGGCTGTAGATCTTCGAATTTGGTGATTTAGGGCGTTTTAGGTTGTGTTTTTGGGCATGATTTGTTCGAAATTGATAGAGAAAAAGCTATGTGAATTGATTACAACATCAGGATCGAATTTTGAAATTTTTAGGAAGTTTTGTTCGAAAGTGCTTAGCTACTATTTTGGATCGAAACACATATATCTTGTGTTTTCTTGGTGGTATAGAAAGAATTAAAAGTGTCCAGAATTGTATTGTGAGCAGCCCTATCAAAATTCAGCATACTTGGATCAGATGTGAGACTTGAGAAATTTTTTGGATCGGTGTTTATCGTTGTTGCACAGAACTATATTCAAGTGTTCATACTTGTCGCACGACAAAGAGATTCATCTTTGTCGCATGAGGGGAACATAAAAGTTTAAAGGCAACCTTCCGAAATTTAAAGTGCTTAATTTTGTCATTTTTTAAAAATTTGATTTGATATCTTTTTCAGTACAACTGCTCTTAACTGGTATATTTTTCTTTTGTGAATTGCAGGTTTTCCGATTAAAGTTCCAGTTTCCCACGTTAATTTTTCAGAATTAATTTTGGACAGACAAATTTATAATTTGTTTTTCAATTTTAATTTTGAAAAATTTTATGACTTTAATCGTGTTTTTCTGATTTTTCAAATACGCACAAATTCTACTTCTCTTGAAGTATTTGTTAACGATCCTTCATTTTTAATATTGCAGGTAACAATGTCTCTAAAGGAGGAATTGTCATTTTCATATAGTGATACTCTCAGTAGGCATCTTCAAAAAGCTTTAGAAAGAGCAGACAAATAGTATGATATTATTGTCAAGAATGGTGATGAGAAAAAGCTGCTGAAAGAAGAGATCAGTAGTTTACAAATAAATAATCAAGATCTTCAGCAACAAATCTCTGATATGAAAACTGTAATAACCGAGAATTCTTTTAAGTGAAAAGATTAAATTTTGTGGAAAATCGTGGTGAAGTTGAAAGTCTAAGGGCTGAAGTGTAATTTGGTAAAAGATATAATAACTCTTGAAGTGGGCTCAAAACCCTAGAAGCTAATCAGTGGTAATTGTGGGTGGCAGCTGAGAGAGAGAGAGAGAGAGAGAGAGCAGAGAAAGGGGTCGCTCATATTGCAATTGGAGAAGAAAGCTTAGCGATCGTCAAAATGTCGAAGAGGAAAGAGTAATGAATTATGATTCTACAACAATGCTTAGCAGGTAATCTCAAATCCCAATCTATAATTTAGAGTTATGTCTGATTGATTGGTTTGTTTATGGGATTCTTTATTTTAGAGTTTAAAGGGGATGTTTAAAAAGGAATTAAACGTGTATGTTAGAGTTAGAAAAATGGTAGAAGGGAAGAGTTTGATTAATTGATTTAAATGGGTTAATCTTTCAGTACTAAGAATTAATCTGTGTCTCGCCATGTAAGTCCCGGAAATGTAAGATCCGGAATAGAAACTTTTGTGTTCCAGAATCGGGATAAAAAAATTAAAGATCCGGAACCTTTTAAGAACCGGAATTTGAACTCGATAGATCCGGAAGTTGCCAAATTAAAAGATTCGGAAGTTACCCAAAGGAGATCCGGAATTGATGCTAATAGGAATGACCCGGAACTTCTTTTCATAGTGGATCCGGAACTCTCCTTTTTATTGATTGGGCCTCTGTTGCGGTGTTGGGCCATTAATGGAGACCCGGACGGTATTTAAGGTGGACCGACCCATTCTGGTATTAAATCCAACGCGAACCAGTGATATTACATTAGTGGACCGGAATCATTTTCTTTGGGCCGACTTAAAGGACTGAAATTGTAACTAGAAATTCCGGTAGTGGGCCTAATTGGGACCCGGTAATCTGTTTGAGTAATGAAAATCGGTGGGCTTTAATTAATTTAAGAATCAGTATTGGGCTTGAATGGCATAAGAACCAGAATGGGAAATTAGTTTAAGAAATTTTGTATTAAAGGTGAGATCCGGAATAAATAAATGTATTTTGGGCCTAAGGAGTTGAGAGTTAATTAATGACCCAGAATTTGCTACTTGGACCGTGGTTCCGGTATTCAGTTAAGGATCCGGTATTTTATTATAGGTCCAGATTCTAGAATTGTTGAGAGTTAAGTTGAGCAGAAAATTGTTCAGGCTGAGTTTAACCCAAGACTCACTATTCCTATCATTATCATATCATAGGTGGAACTTTAAAGTCTGAAGTCTTCGAGAGAAGAAGTGTTTAAGCGCCAGGTGAGTTTTTCTAACTAAAATACATGATTTTACGTGTTTTCCAAAGAAAGTGATTGAGTAGAAATGCCATGTTATTTTACATGATTTTTACTTGAATGGAAGTTAAATGTTTTACTGATTATGGTGTGTTTACAAACATGATTTGCTTACAAGCTTTTACGAAATACTCCATGAAAAGTATGTTTTGTTTGAAAGATGATTTAGCATAAAAGGAATGATTTATAAAGCTTTCATGTTCCGTGATTTATGATGAGCTATGTGTATGTTATGTGAAGTCGGTCTACACAGTGGGATCAGAATACCTCGGGATCCGATGATCCCTTGGGCATATGTAACGAGCTTGTAGGAGGGAATTCGTTTCCTTCCTACTCGGATAGAGGGGAGTCTGCTTGGGCCCCGGTATGAGGCGAGAGGGGGGTCTGCTTGGCCCCCGGTCGCGGTTAGCTTATGTGATC
The DNA here is from genome assembly GCA_033807775.1 of Saussurea involucrata. Taxonomy (NCBI): domain Eukaryota; kingdom Viridiplantae; phylum Streptophyta; class Magnoliopsida; order Asterales; family Asteraceae; genus Saussurea; species Saussurea involucrata. The sequence continues at coordinate 373,355 of CM066318.1, forward strand.
CTTAAACATTGTGCAGTACCATGAATGATACTTATGTGGAGAATGTTGATGAGTTTTATAAAATGATTTTATACTATTGTTATGTGTTGCTTACGGAGGGAATTCACTAGACCTTTTGGTCTAACCCTCGCTTTTCAAAACTAAACCATTTTCAGGTAAGCAATTAGTAGGAGGCTCAGGTAAGTGAGCAAGAGCAGGATAGAGTACAGATGCAGATAGAGATTGTGAGGTCCATGATCTTCAACAATCCATGAATTAAGAACAAGATGAGGAAGAACAATTTATTATTAGAGAAAAGTAAATCTAAACTAGAGAGAGAGAACAAGATTGTTTAAGATCTACATCTTGAATTATGGAAAGGTTGTTTACAAACTACATTACAAAAGGTATTTATACTCCCTCACTTGTTACAACATTTAAGCCTAAACCCATTTACAAAAGCCTTTGCTTTACAAAACTTTCTAATATATTTAGGACAACATTAGTGTCCTAACAGAGATAGTGCCTGTGCCACTTATAGAAGCTAGTATGTTCTCGGTTGTGTATAGGTTGTTTCCGCCAACCTATGTTTTTTAGACTAATGTAATGAAATTTTGGGACCCCGTTTTGTAATGTTTATGATTAATGCTATGCATGTCCTATTTTAAATTTTGGGTTGTTACAAATGGTATCAGAGCCATAGTTTAAGGGATTTGGGTGACCGAACGGGCCTAAACTTAAACTTTGGAAGTAGAAATCACAACTGAGAATCAGGAAATGCGTTAGGAGGGCACTATTGTAGATATAGGACTAATAGGGTACCGAGGACAGTCATGTAAGGTAAGTTTGGAATTACACATGGTCAGTGTAATTGCGAACTTACAGGTACATGTATGTGCTTAAGCTGCCTTATTATTCCAAAGCTGTAGTCCTAAGCTAGCTTATATGTCGTGTTCCAGTAGTTTAGAATGTCAGCAGGATCCCTGAGGGATAGACTGAGACCCATTGTTGGGGAGTAACGCGAGAGATCATTTATGGTGTGATGTATGTATACATCGTAGAGACGGAATGTTGTTTGGAATGTTATGAGCCGTCTAAAGGTAGATATTTGTGGGTTCGAAGAGTATGAGTGATTGATTTTGAGTAAGACTCTTGTTACGGGAGAGTCCCAGTTCTAGAAATCGTGGGATATATCAGATGAAAATAGTATGAAAACGTGTAGGGGTAGAATGTGAGGTAATTGATCAAGATGAAAATAGTATGAAAAGGTCGAGTCGTGGGCCCCTAACCCACTAGTCGAAAGTAGCGTATCAATGATAAGTTGCGTGAGTAAAGCGGTTGACCTTGTTTGAGTGAGTAGCCTTCAATTGCAAGTAGAATTTCATGCATTGCGTTCTTATGTGTAACATGAAATTTTCACGATTTAAGGTAAATGTGTAAATATTCTTTTATCGAAAATGAGTCAGCATGTGCAAGCGTATGTTTAAAGAAAAGGCGATTTCATCTACGTCGTACAATTAAATTTTGAGCTTAGTGAGTTGCAAAATATTTCACACTTTTTATGATAAGTTAAATTGTTGCAAAAAGTGAGAAAACGTTTGCCAACAAAACTTTTATAACCAAAATGAGTAATGGCATGTTGATGTCATATGAATGAGTGTGAGAACCGACTGGTTTATTTCGTGTCAGTAATTTCTTTCAGAATTTGTCATATGGAAAGTTTTCACTCAATGTGTTACTGTCGTAAACAACGTCATTCTGGTTGAGTAAGAATGAGTTTTATTGAAAGGGTGTGTGCGAACGATTCTCGAGATCGTTGTGCAGGGCATTGGAGATATGAGAATGTTGGGGTCATGTATACCCAAGTTGTTTCCAAGTGTTGTTCTTTAAAATGATAAAAGCGCGAAATGAATTTTGTTTTATTGCGTTATCATGCATGAAGGCTATGAACTCACTAGGTCGTAGAGTATTACATTTTAAGATAAGGAAGGATTCCAAGGGCGTAGAGGTGTTGGAAAAATCAAGGGAGAATGTTTGTAGTTTTGGCATTTGTGTTCAAAGGGAGAGGTGGGCAGTGGAAGAACCGGAAGTGGATTTTAGTGTCGGTTGTATGAGGGTCTGTACCCTTATTCGGTGACTGGAATTACAGTTGTCGTGGGACGATTGTGTCCAAGGGAAGGACTAGAAGTCATCAAGGTGTTAGTATTAGCAACTTGTTATGAGTAGTGTGGTGAGGCAGAAATGAATTATCCTCGACGTCGAACAAGAGTTTTAAGGTGATCTTGCAATGTTGTCATTGTACGAGTAAGTTGGAAATGAGAACGACGGGATGTGTATATGATCATGATATGATGGAAGAACTAGGTTCTGTTAGGAACCTTTGATGACGGGAAAGTTAGGAAAGCATCAACAGGTCGACTACTGATATGAAAGTCGACAGCTATTTAATATGTCTAGAGCTGAGGGCGTTGTCAAGAGGTTGGAGGCGGAGAGAATTACCATGGTGTGGGTAAATGCAGGAGGTCCTTCTAGAAAGATGTATCCATGATGATGGAACACCTTGTGTGGGCGTATAGATGACATCGATCTGTGAGGGAATGTGCCATGTCTCTGAAATGGTTTGAGAAAGACAAAGTAGCGAGATATACTCGGTTATTTATGTGGGAGAATATGAAGGCAAGTTTGAGTTGTGTACGAATGACCATGAGAGACCGGGTGGGCATTGTGATGTTATAGGTAGGGAATGTACGGATAAGTAGTGGCATCAATTGCCAAGATAAATGAGACAGCCAGTGTTGTAGTATTGTGATGCAAGAAAGGGGAAGCGTTAGAGGGAAGCCTTATCGGGAATTTCGGATGAGGTGTACCATTTGTTAATCAAGTTATTGGAGCACGTGGTTTGTAAGATTGGCGTTGTGATATGGCTATTTATCGGAATAGAATGTCGGAACGGTAGTGGGTGGTTACCTTAATGAGAAACCAGGTGTTTTGGGTTGTGTGAGTCGTAAGTGTAACGTCCCAAAAATTACAATAAATTTGAACTTTTTTTAAAAAAAATACCTTCTTAATTAAATAAACCATAAGTGTTCAAAGCCCATTAAACGTTTATCAAAATCTCGTTAAGTTAAATAACCAAATCCAAATAACACAGCGAAAAAAATGTAATGATTCTAAACATAATGTCTCAAAGTAAAAAGTCGTGAAGGTCTCCACAATGCGCCAGTGTGTACCGTCACGTCTTACTGCCACTCGTACCTGAAACAGTAAATTGTAGGGAAAGAGTAAGCACGAAGTGTTGGTCCCAGCTATGGATTAGCAATGGTAAACAAGTATTGTAGAAGGGGGGTTGAATACAATACACAAAAATTTTCACTTAATTTAATTCTTTTATTGAAAAACTTCAAATAAGAATTACACACAGAAAACTTAAAGATTGTTGCGGAACAGAACAGATAAAATCTACTCAAACAATCTAACACACAGTCACACACAGAATGAAGAACAATTGTAAAATACTAAGAAAACAATGAACTTCTTTGAGAGAGAAATGCCAGCACTTGAAAGCTTGAGAGTCTGTAAACTGGGTGAGTTGCAAGGTTGAAGATGATCTCCTTTTATAGTGCCTCATGCATTAAATGCAATGGACACTTGTCAAGGAGAGCTTGGAAGGCAGGATGGAAGCAGTCTTCTGAAAAGTACTGGGATGTACTTTTGTCTTTGCTCTCATTTGTCCTGAAGCGTTGACCTGCTTATTGAAGCTGAAGTTTCTTGAAAGAGATAAGAAATCCAAAGAACCTTTTTCTGATCTTCGGATGATGTCTCTATCAATGCAAGATATTCTGAATATATTCTGCAGATAAAGTGGAATATACCTGTTTGAAATTTCTTTGCCGAAGATATGCCTAACATGTCTTCAAGGATTTTGCCTAACATGTTATCTTCTTCAAAGATCTTGCCAAAGATATGCCTAACATGTCTTCAAGGATTTTGCCTAACATGTTATCTTCTTCAAAGATCTTGTCGAAGATATCCCTAACATGTCTTCAAGGATTTTTGCCTAACATGTTATCTTCTTCAAAGATCTTGCCGAAGATATCCCTAACATGTCTTCAAGGATTTTGCCTAACATGTTATCTTCTTCAAAGATCTTGCCGAAGATATCCCTAACATGTCTTCAAGGATTTTGCCTAACATGTTATCTTCTTCAAAGATCTTGCCGAACATTTCATCTTCCAACATGTCTTCAAAAACTTCAAGTGAACTGGCTAAGACTTTAGGAAGTCTTCAAGTAGCAGCTTAATCTTTGGTTGAGAAGTCTATCTTCAATCCGCTTTGAAGATATACTTCTACTTTGTTTCTTCAGTTGATCTTCGACTTCACCGAACATTTTTATACAATTAAACTGCTTGAACCTAAGAATTATTCTAAGTAATTGAGAGACTGAGATCATCTTCAAATCTAAGTGACCCAACACGAAGCTTAGTGAATTCAAACACGTACGTAAAATAGCAATCATATGAACAGCACCCCTATCAGCAGATAGATATAACAATTAACACATGCCAGTCTAAGAACACAAGCAAACTCAAGCAAGAACACATGTATATGTATCCATCGGTCTCCCCGAATTCATACAGCACCGGTACACGTATACCTCGGTCTCCCCGAGTTCATACAACACCCATGTACGTATTCCTCGGTCTCCCCGAGTCCTCGGTCGCCCCGAGTTTTATACAACACCCAAGGTCTTATGCTAGACACTAACACAATCGGATATTACCCACAACCAAATCAGCTAACACACACGAGCTACCGCAATGCACATATAATCCCTATCCTACGCAGTGAGAGAACTCACTTCGAAAAGCAAAGTAGAACACCACGAACAGCGACAAGGACCCGTCAACTCCAACTCACTTCTTTCCACCTCGTGACGACGACACAGCAGCGACCACACGAAACTCCGGCTCCCTCTCTCTCTCTCTCGCTCTCTCCCTCTCTCCCTCTCTCCTTCTCACGCTGCACTTCGTTCTCTCCGGCAAGAACAGCGGTGGCGCCGGCGATGCTGGGGGTTCGGCGGTGGCAGCAGATAAGGAAGAAGATGGTAGGGATGCGCTTAGGGTTTTTCTTGTGATGTTTCTTGCGTGCGACTATAACCGGGAACGAAAAGGGGAGGGTCGGTTCTTAAACCGATCCCATGCAAACATATACCACCAATATGCACTTCTAGTCCCTCACTTTCAAACCCTTACACAACAAGTTAAGGTTTTTACCTATTTTAACATTCTTGGTCTTCCCTAACAAAACCCGTTAATACAATTTCGCTTAGAGAAAGATATTAAATAAATAAATACGAAAAAATAAAACCATACCGGGACACGGGCTTTACAACTCTCCCCCGCTTGAATTAGGCTTCGTCCTCGAAGTCTATGTCCGCGAATAGCTCTGGATAGTTCTCCCGCATCTCAGCCTCGGGTTCCCAAGTCCACTCGGAACCTTTTCGGTGCTGCCACTGGACTTTCACTAAGCCAATTACCTTGTTATGCGAGGTCCTCGTCTTCCTGTCAATAATGGCAATCAGCTTCTCTACGTAATTAAGCCGCTCGTCGATCTGAATTTCCTCAAGAGGAATCACCGCAGACTCATTCACCACACACTTCCGCAACTGAGACACGTGGAAAGTGTTGTGAATCAAACTCAGCTCGTCCGGTAACTCTAAGCGGTATGCTACCTTTCCCACTCGCGCAATGACCTTGTAAGGTCCAATGTAACGGGGTCCCAACTTTCCCCATTTACGAAATCGGATCACCCCTTTCCAAGGCGAAACCTTCAGCAAAACATAATCCCCCACCTGAAACTCCAAGTCTGATCGTCTCTTGTCGGCATAACTCTTCTGCCGACTCTGTGCAGTAACTAAACGATCTCGCACCATCTGTATCATCTCAGTCGTCTTCAGCACAATATCAGTGTTCCCCAATACCCGCTGGCCAACCTCGCCCCAGCATATGGGCGTCCTGCACTTCCTACCATACAACATCTCGTACGGCGGCATGCCAATACTGGAATGGAAGCTGTTGTTGTAGGAAAACTCCGCCAAAGGAAGGTACTGATCCCAACTACCTCCAAAATCAATAGCACAGGCCCGAAGCATATCCTCAAGGGTCTGAATAGTACGCTCACTCTGCCCGTCGGTCTGTGGATGAAAAGTCGTGCTAAAATATAACCGCGTACCCATCTCCTCCTGAAACTTCTCCCAAAACCGGGAGGTAAAACGGGTGTCCCTGTCGGAGACTATCGAAACTGGCACCCCGTGCCTGGCTACAATCTCTCGCACGAAAATCTCTGCGAGCTTCTCCGCCGAGGAGCTCTCCCTGATGGCCAAAAAGTGAGCACTCTTGGTCAAACGATCGACGATCACCCAAATAGCATCATTCCCACATGGAGTCCTTGGGAGTTTAGTAATGAGATCCATCGTGATCTTCTCCCATTTCCACACCGGAATCTCTAAAGGCTGCAACTTCCCATGCAGCCGCTGGTGCTCAGCCTTGACCTTCCGACAAGTCAGGCATTCCTCTACACACTTGGCGACGTCCCGCTTCATGCCGGGCCACCAATAATCCTGCCGCAGGTCGCGGTACATCTTTGTAGCTCCAGGATGAATAGAAAACTTGGACTTATGTGCCTCATCCAACAATATCTGCCTGTTCCCACCAGTGAAGGGAACCCAAACTCGACCATACCGGGTCAATAAACCCCGACTATCATGGGCGAAAATCGGAATTTCACCTGAAACTCTCTCGCGTTTGGCATTCTCATCCAGAATCGCCACTTCCTGAGCATCACCTATCGACTCAAGGAGAGGTGCAACCACTGTTAACCGCTGACACAAACCCCGAAGTGGCTCACCAACTGGATGTCAACTAAGTGCGTCCGCAACAACATTCGCTTTACCCGGGTGATAAGGTATCTCACAATCATAATCTTTGACCACGTCAAGCCACCTCCTCTGTCGCATATTGAGGTTTTGCTGGTCCATCAAGTATTTGAGGCTTTTAAGGTCAGTGTATATCGTACACTTAACGCCATACAAGTAATGCCTCCAAATCTTGAGAGCAAACACCACTGCCTCGAAACGTAAGCTATAACCTTACCGCGTTGCATGAGCACGGTGCCCAATCCCTGGTGAGAAGCGTCACAATACACTACCAGATCCTCCATACCCTCGGGCAAAGTCAACACCGGAGCCTCGCATAAACGTCTACACAGCTCCTCAAAAGCCCTTTGCTGCTCCTCACCCCAACTAAAAGTCGCAGATTTCTTCGTCAATCGGGTCATAGGTAAAGCAATCTTGGAGAAATCCTGAATGAATCTCCGGTAGTACCCCGCTAACCCAAGAAAACTCCGTACTTCAGTGGCAGTCTTCGGCACCTCCCACCGCATCACCGCTGAAATCTTGGCCGGATTGACCATAATACCTTTCTGATTCATGACATGTCCTAGGAATTGGACCTCTCGTAACCAGAACTCACACTTGGAGAACTTAGCATAAAGTTTCTCTCGCCTCAAAGCCTCCAACACTTCTCGCAAATGTGTCTCATGCTCTTCCATCGACTTTGAATACACGAGAATATCGTCGATGAACACAATCACCGACCGATCCAGCATCGGACTACACACCCTGTTTATGAGGTCCATGAACGCTGCTGGTGCATTGGTGAGCCCGAAAGGCATCACTACAAATTCGTAATGGCCATAACGTGTATGAAATGCCGTCTTCTCTGTATCCTCACTTCTCACTCGCATCTAATGATACCCCAACCTCAGATCAATCTTAGAGAACCACGAGGCTCCCTGTAGCTGGTCGAACAAGTCATCGATCCTTGGCAGAGGATAACGATTCTTTACCGTAAGCTTATTCAACTCACAGTAGTCTATACACATCCGTTGGGACCCGTCCTTCTTCTTCACAAACAGAATCGGGGCTCCCCACGGTGAACAACTCGGCTTGATGAACTCCTTTTCGAGAAGTTCCTGTAACTGAGTGTACAACTCCTTCATTTTCGGTGGAGCCAAACGATAAGGTGCCTTGGCCACCGGAGCAGCACCCGGAACCAAGTCAACGCGGAACTCTACCTGTCGCTCGGGAGGTATCCCCGGTAAATCGTTGGGAAATACGTCAGTAAACTCCCGTACAACTGGCACATCCTCCGCAGTCTTCTTCTCCCCGTTACCGCGCGTGTCTATCACGTACGCTAAAAATCCCTGACCACTATGATGTAAGTACCTCCGAGCTCTCGCAGCCGAACATATCGCTGAGGTCCGCCTGGGAGAGTCGCCCTGAACTAGCAATTCTCCCCCGCTTGGGGTTCGAACTCGTACTTGTTTGCGACGACAAACAATCTCTGCATCGAAAGCATCCATCCAATCCATGCCCACAATCACGCACAACTCACGCATAGCGATCGGAATCAAATCAATAGGGAATCTCACACCCAAGATTTCCAAGGTACACCCACGATACACGTCAGTAACCGTCAAGGTCCTATCATCAGCAACCTCAACCACAAGTGGATAGCCTAACCGTCCTACACTACGGCCCAAACGCTCACTAAAAGTGTGAGACACGAAAGAATGAGTAGCCCCGCTATCAAACATCACCATAGCAGGCACTGAGTTAACTAAGAACGTACCTGATCATACAGTTTAAGCAAAAAGCAATTACGTACAATAATCAATAATAAAAAAAGAATCAAGTGATGGAATATACCTGTCACCACTTTAGGCGTAGCCTGCGCCTCCTCCACTTTCAGCTGATGAACTCTACCTCGGGCCGCCTCGGGTCCAGCCTGACCCACACGACCATCAGTAATACGCAAGGGAGCAGCCGCAGGAGCTCTTTGTGCCCCACCCCCATCAGCAACCCTCGGATTCGGGCAGTTGGCCTTCACGTGGCCCGTCTGTTTGCAGTTAAAACAGACCATCAGTGGTACCCTGCAATCACGACCGTAGTGTCCTACCTGGCCACACTTGAAACATTTGTCATCCCTCCTTCCGTTACCATCCCTGGGCTTAAACCCACCGCTCCTTTGACTCAAGCGCGAGTCCGAAAACCTCGTAATCTTCAGAACAACCGATACTGGTGCCACGGTCTGCGCCGCCTTCCTCTTCTTAGCCTGCGTCTCTAACTCAAGTTCCCGTCACCGGGCAGCCTCCATCATCGCAGCAAGTGTAGCATACTGCGCAGTACTCACGAACTCCCTGATCTCGGTACATAACATATCCTTGTACCGCGTCATCTTCATGTCCTCAGAAGCAGCATACTGGGGACAGAATAGTGCCATCTCCGTGAACTTTCGGTTCATCTCCTTCACGATCTCCGTAGTCTGAGTGAGCTCCAAGAATTCTTTGGCAATCCTCTCCATGTCCACTGGAGGCACATACTCTGCACGAAAACGTACGACGAACTCCTCCCAGGTCAAAGTAGTGCGCTCAGTAGGCGTCAAAGCAGTAGCACACCAGTCTTTCGCTCCGTCACGTAACAGATTCACCGCGAAGCGAACCTTCAGGTTCTCAAGACAGCCACTAGTAAGGAAAGCGCACTCCATATCCGAGATCCAGCGCATACTGATAATCGGGTTCGAGTCTCCCTTGAACTCAGGAGGAGAACAAGCAGAGAGATCCCGATACTGAAACTCCCTCGCTCGGGGCTGCCCAACCACAGGGGGTGGAATCGCCGCGATGCGCTCCTCCATCAATACTACTACCTCATCACGAATGGCGGTAATAATCTCGGGGATCGCCTACCCAATAGCATGCGTCACCTCGGCCGCGATCATCTCACGTATCTGCTCGACAGTAACTCTAGTACCAGCATTTGGGTCAACATTGTTGTTCCTCCTTGTGATGGCCATTCTGGGTAATTATTACAACGAGTTATTAGCACACATTAAATCCTGCTAATTACGCTCACGCTCAACTCCTCGGGTTCCCCGTGACTTTCCCCGACTCGAGCAGGGACCCTGTGCTTCAGATAGTAGGAGCTCTACTACTACCTTCCACGCCTATCCTTGCTCGTTCCGAGTCTCATCCCGAAGTACCCAAGTAGTTCCTTGCCGACAGTTTTAACCCATATGCCCGTACCAGCATATGTCAACACTCTTCCTAGTTCACTAGGAATTTCACCCTATCCCATTACCCTTGCTATGATGAAATCTCCACTAGTCATGACGAGCCGCCTCGCGAATGCACAGTCGCATACAGTGTGAAATCAGATAGACATTTGAATAAGAGATTCTATCCCACAACGGTTAGACGCAGACAAGAGCTGCGCAATAGAACTAAATCAAGCATTCTAAGCCTATATGGTTCCTACTGCATGCAACTTATAAGGCACTCACTTAACAACCTATCAGGACTAGCATAAATTCCTACTAGCAAGTAATAACCATGCAGTACAGTGTAATAAGCACCAGGCAATCTAGCATACATACTCCTATGTTCTAGAAAGCAATAAATTACACTAAGTACTCCACCTTTTTCCCTTGGCATCGGCTGACTGTACACACTGCGCCTTCGGTCACCGTTTCGACAACGTACTTTTCCTTTCTTTTACTTCTCAAATATTTTAAAAGGGAAAAAGATAATCCCGAGCCGCAAACTTGAGTTCAGACACACCGAAATGTGTTTGATTCGCTCAAGCCGTGCTCTGATACCATTCTGATACATCCCCAGTCCAACGTACACGATATTCTCTGCTTTGCGGATACCCTCTGCATAACAGCATGCCGGCACCGCTCACGGTTTTGTTCCTGCCCACACATGCATACGCGGGACGCACCCAGACCGCACCCTATGACAGGCAAAAGGCCTCAAGCAAGGAAGGTATCCATCCACCCTTATAAGGAGGACTTCGTTCCCCCTCCTAGCCGATGTGGGATCTCACGATCCACCCACCTAAGTGGGATCAGCGTCCTCGTTGACACATCGACCCGGTGACCGGCTCTGATACCAACTTGTAACATCCCAAAAATTACAATAAATTTGAACTTTTTTTAAAAAAAATACCTTCTTAATTAAATAAACCATAAGTGTTCAAAGCCCATTAAACGTTTATCAAAATCTCGTTAAGTTAAATAACCAAATCCAAATAACACAGCGAAAAAAATGTAATGATTCTAAACATAATGTCTCAAAGTAAAAAGTCGTGAAAGTCTCCACAACGCGCCAGTGTGTACCGTCACGCCTTACTGCCACTTGTACCTGAAATAGTAAATTGTAGGGAAAGAGTAAGCACGAAGCTTAGTGAATTCAAACACGTACGTAAAATAGCAATCATATGAACACCACCCCTATCAGCAGATAGATATAACAATTAACACATGCCAGTCTAAGAACACAAGAAAACTCAAGCAAGAACACATGTGTATGTATCCATCGGTCTCCCTAAATTCATACAACACCGGTACACGTATACCTCGGTCTCCCCGAGTTCATACAACACCCATGTACGTATTCCTCAGTCTCCCTGAGTCCTCGGTCTCCCCGAGTTTTATACAACACCCAAGGTCTTATGCTAGACACTAACACAATCGGATATTACCCACAACCAAATCAGCTAACACACACGAGCTACCGCAATGCACATATAATCCCTATCCTACGCAGTGAGAGAACTCACCTCGAAAAGCAAAGTAGAACACCACGAACAGCGACAAGGACCTGTCAACTCCAACTCACTTCTTTCCACCTCGTGACGACGACATAGCAGCGACCACACGAAACTCCGTCTCCCTCTCTCTCTCTCTCCTTCTCACGCTGCACTTCGCTCTCTCCGGCAAGAACAGCGGTGGCGCCGGCGATGCTGGGGGTTCGGCGGTGGCAGCAGATAGGGAAGAAGATGGTAGGGATGCGCTTAGGGTTTTTCTTGTGGTGTTTCTTGCGTGCGACTATAACCGGGAACGAAAAGGGGAGGGGGTCGGTTCTTAAACCGATCCCATGCAAACATATACCACCAATATGCACTTCTAGTCCCTCACTTTCAAACCCTTACACAACAAGTTAAGGTTTTTACCTATTTTAACATTCTTGGTCTTCCCTAACAAAACCCGTTAATACAATTTCGCTTAGAGAAAGATATTAAATAAATAAATACGAAAAAATAAAACCATACCGAGACACGGGCTTTACAGTAAGTAAGTATATTTTTGGAATATTTTATATTTTATGCTATGTATGCTTCATTTTAGACTGGGTTGTTACAATTGGAATCATTGGAAGTCTAAAGAAGATGATGTTTGGGTTAGTCAAAAATGTGGCGTAGTAGATGCGAATACTTTAAAGAATGCGAATTGTTTCTTATGTGTGAAAGAATTATCCGAAAAAGTAATAGTTGGAGATCAAAGAATGTGTAGTAAATTCGAACACATGTGTCGTTTCAAGAGGACTTGGTCCAATGCCTTAAGTTAGAATTTTGGTGCAACTGTTTGGTCATGTATAGTAACGAGGATGTGTTACCAGCATGTGGAAAGGTCGGAATAGAGAGGCGAGTAATGTTTGAGAGGCGGTGCTCCACACTAATGTGGGGAGGTGAAGATAGTACGTTGGACTAAGTGAGTAGTTTAGAAGAAGTAAGCTTGGTAGTAACACCGAAAGGGTGGAGTAGTGTATGTAGTTTAACATCGATAAGTGTACGAACTCCTAGGAAGAGTATAGAGGAAGGGGATTTGTGTATGTTTTAAGTGTGGGAAAAGAAGTGTAGGAAGACAGTCAAATAGGTTTGAGTTGATAATGTTGTGAGAAATGTTCAAACGAACCGGTCGTTCAGTGAGAAGCTATAGAGAATAGTTTTGTGTGACCATGACTACTCCTCCTAGTTGAGTGAGGGCGACCTTGCAGAATTCAAGCGATGAGTAGTTGACCTTTGTCATTATTGAACGAGCAGGAACAGTAGCCTACGAGTGGGAGTAACAGTAAGAATTAAAGGGGATGCACCCAACGTTCCATGTTTCGAATTTAAAGAGGTGTTTGATTGAGTCAGATGTGACAGTACCTCAGGAAGGTGTCAGTTTTGGTGAGGGGCTGATTTACGTAGAAGAAACCGTTGAGAGGGTGGACCGCAAGATTCGCAAGTTAAGAAACAAGGATATCATACTGGTAAAAGTTCAGTGGCAGTTCTTAGAGGGCAAGAGGAAACTTGAGAGGTAGAAGCGGACACGAGGTTTAGGTACCCGCATCTTTTCAACAGCGGAATTCCGGGGACGGTATTCTTTTGAAGGGGGGTGTTGTAATAACCGAGAAATCGTTTAAGTGAAAAGATTAAATTTTGTGGAAAATTGTGGTGAAGTTGAAAGTCTAAAGGCTGAAGTGTAATTTGGTAAAAGATATAATAACCCTTGAAGTGGGCTCAAAACCCTAGAAGCTAATCAGTGGTAACTGTGGGTGGCGGCTGAGATAGAGAGAGAGAGCAGAGAAAGGGGTCGCTCATATTGCAATTGGAGACGAAAGCTTAGCGATCGTCGAAATGTCGAAGAGGAAAGAGTAATGAATTATGATTCTACATCAATGCTTAGTAGGTAATCTCAAATCCTAATCTATAATTTAGAGTTCTGTCTGATTGATTGGTTTGTTTATGGGATTCTTTATTTTAGAGTTTAAAGGGGATGTTTAAAAAGGAATTAAATGTGTATGTTAGAGTTAGAAAAATGGTAGAAGGGAAGAGTTTGATTAATTGATTTAAATGGGTTAATCTTTCAGTACTAAGAATTAATCTGTGCCTCGCCATGTAAGTCCCGGAATTGTAAGATCCGGAATAGAAACTTTTGTGTTCCGAAATCGGGATAAAAAAATTAAAGATCCGGAACCTTTTAAGAACCGGAATTTGAACTCGATAGATCCGGAAGTTGCCAAATTAAAAGATCCGGAAGTTACCCAAAGGAGATCCGGAATTGATGTTAATAGGACTGACCTGGAACTTCTTTTCATAGTGGATCCGGAACTCTCCTTTTTATTGATTGGGCCTCTGTTGTGGTGTTGGGCCATTAATGGAGACCTGGACGGTATTTAAGGTGGACCGACCCATTCTGGTATTAAATCCAACGCGGTCCGGTGATATTACATTAGTGGACCGGAATCATTTTCTTTGGGCTGACTTAAAGGACTGAAATTGTAACTAGAAATTCCGGTAATCTGTTTGAGTAATGAAAATTGGTGGGCTTTAATTAATTTAAGAATCAGTATTGGGCTTGAATGGCATAAGAACCGGAATGGGAAATTAGTTTAAGAAACTTTGTATTAAAGGTGAGATCCGGAATAAATATATGTACTTTGGGCCTAAGGAGTTTAGAGTTAATTAATGACCCAGAATCTGCTACTTGGACCGTGGTTCCGGTATTCAGTTAAGAATCCGGTATTTTATTATAGGTCTAGATTCTAGAATTGTTGAGAGTTAAGTTGAGCAGAAAATTGTTCAGGCTGAGTTTAACCCAAGACTCACTATTCCTATCGTTATCATATCATAGGTGGAACTTTAAAGTCTGAAGTCTTCGCGAGAAGAAGTGTTTAAGCGCCAGGTGAGTTTTTCTAACTAAAATACGTGATTTTACGTGTTTTCCAAAGAAAGTGATTGAGTAGAAATGCCATGTTATTTTACATGTTTTTTACTTGAATGAAAGTTAAATGTTTTACTGATTATGGTGTTTTACAAACATGATTTGATTACAAGCTATTACGAACTACTCCATGAAAAGTATGTTTTGTTTGAAAGATGATTTAGCATAAAAGGAATGATTTATAAAGCTTTCACATTTCATGATTTATGATGAGCTATGTGTATGTTATGTGAAGTCGGTCTGCACAGTGGGATCAGAATACCTCGGGATCCGATGATCCCTTGGGCATATGCGACGAGCTTGTAGGAGGGAATTCGTTTCCTTCCTACTCGGATAGAGGGGAGTCTGCTTGGGCCCCGGTATGAGGAGAGAGGGGAGTCTGCTTGGGCCCCGATCGCGGTTAGCTTATGTGATCCTTAAACACTGTGCAGTACCATGAATGATACTTATGTGGAGAATGTTGATGAGTTTTATAAAATGATTTTATACTATTGTTATATGTTGTTTACGGATGGAATTCACTAGACCTTTTGGTCTAACCCTCGCTTTTCAAAACTAAACCATTTTCAGGTAAGCAATTAGTAGGAGGCTCAGGTAAGTGAGCAAGAGCAGGATAGAGTACAAATGCAGATAGAGATGGTGCTTGTGCCACTTATAGAAACTAGTATGTTCTCAGTTGTGTATAGGTTGTTTCCGCCAACCTAAGTTTTTGAGACTAATGTAATGAAATTTTGGGACCCAGTTTTGTAATGTTTATGATTAATGTTATGCATGTCCTGTTTTAAATTTTGGGCTGTTACAAAAACAAAAGCTGATATGAAGCAATGTGATTGTGCGTCTAAATCCAATTTCATGATTTCTTTAGAGCAAAAGAATACTTAGGTAACAAAGTTATTAAATGATTTTAAAAAGGAGATGACAAAGGAAAGAACTAGATTTGAAAAAGAAAGAAATACTTTTGCAAATGAAAGAAAGATTTGTATACAAAAGTTTTCCGATTTTTCGAAGAAATCAGTTGAGGAAAAGAAAGCGTTTGAGCTAAGATGTTTAAAACTAACAAAACAAGTTTCTGGCTTTGAAAAAGTTTTGATTCTTGAACATGAGAATTTTGAGAAACATAAGGTCGAGATTGAAACTGAACGACAATCTTTTGAAGCAAAGAATGTTGAGTTTTCCATGAAATTATCTGATTTGGAAAAAGTTTTGGAAAAGGAGAGAAAAGAGTTTGATGAAAAGAAGAGTTTGTTTGAGAAGGAAAAGAAAAGTTTTGAGAAAAAGAATATTGGGATTTTTACTAAAATATCAAATAAGAGTAAGAGTTTGGAAAATGATTTTAAGACTGAAAGAAAATATTTTGAGGCTGAGATTTTAAAGCTAACAAGAAAGTTATCTTATATGGCTACATATTGTATGAAGGAGAAGAAGGTTAAATCCGATATTCAAAGGAAATTTGATTTGTTGTCCGAAGAAAGAAATGTTTTGTCTAACAAAGTTAAAGAACTTGAAGACATAATCTCTACAGTTGAGGTTTCAAAACAAGTTAGTCCTGACACTATTTGAGCAAAAATAGGTTGATTAACAGTAACCATAACCGACCCCACACGGAACTTGCCTCACCTTTGAGGGGGCATTTATTGGCTCACTCAGCGGGTGAGGCTAGTGGAGGGGTCTGGGATCGAACCCATTATGTATTTGAGCAAAGTCACCCCATTGCCAGCTGAGCTACACGCCAGAGGCAGTCCTGACACTATTGTTCAGACTCCACTTGTTGACTCAACTGATTCTGAATATTTGTTTAAAACGGATTCAAGTTCAATTCATAATGATGTTTCTTCAAAATGATTTGACAGATCAAAGGGTTTTTTCAAAAGATCATATTCGTCCTTCCAATCTTTTTTATAATCATTTTGTTAATAATTCAGATGCTTCTATTTTAAAGTCTGGTCTGTTTTCAAAAGAGTAAAGATGTTTTGGAAAGTAAAAGGATCTTCACTTGAGAAACATGCTCTGAAATCATCTGTTCCCAAGACAAATGCCAAGAAGAACAATGCTTCTAAAGGTAAATATTTTGTTAAACCTGATCTTGTCTATTCTACAAATCATTTGATCAGGTTATCACAAAAGGGTATTTGTTGTTCTTACTATGGAACTAATGGTTTTTTTAAAAATGAGAATATTCAGTATTGGTATGGTGCTTATAATATTTCTTCAAATCGAACTGCATATGACAAGCCAGGACTCAAGTTCTGTTGGGTACCAAAATCTACTTAATTTGTTTTGTAAGTTCATCATGTGTAGTGCTTAATGTCAGATATATTATAAACACATGACCGGAAAACAGAAGAGAAGTGTGCATATCTTTGAAGAGGAGTATATGTGCTTTTAATTCTTTATATACTGAATTACATACATATTTTCAGGAGAAGAGATTCTAATTTTTGAATTATATGTGTGCTTACTGATAAATATTTCTGTATTTTGTAGGGGGGGAGATACAAACTTTTGAGTAAATCAACTCAGGACTCGTACTTTAGAGATTCAAACTTCTAAACGCATCAGTTTATAACTCTTTCTTCAACGACCATGACTTCTGGATTTACTTTAATCCTAGTATTTCAGAACTCGTTTTAATGATTAAGGATTTTAGAATCTTTTGCAGATTTTGAGGGGGAGCTTATATGATTTTCAATCCGTTTATCATGATTTGAGGGGGAGCTTAAACATCTCAATGTTAGCATTTTCTGAACTCAATCTGAGATTGTTTGAAAGAAGGACGACTTTCAAGCATGAAAAATGTGTTCTTAAATGTTTAAACCATTTCTCTATTTTAAATAGGTTTTATAAATTTGGAAGTGTGATTTTAAATGTTTTTCATGTATATGTCAGATTATATCATTATCTTGTTATTACCATGTCTCAAAACGAAACATTTTTCGAAGGTAATACTTTCGTTTGTATTTCAATTTTGTTGAGCATCATATATTCTTTCATCTTGAGAAATTAAACGTGTCTTTCAGATATTGTTTATATTAGTTCATATAAACAAATTCAATTCTTTGATACCCTAACCTTACATGATTATCTTTCATAATATTTTATCTGATTGATACATTGTCAGATTCTCAAACAAGTTTTTCGAATTCATTTCATTCTTTCAATATTCTTGTTTTGAGAATTCTTCATTGTTCAAATGCTCAAATATTCATGATAATTCTTGCAGAGCATTCATTCTTATGACAATGTCATTCAAATGTTGAGATTAATACTTGTTCAAGCTAAACCGTTGAACAACACACGTTTTTAGGACAAAATTTCATAGGGTCAGTGTGAGAACTTAAAGAACTTCTATGGATTCACGTTAACCAGTGTTTCCAACCCAAGAAGTTATCCTTGAGTGATTGAGGGATGAGGGGTCTACATAAAAAATTTAGGGAGATAACTCATCCGGTTGAGTAATCTCGGTGTGCTGAGGTAAAATGAAAAAGAGAGTTTGGTTAGAAGTGAGCGGATTAAAAACAGAAAGAGGGTGTGAGAAAAGAGTTAAAAGAATAAGAGAACTCTACACCAACCATTTTCTGAGTCGGGCAGCCACATTACTGATCGATTCACATTCTTTGGTGATCATCATTGAAATAGGCAATGAGCCTATGCCAACTCTTGCTTTAACCCCACCAGTTGTTGGTGATTTTAGTGAAATCATCAGGTTCATTTTGTGTAATTGGATTCACAAAGGTAATAATGGGGTTGTTAGCTAAGCTATAACATGAGTTAGGAGGTGTGGAGTGCACACTCGTGTAAGCTAACTAGAACCCGGGATTGTTGGACGGTTAAGATTGGCACGTTACAAAGCGGTTTTGTGAACTGGGCGTCGGGGCCAGTGCTAGCGCCAAGACTGGCGCCAGGGTCTGTTTGTTGTTGGCGCGCATGCCGACGCTAGTTGGCTGGCGCGGATACTGGCGCCAGGCTCTGTTTTTTGTTGGCGCGCATGCCGGCGCGAGTTGGCTGGCGCGGAAACTGGTGCCGGCGTCGAAACAGGCGCCGGCGTCTGGACTGTTTCTTCACGTTTGTAACTGCCCTCTTTAATTCCACAATCAATCTCATTAAGTGGGATATTATTATCAGTATCAATATGAGTCGGTTACGATTCTCTAAGGTGTATAAGTATGAGTCGATTTCTGCCTTAATCGACACACTAAAAAATAGAGATTATCCTCGAGTGAATTTCGTGATACCCGGGCAGTATAGGGTCGAAATATCACTTACGGAAAGCGAGCTCTCACGCGATCTCTGTTTCTATCCAAGTTCTATCACTATTTCTCTCCCACGATTTCCCGAAATCCCCCAACAATCGTAAGTGATATTTCTCGTTCATCGTGAAGAAGAGATGGAGAGTGATCAGTCCGTGAGAGACATGACGTCCAAGTTCACAAAACTTAAGAAGTTCGAAGGCGTTGATTTCCGTAGATGGCAGAAGAAGATGCACTTCTTGCTGACGACGTTGAAGGTCGTGTACGTGCTGAGTACCCCGATACCGGAGGTGATGGAAAACGAGACGTTGAAGATGACCCGGCGTCGCGGCAAATGGGAGAACGACGACTACATCTGTCGTGGCCACGTCTTGAACGGTATGTGTGACTCCCTCTTTGATATCTACCAAAACGTTGAATCTGCCAAAGAGCTATGGGACTCTCTTGAGTCCAAATACATGGCGGGGGATGCTTCTAGTAAGAAGTTCCTGGTTAGTAATTTTAATAATCACAAAATGGTGGACTCAAGGCCGGTAATGGAGCAATACAATGAGCTCCTTCGCATTCTCGGCCAATATGCTCAAGATGATATGAAGATGGACGAATCCATCTCCGTATCGAGTATTATTGATAAACTGCCCCCCTCTTGGAAAGACTTCAAACATATGTTGAAACACAAGAAGGAAGAGGTGTCCCTTGTACAACTCGGTAGTCACTTGCGCATAGAGGAATCTCTTCGGGCGCAAGAGGCTGAGAAACCTAAGATAAAAGAGGTTTATGTACCTTCGGTAAACATGGTTGAAGAGGGAAAGTCCAACAACTTCAAGGGAAAACGTAAGTTCAACGAAGCCAAGAAAGGGCCCAATAAAAAGGTTAAATTAAACTGTTGGACCTGTGGGATGACCGGCCATCTCAAGCGGGATTGTCGGGTTGTCAAGAATAAGAATGGAGCAAGCACGAGTGGTAGTGGGCAAGGATCCAAGGATCAAAACCCACGGCAATGTCAGTTTCTTGACTTTGGTTTTAATCGAATTTGAATTATGTACCACTAATATCCGAATCATTTTACGTGCAGGATGATGATGTAGCTTGGTGGATCGACTCGGGTGCTACGAGTCATGTATGCAAGGATCGCCGTTGGTTCACCTCCTTGGAACCGGTTGAAGACGGATCAATGCTACACATGGGGAACGAGTCGAGTGCTTCCATTCTTGGTCGTGGCTTAGTTAGGCTAGAATTTAGTTCTGGCAAAATAGTTGAACTTTTAGATGTTTTGTTTGTACCACGAATTCTAAAGAATTTGGTTTCTGGTAGCATCTTGAATAAGTTAGGATATAGGCAAGTTTATGAGTCGGACAAGTTTATCTTGTCAAAGGGTGGCTCTTTTGTTGGATTTGGTTATTTGTTAAATAATATGTTTATGTTGAATTTAAATAAAATGAATTTTGTTTCAAATTCTGTTTTTGTTTCAAATGGCATTTGTGTTGATTCTAATTTATGGCATGCAAGACTTGGTCATGTTAATTTTAAACGTATGGTTGAAATGTCAAAAGACGGTCTTATTCCGGCTTTTGATATTAAAACCGAGATGTGTAAAACTTGCATGTTAACAAAGATCACTAGACAACCTTTTCCTAACGTGAAAAGGGACTCGTCGGTGCTTGAATTAATGCATAGTGATCTTTGTGATTTGCATTCAACTCCGTCTTTTGGTAATAAAAAGTATGTTGTCACTTTTATTGACGACGCTTCACGGTTTTGCGATGTATATTTGTTACATTCAAAAGATGAAGCGTTGGTTAAATTTAAAGTTTTTAAAACGGAGGTTGAATTGCAAATGAATTGCTTAATAAAGTGTTTACGCACCGATCGTGGTGGGGAATATTACGACCCCATGTTTTTTCCAATCCGTAGGAATCATTCATGAAACTAAAGCGCCTTATACACCACAGCAAAATGGTATGGCGGAACGGAAAAATAGAGTTCTCAAAGAAATGGTGAACTCTATGTTATCCTACTCGGGTTTGAGTGATGGATTTTAGGGTGAAGCCATGCTAACGGCTTGTTATTTGCATAATCGAGTTCCTAATAAAAGGAACAAGATTACCCCATACGAACTTTGGTTCAAGAAAAGGCCTAACTTGAGTTATATTCGAGTTTGAGGCTGTCGAGCGGTGGTTCGACTACCCAAACCCAAAAGAAAGACTTTGGGTGAGAAAGGTATTGACTGCATCTTTGTTGGATATGCCGAGCATTCCAAAGCTTATAGGTTCTATGTTATTGAACCTAATGATTCTATAGCGATTCACACCGTTATAGAATCGAGAGATGTAATTTTTGATGAGACTAGATTCTCTTCAATGCCTAGGCCAAAGGACATAGTTCCAAGAACTAGTGAAACTAGTGAGGTTAAAGAACAAGCAATTGTTCCAACCGAATCTCCGATGCTTCGAAGGAGCAAATGAGGAAGGATTGAAAAATCCTTTGGTCCCGATTTCCAAGTATACTTGGTAGAGGGATCAAGAGATGAGATTGGATCCCAATTCCTTTACTGTTATAGTGTTGAGGAGGATCCAAAGTCATTTGATGAGGCTATGAAGTCTCAAGATATTGCTTTCTGGAAAGAAGCAATACATGATGAGATGGACTCCATCATGGGGAATAATACTTGGGTATTATCGGACTTGCCACCGGGTTGCAAACCTTTGGGATGCAAGTGGATCTTCAAAAGGAAGATGAAAGCGGATGGATCAATCGACAAGTTCAAAGCTCGATTAGTAATCCAAGGCTTTAGACAACGGGAATGCATCGATTATTTTGATACCTATGCCCCGGTAGCAAGGATCTCCACGATTAGATTGTTGATAGCCTTAGGTGTTATCCACAATTTAGTGATTCGCCAAATAGATGTCAAAACGGCATTCTTGAATGGTGACTTGGAGGAGGAAGTTTACATGAAACAACCGGAAGGTTTTATTATGCCCGGGATGGAGCATAAGGTATGTAAACTTGTAAAATCATTGTATGGGCTGAAACAAGCACCCAAATGATGGCATCAGAAATTTGATGAGGTTATCTTGTCCAACGGTTTTATGATAAACCAAGCGGACAAGTGTGTATATGGCAAATTTGACACATCCGGTAACGGTGTAATCATTTGCTTATATGTTGACGACATGTTGATCTTTGGCACCGACCAAAATCAAGTTGGGAAAACCAAAGAGTTTTTGTCGTTGAGTTTCTCCATGAAAGATATGGGAGAGGCGAAGGTGATCCTTGGTATAAGGATCAAGCGTGAGAACAAAGGGATTGGAATTACGCAATCTCATTACATTGAGAAAGTATTAAAGAAATTTAATTTCTTTGATTGTTCTCCGGTGAGTACTCCATGGGATCCAAGTGTGAAGCTTATACCCAACTTGGGTGAAACGGTGTCACAACTCGAGTACTCAAAGGCTATTGGATGCTTGATGTATGCCATGACAAGCACTAGGCCGGATATCGCTTTTGCCATAGGAAAGTTGAGTAGGTATACTAGTAATCCTAGTATTCATCATTGGCAAGCGATAAGACGAGTATTCAAATACTTGAAGAAAACCATTGATTATGGTTTGTCATATGTCGGGTTTCCTTCAATATTGGAGGGATATTCGGATGCAAGTTGGATCACCAATTTGGAAGATCACTCTTCTACGAGTGGTTGGGTGTACTTGCTTGGGGGAGGTGCCATCTCATGGGCTTCCAAGAAGCAAACTTGCATCACGAGTTTGACTATGGAGTCGGAATTTGTGGCATTAGCTGCTGCCGGTAAAGAGGCGGAGTGGCTAAGGAATTTGGTCCATGAAATTCCATTATGGCCGAAACCAATATCACCCATTTCTATCCGTTGAGATAGTGAGGCTACTTTGGCTAAAGCTTATAGTCAAGTATCTAATGGCAAGTCTAGACACTTAGGTGTTAGACATAGCATGATTCGTGAGCTAATCACGAATGGGGTGATTTCGGTTGAATTTGTTCGGTCGCAACAAAATCTAGCGGACCACTTGACGAAGGGGTTATCCAGGGACTTGGTTCACAAGTCGGTGATAGGGATGGGATTAAAGTCCATCTAAATCCCTAACGGTGAGATACCCAATTCCCTTCTAATACAACGTTAGAAGTTGAATTCAATGGGAAAGCTCACTCTAAGGGATTGGAGCACAAGATGATCATCCCACGGTATGTGCTCGGTACTGCAAGTGAAGGAGGTAATTGTTCTTTTGTAAAAATGCATGTGCATGTGCATGAAGAAAAGAACTACCCATATGAGTGTGAAGTGTGGCCGCTTCAAGAAGCTTGGACTTGGCTTTGATGCACTCACGAATGGATAAGGACACATGGCCTGTATAGTGTCAAGTTTAAACTTTAGAGAATCTTTAAATTCATGTGTATGTTATCTTCTAGTACTCAAATGAGTTGAAGTGTTCAATCCTTAGGACACCCGGATTCTCGAGTATTTGAAATGTGTAATGTACTAAGATGGAAATTCAATCTTTTAGATATTTTCATTTATGCATGCGTTTGTTTACCTGTATTGAATTTCTTTTGTGAATCAAGGATTGCACTAAAATGGGGGAGGAATGTTGGTGATTTTAGTGAAATCATCAGGTTCATTTTGTGTAATTGGATTCACAAAGGTAATAATGGGGTTGTTAGCTAAGCTATAACATGAGTTAGGAGGTGTGGAGTGCACACTCGTGTAAGCTAACTAGAACCCGGGATTGTTGGACGGTTAAGATTGGCACGTTTCAAAGCGGTTTTGTGAACTGGGCGTCGGGGCCAGTGCTAGCGCCAAGACTGGCGCCAGGGTCTGTTTGTTGTTGGCGTGCATGCCGACGCTAGTTGGCTGGCGCGGATACTGTCGCCAGGCTCTGTTTGTTGTTGGCGCGCATGCCGGCGCGAGTTGGTTGGCGCGGAAACTGGCGCCGGCGTCTGGACTGTTTCTTCACGTTTGTAACCGCCCTCTTTAATTCCACAATCAATCTCATTAAGTGGAATATTATTATCAGTATCAATATGGGTCGGTTACGATTCTCTAAGGTGTATAAGTATGAGTCAATTTCTGCTTAATCGACACACTGAAAAATAGAGATTATCCTCGAGTGAATTTCGTGATACCCGGGCAGTATAGGGTCGAAATATCACTTACGGAAAGCGAGCTCTCATGCGATCTCTGTTTCTATCCAAGTTCTATCACTCTTTCTCTCCCACGATTTCCCGAAATCCCCCAACACCAGCTTCTCATTTATTTCTCAACAAAGAAATGTTTCAGGTTTTCTTAGGGATTCGGCACATATGTTATATGATCTTCATTTGGAAGGTTTGGATATTGAAAAAGAAGGATGTTTGTCCCACCTTCGCACTTCAATCATGCACATTGAGTCCGTGGAAAACTTGTTGTTGTCTCAACAGTTTACACAATTTAAGTCTGCTCAAGCATAAGTTGCTTCAATCATTTCTACACTTGCACGTACACACAAGGAATTTGTTTTCTTGTCATAACGTTCATAGAAATTCCTTTGTGTTTTTCGATTATTAAATGGAATCCCTGGGGGAGTGAACATCAAAAAGTTCCTTTCCAAAGTACATTTGTTGTACTAAGTGGTTTTGTGCAACTTACAAGCATTTTAACTGTTTCATTCGTTGATTCAGGGTTACAACTTTCAGTTTATCTAAATTTGAAAAGATTCGGATACATATATTTTGGAATTTACGGTTAAACGTTCACACGAAGAAGATTGTTACTGGTTTTCAAAGACTAAGCTGAAATTGAAAAAAAAATGATGATAATGATGCTCACAATCATCAAAAAGGGGGAGACAGTTTGAATATCTCAATTTCTGAAAAAGGAGATATTTGCTAGAGTCAAGAAGTTAGAGATGATGAAGTGTTTGAAGATACAAAGACATTTCATGTTTAAAGATCATTCAAGAATGTTTTTAAAGCTCAAAGCCAGTTAAAGTTCAAAGCCAGTTCATATAAAGATAAGTGGATGAGATTGGATCTCACAGTTACCACAAAATACTAGGATCTCCCTTGAACCTCCCCCCCCTATATATATATATATATATATATATATATATATATATGTAAGGTAGGGGTTGGTTCCAGTGAGAAGTGCCAAATCTAACGAACATTAGAATGAGATGCACCGAGATAGGATGCACCAGATCGATTCCTTTAAGCCACAATTTATGGGAAGGTATTTGATTAAAAGTGATCAACGGTTTTAAAAACACTTCTCACATGATCTCATGCATGTACCATAGAGAAGTATGAGAAAGACATTTAGCCAAAGTTGAAACTATTCAAAATCTAAGATGTTGATGAAAATCTAAGGTTTGTGGAAGATCCTGATTTGAGATGGATCCTAGTTCAATGGACCACAACACGCAGCTGATGGCTCAAATAAATGGGCTGGTTACCTTTGATATGGAACAAGTTCTCACAACGGATACACGCTATTAGTCACGTTAGGTGAAAAACAAAAAGTAAATGTTGGGGTTTTTTTTTGAAAGGCAATTGCATTTCGGGGGTATCCTGAACTATGTCCAGACTAATCTCCCTTCGACCCGGCCACGATTCGGCCCACGACCCTCGATATCCGCCGCATGCTCACCCCTGGATTCGAACCCGGGTAGTAAGGGCTTCCACCACTTACCCCCCCAGGATGTTACCGACCAGTAGGCTACATCTTTGGATGTAAATGTTGGGGTTTTGATCCAGTTTATTTTAACATGTATTTTGAATTGTATGTAAAAGAGGTTGTTGAAAAATCATCAGGTCATAACAGATATCATATAGGGTTTTGAGATGGTTACAACAACATATACAGAGTTGTAAGTCATCTACAAGTATGATTCAGCAGCAGCAGCAGCAGCAGCAGCAAGCAATATTATTATTATTATTATTATTATTATTATATGTTGGTTTGATCGATGGCTTTCTCTATAACATCGATGCAAGAGGCAATGGATTTTCCGTGGGACATGGCCTTAGCAAGCTGAGCTCGTGCTTGTTCATGACGACGCAGAATTAGGATGGTGTTGAGTACAGCCCATCTCACTTGAGAATCTGCTTTCTTCTGAGTGAATCCCAAGCTGTTTAGCAATCCATCCAACTATAATATTTCACAACCACCTAAATTTACCTTAGACATATTATACAAATAAATACAACCAAGGATGAAGTGATTGAAGGAAGGTAAGATCGAAAGTAGTGTAGGTACCTACCGTGTTAACATCAGCAAGGCCTCCTTCAGCATAACCATAAAGAAGATATTCTGTTGCAACTCCGGCTAATGCTATACACGAAAACTTGTTCAACATCTGAAGAAATCATCATATCATATCATATTCTCCACATCAATTCACCACCACCACTTCTCTTATTCAATATTCAATATTATCCGCCCATACACTCGCTCGCTAAATGTAATATGAGACATACATACCGTGGCTGATACTCTTCCTGCGCTTATCTGCACATATACAAAGTTGCACACATACTCAATACCAACTCTACGTGCACCTCTACAATTAATTTGAACTCAGCAAGTGCAATTGGAAAAATGATATAAGAAAGGTTACTTGGTCAGTGAACTCAAAATCAACAAAAACAGTCCCTGCTTGAACATTGAGTGATCCTTCCTGCTGAAAAGCTTCCAAACTTGATAGCTTATATCCCTTGGGAAGTATTCCCACCAAATATGCAATCAAGAAATGTCCTGCTTCATGCTACACAAACCCATACTCTCTTAAACCACAATCTAATACACATTATGCAATATATACAAGAAGAAAATCTTCCAACTGATTATATGAGAGAGAGAGAGGTGTTACTTGGATAACTCTATTGTGATACTTTTGACTGATCTTATGGCCAATAGTATCAAGAACCAGGCTGCTAAGTCCTCCACCGAATGAGACCTACAAACAATCAATTCCGTTAGACTAGCGAAACTTGCACACAATGAACACATTTTCTGGTTAATAGACTTTCACTTTCAAACCAAACCAAAAAATACCAAATTGTGTCCAGATTGAATACGAGGCATGGTGTGTCATCCCCGTTATGTCCGATCCCAAGTTTCCTGATTCCCGAATATACTTACAAAAACATATATCGGTATCACATATCGGATTATCTGAGCATGAATTTGTTTCCGTAGTATCATTCAATCAAGAGGATCACAGACATCACTACCGTCATACAAGAGGGACAAATCCTCTTGTGACGTCTGCTAGTACTACCATGTGATGTATAACATACCAAAATACTATTCTATCATCCAGTTACCATATGACTAGAGTTGGTGTAGTCATTCACACATAGCAAACTCCATGTTCTAAAGTCAAAGGACTACAATGACCACATAAGACAACAAATACTTAAGCTAATACTTGAGCATGGACATATCAGAATACATTATTTTAAGGTTTTTATTACATAAAAGTAAAACACATAATATAATATAGACATAATAGTTGGGCAATGCCTTGATTCAAATAATATCATGACAAAGTGTTCAAAGATACAATGATTGACTTTTGGGCATACACTAACTATTACTTGCACTGAAAGTAGTGTTTCCCTCTTTGTTCAAGGGACTAATTTTCATAATGATATTTGTGAGTATGTGAAACACACTCGTATACCATTTCCCATTAGTAATAAGAGATCCTCTGTCCCATTCTATTTAATCCATTGTGATATTTGGGACCATCAACTGTTCCCAATATTTCAGGATCCAAGTGGTTTGTATTTATCGATGATTGCACAAGAGCCTCTTGGATCTATTTACTCAAAACTAAGACCGATGTGAGTCATATTTTCCCTATCTTCCACAATGATTCAAAACCAATTTGACACCAAGATAACCATCAGCTTATGTTATAAACATGCTCCCTTCCAAGGTTTTGGGGCTTCAAAGTCCACTAGAAAATTATCGATACTCGAGCTTCTTTCAATCTCACTCCTTGGGTTTTTGGTTGCACATCTTTTGTCTACATTCATAGTCATAACCGTGGGAAGTTAGACCCTCATGCTTAAGTGTATCTTCGTGGGTTACTCATCTACACAAAAAGGTTACAAATGGAATCACCCACCTACTAGAAAAATGTATCTCTCGACTGATGTTACATTTGTTGAAAAAAAGATATTTCATCACTCCTTATCTCAAGGGGGAGTTACACACACTTATAGATAAGGAGTCAAACTTTCCACCATCTGAATGTCCAAATCTGAACTTCATGATCTCAAATTATCAATCTGAGTCAAACTTTTCAACATCTGAGTCGTCCAAATTTGAATCCTAATTCGAGTTGTCGAAAATTGAACCTCAAGCTAAGTCAAGAGTCACCCCTAGGGTCATCCAAACCCGAATCTCAATATGAACCCCAATCAGAGTCGAATCCAAAACTTCGGCCGGTGCAATATCCTTAGCTTTTCATATATATGTATATATATATTCATGACAATTGATATGACTGCAGGAGATGAATTTTCCAGAGGAGATGATCGAAGTCTCAAATGCATTACAGGCGATGATTCATGGAGTTTGGGAGGGGTGCCAACAGTCGGATGTATATACCACTTCTATTTTAAGCTTAATGGATAGATTTCAACCTATTTTTGTGCTCCATCCGGTGAAACACTGAGGCAAATAGAATTCCGAATAATCCAATTTTTAAATGCAAAAGTTGACCCTCAAAAGTCGTTATCCATCACTGATTCCCCTCCAATCGCTACACCCCCGCCAAGACCGCCAAGACAATTAGGATTTCCAAAAAGAAAGTCGAGCAAAAGCCGACTAGAAATGGTGCGCAAAGGTGGCGAGGGGGAGGAAATCAAGAGGCTGACGATGAGATGTCCCCTCGGGTGCCTACCGATTATAGCAAGCAACGCGATCAGCATCGTGGAATATTACTATTGAGTAGTGTGAAAAGAAGTAGCCATAAACCAGCAGCTCCTTCATTGCCATTGCCATTAGTTTCTTCTTCATCTTGTAATAAGTGTATAGGTATATTCAGTCACTTCATACTATCACGTATCTCCTCCATAAAGAGCTGTTGGTTTATGGCTACTTCTTCTCACACTACTCAATAGTAATATTTCAGGATACTGATCGTGTTGCTTGCTATAATCGGTTGGCACCCGAGGGGACATCTCATCGTCAGCCTCTTGTTCTCCTCCCCCTCTGTCACCTGTGCGCACCATTTCTAGTCGGCTTTTGCTTGAGTTTCTTTTTGGAAATCCTAATTGTCTTGGTGGCCTTGGCAGGGGTGTAGCGATTGGAGGAACGAAATCAGTGATGGACAATGACTTTTGAGGGTCAACTGTTGCATTTAAGAATTGGATTATTCGGACTTCTACCTGCCTCAGTGTGTTTCACCGGATGGAGCACAAAAATCAGGTTGAAATCTTTCCATTAAGCTTAAAACAGAAGGGATATATACATCCGACTGTTGACACCCCTCCTAAACTCCATGAGTCATCTCCTGTAATGCATTTGAGACTTCGATCATCTGCTCTGAAAAACTCATCTCCTGCAGACATATCAATGGTCATGAATATATATATATATATATATATGAAAAACTGAGGATATTGCACCTGTCAAATTCAAGAAATTTTATAAGTTTTATAGTACTTACCGAGTCCAGTGTCCATAAGAAAAAGAGCCCCAAGGAGAAATATAAGAGCTCTTCTGGGCCTAAATCAAACATGCTCCAAGCAGAAATGAAGCCTAACAGAGCAGCAATCAACATATTTCTTTCTATAGCTCCGAGGGTGTTGTCCTTTGGCGATAGAAGAGATGAAGTCTCAATGCCATTCAATTTTAGTTCGCTTAAGCTGTATAACCTCTGGGGTACCTGTATTAAATCTTCTTATTCAGTTTGAACTGTACAAGGTGAAAGGCATATTATTACCGAAGGTTATAATAGTCTACAACGTAAGTAACAAGGAACCACAAGGAATCAGTACCGTTTCATGATCTGTAACATGTTCAGTTAAACGAGAAAAAAAAAACGGTATAACCAACATTATCTTGAGCCAGAGGATGAAAAGCATACCACAAAGGTTATGGTATTATATATTGATATGTCATGTGTATATGGAGTGACAAGTAAGACCTGATATATGAATGCAGGTAATAATAAATGAAATCTAATTTCAATGAAGAGCAAAAGAAATGGTACTGTCTTCCTTACAAAAAAAAGTCACTTTTTATTTTACTCTATTAAAGAGAATTTTATACGAACACTGTTGCAGATATTAGACATTACAAGAGGAAATACTTGTTATAAAGGCCAAAGTTTTTTAAGTATATAATATTTATATACAGAAAAACTCACACACACATACCTATGCTCCCCCTCAAAAAAGAAAAAGAAACCAATGCTCCCTCTAAGAAAACTATGAGTATCTTAACTAATGAAATAAAACGATCTTATTTCAGGCAAACCAATGAAAAGGTCTGTTAGATTAACTGGAAACTTATAATCATTCAAATCTGAAATAAAAGAAAAGGAGTGAGGATGAGTAAAGAAGTCACACATAGCATGTGGAGATAAGATAAATGCAACCTTTCTCGCATCCCATTTGAGTCCACCTTATTCAACAAGCACTCACTTCTCGATTTTCATATGTGAAGTACTCAATCCAGAAAAAGGTTAAAGATCCAGTTTGCATTCTAAAATAAGTTTAAAATTAAACTACATTTTTTGTCCCAGCGATTTGTTAAAATTTGCTACCTCGTGATTATGAAATAACGCTATACGTCCCTATGGTTTGCAATCCGTCGTTGTTTTCGTTCTTGTGGTTTGCAATCCGTCGTTGTTTTGTTCATGGGGCTAACACCTTTAAACGAGGGATATTTTGGTCTTCAAATCTCTTTTATTTATTTTCCATCATTTTTTTAAAATATTAGATATATGTGTATATATATATATAATTATATATAGAGGGAGGTTCAAGGAAAAACCTCAAAAAAACGGAAAACTGAAGAACACCATGGTGGCCCTTCATCTGGACGGTATGCACTTGTGCATACGGGTAAATAGTTGACTTTTTGGTTTTATGCACAAGTGCATTATGCATTTGTGCATGCATGTTACAAATAACCTGTATGCAGTATGCACAAGTGCATACCGTCCAGATGAAGGGCTCCTAGGGTGTTCTTCAGTTTTCCGTTTTTTTTAGGTTTTCTCTTGAACCTGACCCTATATATATATATATACACACACACACTAGAAAGGTAATGCAGCGCGATATACCTTGATGTTGATATTTTATTTTATTTTCGATTTTTGTCGGTTTTATAATATGGTTTTATATGATTTTGAGAAAGCGATAATGTTTTTTTTGTAAATTTGTTTAGTTTAATTTTTTATTTTAAAATAAATTAGGTTTAATAATGATGTAAATTATTTTAGGTTTAATAAAAATAATTATATTAAATAACTAAATATTCTGTGAGAATTTACTAATTATCCTGATTATATTTAGAATTTTTATATTCAAATTGAGATGTTTATCCTATATTTGATTATGTTTATCAGTTTGTTATGAATTCAAATATGCAGTTTTAAACAATTGTACCCATGCATCATTAGTTGTAATCTTGAGTTTTAAGCAATGTGCATCAGTATACAGTACTTGATGCATAAAAGCTTGCTTTTAATAGTTTTTTCTCAAATGCTTTATAATATAGTATACATATATATGTATATCAATACTATACACACAGAGACTAAAGCCACCAGGCCTTCTCCGACGGCCACCTCCCCCTTCACCAATCATCTCTCCTCCCATTAGCAGATGAAGGTTGTCATGAACTCTCCTATACGTGTTAAGAATAGTGGGAGGAAGGGTCTTCATAAGGCTAGAACCACGAAAGCATAAAATAGTGCATTACCCTGTTGTTAAGAGTCTGTTAGCTGAGGGCTTTTTGGTAAATCCTTTTTGTTGGGTGTGGGGTGCTAGCTATAAATATGGATGTGTGGATGTGGTGTGAGGCATGTAGGAATTGGGGATATCCCTAGTGTCTCGAATGGCTAGCTATCTCTCTCATTGCTAATCAAAGCTTTCGGCTCCTTTTGCCCTTGTTTCTTTTTTCATCTCATTGGTTCATATCAAGGACATGGAGACTTTGACAGGCGTCTTTTTCACCGGAAAGACCCCAAAATGATGCTGGTGTAAATTGCAACCGAGCCTCAAAACCATTATTGGTTGTATCATGCCCTATCTCTTCGATTCTTTAGATGCAATTGTTTTTAAGGTTTGGGTATTTATAGAGAAGAAAGCTTAAAAGTTTTAATGAATATTAAATATTATGTTTTGAACTTATGTCATCTATTTAATAACTCTTTTTAAGAAGTTAGGAGTTATTTAATATTAGGGTTTGACTAGGTATTTTATAACTCTTCATGGTAGAAGCAAGATTCAAGAGAGTTTGGTTATTAAGTTTATTCACAGTTTTGCATATCCAACTCTGTGGTGAGTTTGTTGGGTTTGCCGAGGCAATGCCCCACTCTAGGGGTTTAGGGCCCTGAATTACTTTTAATATCAACGGCAGCAAAACTAGTGATTTCGAGGACTTGTTGATTTTGGGATTTCGACAACCGCATAACCAAGGTTTTGGCTTTTGGGGGATTTTGACAGAAGCAAGGGTTCCGGATTTTAGCTCTTCATTGGAATGTTTGTCTCCATGATTGCTCACGACTCGGTTTTCCACGGGTGCACCAGGCATATCGAGAAAGATGTCATTTTATGTGTCACCATCTAAAGCTCGGCATCATTACTTTGCCTTTTGTTATTTTACGTGTCACCATCTAAAGATTGTCCTTTTACATACCAAGTCACATGATTTCTAGTTTGCGGTTTCTTGTAAGCAAACTCTCAATGCTTCTTCCTGCCACATTGCGAGTTTGAAGGGGGTATTAGAATAATATTGCAATTTAGGTATCTTTTGTATTTTTCCTAGTTCTTTGGTGTATTTTAGCCTTTAGGGTGCATTCGGTAAACGCTGTAAAAGAGCACAAACCTTATTGTCCCACTCCACGGCTTAAGGCCAAGATGGAACTGGACTGAGGGGGACAAAAATGTACCAAAACAGGCGGAAGGTGATACTAAACTAATCATGCCAAATTAAAACCCTAAACCTTTCACAGTTATTCCACTGGGTGTCAAAATCAACTGAAACCAAATAACTCACCCAAAACGAATGCGAGTTGGGTTAAATGGTTTCGGGTTAAACAATTTGGTTCAGTTTTCGGTTTATTTTGAATAGTTATCAATGATGATTCCTCAAATACAAATAGTATCATGTATGTGAAGAGTGAAGACTGTTTACCTGTTGAGCAGCACCAAAGCATCTGAGACCGCCTGGTTTAGATTGCAAATCTTTGACAAGAGAGAGTGCCGCTCTGTCATCACCTTTGCTCAGCTCTTTATCCACTTGCTCCAAAATTTCCCTTCTCAATTCATCACTTATTATTATAATACCACTATTTTCTGCTTCTGATGATAATGATAAGCTCTTTACATTACGATGATTAATCGTATACCTTGAATTTGAAGTTATTAATCTCCTCCATTGTGGCCATGTGGCTGTGGTGGTGGGGTGTGCGAATAACAGCACACCGCCATTCATAACCCTAATTCGATCAATAAGAATTCTATCTAACACATACAACGGACGGATGTAAACAATCAAAAACCTAAACAGTTATTCAGAACGATCCACAAGCCTTCATTCAGCTTCCATGTAGACAACACTTGTGTATCCACTCCGGTGTGTGTCCACGCTTCCTCCTGGGCCACTTGTATATATAATTTTATTTGCATTTTCTATTTTTTACTAGTGGTCTGCCACCGCACGTTGCGTAGTGACGAAAATATATTATTAAGAAATACCAATCAATGTTAAGATGAAACGTAATTTCTTAATTGACAATATATGAAATGTAATGTAATACAATGATTTTATAAATCTCGTTTTGTAACCTAATTTATTTAAATGGTTCTCAATGGGTTGCAATGCAATGAAAGTTATAATTAACAACCACATGAAAAGTGGTTAATTTGATAGGAAAAACGTAAAATTATAAAAGAACAACTCTTGTTCGTTGTTTAACGACATGAAGAAATCATTGAAAATGGGGAAATTGTATTATGTAATGTGTCTATGTAATTATGTTTCAGCAAATGCGTAGTAATGATGATTATAAAACTATTAGTCAATCAATTGTTTTAAACATAGAACAATGAATATTAAACTATGCTACCTTGATCAATCAAATGTAGGAGGGAGACATGTAAAAAACTTCATCTTCATGATAGAACGTTGTTTTCTTACGTATTTTTGGTCTTCCATATTTTCATGATAATTAGTTATATTAGATGAAAATAAAATGTAACACTGTCAATATACAAACAAACACATTTAACATATTGGTCTTGACTCTTATTCGATTTCAATCGTTGTTGTCATCATTGTTGTGATAGTCCTCTTCTTCGCACAGTTCAAAAATTGGGTGAATGGAATCGGAGCCTGGACGTGGGGATACTGAATTTGTTGCTTCTTCTTCTGTTTCCATTTTCTTCATGTTCGTGCTCTGTGTTTCTCCAAAAATATACCTCAAAAATCAACCTGAACGATTCTAATGAACATATCGAGAAATAAAGAAGAAGATTGTGGTTATTAACTTAATGGTATTAAACAATCATACCGGAGAATCGGCTTCATAAGTCATCCGATAATCGGAAGTGATAAAGCCCTTTTCACCAAAATCACCTCTCTCTTGACATATGTAAAGCCCTTTTCACCAAAATCACCTCTCTGAGACATATGTGGCGCCACTGATAACACAGACATCCAAATCATCTTGTTCACCGGTTGTGAATATGAAAGGCTTCATCTTTCCTGTTTGCTCTGTGAGAGAAATGGTACTATTAAAACGGCCACTACAAAATGTAAAATATCGTTGCTATCCGTTGAGACTGTGAAAGGGTAGTCTGTTACATTGAATATATTAATAAAATTGCAAAAAATGAGGAAAAAAAAGAATCGAGTGATTCTCGAATTTAGAAGCTGCTAGCTCAGACAACTTGGTTATTTCTTTAATGTAGAGGAACTCGTGGCATGCAAAATAGTGAAGCAAAAGTGTAGAAAGAAACGAATTATATTTCTTGTCGAAATAGAATTTTTCAGGCTCCTTGTAAAATACATATGTCCCATACCCAGGAAGCAACCCCAGGGTAAAAAGCAAGAAAGTAGAGTCATATTAAGCAAAAAGAAAACAAAAGACAAAAGAAATAACCAAAGGCATGGTTTACATGTAATTCTTGTTCCATTTCCCATTGTCTTCTGTTACTTAAGCTGCCATAAGGCATAATGTTGCTGCCAACAACTTCATCTTCTTTAACTGGACCTGAAAATAAAAGAACACTAAAAATCAATTTATGTCAAAGCGACATGATTCTGAAACAACATCGTATATGGAGTCCGATATAGAAAAGTGGGCTCTAATTTTGGAGCAGTTTTCTACTCTACCTGCGATTTCGACCTGCGATTTCTCACCCGATTTTGGTTTTCGATTTCTCCATCTTCAAACTTCTCCACAAGTCCTCTATACCTGCGATTTCATCTTCATCTTCAGACTTCTCCACGTGTTCTTGATTTCATCAGATTGAGTCTTATATACCCATCAATTTCATCAAATTGATTCCTCCATACCCATCGATACTTCTCCTCTCTCGACTTCCACAGGTTATCGACTATCTCCATGTTGTCTACATAAATCACGTAAGAGAGAAGAACTATGTGCTGTTGTTGATTAATTTAATCTAAAAATCAATGTAAGACAACTATTTTCTTATGCAATAACGTGGGGCGACGCCAATAAATCCAAAGAAAAGGTTAGTTTCATCGCCACTGAATGTCGAACCTGAAGCCATTGTTGTTGAAAATAATTATGGACAAAGATCTAATTCTTCCCAGTCCGCTCCCCCGATTCAATGAACATTCGGAACATAGCTATTAGAATACAAAACAAAAGGCTAAGAAAGAAAGAGACCTTGGGGAAACACTTGCTGCGGTTCGAGCAACGAATGAACTTGACATGACCACGACCATGCTTGTTGCGTCCGCCATTCCTTCGCTTAAAAGTCTACACAGACAAATCCAATATTTAACAAAATCAGCTCGCTGGAAAGCGGAACAAATTTAGCAATCACGATAACTAAATTAAGGTAAACAACTAGCCATATTGGCAAGAACCTTTTGCGGTTACTACCGTCGATAACAATTCTGACGTTTGCTCTCCTTGATCCCTTTTGCATCGTCGATAAGTCTGGTTGTTTGGAGATTGAGGGGGAGAGGAGGATTGGAGGAATACTTAGGGTGCGTTTGGTTCGTAGAATGATTTCTGAAGGAATGGAATCTGTCAAATGAATTGGAATCTGGAAGGAATTGGAATGGAATGTTGTCAGATTTGACCACCTGTTTGGTTGACAGAATTGGAATGGAACCTGTCAAATGAATTGTAATCTGTTTGTTTGGTTCACAGAATGTAGCTTTGGAATTGGAATGAATTTTCGACAAATGACCAAAATACCCTTTTTATAAAATAATTATTAAATACTTTAATGTGTAAAAAATATAATATACACAACCCAAAAATAAAAAATAAAAAATAAAATAAAAATAAAAACTAAATGTATTAAATTATATTAATAAAAAAATAAAATTAAAAATTAAAAATAAAATTAAAAACTAAAGTATTAAATTAAATGAGGGTATTTTGGTCATTTAGGCAAATTTGGATGGAATGGAATTCAATTCCATCCATTTTGTAAATGAATGATGAATTCCTTATTTGGGTGGAATTCATGGAATTCAATTCTATTTCATTGCAAACCAAACAGCACAATGGAATTTGGTCAATGGAATTGACCATTCCAATTCCGTCGGAATCCGTCGAACCAAACGCACCCTTAAAGATTGAAAAGCGAGTGAGAGGAAAATGTACCAGCAGGAGCATCTCAAGGGTTTGGAAGTTATTCTTATGTGAAGTGACCATTATAACCCCCTCATAATCACACATACAACTTTTTTTCCATTGGCTTCAATGTCTTTAACAATTAAATCGTTTAAAAAAAGCAAAATTTGAGAAAATTTAGGTAGGTGATTTCTGATCCCTCAAGAGGCCACGTCATCAGACATTGATTTTGCTTTAATATATATATAGATTTCTCATCATTTCAACCCAATCCATTATTTTTGTACTACTTGCAAGTTGCAACTAGAAATTATTTATTCAACTAAATTAATTTTTTAAACTAAATTAAAATAAAATGTAATTTGTTAATTAATATATATTGATAGAAAAAAATAAACCCGTCTTTATCATGGATTATTATTTTATTTGTGTACTATAATATATATTATTTGGTTGGCTTTGAATTCAATCACGGTTATAGATAACCACCAACCCTTTTTTTTATATTTATCACCTTCTTCTAAATTATCATATTTGCATTAACGTGAAATAATTGGACATTACTCTATTTCAAGATTTAAGAATACTCAAACCTCATTATTTGAAGTCTTTTTCTTTGGTTTCTCTTTTAATTTTGCACTATAATTTTTACCATTTGGACGATTTTAATTCAAACCATGGCTATAAACTTAGTCTTATTTAAAAATTTGAGGAATACTTAAACTCAACCAATGTGGCATCGCGAGTTGCGCGGTGACTGAAATTGTCTTATTAGAAAATATGTAACCAAGTTAAGATGAAACATCACTTGTTAATAGACATCTAATAAAATACAACGTAAAACAATATAAGTATTTGGTTATATTACATGTAAATTACTTTCATCGATCAACTTCTTAAATATGTAATTTTTTTGATCTTATAACTACTTTGTGGTAGACTACATAAAGCTAAAGGCAAAGTGTAAAGACGAATCTTTTCTACCCTGATGTGGTTCGAATCACTAAAGAAGCTAAACCAGTGTGTGTTTGATTTTAACACAATATGAAAAATGTTGGTTGAAAGGTTATAAGTCGATACAAATAATTTCCATTCATAATTTTAATTGATATTGTTTCCTTCATTAACAAAGTTAATTTCATAAAAAAATTAATCTTAATATTAATTGTAAAAATTACAATATTCCGATGTTGAAGTTGAATATTTACAATAATGGTTGGTTTCAAATGCATGCATAACATTAAGGGAATGTTTGGGATTGCTTGTTTTAAGCAACTTATGCTTTTTTAAGTGTTTATCAACTTATGTGTGACAAAAAAGAGTTTTATAAAAAGTGTTTGGATTAGCTTATTGTGGTACAAAACGTAATAAGGGGGTGTTTGGGATTGCTTATTTAAAACAACTTATGTTTTTTTTAAAGTGCTTATCAACTTATGCGGTGCCAAACTGGAGTTTTATAAAAAGTGTTTGGATTAGCTTATAGCGGTACCAAAACGCAATAAGCTGATAAGCTATTTTTAAGTGTTTGGCAAATTCTGCTTATACATGTAAAAATGACCAAAAAGGACATCCTTCAATATTATTGATTTTTTGTATTTTTAACCTATAACAACTTACTTTTCATCATTTATAATAATATTTTTGACAAAAAATTATATCAATAACATCAATAATAATAATAAAAATACTAACTTAAATAACAAAAATTATACAAATAACATTAATAATTTATAACAAAAATAACAGATCTTTAGAAAAAAAAATACAGATTTTTAGAACAAAAAAAAACACTACATCGCCATTTATAATGTAATATTTTTATAACCAAAATATCAATAACACAAATCGATCATCATTTATAATAAATCTTCATCTTGAGCGACTCATTAGTTCTCCAGCAATCATATCTCTTACTGCACTCATATATAGATCTTCATTCCTACGACGTGAACTTGTGTTTTCATGTGTTTCATTATTGCTACCACATCCTTCATCATCAACATCCGTACGAGGATTGTATGATTCTTGTTGCGCCATGTCAAATGTTTCGTCGAAACTACCGTTCATTCTAATATAATTGTGAACTGCCATCGATGCTAGCATTATATTTACAGGAGTAATTGACATGCATATCTTTTAGTATTGCACATCTAGCTTTCCATACTCCAAACGTTCATTCAATAACATTTATGAGTGACGAATGATGATAGTTAAACGTCTCTTTTGCTCCTTTGGGAGCACGTATTGCAACAATTTGTCCACGACGAAAATCCGGTATGTGATAACGAATATTTGTTCCTTTGTATGGACCCAAATAACCTTTAGTATTTGGATATCCGACATCAACAACGTAATACTTATCTGTCATAAAAAATAAACAAATTATGTTATTCGTTTCTAATGGTATGAGAAAATAAAATTTTGTATTGCTACAAAAAAATACTAACCACCGGTTGGATGTGGAAATTTAAGCTCAAGTCTACGTAAGGCTTCATAGAATATTCGTGTGTCATATGCAGTTCCCTCCCATCCAGCCATGCAAATGTAAAGCACATATTGAAATCACAAACTGCCATGATATTTTGAGTCGCATATCCTTTTCAACCAATGTATTTCGCTTGCTCATGCTCCCGAACTGACTCCCTTACGTGTGTCCCATCGATAGCGCCGATACAATCCTACACATATAACATAGTTTATTATTCTATTAAATGTTACAATTAAATAAGAAGCAAAAGATAAGAAGTACCTTGAACATTGGATAATAACGAGGGTTAGTTAAAATATGCACTGGTACATCTTCATTGTAAGTTGCATTTGGCTTTATGATGTCCGCACTTAACCGAAGCACAACTTTCAAAACAGCATGGAAATGCCTACTAATAGTTTCTCCAGAATGATTAAAAGTTTCTTGAATTGCCTACTAATAGGGGTGTTGGGATTGGTTATACGTATAAAATAACCAAAAAAGTTATAAGTTGTTTCAAATAAATTGTTAAGTCATTATGGACTAACGTATTAAAACAACTTATCTGTGATGGCAAAAAAGTTGAGCAATTTTTTATTTTTTCTCAATCCAAACACTAGAAATAACTTATATGCGGTGACAAAATGAAATAACAGATAAGTCATTTAAATAAGCAATCCCAAACACCCTCTAAATATTAAGGTAGGAGTATGTAAAAATTGTTCTTCTTAATTAATTTATAAAATTGTTTGGTAACCTAGATTATTAAAATGGTTCACGTATTCTCTATACCTAGAATCTCGCTCTAAGAAAACAAAATAGAGTATGTTGGTCCCGTAGGGGTTCTACAAGAGTGAAAGTTTGTAGGGGGGTTTGAATACAAACAAAAACTTTATACTTTTTAAACTGTTTATTGATTAATCAAAAACACAATTTATAATTTGTTGTGGAAATTATAAGGTAAACATAATCTAAACAAACTAAGAAATCACTGAGTTTTCTTACACTAGAAAGGAAAAGAAGGGAGTTTGTAGAAAATAGGTTTTCTACAATGCACACCGAGGAGATTCAGGACCCTTCAGAATGAAGGGTATCACTCATATTTATACCCCATGCATTTAATGCATAACAGAGGTAGTTTACGCGTGTCAATTCTTCATTTGGTGCATGCTTCTGACTTTTGTCAAAGACATACTCTTGGTCGTAGGGGTGTGCATCGGGCGGGTCGGGCGGGTTCGGGTGGACAAACCGAAAACCCAATCGGATTTCGGATATGAAAATCAATACCCGAACTTTAGGTTTCAGATTTCTTCGGGTTCGGGTTGGTCGGGTTTCGGGTTAATGTCGACGGGGTTCGGGTATTATTATAATACAAAAAGTATATATAAATTCAATTGATTTTAAGGATTTATTCAATCAAATGAGAGATTGATGAAATCAATAATAAGTTTAAAAATTAAAAAACATTTCTACCGACTATAATTTACGATTTTCTAAAGATAATTAGATAAATAAGTATATTTATATAATATTGAAAATATATATGTATATTATTTCGGGTTTTCGGACGGGTCGGGTGGCCAAAGATCAAACCCGACCTGAACCCAAATATTCCCCCAAAAGTCGGGTTTCGGATTTTCGGATTTCGGGGTATTAGGGTATTGCAAAAATACTTTATTTCGATTCGGGTTCTGGTTCGGATTTCGGATTATTTGGGTTCTGCACACCCTACTTGGTCGTATGGTGAGCAGTGTAGTTAGCAGAGTGGTTGTACGATTATGGACAAAAACATGTTTGGTTTTTTACCTTCGTACTATTTGTGCAAAATGATAAGACAAACAAATCTTGAACAACAAACTTCATGATCAGTGATCGCTGATGTAGTCTTTCTTCAGTGAGGTCTGATGAAAGTCTCAGCTATCGCCGAAGTTTTGTTCTTGAGTTGTCGCGTGTTGTAGACCTGTCTTGGTTTCACTTAATGTCGCTTCAAATCATGAGTAGACTTGTCTTGTTTATCAACTTGGTCTTCGACGTCAGCGATAAATTCTTTTTTGTGTGAGGCTTGTCTTCAGACATTACAATAACAGATTACATAAAAAGTGTTCAACGGTCTCTGAACAAACTCAACTTATGATCAATGATGGTGAAACACTAATACATACAGATGTTAAATGTAATTTTCACTAAGTATTCAAAGAGTTGTCATTAAATCATTGAGAGAGTTTTGATGAACAATTTTCCCTATTTGATGATGACAAAACAACATAAGAAAATTGCTAAGTGTCAAAACATAAGGATAGAGAGGACTTGTAATATACATTTCCCATTTACTATTTTTTGGAATCTTTTCTAGTACTGATGGAGTAAAGAACTTTACTGAAAACTTTCATTAATTCGTAATGGTTTAGGTTTAATTGGTTTGTTAGCGGGTTTTGTGGGTTCGAAGGCTTTTTGTACACCCCTATCCAACATTACCCGATCTTTGAGAGCATATCCTTTAGGTTCCTAAATAAGAACTTTGGTTCTTACCATGAAGTTTGTGTGAAATGACAAGTTCTACATTTCTATTGGTATTTAAATTAAATAATTAATATTTATTTATAAATATATAATAAATATTGATGTCGACAAATAAGTAATATCAATAAAAATGAAGTTCTTATAAGAAATATCGTTATGGACTTTTATATAAATCTTGAATTTGATGAGCCATATGTAACCGAAGAGGCATTAAAGATGCTCTCAACACATTTTTCTAAAGAACCATGCCATGTCGTACATTGCACGCTCAAATCCGTCGTTCACTAAAAGCACCTTCAATGGAGGTTTTTACAAGAACATTCTTTTTGTACTTTTTGATGCCATCTCATTTTTACTTCATTAATTTCAAAATTCACATAAAAGTCCACAATGATAGTTCTTATAAGAACCTCATTTTTGTGGGTCCCATGTATTTGTATATATCAATAATTATTTTATATTTATAAATAAATATCAAATATTAAATTTAAGTACCAATAAGAATGAGAACATTGACATTTTACACAAACTTCATGGTAAGAACCAAAGTTATTAAATAAGAACCCTAAGGGGATGGGGTTCTTAGACCATCTTCAATGAGGTCACTAAATCTTACACTGAACACTAAATTTGGTGTAAATGACAATATTCACATTTCTAACGGAGTCTCTATTTTCACACTAAATTTAGTGTAATGAATAGTATTACACTATATTTGGTGTAACACTATTCATTTACACTATTTTTTACATAATTTTTAAAAAATAGTGTTATCCATTAAAGAAGATTTACTATTAACAATAAAATTTACACTACTTTTAAAATTTGATGTAAAATTTAGTGCGACCCATTGGAGATGCCCTTATAAGAACACTCAACAATAGTAGTTACTACAATGGCACATCCCTTTTTTGCTTATAAAAGCATCTACAACAGCATTGCTAAAATAGAAAAAAGTGGATTTTTGTTTGCTATTATTCTCCAACAACATTGCTATCTTGATTGCTAAAATAGAGATTTTTGGAGAAATCTCTAAATATAGAGAATTCTCTATAATTCTCTAAATAGGAGAGATAAATAATTATTTAATTCAATCCACAAATGACATAATTTTTTTATTATTTTATATTAAGTTTTTCTTTTAAAGTGCATTGGAAATATAAATTAAAGAATAGGGAAATTAATTAAAATGCCAAAAGTCAAACATTGAGTTACCAAAATGCCACAAAAATTTCCCAGTTTACCAAAATGCCCTAAATACCCGCGATGGAGCCCGCGATCGCGGGATAGGGCTGACGTGGCACGAACTTTGGCCACAAATGCCCCGCGGAGCCCCTCAACTTTGGCCGCAGTGCACATTTGGCCCCTGCCCGCAATGGAACAAAATTTTTCAGTTTTGGCCCCTGAAAATTTACACTTTTTGTCCCTGTACTTAGACGAATCTTGCATGCTTTTACTGTTTTTTTCACAATTATTGTACTTTGAAGACCGATTTGTGGTTGAAATTCATTTGCATGTTTGAGATTTCATCCATAAATATCAGTAATATGCAATTCACATTCTTTCTTGATTTCTCTCTTGCTTTCTTTCTTTGAATTGCTTTCTCTCTTGATTTCGCTTCTCTCATTTCATCCACAAATGGCATCGTCATCAAACCCTAAGTTTACTCCTTAAAAATGCCACCTCAAATCGAGGTCGCCATAGCAAAAAAGGAAAAGGAGATAGATGAACTAACAGAAGAGTGGAAAAAAATTATGGACAGGAAGGCAGTCCATTTGAGAAAGATCGAAGAGGAAGACAGGGAGATCAAAAGGATGAAAGGGGATATAAAAGCTCGGGAGGCTCGTGTTCGTCGAGAACAAGAAGCAATTCACCATATTCTGCAAGACTTCACAATTATTCAAGC
Organism: Saussurea involucrata; assembly: GCA_033807775.1. Taxonomy (NCBI): domain Eukaryota; kingdom Viridiplantae; phylum Streptophyta; class Magnoliopsida; order Asterales; family Asteraceae; genus Saussurea; species Saussurea involucrata. Next base: position 417,124 of record CM066318.1, read on the forward strand.
GAAGGTAAACGAGAAGCAAGCTTGGATTGATGAAACTAAATCAATTTTTAAGTAGGTGGTGGTTGTTTTAGTTGTTTTGTATTTTTTTGTTGTTTTGTATTTTTTTTTTACTGTGTTGTTGTTTGTATTTTTTTTTACTGTGTTGTTGTTTTGTATTTTTTTGTTGTTGTTAATTTCTCTGAAAAGTAGTTTTTAAGCCGCTGAACCACGGTTAGGTTGGATACATCATGCAAGGTCAAATCAGAGGTTACCTCATTCGGATAAACAAACATGGGGTTTTGTTTGTTAATGATGCTAGATTTTGGTAGCCGTACTCTATCCACGTGGGCCTACTCCTCTTGTAGAATATATGACAACCCTCAACTCATTTGCTAAAGTGTGTCCGGGTTGTGGTACACAATGGCCATACGTGGTTGCAAAAGCAGAAGCCGTTGAAGAAGGGTCAGAAAGATTGAAGATGAAGAGCATGTTGGATGGAATACAAACTAGTTGTGTTATCAATGTTCATTTAAAAGCATATGTATGTGTGTATATATAATATGAATATATATATATCATTTACAAACTAGCTGTGTTATCAATGTTCATTTAGAAGCATATGTATGTGTGTATATATATAATATGAATATATATATCATTTACAAACTAGTTGTGTTATCAATGTTCATTTAAAAGCATATGTATGTGTGTATATATAATATGAATATATATATCATTTACAAACTAGTTGTGTTATCAATGTTCATTTAGAAGCATATGTATGTGTGTATATATATAATATGAATATATATATATATATATATATATATATATATATATATTACAAATCAGCGTTCATATCAACACTATCATATGTGTTTGTTCCATATGGTTCAAGTTGTGACGGGCCCGGGGTGTGACTGACTGAATGTCTCCTTGGCACGGTTGAAGGGGCGGGATTTGGACACTCTCCACGAGTGTGTCCTACGCATTGCCACCGAGTACATCTTTGTTGTATCGAACTTTCACCACGTGATGGACGTCGGTCGTTCTTTCTCGGTCTCCCGACTCTGTTCTTATCCATTAAAGGTGGATAGCATGGCGGAAGCGGGTTGGGTGGATACACCCATGCTGCAGGGGGTCCAGCTGGGTTTATTACATCCACGTATGTTTTCCGGTAATATTCGGACGTGAAGAAAGGTACAGCCAAGTCGCTGCAATCTGTACGACCCATATATCTTGCTGCAGCGATGGCATGGCCGCACGGTAACCCAGATTTATCCCATTCGCGACACGAACAAAAGTGGTCTTCCATATTCACAATCGCGTGAATATAGCCATCATGCACCTCGTACTTCCCATACCCGATTGCTCTTACCGGCCATGTCGCCGCACGACGCGCCCTGTACTGAACGATATTCTCCGCCGTTGGTGTGAGTGCATTTTGCATCTCAGCTTCTTTTAGGCGTCGAATTTGGTACCACTCTTGTTGAAAGGCCCGAAAGTAGTCCATAAGATTAACAATCGGACATCTACGCGCAAAACGGGAGAGTGCATTCACAGACTCTGCACTATTCGAGGTCAGAATGTCATACCGTTGTCCACGAAAATTGGCCGCGGACCACCTCTCCGGTCCAGCATCGTCAAAGACTTTGGCTGCTTCGTCGGCACTATATCGTAGCATATTCATGTACTTGTTAAACTCCCGATCCGTATATGCTCTGCATGCCGCCCAATAGACATCCTTGTAGGTGGTAATACGTTTGTCCTTGGATTTGGCGTTCATCTCCAAATGTCGACAGCATATGGCGTGAGGGGCGTTTGGGTACATGGCAGAGATTGCGGCGCTTATGGAATGAGCCCTGTCAGACATAAACACCAACCCTTGCGGGTCTCCGATAGCTTGTCTCAACATGAACATAAACCAATTCCACTCGTGTAACATCCATGATTCCATATATACAAATAACATATAATTCATAACATACTTTCAACAAAAATACATTATATTTCACATTCGGTCCCATAGTCTTGACAAACATACTAATAAAACTGTACAAACTTTTCGTGAATTACATTACATTATGACTAACAACAAGTCATGAGTACAAAAATGCATCTATAACTTCATATACAAAGTCTTCACAAAACTATCCATCGATCGTCCTATTCACTTGTTCTTACTCGATCCGCCACCTGGAATACATATTTTTAAAACAGAAATGAGGGTTAGACCTAATGGTCTAGTGAGAAATCCCTGTCAATTTAGTAAACCTTTGTATCAAAACCATTTATGTAAAACCTTTCTTATACATTCAAGTACTACACGTATATACATACCATTCAAGACTCGTACCTCTCATTCCACCTTATTCCTCCACAAATGGCCAAATTAATTGGTTGTGAGCCAATTTAACACACCGGTCCAAAGCCCGGCCACGTATTATATTCTCATATAATACTCACGTAATTATAATATCTCAATATATTATAATCACCCACGTATGACATATTCATACAATTTATCAAGTATTTGTTATCCACATAATGTATTCCAGTAAAAATACTTTAAAGTAAAACTCACCTGTTTAGCTTATCAAAATACTTCCAAGCCTTTCCAATGAATTCAGTCTTTCACTTCAAACTCTTAGTATCTGAAACAATTCAAATACATATACCACTTTACCAAATAGCACACATAAGACTCTCTAACAAATTGAGAATCCCAATAACTTATCAAACTCTTATCCTCAAATGATCACCTACAGCGACTTAACACGGGGGTTCCGCTAACCGGTTAGCGGATGGGGTCAAGGGGCAACGCCCTTGCGGGGTTTGGGGGCGGCCCCCAGGAAATTTTCGGAGAACTTAATCCATTAATACATTCAGAAACTATATCCGGACACTACCAAAAATTACCGGGACTCCACTGTACCGGGACTCTCCAGTATCGGGACTCTCCAGTACCGGGACTTAACTATACCGGGACTTCCTTTACCGGGAGTCTGATAGGGCGGGTATCACCCCTCCTAAATCTAACTGCAAGTGTACGGTGTCAAAATCAAGTAATAACGTACGGTAAGTATGAGTATCGAATCCACGGGAACTAGGAACTAAGTATCACAATTACTATAAGCTCTATTAACTGAACTGTCGATATTGAGAGATGGTTGGTTTATAAACTAATTAAGTGCAATAACTAAAGAAATCGCAAACGGGACAATAGACAGCTTGAGGAAAATTCAATAGAGAAAATAGTTGAGGGTTGGAAATCCTAAGGTTTTACACATGCAAACACTTGACTCGAAACAATTACCAGTTAATCCATCTAATGATTCCCAAATCTTTTAAGATCACCGTTGTTCTCTTTTGAGCAACACGGGTTTTATTTCAAAAAGGACAGGTTTTATCTTTCGATCTCAACCTATGGATTTCAAAATACATTAAGCACAAGATTTATGTTGAACGGCTAGGTTTTATCTCTCGATTTCCAACTAACGGTTCAATTGGGACTAAGACTTACTCGATATATCTCTATCACCGATTTATCGTTTTAGGCATGCAATTCCTAGTTCTATTTAACAGTTAATTCTCTCGAACTCAACTGAAAATAACAAAACAATTGAAAGCTAGCTAGACTCTCAAAAGCATTAAACACAAAATCACATGCTTCATTAATGAGGAAAAACTGATAAAGTGTCAAGTCAATTATTCACATGCTTACAAACCAAAATCATTCCAACCCCCAACATGAACAGGTTAGTTCATGCCGGTGGTGGATTCAAACACAATAGAAAAGGATGAAAACGAGTATGTAAACATGATAAACGAAAAAGATGAAATCGTGATGAATGTGATGACTCCCTTCTATCGTGCTCGTATCTACTTCGCGTGATGAATCGCTCCTCGTTTGAACCTCTATCGTGCCTCCAAAGACCCCGAAAAATCTCCAGAAATCGCCCCCTAAACTGCTCTGGCCGTCCTCGAAAAGTTGCGCGAATAATGACCTAAAATCTACAAAAAACGACTTTTATTTCTGCGTGCCGCGGTTTGCAAACCGCGCGCCGCGGTTTGGGAACAGTGCGCCGCGGTTTTGGGCTAGGATGTCGGGTTTCCGGTGGGCTTCGTTTTGACTCTCTTTTGGACTCTTTTTAGCTTCTTTTCTCGAGGATTACCGCCTTTTAGAATACCTGCACATTCCACTCGATAAACCGTAAAATACACGTCTTTTTACTTGAACACAAGCCAATCTCATTGGTTTGAGAACCGAAAATAACGCCAAAAAGTGGCGTTATCAACAACCCTAAACCGAGCGTTGCTTGTCCCCAAGAAAATTAGCGATAAAAACATAATAAAAGCATATATCTGTGAAATAAGAATAACTGCACAATTCCCAATCGGTACCAAGTGATGCATCGGTGATTTCCCATACCCGTGAATATATATCTCACTCTCGCCTCATCCTTATTTTGTTTGACCTATGACCTTCCATTGGGAGTTGAACTCGTGACTGTTCCGATTACGTTCGGGTTAGACTAGGTCCAAACATACTAGGGAAAACATTTCGCCTCGACCCTACCTCACGGGATACTCTATTTGCACTTGAACCTAGGTTATCGCTCGTGTTGTCATGTTTAAGGAGGTTATGTACAAGAATACTCAAATTATTACATGACAACTCTAAGGAAAGACGCACAATTGTCCAAAATTTTGATCTCAGAAGGAGTCAAGTAGCAAGACAGGGAATATCGATGAGGGTGGTCGTATACCGTAATCACATCTTTCAAAAGATCATCCAGGTCTTTACACGGGTTGTAACGGGGCTAAGGTTAAGGTTAAGAGACGAAGGGTATAAAGGATCAAAAAATCCTCGGCGTGTCAATCATTGGCAATTCCGAACTTCTCGTTGCTTCACATTTGCTCACTTGGTCCTTTTTCGTCACTATTGGAGTCGCTTTGACTCACTTATTATGCAGCTCTACTAGAGACTATCTAACTAACGGTATTTATTTACTTTTCGTTTTTTTTGGGACTTCATTGGTCCTCTTTATTGATTGGGGCAACATTGGCCCTCTTTTCTCTTTCTTGACTGGCCTGATTTCTTTCTTTTCCGCTCTATCTCTCTAAGTTCATTACTGCTTCCGATTGACACACTTTCGGATAGGGTTGGCTAAGGCTCATGGCTGAGGGTGTAATGATGTGTTTAGAAACGAAAAGTTGAGTGTTTGGCTGCAAAGGGGCTAGAGATACACATAAAAGGGTAAAAAGGGAAATGATAGCTAAAACAGGTTAAAACAAACACATAATGCCTGGAATCATGTCTTAAGGTCCACACGATTTGGTCTACTATACCCTTACCTAATATCCCGATGTTCGTCTTTGCTACTCAATACAACAATGTAGCGAGATCATTCTACATTCACGACAAGGAATTCGAAAAAGTGTATAAGAATTTCGTGTATGAATCCCTCGCAATGAAAAACGTCTTTTAAGGCTCAAAGCTCACTATCGGGTGGTCTCCACTAATGTCCCTAGTCATATCCTTTCCTGGTCCTTCCCTAACGGTCACGTCACTATCACAAGATTCTTCCCACAATGGTCGGTCTCAATCATTCAAAACAAAAAATTTAGCTACTTTGATCTCGACACTCAGAAGTGTAGGAATTCTACGTGCATAACTTGGGCCCGATTGGGCAACCCCAAACCTTACCCACACATTGTCCCCAATGTGCAAGTAAAGTCGTAGGTGATGCGACTCGAATCATTGTGCAATTATTACAGTTATCAAAAGGACGGGTAAGGCATTACATAGTAAGCAAAAGAAAACCCAAAATTTCTAAAATGGGCACCCCAAACCTAGGCCGTGGCCTAGGTTTGCCAATAAAAGCCAACCCAAACCTCGGTAAAACCGAGGTTTGCACAGGGTAAAAAAAAGTTGAGTGTGTAGATGATAAAAATTGAGGCACCCCAAACCTAAGTGAAACTTAGGTTTGTGGCATCTCGCTTAACTAATAAAGACCATACATCGTACACCACTCGTTAAACAGACAAAGTTGAGAGCGTACCTGTTTGCCCGGACGAAGGAGGATTTTTTTCGACAGATTCGAGCACTTAGAGAAGATGGAGAGAGCATGCAAAACAAAAGATACCAAAGCAAAAGACAGAATGCAGGAATATGAAACACACAAAGCAAGAAAGGAATAAAAATTTGCACGAAAAACGAACGAGAGCCAACAGGGGACTCCCGCGGTTTAGCCCGCGACTTGCAAGTCGCGTGGCAAACCGCGTAACTCTCTGTCTCAGAAAACCAACAGAGTGCCCCGCGGCTTGATGCGCGGTTTGCAAACCGCGTGTCAAGTCGCGTATGTCCCTGTTTGTTTTTCGCTTTTTTCGATTTTTCGATTTTTATGGTTTTTCGGGAATAAGAAACACACTCAAAATAAGCAAATAATAAAGGAAAACAAACCTTGGTGGGTTGCCTCCCACCCAGCGCCGCATTTAAAGTCGTGGCACGACTATGTGGTTTCAGCTTGGCTCAGTATCCGCGGAGTTGGATCGCCCACACCTGCGATTCTTCGCGGATTCTCTTACTTTTGGCCCTCCATGACCAGCTTCAGATCCTTCATCTCTTCCAACTCTTACCTTCTCGAACATCTTGAAGATTTCGCTTTGGCCGCCGACTCGGAAGGTTATCTCGCCTTCTTCCATGTCAATCAAAGCTCGGCTCGTAGCCAGGAAGGATCTCCCCAGAATTAACGGAACCTCTTCGTCTTCGTCTATATCTATGACTACGAAGTCGACGGGAAAATAGAACTTACCTACTTTGATGAGCACGTCCTCGACCACTCCATACGGGTACCTTATCGATCGATCAGCCAGCTTAAGTGTCATGAATGTGGGACTCACCTCGCCCAATCCAAGTTTCCTGAAAATAGACAGAGGCATTAAATTGATACTCGCCCCTAAATCACATAAAACTTTATTAAAAGAAAGATCCCTAATTTGAATAGGGATAGAGAAACTCCTGGATCTTTAAGCTTCTTGGGCAGCTTATTCTGGAAAATCGCGCTGCACTCTTCAGTGAGTGCAACGGTGGCCTGATGATCGATTGCCCTCTTTTTGGATAAAATTTCCTTCATGAACCTCATGTATGAAGGCATTTGTGCCAATGCATCTGCAAAAGGGATGTTAATAGTTAACTTTTTAAAAACATCAAGAAATTTAGAAAAATGAACATCATCCTTGTTTGCTTTCAATCTGCTCGGATAAGGCACTCTCGGAATTTCCGGCTTGACCGGTGGTGGCTGTTGCTGCTTTACTTTGCTCTCGATCTCTTTCTCTTCCCTCTTACGCTCCTCGTCAGCCTCTAATGCATCCATATCAATGATCTCCACATCATTTTCGGCTTCCTTTGCTGGCTCCTCATTCAGCTCCTTGCCATCTCTCAGATAGATGGCATTGCAATGTTCTTGATTCCTCTTTTCAGCCATACTCGGAAAACTACCGGATGGTCGGGTTTGTAGGGCCTCGGAAATCTGCCCCACTTGCCTCTCGAGAATCTTGATTGCAGCCATATTCTGATCAGTTGCGGCTTTTACCGTGTTCACCGTGTTTGCCAGCTCTCCGACCGTGCTGTCCATTTTTGTCATGAACTTCATGAGCATATCTTCCAATCCCGGTTTCTTCTCCCCGGATGGTCCCTCGCTCCTTTGGTTAAAACCTGGAGGACGGTAAGCAATATTAGTATTGGAAGAGTTTAAAGAGTTAGAGAAATTACCTGGTTGTTGACCCGACTAATTCCATGAAAGATTGGGATGCTTTTTCCACCCCTCGTTATAAGTGTTGGAGAAAGGGTCGTTTCACGGCTGATGGTTGCGGTTTTGCATAAATTGAACCTGTTCAGGTTCCCCTAGATTGCTTCCCTTCATACGGTCCGTGATAAAAGCTAGTTGAGCTTTTATCTCTTTAAGTTCATCTGACTCTTGAACATTCGCTACTCGTGCGATGGACGATCGTGGAGTGGAGTAGCTATGTTCGGCAAGGTTCTCGATCAGCTCGACCGCTTCTTCATAGGTCTTGTTCATGAGTGCTCCCCCCGCTGCAGCCGTAATATCATTCTTGAATTGCGGGTGAAGGCCTCCAAATAACGTTTGGATTATGACCCACCCATGAAGACCGTGATGTGGACACTTCTTCAACATGTCCTTATAGCGCTCCCAAGCTTCATATAACGTCTCTTGGTCCCATTGCGCGAAGTGCGTGATGTCGGCCATCAATTGCGCGGTTCTTTCCGGTGGGAAGAATTTCTGGAGGAATGCTGCCTTCAGTTGTGCCCAAGTGGTGATGAGATCTGATGGAAGGCCCTCTATCCAGATTTCAGCTCTACCCTTTAGGGAAAAACTGAAGAGTCTTAGCTTAATCGCGTTCTCTTCCATCCCGTTGATCTTGAACGTGTTGCATATCCGTTCGAAGGCTCGTAGATGCGCGTGGGGGTCTTCAGTTGGTGCTCCCCCGAACTGATTCTGTTGTACCATTACGATGGTACTCGGCTTGATTTCGAAGTAATTCACAGCGGTGGTTGGTGCTTGAATTCCTATGCTTGCCGCCGCCACGTTCGGATCGGCGAACGACCGCATAGGGCGTCTCGCTTCGTCACCCATGAGTACCTGAGAAGAAAACGAACAGACTTAGCAATTCAGAAATTAAAGGTATGAAATAAAATATGAAATAAAAAAATGTCCAATCTAATAATGCTTATAGATGGTAGTGCTATTAGTTGCAACTAGTTCCCCGGCAACGGCGCCAAAAACTTGATAGGACGGGTATCACCCCTCCTAAATCTAACCGCAAGTGTACGGTGTCGAAATCAAGTAATAACGTACGGTAAGTACGAGTATCGAATCCACGGGAACTAGGAACTAAGTATCACAATTACTATAAGCTCTATTAACTGAACTGTCGATATTGAGAGATGGTTGGTTTATAAACTAATTAAGTGCAATAACTAAAGAAATCGCAAACGGAACAATAGACATCTTGAGGAAAATTCAATAGAGAAAATAGTTGAGGGTTGGAAATCCTAAAGTTTTACACATGCAAACACTTGACTCGAAACAATTACCAGTTAATCCATCTAATGATTCCCAAATCTTTTAAGATCACCGTTGTTCTCTTTTGAGCAACACGGGTTTTATTTCAAAAAGGACAGGTTTTATCTTTCGATCTCAACCTATGGATTTCAAAATACATTAAGCACAAGATTTATGTTGAACGGCTAGGTTTTATCTCTCGATTTCCAACTAACGGTTCAATTGGGACTAAGACTTACTCGATATATCTCTATCACCGATTTATCGTTTTAGGCATGCAATTCCTAGTTCTATTTAACAGTTAATTCTCTTGAACTCAACTGAAAATAACAAAACAATTGAAAGCTAGCTAGACTCTCAAAAGCATTAAACACAAAATCACATGCTTCATTAATGAGGAAAAACTGATAAAGTGTCAAGTCAATTATTCACATGCTTACAAACCAAAATCATTCCAACCCCCAACATGAAAAGGTTAGTTCATGCCGGTGGTGGATTCAAACACAATAGAAAAGGATGAAAACGAGTATGTAAACATGATAAACGAAAAAGATGAAATCGTGATGAATGTGATGACTCCCTTCTATCGTGCTCGTATCTACTTCGCGTGATGAATCGCTCCTCGTTTGAACCTCTATCGTGCCTCCAAAGACCCCGAAAAATCTGCAGAAATCGCCCCCTAAACTGCTCTGGCCGTCCTCGAAAAGTTGCGCGAATAATGACCTAAAATCTACAAAAAACGACTTTTATTTCTGCGTGCCGCGGTTTGCAAACCGCGTGCCAAACCGCGCGGCGGCGTGGAACAGTGTGTGCCGCGACTTGTGCCGCGGTTTGCAAACCGCGCGCCACGGTTTGGGAAAACTGCACGCCGCGGTTTGGGAACAGTGCGCCGCGGTTTTGGGCTAGGATGTCGGGTTTCCGGTGGGCTTCGTTTTGACTCTCTTTTGGACTCTTTTTAGCTTCTTTTCTCGAGGATTACCGCCTTTTAGAATACCTGCACATTCCACTCGATAAACCGTAAAATACACGCCTTTTTACTTGAACACAAGCCAATCTCATTGGTTTGAGAACCGAAAATAACGCCAAAAAGTGGCGTTATCAGAGTCCTAAAGACCGGGAGTCTACCGGGACTTCCCCGAGACTCTTTGTTAGACAACCTAAGGGGGGGTAAGGTTGTATTTTAAATCTTTTACTTTCAAAAATTCTTTTACAAATAAATACAGTACAGAAACAGTATAAATAAATCAGAGTATACAAATAATAAATATACAACAATTATATAAACAGATATAATTAAAATGCACAGCGGAATAAATAAAGAGATAAAGGTTAGAGATACTTGACACGGAGATTTACTGATTTACCACCAACTGTGATAAACCAGCAGCCGAGACACTTCTCGACACGATCCAATAAATGTATTCTTTACGGTAGAACACAAACCAAATACAAAGGAATTTGTAATAGTTTCTCAAGCCTCTGCTATGAGATAAACAGGATCACACACCCGTTATTCAAATACTTACAAGAGGAGTATAACTCACAATGGGTAATCACTCTTGTATAATAATCACTTGGATATTTTATAAAAAAGGTTTTATAAAATATATATATTAAATAAGTGAGAGAGCTGAGAAATGGATGGAGTTGGTTGCTTGCTGTTGTTGTTTTTGTTGTGTCACTTTCTTCACCATCAGCATGCAAATATATAGCATGAAGCTTCCAACGGATATGTGCATCCGCGGTATACCGCCAAATGCACGCGGTATACCGTGCAGTAAAAAGTACACTGACACTTCAACGGCTCTCATGCAAAGTTGACTTCTGGAATGCGTACCCGCGGTATACCTGCTAAACACCGCGGTATACCGCCTGTAAAAGTAGCTTCAACCAATCACAAATGCACAGCAAACTCTGCCGCGGTATACCGCCTGTACCTCGCGGTATACCTGCGTCAGAAAAAGCAACTTCTTCATGACGCAACCAAATCTTGTAGGATCTTCTCAAAAAAAATATTTAATTAAAATCAATTATTTGGTTTTTAGAAATTATCCAAGTGGTATATTATTTTAGGGTGTTTATCATTATAAATTATAAACACTAATGACAACGTAAATCTTCCGTCTTGAACTCTTCAGATAAGATCTTCGTGTTCTTCAAGAACTGTACACTTGGATAGGATTGTTAGATAAACAATAATACGGTGTGTTTGTAATCATCAAAATAAATATATAAAATATATTGAGATGTGGTACACTTGCACCAACAATCTCCCCCTTTTTGATGATGACAAACACAACCGCTAAGCATGAGCATATGCGGTTTCTCTCCCCCGTTTGTCGAAACAAAAAGGGTCAAGAAAGACGGTATGCTTCCCCTCGAGAGATGCTCCCCCTCAAAATATGCATATATTTGAGATAGCATAAACTCATGGGTAAAGATAATAAAACGCTCCCCCTCAAATTAATAACGATATTAAATTGATGATATAAAATTTGAGGAAAAAAAAAATGCATAAAAAATACGCGTATAACTGACATGAAACAAAATAACCAAAAAGAAACACTTGCACCAAAACGGATCTTAAGGCTTCGATTTTCGGTTAATTTTATGTGATAAAAAAATCACTACGTATTATGACCTCGTCAGGTAACCACGTATTATAACCTCGGCAGGTAACCACGTATTATAACCTCGGCAGGTAACCACGTATTATAACCTCGGCAGGTAACCACGTATTATAACCTCGCCAGGAAACCACGTATTATAACCTCGGCAGGTAACCACGTATTATAACCTCGTCAGGAAACCACGTATTATAACCTCGTCAGGAAACCACGTATTATAACCTCGCCAGGAAACCACGTATTATAACCTCGGCAGGTAACACCTACAAAAGGCAAAGAAAATTTTTCGTGGTACCCTTTTCATATGGGTCCTTTTAACAGTTAGTATAAAACATAAACTGCAAAAATAAATAAAGAACATGTTGTCGACATAAAATAAAATACGACAACATATAAAACCATAAAAATGGTTTAAAACCATAAACGCATCCCACCGGGATTGTCAACATTAAACATTCCTTTCGGAATCCATTTTCTAACCATTTTTATTTTACGATCGTATTTATCATAGACGTAAAATGAAGCATGCAAATTTACATTATTCTTTGGTCTAGAAAATTTGCTATTATACATGCAAGCATACGGTTTCCTCGGCATATAATTCACATTATTCATTTTGGATACATACGGAGGTTTTTGCACATAAGGTTTTCTCGTTTCAACTTTAGGTGGTTCAAAACACCTTTTAATTTGAATACACGAGCACGTATCAATACATGTATTAGAACCAATGCCTTTTCGGCAATTTATACGATTTGATATATTAAGCATTTTAAGCACTTTATCATTGCTACTATTAAAAGCATTTGCTAATAAGTCATTTTTCTCATGCGATTTACATTTAGCATTTAAACATGCAATTTCATTTTCAAGAATCTCGCATTTTGTACATACAACATTTTCATGTGTCTTTTTATTTAAGCATGCAATTTTATTTTTTAAAATATCACAAGATTTGCAAATATCTTTTTCACTTAATTTATTTTCTAATTTAGTGATAATATCTAAATCATAAGCAGATTTTTGTTTACCGTCATCTATTTCCTTTTTATATGCAGATACGGTTTCTTTTAAATTAGAAATTTCATCTTTATATTTATTTGCGAGAGCAGCCATATCATGAAATGATTTATATAATTCGTCAAGATTATTTTCATCGTCACTATAATAATTATCACAATTATTTTTAGAAGAATATGATGAAGATACCTCATTATCATGGTCGGCCATGAAACAAAAATTTTTGGCCTCATTTATGCTTGCGCTCAACGTGCCTCCAACTAAAGCTTTTGGTGTGTTGATTTGTTTTGCTCGTTTCGGACACACACTCGCATAGTGATCCTTGTCGCCACACACATAGCAAAAGCCTTTCTTTTTATTGGCTTTTTCATCGTCGCTAGATTCGTCATTTTTGTCTTCACTTTTGTGGACGTTGCGACTTTGGTTTTTACCACCACGACGGTAGTCTCCATTTTCTTGAAACCTATCATTTTTGGCAAACTTTTTGTTAGATAAAAGTTTAGAAAGTTTTCTTACCAACTTGACTAAATCGTCAAGATTTTCGGGTTCGTCATCGGATGAGCTAGCTTCTTCCTCCTCTTCCTTTTCCTCTTCTTTTGAGGCAATGACTTTTAAAGCTATGGATTTCTTTTTGACTTGCTCCCGGACTTGATTTCTTCTTAGTGCAATTTCGTGCACTTTAAGATTGCCGATGAGATCATCGAGCTTCATAGTTGCGAGATCTCGGGAGTCTTCCAAGGATGTGATTTTTGCCATCCACTCCGAAGGAAGTGCTCGAAGAATTTTCCTTACATAGTTTTCGTTAGGATAAGTGCGACCTAATCCCTTCAAAGTAGTCATGATGAGGTTAAAACGTTTAAACATTGAGTCGATTGACTCATCTTTTGACATTTCAAATAATTCATAATCATGAACTAAAATGTTTATTTTAGAACTTTTAACTTGTGTGTTTCCACGATGAGTGTTGTTTAAACTTTCCCAGATTTGATTAGCAGTTTTATATGTATACACTCTTTCAATTTCATCAGTAGTTAAAGCAGCATATAATATATTCTTAGCTTCAAAATTTAAACAGACATGAGATTCTTCAGCGGGAGTCCATTCTTTTAAAGGTTTATCAACAATAAGATCATCTTTTACAATAGTAGGATTAAAATTCCCATTTTCTATAATATCCCAAATCTTTTGATTTTTGCCACGCACGTGACATTCAAATAGCTCGGCCCAAATGCCAAACTTTTCAGTATCTATCAAAGGGGGTTTTGAAAACACAAAATTAGTTTGTTGAGCCATTTAAAAGAATTAAAGAAATAACTTTAAAAATTTAAACAGATAATTTTTGAAAGCCCTGCTCTGATACCAAATGTTAGACAACCTAAGGGGGGGTAAGGTTGTATTTTAAATCTTTTACTTTCAAAAATTCTTTTACAAATAAATACAGTACAGAAACAGTATAAATAAATCAGAGTATACAAATAATAAATATACAACAATTATATAAACAGATATAATTAAAATGCACAGCGGAATAAATAAAGAGATAAAGGTTAGAGATACTTGACACGGAGATTTACTGATTTACCACCAACTGTGATAAACCAGCAGCCGAGACACTTCTCGACACGATCCAATAAATGTATTCTTTACGGTAGAACACAAACCAAATACAAAGGAATTTGTAATAGTTTCTCAAGCCTCTGCTATGAGATAAACAGGATCACACACCCGTTATTCAAATACTTACAAGAGGAGTATAACTCACAATGGGTAATCACTCTTGTATAATAATCACTTGGATATTTTATAAAAAAGGTTTTATAAAATATATATATTAAATAAGTGAGAGAGCTGAGAAATGGATGGAGTTGGTTGCTTGCTGTTGTTGTTTTTGTTGTGTCACTTTCTTCACCATCAGCATGCAAATATATAGCATGAAGCTTCCAACGGATATGTGCATCCGCGGTATACCGCCAAATGCACGCGGTATACCGTGCAGTAAAAAGTACACTGACACTTCAACGGCTCTCATGCAAAGTTGACTTCTGGAATGCGTACCCGCGGTATACCTGCTAAACACCGCGGTATACCGCCTGTAAAAGTAGCTTCAACCAATCACAAATGCACAGCAAACTCTGCCGCGGTATACCGCCTGTACCTCGCGGTATACCTGCGTCAGAAAAAGCAACTTCTTCATGACGCAACCAAATCTTGTAGGATCTTCTAAAAAAAAATATTTAATTAAAATCATTTATTTGGTTTTTAGAAATTATCCAAGTGGTATATTATTTTAGGGTGTTTATCATTATAAATTATAAACACTAATGACAACGTAAATCTTCCGTCTTGAACTCTTCAGATAAGATCTTCGTGTTCTTCAAGAACTGTACACTTGGATAGGATTGTTAGATAAACAATAATACGGTGTGTTTGTAATCATCAAAATAAATATATAAAATATATTGAGATGTGGTACACTTGCACCAACACTCTTCAAGAACACTGTCGGTTTCAAAATACCTAGATTCGACTGAGGTTAATAACAATCGATGAAATTTTGATTTCTAAACCGCTAGACAGCTTCCATACATGATTACTAACACAATATGTAAAGGACTTACCTCAAAATTACTTCTAACCCAATCGATTGATGCGATGATCGTAACTTCTTCTTTCGCTTTCCTCTCGCTCAGAACACACACCCACTCTTTCTACTTTAGGTATCTGATGAGTATACGAGATTAAGGGATAATATAGATCCAATTTACCTTCTTGGCTCAAATTATTCCAAAATGACAAAAACACCCCTAACCTTATAACTTATCTTAAACTTAACCAAAACATTATATCTTGAAGCTAAATTAATTTAACGGATAGACAACGCATCTAACGGACTTACCCGAGGTATTACAACTCGTCCCCGGTTTCAGACTTGCCTACGCCGAAAGCTACTGGAACGATGGAGTTATCCCCGTCCATGGCAACCGCCAGGAACATCATACCCAAGTAACGACCCTTTAAATGGGTTGCGTCTATTATCAGGACACGACGTAGATTTGCCAGAAATGTGCGGATCTGCAAAAACATAGGTGGTTTTCCTTTGTAAATGTTATAGTTTATAATGTGTAAACATATGACGTGTTAAAATACGTACCGCGGGTCCAAGGGCCACGAAGCACATCTCAAACCGTCGACGTGAATCGGTCCGTAGCTGCGTGACAGTACTAGGGTTATGCAGCTGCAAATTATATAAATATGTTGGGAGTCGTTCATACGACTCCTCGAACGTGCCTCTCACCATAAACAGTGCATGGCATCGCGCACGCCAAGCTTGGTGGTAATCAATCGTGACGCCGAACTGCTGGTGAACATCGTGGACGATGTCCTTTAGACGCAATGACCTGCTAACATCAATAAATTTGTTTTTCAGCATCGCACCCAAAATCTTTTTGCCGGCTTGTTTGTAGTGAGGATTAAGTTGCGTCATCGTACAAGTGTGTACGTCGTGCAACTTTCTAATCATTATCGCCCCTCCTTTGGGACCCGTGTGAATCGCGTACAACCTCCACTCACACTTTTCTCTGGCACATTCAACTACGTATCTGCTTTTGTCAGATTTTTGCGCGTGACTTTGGAAACCCTCTTCCAAGAACTTGAGTCCGATCTGACTTGCCAAGAGATCCTTCGAATCGAATATCTGACCTGCTTTTAACCTTTCACTGCAAATATAAGGTGTAGGTTCGTAGGTTTGTGTCTGGGTATGGGAGTCTGGAAGAATAGGGGGCATATCAAAAAAGTCATTTATCTGACTACATGATTTTCTACTAGGGGTATATTTTTCGTGATCATCACTATCGGTGTCTGATCTGTCTATTTCAGAATTACCCGTTCTGAAAACTTGGGTTTCGTCATCAGCAACTCCAGCAGTACGCCCTTCGTGTGGTTGTGGTGGTTGTTGTTGTTGCGTCTCCGGAATACAGTCGTTAAGACCATATGAATGATCTAAATGAACCGTTGGGGCGTCGGACGCCTGAAATTGAGAATCAGGCTGCTCTATTTGGAGGTCTTCGTCGTCACCGTCGTCGTTGTTTTCGTCGGGATACATAAAAAGTAATGGGGGCCTTTCTGAATCGACTGCAAAGTGCAGAAAAGTAGAGATATCCCCATCGTTGGATAAATCCACAAATGACCTATCGACATTTTTAAACACTAACTTGCAAACAGCAGAAGGGTTGATTCCACATTTTTGCATGGCGTATGCAAGAAATTTCTGATAAGTATAGTTTACTGGCACTTTTACACCATGCTTAGATTTATAAGCAAAATTCCACTCATTGTTATCTTGCTCCCATTCACCATCAAAACAGAAATATAGCTTAGCTTTTGCAACAGATGAACTCATTTTTTCAGTAGTATCTCAAACACAAAATATTGCAGAAAGAAATCAAGAAAGAAGTATGAAATCGGTGTGTGGATTATGGATTGCATTTTACATCTATTTATCAATGAAACAACCAACATTGATGACAACCAATCTCTCATTTCATCCACAAACTGGTATTCCAAAAACACTGATTTAACATTGATGAAAACATGCAAATGAAATTCAACCACAAATCGGTCTTCAAAGTACAATAATTGTGGAAAAAAACAGTAAAAGCATGCAAGATTCGTCTAAGTACAGGGACCAAAAGTGTAAATTTTCAGGGACCAAAACTGAAAATTTTTGGTCCATCGCGGGCCATCGCAGGCTGCGATCGCGGGCAGGGGCCAAATGTGCACCGCGACCAAAGTTGAGGGGCTCCGCGGGGCATTTGTGGCCAAAGTTCGTGCCACGTCAGCCCTATCCCGCGATCGCGGGTATTTAGGGCATTTTGGTAAACTGAGAAATTTTTGTGGCATTTTGATAACTGTTGGTCAAACTTTTGACATTTTAATTAATTTCCCTAAAGAATATTATATTAATATAATTTGTATTAAAATCTCTAAAATAGCAAAACTATTGAAAATGAGTGTAACATTTTTTTTTAGAGATTTTAACTTATAATTAACTATTTTAAAAAAATTATAGCAGTTGAAGATACTCTCACAAACCTTGCATCGGAGATGCTCTAAGGCTCTAAGCCCCTTCAAAGCGCGGGAAAAAAGTGAAATGGGCGGCAAAGGCTTAAACCCTAACTAATGTAAATCGGATCTAAAATCTCTTTCTCTCTCCCTCCGCTTCAATCATCTGAAAATCTATCACCCTTCTTCTCATTGCTTGGTATCGTTTCGGAATAATTCTATCGATTCTTCTTAAAAAGCTAAAACTCTAAACTTTATGGAAAATTTATCTGTGGTATGCGGTGGCCTTGGTATTATTGAAGAGGATGACGATGGCAATCAGATCGGGTACGCTCCAGGAGAATACTGTTTAGGTACCTTTTTCAGTCCGACTTTACATTGATAAATTCATGAAATGATCTTCTTAGTTTGATAATTTATCGGGTAATGTAATTGATGGGCAGATAATTTGAAGGATTTGCTGAGATTTTTAAGGAGAGACGATCCAGAGACTCGGGAAGTGTTCAAACAAGTTTGTAAATGGAATACAGTGGGAAAAGATATATTACCCATAATCCAACACTGTCAAAGTGATACTACCTTGGTGCTAAATGCCGGTAATTACTTATATAACTGTTGATTTTTAATATTAGGGCCCAATCTGATGTTAGAGATTCAGAATTCATATCCAATTCAAAATTGACATGTATTCTCTCCGTTCAGAAAAATGGCTCCGTACATCAAATACCTAAAATGCCATATAATAACACAAAGTTGATAGATGGTGCAGAACAAAATCAATGTCACCTATATCAATGGACAAATATGCAATTTTGTCTTGAAATTCTATTAAGAAAAGGAAAAATTGTATTTTTGTAGAAATCCACACCGGAAAATGATGCATTCTTGTTGGATGGAAGGAGTGAGTTTCTTTATTATTTTACCCTCAATGGTTATCACGGAAATTCGTTATAGATTGCTGTACTACCTTTATGATTTTCAGCAAAACCAATCTCTCGAGTCAAAAAGTTAATTCATTTGAAATTTAAATTTCAAATATGGACATCCTTTTCGGGACAGAGAGAATTTATCTTATGACCTATAAGAAAAACTTGTTTTCACGGTAATGATCAATTATTTTTTTGCCTAAACTATGCAGTGAAGGTTTTGGTGTTTCTTACGATGCCAATTGAGCCAACATCTAAAGATATACCACAACAGATTGAATACCTTTGGGGTTTGAAGTCCTTAATCACATTCAGTCATGCTATCCCGGTGATAATTACCCTTCTTGAGAACCCACTTGAACATTTGCAAGGGTATGTCGGTCAAGTTTGGAACATTTGCAGCTGGCATTTTATATATGTTATGTGAATGAAATTTTGCTTTCCTTTCTGGAATTTTTGTGGTTGTGATGTAAGTGTAACTAAACTGGGACATTCAGATGGAGATCTAAAGAATAATTGTATCTTATGAAGGGTAGCAACAAATAGCAAAGACAACAAATATGAATTTCATTTATGAAACGAACAAACATGCAGTTATTTGCAGGCTGTAAAGTGCCAGAAAGTTATTATTTTATTGGCAATATCCTTTTGAGCTATGTGCATACATTTTTCCTTTTTAAGTATATAGTATTTATATACGGCAAATGCTCATGCACACTCTTTATGTTTGGTGGGGTTTGAACCCTTGAGCTTCTGGAAGGCTGGGCTCTAGCGGCAACCTGGGTACTGCTGGGCCAATGACACTTTGGTTGTGTGCATACATCTTCAGGTTCTACTAGTATTAGGATGCGAACGTAGTGCATAAACTTCTTTTCTCACACATTATAGTTCAAAATTGATGGCAAATTTGTTCATTATATTCTTAAAATGCCAACGTTTAATGTTTGCTTGGATCAACATGTATCTCAAAATCATTTTCTCAGTTCATATTTCTGATTAGTACAAACTAACTAACATTGTTTTGGCTTTTGTTATGGCCGTATTGTGTTTTTTAATCAAGTCTTTCTGCAGGGACCTGTTTACAGAGGATGACTGGAAGTTGGTGCAGTTGGTAGTCACCTTGTTTCGCAACATTTTAGCTGTCCAAGACGTCTCTATGCAGCAGCGAGTTGCTGGATCGGCCTCTGAATTTATACTTATTAGAGATAGATTCTTACAACTTATGTTCGAGGAGAATGTGATGGACTTGATCTTAGTTTTGACGCAGCATGTTGGTGGTTCATGTGGCATTTTTCGTCAGGATAACTTGCTTTTATTGGAGACTTTCTATTACATATATAAGGGTCAAGTTCCAGAGTTGATTGCAAGAGCTCATTTGGACGCCTCCATAAAGGTGGGTTGTTTTTGTGTTTAACTCATTTCATCACTTCATTGCACACGGATCAAGCTTCCGAGCAACTAGGAAGGTTACTTCTTTGTGATAGAATGGTCATAGCTTTGAGTTATGGAAGCAAACTTGTTCAATATGCAAGGGAAAGGTTGCATGCGAAAACCTCTCTTGTATCCCCACAATACCGAGGAGCCTTGGTGTACTGAGTTTTGTCTTTATCACTGAAGTCTTGTCCTTTTTAACATAGCATTACATGGTGGTTCATTAATATTGTTCATCAGGTGGAGGGAGAAGCAGAAGCTACTGCCACTGATCTCAAGTCTCTTATGGAAGAGGAAAAAGCAAAAAGGAGGCAAGCCATACTCTGTAATGGGGGTTCTCGGTCACAGTTCAGCGGCTCCTTCACCCGGCTTACTATGGTACAAGGTTAATGCTGTTATGCATCTATTGAGATCTTCATCACTAACTTTAATTCATCAATTGCCCTTTTGAACAGGATGGTTCCAAAGTTTTAGTTAAAGGAAATCCTTGTTCAGATTCTCATGATACATTACTCAAAGGTCATAAAAACCAGCATGGTTCATCCAAAAAGACGCTATGGGACAGCGGAAGAATGCCAACAACAAACAAGAATATCCTTTGGTTGCTCCATGATTTTACTAACCAGTTCCTGTCAGGAGGCTATAATGGTAATTATTGTATTTTCAATAGAAATATCTATCTATTTGTTTGTTGTTTTGTTTCTTCATTTGGTCGTCATTACATTGCTGGCCATATTTTGACTCTGGACTGTATCTTCAACAGTGTTGATGCAATCAATCCGTGAGGATATTGAGAAAGAACGTCATGCTATTGAAAACAACGATGTTGTTAGTTTCTTTCAGGTTGCTGAATTTGTTATGTCCTTTCAGTACCACAAGTTACTTAGTTCAAAGGTGCGATATTATATTGAGCATGCCAACATTTCTGCAATTGTTGCGAGTATTAGATAAGAGACCAGATGTTTTTTGTTTGTTCGTATGGATTTCAAGTCAAGATTCATTACTTTCTATGTTAATAGGTGTCACAGTGTTTTGCTTGAATTGTTGCCTTCCTTCATAATAGAGTCAATTTATATGAAAACTGTTGAACATTTGTGTCTCTCACTTCCAAAAATGTGAATGCAAATGACTTAATTTAGTTTTATTGTGTGTAAGCATTTGGCTTCTTCAGTTCTTGAAGGTGTAATTATTGATGTGATCCTAAAGGAATATGGTTTCTGCTGTGTGGTTGCATCTATAAATGGCTTTCCTGTGCCACTATAAAATATTAACCTAATAGGCTTTTGATGCTTCAACAGCCTGATGCTGAGGTCGGTATATCTGAGTCTTTTGAAGGTCGTGATGCTGATAGCACATTTTTTGAAGGCAACATATGCGGGTCAATTTCTGAAACAATGAACGAGTCAATGTTTCTACTTGTCATAGCAAAGTGGCGTACTGCATTTGATGGTTTGAAGGAGACGAACAACTACAAATTTCTTTCTGCAGCAGGATCTCTCACGAAAATAATGGTGAGAATGAGATAAAACGTGAAAAGGTCACTGATGTGTGGTGCTTTCATGATCCTTTTACATGGCACCAAATAAAAGCATTGAAATCAAGTTAAACTAATGAAACATGTGATCATGTGTTTTCTAGAATATCTCATCCTCAGCTACATCTGATATGGGTATGCGTCAAGGTTATGGGATCATCTACCTCATCCACTCATCAAAAGCCATATCTATAGATAGAGCTATATGCATGTACATATATAATACCAAAAAAATTCACATATGTTCATGGAACTTTGAATAGTATCAACTTAATCACCAACCATGCTAAACTAGTGTTTATGCTAAGCAAACTTAAACATGTGAATTATGCCATGGGATCTAAAATTGCAATCTTTTGTATGTATTTTGGATATGCTATATGGAAGGTACAAATGAACTATAGGTATGCTAGTGAGCATATGCCATTTATTTTGCATTGTCTGTTGGTTAGTTTGGAAGGGCAAAACCCAGTTCCAT
This sequence comes from Saussurea involucrata, assembly GCA_033807775.1. Taxonomy (NCBI): domain Eukaryota; kingdom Viridiplantae; phylum Streptophyta; class Magnoliopsida; order Asterales; family Asteraceae; genus Saussurea; species Saussurea involucrata. The sequence goes on from CM066318.1 coordinate 439,269, forward strand.
TAATAAAAGATATGATATATGTGTCATAATGATTTTCAATCTATTAGTAACATCTTCTCCAAGATCTCATACCTGTTTTGAAGATGAAAATCTTCTCATTATGAACTGAGTAGGGCTAGTGTTTTTACAAGAAATCTCTAGCCAACCTTCCTGCAAGAGATATTTTCTTAACATCAAACGTATTGGTACTAGAGATTAGCCTATAATAAGCCTACATATACCACAAAAGGCTTAAATGTTGATTTTTCTGTCTCATGAGAATTTATCATCTTCCTTTTACGGAATGTCCAACTACAATTTCAATGTTTTACATTTTTTGTAAAATAAACTTGTTGAAGCTAGAGCTGCATGTACTCATTATAAAAGTAGTTGTTGTAATTTGATTTGGCTTGATCCATGGGTGATCATATTTGTACTAGACACATGGTCCAAATTTTTGTGGCATATGTTTGCCACTCTCACGAGTTGCATCTATTTATGTTGTTGACAAGTATTCATTCCTAAGAATTTGTGTTATATAGGCATGCAGCAGGAAATGACAATCTGGGTTTTGTAAGCTTTCTTATTTGAAAGTGTTCCATGGGTTGCAAATAGTGAAGCTTCATCAAGATGACTCTTTGTGGCTAAGAGCTACTCCCAGACCAATAGGATTGATAATGGGTAGACTTTCTTTTTGGTGAAAATGCCTATTTGGATCTATATATTGCTCTACTCCATATTAGAAGGCATTTCTCGATGGCTCTCTTGATAGGGTTTCAGGTTACAGATCTAAGCAGGGATAACTATAGTGACTTTTGTTGAATGGATGTTTTTTGTTTGTTGTTGACTCTTCAATCTTTAATTGAAGTTTCTGAACAGTTTTAGTTCTAAGTGGGTGGTATCTATGTTTTTGCAGATAAACATGTTAGATTTGGTGCTTAAACTGTCACCTGAAGATTCCAAGGAGCCTCAAACTGCCCGTGTTCTTCTTTACAAGTTATTTTATGATCAGACAGATCAAGGGATGACCTATTTTCTCTTCAATCTCATCAAGTCGTTTAATGCACACAGACAACCAAAAAGGTTCATCTCTTTCTTTATGATAGAATTATATGACTTGCATTATGAAGTTAGGCAATCTAAGCACAATCTAATCCATTAAATTAATCAAGATATAAGCTGTTCCCACTCCCGTTCTTTGATATATAAATTGAAGTTCTCTTGTTCCAAATATCTTGAAATTAAAATATCGTAATTAACTTAAGAAAGATGAAAATAGATTTCTAAACCAACTACCTGTTTTTTCCGTTTAACTTAGAGAGGTTCCGCTATCTAGCCTCTTTAAAAAGGGAGAACAGAAATCTTTACGAGGTAAATAAATAATTTATCATCTCAGACAAATACAAGTTTGAAGTTTGAGGTGATTGGAGACTAACAAAGAAAACCTAACAAGTGATAACATGTCCTGATATTTGTCTCAACTTTCAATTTTTTCTTTTGCTCGTCCTTAGATCCCTCTTAACAACAGGAGAAAAGGACTGATCAGATTTCATCGAGTCTGACTCAGTGATCATTTATGAAAGAATGACATGGTTATCAAATTATTAAACAACGCCTATGAGGATACTTTCACTATACTTGCTCTTCTTGCCTGCTCCTCCGTCTTCCAGGGAACAATTAACTTACGATCCCTGTTAAGAATTAATTTCCTGTAAGAGTTTCAATGAGAAGTATGTTTTCATGGGAAGTTACTAACAAAAGCACAACCATAAAAGTTTAAACTTTGCATTTAGTATTGCCTTTTTTGCCAACAATAGTTGCTTGGCCCTTGTATTGTTTGAGTAAAATATTTCTTGGTCATTCTACTACTAAAGCTATTTATTTGACTTTTTATCTCATGTCCCAATAACTTTTTGCTCATTGGTGCTACCTTCCGTTAAAAATGTAGTCACTCAATTTGCATATATATCCCACAAAGCTCACCTAGTTAGCATAGTTAACTTATCGGTCAATTCATTATTTTGGTTGGAAAGTAGGATTGGTGTACAAGGGGGTGGAAACAACAGATAAAATGTCCAAATAAGTAATTTTGGCTGTTACAGTGGTAAAAATATTTTAATCACTTGTACAAGGGCCAAGCTAGAAATTTCTTTCACCTTTTTTTTATTATATTCATATTGCAGTTTCTTTATCAGAAGTCGATTTCAGAAAACATAATCAAGCATGTATAATTGATGAACAATGAATACGTGTGCCTTAAGTGAGAGGGTCTTTATAAGCTTAACATTTGTTACTCAAAATGATAACTTCTGCAAATAAAACGGTTTCATATTTTTCTAGAATTATATTGCTGCTTTTTGTTCAATTCATAATTTTTTTGTTTCAACTTTTGTTCTTTTTCTAGCGATCTTGCTGATTTGGTTGAGACAATTCATATAGTCATACGACTAATGGAAAACCTTCAAGCACGTGGCACCCTGAGGGTAAGTTCTTTCCTGGTGGCTTTTATTTTTACAATCATAGGTGGACATGGGTCCACCATGACTGTCAACCATGTATCAACTTCTTTTTACCTTGAGAGTGGTAGGGGTCATCATGAGTACTATAACAAAGAGAGTTAACTTATCTTAAGATAGAATATTCATGTTAGAGAGTGACTGGTGGTGGTCTTTGGTTGACTTGCTTATGTTGGTGCCGCAAAAATGGTATCAAAGTATCATAGACTTGCTGGAGCATTACTCCGTACAGATGATTTAAATGTAAACTATATTTAAATGTACAAAGTAATACTGTCAAACCAATTCTTCAGCATGCTTCTGATTCTTTGTTTCGAAAAGTGGAAGATATCTTCAACTAACTCCTTGTAACCTAACTTAATCATCAACCGAGCTAGTGCCAGCTTGCTGCAGCAAGTCAACAAATTACTTTTTTTTGTCTTTCTCAACACAAAGATGACCAAATGCTATAAGTAAAAATAAGAATAAAAAGACCTAAAAAATTGCAGTTTGGGAAAATAAAAATAAGAGAAATAAAATCCTAAATGGGTGCTGAAATGCGCATTGCTGTAGCACTTGCTTAATAGGTCCTAATTGTTGCAATTTTTATAGGTTGCTAAGAAGTCAAGGAAGAAAAGAAAGAAGAAAGCCTCAACCGCAAATAAGGATGGTAATGATGCAGACCAAGATACTACTGTTCCACAGGAGCATTTTGTTTCTGGGGGTGAACAAACTACAAGTGTGAGCATGCCGGTAAAAGAAATGTCACGAGGTTCAAGTGTTGATAAGAATGGAGATGAAGACATCGTTTCTGATCAGCATGATGTAACTAAGCTGGAAACTCAAGGTACCGAAGCGGAATGCAATGTGCAACAGATGGAAACTCAAGGTACTGAACCAGAATGCAATGTGCAACAGATGGAAAACGGCAAGACTAATGATGCTTATGTCTCGGAAGATGTTTCTTCTTCTGGTGATGAACAGCTAGATGCAAAAAACGAAGTTGACTTTAAGGTATCTTCATTGGCCTCTTCCCTTGCAAACAACACCATAATCCAAAATTTGTGTTGGCTGCTCAAGTTTTACAAAAGCAACTCTATCAGAACAAATCATTACATTATATGCGCACTAAGAAGAATTTGTGAAGATATGGAACTTTCTCCAATGCTATACCAGGTACAGGTTTGAGGTTGTTCTTTTTTCTTTTAAGAACTAGTGAGGGCTGAGGGGTATAATAGATGTTATGTAAGTTTACTTTACATGTGGATGGATGATTTTGCAGTTATCCCTTCTGAGCATATTTCATTGTATCCTGGAAGAGCAAAAATCAAGTCCATGCAAAGAATACGAGAATATTGTGTTATTTCTTACGAGTTTGGTTAGGAGAATGTTGAAAAAAATGAAGAGTTATCCCCTTCTTTTTGTGGAAATTCTGTTCTGGAAGACACGTAAAGAATGTCATTATATTAATTGTGAATCAATGCTACAAGATCTTGGCAAAATGAGAGACAAGCATAGAAAACAGGGAGATGATGATACCCAACATGGAAATCTTGGTGAATTTGGTAGAAATGGATGGGTTAGAAAAAGCATGGCTGATGCACTTGGCGACGATGAAGCTGATGTTGTGGTACCAGATTGGAGAGATGATGACCACAGGTAAGCATAATTCCTAGTTTATTGTTATTCTTTTACTTATCATGGTAGTGACACTTGCTTCTTCAGAAAGACTTGCATTTCCAGTTGTATAATTATTGTTGTTTGAGAGGAAAGGCTATTGATATAGTTCTCTGTTCTCTGTTGTTATATAAATTTACCAATATTGATGATGCATTTGGTTAGTGAGGAGAATCCTGATGATGCCCGGATTCAGAAGACATTGAAAATAAGAAATTTAGATGTTGGAGAAGAGACAGAAAGCATCATTGAAATGGAAGAATTCAACAAGTATTACCTTTTGGCCTTGTATTTTGCTTGTAGTATTGGTCTTTGCTTGTATTCCTGAGTCTTTGTTATTTCTTGTTTTCTGCAGTGAACATCCCATTCAGCACAAGGTACGTAAAAGATTGAAGCCACTTGTTGTTGATGATGCACTGGAACAAAAGCTCAAGGACCTTTACGAAAAGTAAGTGTTCTACTACGTTTACTTTTATTATTATAAAAGTATATGAATTCATTCTAATAAGTTGCTGAATTGTTAAAATGAAATGGCCATTGCTGAATTATAGATATAAAGAATGTCCAGATTTGAGTGATCGTATAGTAGCAGAACTTAATTTGGAAGTTTCAGCAGCTCAGATTTCCAAAAAGCTTAAACAGATGGGATTTAAATTTCCATCAAAGAGGAGAATGGCTGTCTCTGACAAACAACCTTCGTAAGTAGTAGTACCTTATGCTGCTTGTCTGTAGCTTTTTGTTTTACCATTTCAACTCCAGTTAGGGAATAGGGATGATGCTAATTCTGGAAGGGTCTTCCCTCTCAGGTTCATCAGAAAAAGAGTAGGTGCATTTAGTCAAGAGACAGAGATGAAGATTAAAACTTTATTTGAGCAGTAAGTTTCCTGTTTATTCAAGAAGATAATAATTATTTATAACAAAAGAGGAAGAGATTGATTTTGTTGGTTATAAATGGAATTCTTTATTCTGTCAAGGTTTAAAGATGATAAGAAGTGCAGCCAGATGATTGCAAGTGCACTAGATGGTGATGGCACATTTACAGCAGCACAAGTTTCTCGCAAGCTCAGGCAACTTGGCTTACGTCTTCGCAAACAGAAGGCAGCTGATAATCTGCATTTGAAGGATGAAGATGGTAGTGAGTCGGATGGTGAAACCACCCTATTATCACTGAAGAAAAGGTATCATATTTGAAAATGCTTGCTGGCTTAGGTTATTATGATTTTCCTTGTTTTGTAAAGGTATCATATATGTTTCTTGATTTTGTTTCATTTTACCATGTATGTATGTAGACTAGGCTAGTAGGCTGTATCAATGTTTTTCAAAATCACATGTAAAAATGATCACATGTTTGATCAATTTGGTTATAAGCGGATATCAGCTGAGTTTGAAGATGCATTCTAATGTTTACTTACGTGTATAGTTGGATCTAATTTGCTTCTTTGATTGATGTTAGGAGCAAGAAGAAGCATAATCTGGTCCCAACTGAGGAAGAAACGTCACACCAGAGTCACGACAAACTATTACAAGAAGATTTTGATGACATCGTACTAAGCTCCGCTTTTAGGTAATATCCGTCTCTCTCTCTCTCTCTCTCTGTGTCTGTCTCTCTTCGTTCTCGTGTCTATGGGGGGAGGTTGGCATTAAACAATACACATTGAGCACACACACACACACATACACTTGGTGATGGGTTATAACATGTTCTTTCTTTCAGAAACAGAGGTAATAGGTTGTCCCAGACAATAAATGCAGAACGCCAAGCTGATTCGCTTAAAGTTAATAAAGTTGGAGCTGGAGAACAACAAGACGCCCCGATGACTGAAAATATGCAGAAGGATTACCAAGTTACTACTGATGACTTGGCCGATGATGAAATAGTAATGGATTACCAAGTTACTACTGATGACTTGGCAGATGATGAAGCAAGTCTTCTGGTTACATCCCAAAAAGCAAGTGGTTCCAGGCGAAAGCTGAGAATGGTGATAGATCCAGATGATGAAGATTAACAACCCATAAAGTATAGAAAGCGTTGGTGTGTATTCAAGATTAAATCGTTTGGTTTATTTTATGTTAATATAACCACCTTGATATCCTAAATCCATTGGTTTACCAAAATTCATGTTAATAAAACCACCCTTTTTAAATAAGAGTGACCAACGATTCAGATCTGAAAGGGATCACTCCGTTCATCTTATCCGAACTGATCGATTACTTTTAATCAAATACCTGAGAAGTGGATCTAAACCGTTGGTCACTTTTAATCAAATGTTTTTCTGTGAATTGTGTCTTAGAAAAGAATTGATCTGGTGCATCTTGGTTTATTTTATCTCGGTGCATCTCATTCTAATGTGCATCCACTTAGCTCTCTTGATTCTCACGTTAATTTCAACTTCTTTCCGAAACCTAAACCTATATGTATATATAGAGAGAGAGAGGGAGGGAGGGAGCTATTTAAGAAAACACGAAAACAACATATCATGTACAAAATCACATTTACTTTTACATTTGGCCGTGATTTAAGTCGCGTGGTAAAGTTGTGTGAATAATCTATGATTTTGTACATGAATCGTGTATGATTTTGCACATTAACGGTTGTTCTCGTGTTTTCTTAAATAGTTTATGCTCTCGTTCAGGGGCGGAGCCATGAATTTATACAAGGGGGTGCACCATATAGAATAAAAATAAAAGTTGACACTTTGAAAATGACAAAAGTATCGATATTATATTGATTATATTCGACATTTACATATTTAACAATGACCTCGGCGTGTTTTCATTTTCTGGCGGTATTCCTTCATTGCTTGCGTCTCTCGTCGTCTACTTGTGTGTGTCCCCTGTTCGGCGTGTGTGTGTTTTGCTAGTTTTTGAGAATTTAGAAACGTGTCTCGATGTCTTAATATGTTGATACTTGCTCACAATTAAGTTGTGGGCTGATTTATGGGCTTCAATAATAAATATCTTTATTTTTATAATAAAATTGTGGCCTTAAATGAAAGGAGAGATCACTTGTCTGGTAGAGCCAAGCCCATCAAAAACCAAATTATGCCTTAAACTATTAATGATAATATATTAAAAAAAGAGAGTAAATTACGGATTTGGACCATGGGGTTTGAAAAATGAAACGAAAATGGTCCCTACAATTTTTATTCCAAATAAGGCCCCGTGGTCCTTATTTTCGTAACGATTTGGTCCCTAGCGCTAACTCCGTTACTCCACCCTCCGTTAACCCCCATTTTAATGAGGGTAAAGTCGTCATTTAAAGTTTCCCTCATTAAATAATAGATTAAACCCCTTATTTATCCAAAAACCTCGATCGTATTCCTCACCAAACACCCTGTTTCATCATCATCCTCACCAAGATCGATTGCAATGGTGGTAATATGCAATTGTGGAGCGACTGGAAGTATACGAACTTCATGGACCAACAGAAACCCATGTCGTAGATTCTACTGCTGTTCAAGACAAGTAAGTGATTTTTTCCCTAACTTCTCCTCATATTCGGTCATTGAAAGGCCCAATGTTGTTTTACAGGTTTCAAGTTGTGGCTTCATTGAGTGGTTAGACCCAGAAATGTGTAAGCGATCTACTGAAGTGATTCCTGGTTTGTTGCGGTCCAAACACAAATTTGAAGCAAGGATGAAAGCAAAGGAGTTGGAATCTTTTAAGTTGAAATTGTTGTTGTGCATCAGTTGGTTGTTGTTTGTAACAATTTGGGTTCTTTATTGACCCAATGTTTAGTAGTAGTGAAAATGTAAGCTTTTGTCTCTGGAAAATGGTTGGAACCTGTATGTGTTTTGTATGATTCATGAATATGTATTGAAAATGGTTAGAACCTGTATGTTTTTGTATTATTCATGAATATGTAATGAAAATGGTTGGAATTGATCAATTCTGTAATCTGTCTATTTTCTACATTGCCTACAAATTTTATACATTGTCTACATAGTTGTCTACAAACTTAAATTTGTCATAAACCAAAACTTTCACCATAAAAATATTCATCCCATTCATCACCATAAATACAAAAGTGGGAACATTGTCATTCTGTTGGATACATAACAAAAAACCAACAGTGGGAAAGTAGCCATTCAGTGATCAACTAACACAAAATAACAAACCATAACCAAGTCTCAAACATAACATATTAACAAAAACATCCAATCACAACTATGCAGGTCCTTGAGTTGTGTCCTCCTGCCTTTTACAGGTCCTTGAGTTGTGTCCTTTCTTGTTGCATTTGGCACAAGTTACTGTCTTTCCATGCCTACATAACTTTGATCCCCTGATAGATGGTTGGCTCAACTCTTCAGCATTTTTCCTTCTCTTCTTTTTTGGCCTTCCTACTTGTGTGTGATGCTTTGGTGGAGTAATTGTAATGGTACTTGAAGATTTAGGCCATAGCTCCCTTCCATTCACAGGTTCAATTTTGAACTCATAAACATCCTTCCATGTATCAAGTTTGTAACTTGTGTGAACCCAATCTTCTGGTACTTGTTCCATGTACCATATTGCAGCTACTGCATGCTTACATGGTATGCCAGTGAGTTGCCACTTTCTACAAGCACATTCATTCTCTCTTAAATCAACTACACGTTGATCCTCCCATGGTCCACTAACCTCATACTTTTGACCTCCATTTGATAGCACTGTGTATTGGGATGCCTCACACTTGACAGAGTTCAACAGTTTAGTTGCTGTGGGAGTAAGAGGTCCATCACATTTTCCAATTACCTTGTTAACATTAACAATTCTCTTTAATAGGTACTGCCTTATATACTCTAGTGCCTGTATGATGGGTTTGTCCCTTCCATCAATCAATTGTCTATTAAAAACCTCACACATGTTATTTAATAACACATCACAATGGGATCTGCCTGTAAAATTGAATAGAGACAAATAACACATTACAATGTGATCTGACATAACCACAGGGACCAAATCATACCTACATGTAAGAATAAATTTTACCTGTAAAATGAGATCTTGACCAACATTGGGGTGGAATTTCGTTCAACCATTTGTATGCTTATGGTTTGAAAGTTCCCAACTCAGACATACAGCTTTGAAACTGTGGTATAGTGGTTGATGTTGCACATTTCCGCAAAAGATCTTTGTATGCTTTGCCTCTCCAGGTCTTCTTCATATTATCATGAATGTGCCTCAAGCAATACCTATGCTCTGCACATGGAAATACCCTAGAAAGTGCTGGTAAAAGTCCCTGTGGTCAATGTTAATTGCATATGTGAGTTAATAACATACATAACATGTCTGTGAGTAAATTCATGAAAATAGAATAGAGGTTTACCTTCTGCCTGTCAGTGATAAATGTGAAGTTTGAGTTCCTCTCCAAGCCTAAGTCATCACCCAAATATTCCAAAAATCACATCCAAGAATCAGTACATTCAGACTCTACTATTGCATACACAACTGGGTAGATTCCATGATTGGGATCAACCCCCACTGCAGTTAGTATCTGTCCTGGAAATGGCCCTTTTATAAAAGCTCCATCCAGGGCTCCAGGCCTAACAAATTTCTGTCACATACTTTGAATCCCTTCTTAAGTGGACCTAAACAGATGTATATTCTCCTGAATTGTCTAGTATCACTTGCCTCATTTTGCTCAACCTGTAGATCCAACTTAATAGTTGTATCACTGTTGGTCCTCTGCAACTCAAGACAGTAGTCTCTCAACCATGAATATTGTAGACTGTAATTACCCCTTAACCTGTGTGTTGCTATTATCTTTGCCCTGAATGCCTTCTGCTTTGAAACATGAACATCCAACTTCCTTTGAAGGTGATCCTTTAGGGCATTAAGTGGTATATTAGGGTTAGGAATAATTGTGTCCTCAACTTGCTCAGAGAGATAGGTTGCTGTACATTGTGTTACCTTTCTAGTTTGTAGACATTTATGGTCATCAATGTAGGTTTTAACCACCCAGGTTTCATCTTGGTTGCTTGTGGATGCATATAGAGTCCAAGGACAAACATGCCCACCACTTGTATTTAACTTTCTTGATTTTATTGACTCTTGACTAGGCCCACCAACCACTTTTTTTGAGTCCACAACCTTCCCTTTGCAAATGGCCCTTATTCTTTTGTTATCATTTCTTATTAGGCCAATGTCCCTTTTGGTCTCAACTGCATGCTCTGCAACCAATTTCTTGATCTCTTTCTTACTGCCAAACTCTTGTCCAACATAAAAGCCTGTTTTACAAGTGATGTTTCTATGCTCTGCTTCATAGTTCTTTCTAAAACCATGCACATGTTTTCTCCTTTCTGCCTCAAAATCAGAAGATTCTCCACTGTCATAGTCATCTAACCGGAATGGCTCCACACCATCTCCTATGTTGCATTCAGGAAATAAGTCCTGAAAGTTTGCATTCCAATCTGCATCAAAGTCCACAGTTGAGTAGTAGCCCATCATATCCACATCAAAGTCATCATCCATCCCATATTTATCATCTACCAAATAGTAATCATCCTCACTATCATCCTCAACCAATGTCTCAAACAAACCAATCTGAGGCCCTGTGTTTTCACCACCCAACTCAGGCCATGTGTTTTCATCACTGATAGACGGGTTATCACCCCCCTAAATCTAACCGCAAGTGTACGGTGTCGAAATCAAGTAATAATGTACGGAAGTACGAGTATCGAATCCACGGGAACTAGGAACTAAGTATCACAATTACTATAATCACTATTAACTGAACTGTCGAAATTGAGAGATGGTTGGTGTTAAACTAATTAATTGCAATAAGAAAATCACAAACGGAATAGTAGACAACTTGAGGAAAATTCGATAGAGAAAACAGTTGAGGGTTGGAAATCCTTAGGTTTTCACATATGAATATCTGACTTAAAACAATTACCAGTTAATCCCCTTAATGAATACCCAATCTCTAAAATCACCGTTGTTCTCTTTCGAGCAACATCGGGTTTTATTTTGAAAAGGATAAGTTTTATCTTTCGATCTCAACCTATGGATTTCAAAACACATTAAGTGCAAGATTCATATTTGAACGTATAGATTTAATCTCTCGATCTCAACCTAAATGGTTCACTTAGGACTAAGGCGTATTCGGTATATCTCTATCACCAAATTCTCGCCTTAGGCATGCAATTCCTAGTTCTATCTAACAGTTAATTCTCTCGAACTCAACTGGAAGCAACAAAACAATTGAAAGCTAGCTAAACTCTCAAAAGCATTAAGAATCAAATTACATGCATTCATTAAAAAGGAAAAACTGATAAAAGTCATTCGTCATCCGTTCATATGTTCAAACCTAATTCAATCCAACCCCCAACATCTAAAGATTAGTTCATGATGTTGGGGGACAAAAACATAGGAGAAGAAAAGGAAACAATGAACGAAAACATGGTAAAAGTGATCGTGGTGAATGTGGTAGATGTACTCCCTTCTCCCGGCTCTAATCCGACTCTCGTTGTGAACTTCTCCTCGATCTGTCCTCTATCGTGGCTCCGAAAGCTCTGAAAAGTCTCTAGAAATCGCCCCTAGACTGCTGCCGTTCGTCGTGTGTGAGTTGCGTATCGAATAATGAAACCGCGCGTGTTCCTGAGCTCTTCTGGGTCGGTTTATGGTTCGCGGTTCGGGTCCTGGTTCGGGCGCGGGTCTTGGGTTTCCGTTGGGCTTCGTTTTGGCTCTCTTTTGGGATCTTTTAGCTTCTTTTCTCGGAGATTACTGTCTTTTAGAAAACCTGCACATTTCACTAAATAAAGCGTAAAATCTCGCCTCTTTGCTAGAACACAAGCCAATCTCATTGGATTGAGGACCGAAAATAACGCCAAAAAGTGGCGTTATCAACAACCCCAAACCGAGCGTTGCTTGTCCCCAAGCAATTTAGCGATAAAATAGAATGAAAGCACACATCAGTGAAATAATAATAACTGCACAACTCCCAATCGGTGCCATGTACTGCACTGGTGATTTCCCATACCCGTGAATGCCTATCTCACTCTCGCCTCATTCCTATTCCATTTGATCTAGGACCTTCCATTGCAAGTTGAACTCGTGACTGCTCCGTTTCCATTAAGGTTGTTCTAGGTCCAGACGTACTAGGGAAAACATTTCGCCTCGACCCTACCTCACAGGCTTCTCTCATTTCGCTCGAACCTAGGTTATCGCACATGTTGTCATGTATAGGGAGTTTATGTACAAGGATATTCAAAAACTACATGACAACTCTAATGAAAGACGCACAAATGTCCAAAATTGATCTCAGAAAGGAATCAAGTAGCAAGACAGGGAATATTGGTAAGGGTGGTCGTATACTCTAATCACATTTTCCAAAAGATCATATAGGTCTTCACAAGGGTTGTAACGGGGCTAAGGTTATGGCTAAGAAGTGAAGGGGAAAAACGGTTCAACGATCCTTGGTGTGTCAAACTCTAGCAGTTCTGAACTTCCTAGCTTTATTTTCTATCATTTGGCCATCTTTGTCACTACTGGAGTCGCTTTGACTCTCTTATTCAGCTGCTGTGAAGCTATCTAAACTAACTGGTTTTTTTTTTTTTTTTTTAACTTGGGACTTCATTGGTCCTCTTTATTTGCATTGGGGCTGCATTGGCCCTCTTTTCTATTTATTTTCATGACTGGCCTGATTTCCTTCTTTTCCGCTCTAGCTTTTTCAGTTCATTACCGCTCAGATTGACACACTTTCGGATAAGGTTGGCTAAGGCTTTTGGCTCGGGTTAAAGGTGGGTTTAGAAATGAACAAGGTGAGTGTTTGGCTACAAAGGGGGTTATGGATACACACAATTGGGTAAAAAGGTACGATAGCTAAAAACAGGGTTAATCATACACACAATGCCTGGAATCATCTCTTAAGGTCCACACGATATGGTCTACTACACCCTTACCCAATATCCCGATGGTCGTCTTTGCTACTCAATGCAATAATATAGTGAGATCATTCTATATTCACGACAAGGAACTCGAAAAAGTGTATACGATTTTCGTGTATGAATCCCTCGAAATGAAAGACGTCTTTTAGGCTCAAATCTCGCTATTGGGTGGTCTCCACTAATGTCCCTAGTCATGTCCTTTCCCGGTCCTTCCCTAACGGTCACGTCACTATCACAAGATTCTTCCCACAATGGTCGGTCTCGATCATTCAAAACAAAATTTTTAGCTAAAGTGATCTAGGTACTCAAAAGTGCAGGAAATCTACGTGCATAACGTGGGCCCGATTGGGCAACCCCAAACCTTACCCACACATTGTCCCCAATGTGCAAGTGTCGGCGTAGGCGATACTAAGAACAAGTATCGTTTGCGGTTATTACAGGTAACAGACAGGCAAGCATAACATTAAACACACGCATCAAAGAGCTATTCTCATTAACAAAAATGGCCACCCCAAACCTAGGCCGTGGCCTAGGTTTGTCAAACAAAGCTAACCCCAAACCTCGGTGAAACCGAGGTTTGCACAGGGATAAAAGTAAATGAGTGTGTAGATGTTGAAAAGTGAGAAACCCCAAACCTAAGTGCAACTTAGGTTTGTTGCATCTCGTTTAACTAATAAGAAGCCAAACATCATACACCACTCGTTAACTACAGAGTTGAGAACATACCTGTTTGCCCGGATGGAGAAAATCCTCTTGGAAAATTGGAACGCCCAGTTGGAAGACATTGGAGAAGACGGAGAAGGGGAATGCAAAAACAAACGAAACAAAGCAAAGACGAAAGAAAACAAGGCAAACGGCGAAAGAAAATAAAGAAACGAACACACGAAGCAAGAAATGGAAAAACCCGACAGAGAGCCACGTGGCTTTCCACGCGACTTGCAAGTCGCGCAGAAAGTCGCGTATGTCTCTGTTTACTTTTTCATTTTTTCGATTTTTTTTCTTTTTGTTTTTCGTAACTAAGAACACACTCAAAAACTGGAAATTAAAAAGAAAACTAACCTCGGTGGGTTGCCTCCCACCCAACGCCTTGGTTAAAGTCGTGGCACGACTAAGTGGATTTCAACTTAAGCTTTTCCTTATCGCTCGGCTCCTCGTCAACTTGACCTCTCACCTTCTCGAACATCTTGAATACCGCCTTTTCGTCACCAACCCTCAGGGTCATCTCTCCCTCTTCCATGTCTATCAACGCTCTACTCGTGGCCAGGAAAGATCTTCCCAAGATCAGCGGAACTTCTATATCTTCATCGATGTCTAGCACCACGAAGTCCACCGGGAAGTAGAACTTGCCGACCTTGATGAGCACGTCCTCCACCACTCCATACGGGTACACTATGGATCGATCCGCGAGCTTCAGTGTCATGTATGTCGGCTTCACTTCTCCCAAGCCGAGTTTCCTGAAAACAGATAAAGGCATTAAGTTAATACTAGATCCTAAATCACATAACACTTTATCAAAAGAAAGATCCCCAATTTGAATAGGGATCGAAAAACTCCCTGGATCTTTGAAACTTGTTCTGAATGATTGCACTACACTCTTCAGTGAGTGCAATGGTAGACTGATGCTCGATTCCCCTCTTCTTTGATAGGATCTTCTTCATAAACTTGAGGTATGTCGGCATTTGAGCAAGTGCTTCAGCAAAAGGGATATTGATGTGTAGCTTCTTGAAGATGTCGAGGAACTTCTTGAACTGTTCCTCATCCTTTTGTGCCTTCAGCCGGTTCGGATATGGTAGTGGTGGTACAAACGGTTTGACTACCGGCTTCGGGACTACCGGCTTGACCGGTGTTTGCTTTGGTTCTTCCTCCATCTCAATATCTTCGTCGGCCTCCCACTCATCCATGTCAATGATCTCCACATCTTGCTCGATCTCTTTTGATGACGACTCTCGTGTTGTGTCTCCACTCAGCTCCTTGCCACTTCTCAGATAGATGGCATTACACTCCTCCCTTGGTTTCTTTTCAGTCATGCTCGGGAATGTGCCGGGGGCTCGGTTTTGTAGGGCTTCGGAGATTTTCCCCACTTGTCTCTCGAGGATCTTGATGGAGGCGGTGTTCTGATCAGTTGCCGCCTTGACCGTGTTGACCGTGCTCGCTAACTCTCCAACCGTGCTGTCCATCTTGGTCATGAACTTCATCATCATCTCTTCCAGCCCCGACTTCTTCTCCCCGGATGGTCCTTCGTTCCTTTGGTTGAAACCTGGAGGACGGTACACATTGTTAGCATTAGGATAATTAGCAAAGTTAGAAGAATTACCTTGCTGTTGTTGACCGGGTTGACTCCATGAAAAGTTGGGGTGTTTCTTCCACCCTTCGTTATATGTATTGGAGAACGGGTCGTTCCTCGGTTGATTGTTCCGGTTTTGCAAAAATTGCACTTGTTCAGGTGCTTCCGGATTACCTCCCTTCAAATGGTTCGTGATAAAAGCTAGTTGAGCTTTCAGTTCCTTCAGCTCATCATTTTCTTGAACACTAGCGACTCTTCTAACGGCTGGTCTTGGAGTAGAGAAACTGTGCTCGGCCAGATTCTCGATCATCTCGCATGCTTCTTCATAAGATTTATCCATTAGTGCTCCACCCGATGCGGCAGTGATATCGTTTTTGAACTGCGGGTGGAGTCCACTAAAGAATGTCTGGATGATGACCCATCCGTGCAACCCGTGATGTGGACACTTCTTCAACATGTCTTTATATCGCTCCCATGCCTCATATAGGGTCTCTTGGTCCTATTGCGTGAAGTGTGTAATCTCGGCCATTAACTGCGCGGTTCTTCCCGGTGGGAAGAATTTCTGGAGGAAAGCGGCTTTCAGGTCTGCCCATGTAGTGATCTGAGCCGCTGGCAAACCTTCTATCCAAATTTCAGCTCTACCCTTGAGTGAGAAGCTGAACAGTATTATCTTGATGGCATTTTCCTCCATCCCATTGATTTTGAACGTATTGCAAATCCGTTCAAATGCACGAAGGTGGGCATGGGGATCTTCAGTTGGTGCTCCTCCGAACTAATTCTGTTGCACCATGACAATGGTACTCGGCTTAATCTCGAAGTAGTTTGCTGCAGTAGCGGGCGGTTGGATGCCCATCCGTGCGGTTGCCACGTTTGGATTGGCAAATGACCGCATCGGAACTCTCGCCGGAGGAGGCGGAGGATTGTTGCGAGGAGGTGCTTCGTCGGCCATCTCGATCTGGATATCTTTTTTGGCTTTTGTTTCTTTCCATAAACGGCGGGCGGTTCTTTCAATATCCAGATCGATTGGTTCGATTCCTTCCCCTCGGGTTTTCCTTGGCATAAACCAATTAGCACCTGAAACGGAAAGAAAACAAATTTAGCAATCCAAAAACTGAAGTGATAGAATAAAATAACAGAAAATAATTGTTCAATGTAATTGCGCTTATAGCTGGTAGTGCTATCAGTTGCAACTAGTTCCCCGGCAACGGCGCCAAAAACTTGATAGGCGGGTTATCACCCCCCTAAATCTAACCGCAAGTGTACGGTGTCGAAATCAAGTAATAATGTACGGAAGTGCGAGTATCGAATCCACGGGAACTAGGAACTAAGTATCACAATTACTATAATCACTATTAACTGAACTGTCGAAATTGAGAGATGGTTGGTGTTAAACTAATTAATTGCAATAAGAAAATCACAAACGGAACAGTAGACAACTTGAGGAAAATTCGATAGAGAAAACAGTTGAGGGTTGGAAATCCTTAGGTTTTCACATACGAATATCTGACTTAAAACAATTACCAGTTAATCCCCTTAATGAATACCCAATCTCTAAAATCACCGTTGTTCTCTTTCGAGCAACATCGGGTTTTATTTTGAAAAGGATAAGTTTTATCTTTCGATCTCAACCTATGGATTTCAAAACACATTAAGTGCAAGATTTATATTTGAACGGATAGATTTAATCTCTCGATCTCAACCTAAATGGTTCACTTAGGACTAAGGCGTATTCGGTATATCTCTATCACCAAATTCTCGCCTTAGGCATGCAATTCCTAGTTCTATCTAACAGTTAATTCTCTCGAACTCAACTGGAAGCAACAAAACAATTGAAAGCTAGCTAAACTCTCAAAAACATTAAGAATCAAATTACATGCATTTATTAAAAAGGAAAAACTGATAAAAGTCATTCGTCATCCGTTCATATGTTCAAACCTAATTCAATCCAACCCCCAACATCTAAAGATTAGTTCATGATGTTGGGGGACAAAAACATAGGAGAAGAAAAGGAAACAATGAACGAAAACATGGTAAAAGTGATCGTGGTGAATGTGGTAGATGTACTCCCTTCTCCCGGCTCTAATCCGACTCTCGTTGTGAACTTCTCCTCGATCTGTCCTCTATCGTGGCTCCGAAAGCTCCGAAAAGTCTCCAGAAATTGCCCCTAGACTGCTGCCGTTCGTCGTGTGTGAGTTGCGTATCGAATAATGACCTAAAATCCGGAATAACATAGCTGAAAAACGTGAAACAGAGGGTTGCGCGACTTGCAAACCGCGCCAGAAGTGGTGGTGATACATCCCGTGTCATTTCATCTATAACAACATTTGAAGCCCTTGGTGATTTGAAGTGAGTGTTTAAGGTTGTAGTCTAATGCTCTATGTACAACTCAATCAATTTATACTTAGTAGTATACTTTAACAATTTTAGAATGTCCTGGTCACTTCCTAAGGGTTGAAGTCCAAAATCTAGGTCACAATCAGGGGTAAGGAAATGATAGAACATTGGTTGAGGAGAACTATAACCCATCTCAGTGATCATAGTATTCACTTCATGTACACTTAACTCGTCACAGTCAACTAAGTCAACGAACCGTACCTTACCATTCATGTACTTCCTTCCTTGACCGTTTGTAAAAAATCCTCCATGATTGATCTTCATGGTGATGAGATTGGGATAGTGCTCTGCAATAAGAGATTACCACATAAAGAGATTAACCATTATCACTCCTACTTGAACAAACCCTATTTTTAGCTTATTAACATAACGAGATTGAAAAGTGACATTTGTACACACATTTCATATGGAGAAAACCCCAAATAAGAAGTGTACACAGAAGCACATTTTTTTCAATCTTTGTTGATGCATAAGTACAGTAAAACGAAGAGAAATGGAGTGGATGAACTTACCATAAACTTCATACGGATCAAAGTCTAGGCCGTTCCATCGAATTTCCCACATTGTTGGACCATTTGTTTGATTGTTTGTCGATCTTGGTGAGGACGATGATGAACAGGGTGTTTGGTGAGGAAGAGTGGAAGACGAAGGAGTGTGATCGATGTTTTTGGAGAAATAATGCGTTTAATCTATTAAAAGGGGAGGGAAACTTTAAATGGCGACTTTACCCTCATTAAAATAGGGGTTAACGGAGGGTGGAGTAACGGAGTTAGCGCTAGGGACCAAATCGTTACGAAAATAAGGACCACGGGGCCTTATTTGGAATAAAAATTGTAGGGACCATTTTCGTTTCATTTTTCAAACCCCAGGGACCAAATCCGTAATTTACTCTAATTTTTTTTATCAAATAATGAGGAGGTGCCAATGCATCTTCTGGTGCAAAGGTACCTCAACCCCTGCTCTCGTTTGAACCCACATTTATATATATAAATCCAAACCCTATATATAAATCCAAACCCTACATTTTCACACGCCTTCGGTTCCTTTGCCCTAACACCGTTAAATAATTTAGTTAGAGTGAGTTAACTCTAGTCTTTTTGTTATTTTTTATTTTCTATTAAAAACTATAGTTTAATTAAAGAACCACATGGACCAAGTATGTACTTTATGTTACCCCCTTCCTCCCTCCCTCCCCTAAACCACCGTGACCCCCTTCCTCCCTCCCTAAACTACCGTCATCCCATCAAGAACACAGCGGCATCGTGGAACCGATCTTCAAAACTCAGAAATCAGTTGGGGGTTGTTGGATCTCGATCTCTCGAAACCTGGAATCAGTTGATCTCCCAATCCAGATGACAGTTCTCTGAACACCCTTCACATACATATCCTTTAGCGTTAGGACCCATGATCCTGACCTTCATACCAGTGGAAACCCTCCCAGAAAGCACACGCCCGAAAGCATACGGGTTAACATGAAATCACGAAAATTAAGAATAATTGTATGTTATTTCAAGAAAATATTTTAAACATCAAATCTACACAGAACCATAATCGCAAGCGGTCGTTAAAATGGCAATTCAACAAAAGAACACTAATCATACATGGATCCTTGAAGCGTCGACGTTTATGGCGCTTTTATTGATATCAGTTCACGTCCTCGCATTGGTACTCGCACATTTTATATTCTGATTCATCCCATTTAAATTAGATCTCTAATTCCTTTCAACTTTCCATAATTTTGTTCAAGGTATTTGGGATTTATAAATTCGCTACAGTGAAACAGCCTCAAGGAAAAACCGAGCAATTGAAGCCTTATCCATCAACTCTTTTTCATCAGACTTCATGGTAACACCAAATTCGCGTTCAATCAAAAGCTTTATGATGCAAAACAAAAATAAATCAAACACCCTAAACTGAATTCAAAGAAAAAAAACCCTAAATCAAAATAAAACAAATTTTAAAACTAATCTCAGTCTCCTTTATGCTCAATATGCTTTGCTTAACCAGATATTTGAATGAAGATGGTCCTGGTCACGTATGGTAGGTTTAGTAATCTGGATCTGCATCCCACATAGTGGGTCTGGTGATCGTGATCAGAGAAGTATTTTTTTTTGGGGGGGGATACGAAGTTGAGAAGGGAAACGGTTTGATGTGGCGGTTTTGCCAAGAATAGAAGGAATCCATAGTAGGGACAAAGTTGTGGTCGACGGAAGGTCTGGGGGAGGAGGCGCTACTTCATGGGGAAAGGGGGAAACTTGGGCGATGAGGATTTTCGTCAACAACTGAGACACACGGTGGTGGTTTCATCTTTAGGGTTGTCGTCAAGAATAAAGATGGAGGCACACGGTTGTGGTTTAACCGGAGAAGGGAAGGAAGGGAGGAGGCAGGGGCTTGTTCATCGTGAAGTTGGGATACATATATGGTGGTGGTAGGTGATGGTGAGTAAATTACATTCTTCGTCCCTAGGGTTTTAAATGAAGTATAAGAGGGTGTTTGGGATTGCTTATTTTTTAAAGTGCTTATCAACTTATGTGGAGAGGAAAATGAGTTTTTTAAAAAGTGTTTGGATTAACTTATTGTGGTGTGGAAACGTGATAAACAAATAAGGAATTTTTTAGTGTTTGACAAATTTTGCTTATATATGTAAAATGACCAAAAAGGGCATTTTTCTAGTGTGTCATGTGTAGGGTTTAAAAAAAGTTAGGGTAAAAATGTAATTTGGATAAATAAGTTGATCAGGAGAAGCAAATAAGTTAGTATGAAGTAACTTATCAAAAACAATTTATTTGTGGCGAGGATAAGTCATAAGCACTTTTTTTTTCCAATCAAAACACTAGAAATAGTTTATTTGCGGCGATGAAGAGCTATATAAGCAAATAAGTCAATAAAATAAACAATCCCAAACACCCCCTAAGTGTGCAATAGAAAATTAAAAGGTAATAAAAAGACTAAAATACCCTTAGAGTTAACTCACTCTAACAAAATCATTTAACGGTGTTAGAGTAAAGGGACCGAAGGCGTGTGAAAATGTAAACCACATGGATGTTTTCCATAATTATTTCAAATTAGGGACGCACAATGCTATTTTATGTAAACGACAGGGACGAAATTTGTAATTTACTCTTAAATAAAAGACATTTTAGGCATTTTAGAAAAAAATTATCTCCTCTACCCTCTTCCCTCTCTAGTGAACATTCCATTAGTTATACTTTGATACCCACTCTGATACCGTATGATACACGATGTAATACACTGTGATACCGACTGATATCCACTGTCATACCCTTAGATACACGATGTAATATACTGCGATACCGACTGAAACCCGTCCGTGATACCCTAAGATATACGATGTGGTACACTATTATAGCCAAAAAGGTGATACGCTGTTGTGATACATTTCATAAAGGCAATGTGATACAATGTGACCTACTATTTAAAACCCATAAGCACACTAAGGTTTGATGATCCACCTATATCAATTAAAACATGAAAACCATAGAGGGATGAATATTATATAGTATATGTTTCTTTCTGCATATCAAAATATGAAAACAAAAGAAGGATAAAAACTTCAAACAGTGAGCCCAAAACCATAATCAATTTTGAATACCTATTTATAGTTTAGGTAGGCCAGGTCTAGCCTTTTTCAAGATATAGATTTTGGTGAACCATCGATGCCTTCGGGGATATCTAGGCTTTAATGTATCGTCGAAATCTTTAGAGAGATCTATGTTGCGATGCATCGTCGAAATCTTCAGTGAGATCTGTGTTGTGATGCATCATCGAGATTTGGGTGGCATACGCGGTGCTACATCGACAGAGAGAGGGGAGACCGTTAAAGTCGATGTCAGTAAAGGGAGGCCATCAAAGACGTTAAGGAATATATGAGAGGCCATCATAAACGGTAAAGAGAGTGGGAGAGGTCGTTGGAACAGGTGAAAGGGGGTAGAGGAAGGTCGTCGCCCGTCGGACCTGGAACCGACGAAGATCTGTAGAGACAGTGTTTTGGATCGACGTTTCCTCGACTCCGATGTCGTTCATACCCATAAGTTGCTTCATCATTTTCTCGCGACCTAGTTCAGTCATCAAGATGCTTTGTTGAACAACAAATTCCCTAGGAACCATTCTTCCTTCATAGTGCACAACAGAAAATGGTGAAATGGTGAATTGTGGTTCACATTAGAGTTATATGAGTGCACAACGGTGCCTGGCAAATATTTTAGGGTTTTATGAGTTGTCAAACCAAACTAAATTACCAATTTACCCTTTATTCTATTTTATTAAATAACAATAATTATCTTAAATGATTGGTTCACATAAGATTTCACGGTTATCAAAAACCACACAGTTCTTATTTGATTAGGCCCTATAAACCCAGGGGGGCTTTCAAGGGAGATCTTGCTATTTTTGTGGTAACTATGAGATCCAATCTCATCCACTCATTTTAATAATCAATGGTATAAAAAATAAAAAAATTAATAATTAAAATCACAAATTCTGGCCATTCAAATTAATGAAAAGGGTAAAAATGTAAAACAACACTAAAACTTGTGATCTATATTGAGCACACTCCTATGATTATGGCATAGAATCAAATACGATAAACTAAAAAATTGAAATGGTTTCAATAAAACTACTTGATTACCATAAATATCACAACAAATTGATTACACTAAATATCATAGAAAATCGCATAGGGTTTTAACAGTGATATGAAACCCCTAGTTTTCTACAGAGAAAATCGCTTGAAACAGAATTTTGGAATCAAAGTCATTGTCGATCGATACCAATTGTATCACGACGCTAAATAATGGAGGAACACACTGAAGGAGGTAAGCATTTTGAATCATAGCTCTTTAGTCGATTACAAAGTGTATCATGGCGGTTTTGTCTATTTTGAATCACAATTTGTCTATTTTCGAATCACATTTTTTCTATGTCGAATGCGAAGTCAGGAAGGAGTGATATGATTAGAAGCAAGAGGACTTTCACTTTTTCCAACAAAGTCAGTGAAGCCATTGACGTTGATTTTGTTGTTGAAGATGAACGCATACCACATACCACATACCACATACCACATACCACAGGTATTAGTCGACGATTCTTTAGGTAAAAAGTTAGGTATTCAATGGATGATAGAGACTTTAGGGTTTTAAATGTGATTTACACATTGTGTGATTATGCATTATTGAAACGATTTTCAGTTTTATTTGGTAGTTTAAACAAGTTTTGTGAGTATTTCGTTTGGATAACAATGTCAGTGATACACTATGGTGACCAAACCGTGAAATTAAACTGGTCTTTCTTGAACTGTGTTGGAAACATTTTTATGTTTTGCTTTTGTTATATATATATATATATATATATATATACTATCTTTAGTGTAGATTATATGAAATTTAGGGGTTTAAATGGATTTTGATCATTTGGAGATTATATATGTATGTAAACCGAAACTGGTGATACATTGTGTTATGGTAATCCAAACGTGTTGAACCTACACTATGATACAAGTTCTCCCGTATGATACATGTTATTGCTACATTGTGATACATTATAGGCATTTAAAGTATTCGTAATCTCTGAGTACTTGGTCACCAGAAACAAAAAGGACTTCACATTTGTCATATTGGTTATATCAAAACTCTGCTCTTATATGCTACTGTTTCTGTTATACCTTGGTATAATCTATACAACTGTTGATCCAAACCCTTCAGTGATTTGATGATAACCCTTAGAATCACTTAGTGAAAAATTATAAGTAAACATTATGTATAAGTGTTTCACCATCAGTGATAACATACTGAGTCTGTTCAGTATCACTTATGGGTAACGACTTCTCTACAATATTTCTCAGCGATAAATGTACATCATTGATAATTGAATCTGTTCAAGTATCGTTGATGATCACCGATAGTTTATCTGTAATCTCTGAAGACAAGTTTCGTGACAAAGGAGTTCATCGCTGAATCGAAGACAAAGCTGATGAACAAGTGACAAGTCTACTAATGATCTGATGCGGATATCAGTGAAACCAAGACAAGTCCACAACACGAGAGATTTCAAGTAGAAGACTTCAACGATAGCTGACTTACATCAGGTCTCACTGATGGAAGATCAACTCAGCGATCGCTGATCATGAAGCATGCTCTACAAGGAATGTTTGTCTTATCCCCTTGCACACTTTTGTACGATTTGTCAGAAGGACATACCTTTATCCAGGATCGTACAAACCACTCTGCCACTACACTGTTCACCATGCGGCCAAAAGCATGTTTGCAAAAGTCAAAAGCATGCACCCAACCAAATGATGACACGTGTAAAGTCCTCCTGACATGTAATAACCCGGGTAAGTTAGTTGTTTATTTATTCATTTTCGTTTATTAGTTTAGGGAGAGTTGTGTCGGTTTATAAAGTTTAGGGGTGTATCCGTTGTTTTAGTATAGTTAGAACCCTTGATCGCAAATTTGGGTCAATATATATATATATATATATATATATATAGGTTGGGTATCTTTTGCAAACCAGTGTATTTGTACAAACTCGTACAAACCATACCTAGCTTTATGATTTTGTAAATTTGGCTTCATGAATATATATATATATATTTTGGCTTCATGAATATATAATTTGGCTTCATGAATATATCATTTGGCATTTTTAACTAATTTTTTTCGATGGAGCCCTAAAATACCCTTATTTTTGTAAAAAAATTAGTTAAAAATGCCAAATGATATATTTATAAAGCCTATATATATATATATATATATATATATAAAGTTAGGTATGGTTTGTACGAGTTTGTACAAATACACTGGTTTGCAAAAAATACCACCCCTATATATATATATATATATATATATATATATATATATATATATAGATACCTCACCTCCTTTTTATTTCATTAAGTCGGTTTTCCAAAGAGTGTTGTGTGTGTGTGTGCTAAGCCGAGAGAAAAGTAGAAGAAATCGACCGTTTAAGGCTTAAAGGGATTTCAATTGGAGTAGTTTTTGAGGTATATCTCTTTTCATTTTGTGTTTATAATCGATAGTAGTAAAGTTCCATCGGTTTGGAATCTTCAATTGTGATTCTTATTTTGTGTTCGATCGATTCTGGGTTGGAGTCGATGCGTTCAGATTCTTTTAGTTTCCGGATGTATTATTTATCCGGATTCTCTACATTTTCGGATGGTATCCGACTCATGTTATCTGGATGAAGGTTTTCCGGATGGGTTATCCGGATTGATTTCTGGGAAAGTTTCTGGATTTGGGTTTCCCGGATAGTTCCGGATTGTTCCGGATAAGGGGTTTTCGGATATAGTTTCCAGATTGGTTACCCGGATAAGATTTTATAAAGTCGTCGAAGAGGGACATTTGTGAGTGATTTCTGGGTAAGGGTATAGTAACTTATCCATTAGGGAAATAGATCCATACAAAAAAACCAATTTGAACCAATGCTTAATGTCTTGATTTGGCACTTGAACTTGAGCCAAAAATCAATAGGTTTTAATAGTATGATCTTTATATATTAACTTTTTTGTTACTTGGTTTATCTTTCGTTGTGTAACAGGGCCTCCAAAATGATTGGAACGACCCTGAGGCTTCTTAGTTTTTCATCTTCTTCTTCCTCTTCTTTTCTTTCTCTTAGCTCTCTCTCTCTGTCTCCCTCTCTCTCTCTCTCTCTCTCTCTCTATATATATATATATATTGAAAAAGATTTAGGTAGCTGATTTGTTGATCCAATGATCTCGATAACACGTTTTTGTTTCTCCCGGTTGATAATAAATTGTTGCTCTCTCTTTGGTGGGATGTACACTATCACACCGATAGTAGAACCACGTTAAATCTTGGTATTATTTGTTTTGAGTATGCTATATTCAGTAGGTTTATTTTCTACGTTATAGAATTATTGTGTAACATCTAGATTATTGTTATCCGCATTTATTGTTAAGTTTGTTGTGCACTTGGATTTCTACAAGTCTGGGACTTTATTAATCATTTGCTAGCATTGTTTCTATGGCACACATTCTTCCTAACAGAAAGGTTATGGATAATTTATTAGAGCAAAAAACTTGTCCAAAATGTCTATTTTCTCCGTTCTAAATAACGTGTTGTAGATATTCTTACCTTTTAAAAGGTAGTCATAAATTAATAAACTTGTAAAAAATAAAAAAAATTAGAAATTTATGATGAAAAGACCCATTTGATTAGTGAAGAGTTATCTTATTTAAAATAGAATTTTTTTTCCAACTTTTTCCTTCTCAATTATAACCCTTGTATTTTTTAAAATAATTTTGTAATATGCTATTTTAGCTCATTTACATTATCATCTAATTTGTATAGGTTTTTTCTATCAAACATGACTATGACTAGTTCATCAACCAACTTTTCAGATAATTTGACAAACATAAACATATGCTTAGAGCCTTAGACACACAAAAAAAAGAAAGATAAAATGTTGTTGAAATAAAAAGGTAGTTTACTTCCTTGTTAAAGGTTTTTACATAAACAAACATTACACTTGTGATTATAAAGATGGAAGGAAGTTGCAAACAACACCACAAAAAGATTATCATCATCTTCAGAAATACAAAGCATTCATTCATATTAAATTACCCTTCACTTCACTTGACTTCACTTCAATTCACTTGTATTCCAAGATCATGTTGTTTTCTGGTGCCAATCCAACACATGCCCTCAGTATGTTCTCCAGCATTGCCCTCTGTTTTGCTAGTGCATTCACCACTGGTGTCCCTGGTGGTACCTGTTTTTTTAATTTCAAAAAAACAAACAACCGTCACGTTCTTTGCGGTCCCACGACATGTGATGCAATTAATAATTGATCCAAAGACTTACAAGAGGGGCCTTTGTGAGGTAGCTGAGGATGGTTGCCACGGGATGGAAGGAATGGAACTTGCCCTCAGTTTCCCCTTTGAGTTGGATGCGAGTACTGAGCTCAGCCAGTAGGACCAAGTCCAAGATGATTGGTGCAGCCAACAGTGAGTCCTCACATGTATTATGCAGCACGATCGTGTTCGTACCACCCATGAATATCTCAGATGTGTACTCGTCCATTGCTCTCTTGCTATCTCCCACATACGGCACATACTACATTCATACATACATAAATCCCCATTTTCAATTCTTCATAATTTTTGGACTTGTTTATTTATTTATTTTTGGAATTATTTATGTGTGTGTGATAACTCAATCATCTTTTATATACCTTGATAACCACGACATGGTCAGGATGTTCCCCAGGCTCATATAAGATGGCATTGCTTGAAACCATGTCGTCAACCACGTTGCTCTTGGAGATTTCCTTGGATCGGAATGTTTGTGGAGCTGACAGGTTCATTCCGTCATTGTTTCCCAAGTGATTGTAGCTCACGATCGATGTTGGCTGTTACCAAAACCTCTCAATCAGTCTTGCTTTCTTTAACTAACACTCGATAAGTAAGTATAACCGTGAAATCAACAAGAGCAGATTTACTTACCTTAATACCAGCTCCCACAAGGAAATCAACAAGAACAGATTTCATCTTGGTTTGACCACTCTTAAAGTCATCTCCACCAATTAAGGTGTTTCTCTGGATGGCCAAGTCAATAACCCCTAGACCCACAAATACAATCAGTATTATATATATAACAACAAACATAAAACTTTGTTAAAAAAAAAGATCAAATATAAGAGGATGAGAAGAAATTACCTGGTACAAAAGTGTTTTGTGGGCTGCCATTGATGAAAGGCACATTTTCAAGAATACAAGCGATAGCATACAAGGTTGATGGAGAAATCTCAGCTTCATTCTTATCTATTGATGCAAAAAGATTCTCCATTGTATCATTCAGCCCAACTACTACATTGCTGTATCTTTCGGTGTTGGCTGTCCACAGTACTACCACCTTATCCACCTTGTTTGCCTCCTTAAACTCCCTGTTTTCATTACCATTTTTTTTAATAAAAACTCAAATCTTTTAAAGCTTTTTGCAACCATAAGCTATTTTTTTTCTTTTTTTTTCTGAGCTTATTGAAAAACCCACCGTTGGTTAGCTATAAGCTAGCTTTGAAAAACAGCTTCAAATAGTGTTTACTAAGCTCAAGGAGCTTTTGTCCAATTTTTTTCAATTATGCCCTTTATATTTTCCAAATAATTTTTATCTATGTCCTTTTGGGTCACTTTACATTACATTGTTATCAGGTAGTTTTTATTAAAGATGATCTACTAACAACTACCTTATTAACCAAAAACTGGCTTATCAGCCAATAGTAATGTGTACCTACCTGATGTCCTTGATGACTTTTTGGATCTGTTCGTTCTTGGTTCCCTTGATCACGTTGTCTGCACGTGAACCTTGGTTGGCAGCAATGAAATCAGGGTCAAAGATACCAGGGAGTGGGACCATGGATTCCATGTAAGGCCTTAACTGCTTTTGGAGATCAATGTCCAAAACCCTGGCCCTTGCCATGGAATCTGCCAAGTTCATACTGCTTATGTCCCATCCCCCAAATACGATATCGTCAGGGTTCACCTATGTATCATTATTATTTAACAAGCATTCCGTCAGTCAGAGACTCCTAAACGGACTCTATATATATATATATATATATATATATATTATACCCAATGTTATGTTTTGATCATTTATCAACACGAAAAATCCAAATGGGATATGTTTAATTTGATTAAGTTATACGTTTATTCAGACAGTTTTGCAACTTTAATGACTCTTACTTGAAATATACATGTGATTAGGTCTAAAATAATAAACAAAGAAAAGCATTAAGCATACCATTGGGAGGAGGCTCTTAAAAGGGGCATAGATCTCCTCTCCATTGAACGATCCAACTCTGATAGTGGATGCTTGAGTCAAGGAACCAAAGTAGTTGGCTTGTTGGACTTTGTCTTTAGTTGCCCAAGATATTCCCCTGTTTCAATTTCAATTTCAATTTCAATTTCCAGTTAATTCCTGGATTAAGATTGTAAACAACAAAAAGAAAAAGAAAAAGAAAGGTCTCACCAAACCCACTACAATGATATATATATATCATTCCAATTTCCAAATATTGACCATGATTGAACTCCAGTTGCATACCCTATGATTCCAGGAGTAGCTAATAAAGATGTTGATTACCATTATAAATCCATAAAATATTCTTTGAGCATCAAGAATTTATAACTTCAAATCCATATAAAGATAATTTTTTTTTGATAAAATCGACTTCCTAATTAGGCTCCAAAACAAAAACCTGTGAATTCTAGGAGACAAAAAATAATGGGTACCAACAATTGTCTTTGTTATGAAACTTAATTTCCAAGACAAATTTTTTTATTTTGTTTATGAAAAATCTTGCTTTGGCTATTTTATCTACTTGTCTTCCTTTTTGCAATTTTATGATGATTAAAATAATGTTAAATGATGCTCTAACAAAAATGATACCATGGGGCCAAAAAATAGATCAGATCTACTGTGATAAAGAAGACCATAATATGACATAAAGTTGCTAAAATAAATAACTCAAGGCCAAAGAAAAAGCCTTTTCCAATAAATAATCACAGTGGTGTGGTGTGGTGTCAAAAAGTTAACGTTTCTTTTAATAATAATAAATATTTTATTTAAAATAATAAAATGAGAACCAAGACTAATTATCTAAATATATTGAAATAATAGCAACAAATGTATAACTTCATCTCGAGGAATTGACAAAAAGAGTATCATAAAAAGAAATTGTTAAAACACATATTTGATTTCTGACTAATCTTAAAAACGATAATCTCTAACCAACAAAAAAAAGAAAAAGAAAAAGAAAAAGAAAAAGATGACATACCTTTTTTGGATTGTCTTCCAAAAAGTATAGTTTATTTATTTATTTTATACCAGAGAGAATATCGATTTACAGTTTTTTTATTGAAAATTAACTAGTGTAGCTAGATAGATAATTAGATATATTGGTGTTTGGTTTGTTTTATTAAAAAGCGTTTTAGGTACTCTATTATCAATAATAAAAGTTACTATTAGCCATAAAATAAGACAAATACAAATATACAATAAGTTTTGGAAACCGTGGGTGTCTTACGAATTGTTTATCAAACACTTACTGAATCAGTACTTAATGACAACCGTCATCATTGTCATTTACCTACCACAAAAATGGATTAATGGTAAACGTTTATAACCCGATAAATGTTTACCGGGTAAGAGTCATCACTCTCACTTACCATGTAATATCTATTAGGCACATAAAAAAATATTCAATATTAGATACATTTTGTACGTATTTACAAGACAATTATAATGATGTAATTTATATAAAAAACGTATTTATAATGCATTTTAGTTAATATACGATTATGTGCGTTAATTTAATAAATGTGTAAAATAAAAAATAAAGTAAAGAAGACAACTAGTTATAAGGTTAAAATTGTATTTGAGTAAATTTTAGGTATTTAAAGTAAACTACTTCCTAGTTCCTAGATGGGAATGGGATGGGCTAAAATGTGAAAACCACTTATTATAATAAGTTGTTTATTTCCATCAATTTCCCAATATTGAAAGCAAATACGTCCAAAAGAATCAGATTTTGGCAGAGAAATAATATGTTAAATGTTGGCATTATAATAATACTTAATATATCTGCACCTTTTTCCTTACATGTATTGTTGATCATCACCTTACCCTTACCCTTACCCTTACCCACTTGTACATGCATGTTGCTATCGTGTCAACAACTGATAAGAACTATGAACCCAAACACACAAGTCACCTTCGCCTTCGACCGGTGGATCAAAATTGATTGAATTGAATTGAAAATATAATATATAATACTCGAATAAGCAACTGGTTCATGATATATATATATATATATATATGCACGATGTAAATATTCGTTTTGAAAACGCATCTGGTTCCATCCAAAAGGATTCACCACTTGTGTCGTACAAGTGATGATTGAAAGAAATACTCACTCTCGATTTGCGATAACACCAGCAGTGAGGGTTGAGCCATTGTTGCCTCCCCATCCGACAAGCATCACCCTGTTAGAAAACGAATCAAAAATCAAATAAAGACGTATATATATATATATATAGATAGATAGAAATGGAGGGAGGGAGGGAGGGAGGTTTGACGATTACGAACCCTAATTTAGGAACGCGAGTTTGAGTTTTGAACTCGTATTTGACGGTTTTGGGCTTAACAACCCATTGAAAAGCCCCATCCTTCTCCTCGTGAACGAGCTCTGTGGTATCGTAATTGTACAAAGAGTGTATCTCATCGGCAGTGTACTTAACGTTGGGGCTTTCCACCTTAAAGCTCTCAATAAACATATTTGATCTGGATTTCTCTCTCGATCGCAACGAATCTGAAGCGAATTTGAGTGCAGAGTGTTTGGGGAGAGAGAGAATGAGAGTGATGAGGTGGTTGTGGTTTCTGTTTCTCCCATGGGGTGTATATATAGATATAGAAATAGAAATGTAAGGGCCAACACGTGTCAAGTGGTGGGTGGGGGTGGGTCCTACATTGGAGAACCATAGCATAGGTGGAATCTACAAAAACAAACAGTTGGAGGTGTAGTGGTCAGTCACAAGCTAAGAGCATCTCCAATGGTAACACCCAATAGCTTGAAGAATGACTTGAAGTTGTGGACCCCACAATTTTTTTGATTTTTTTAATACAATGACTTGAGTTTTGTTGCTAATGACTTGGTGCAGACCAAGTCATTTGAAGTTTGTTTGTGAGAGGGCATTTCAAAGTCCTTCAAGTCATTGTGGGTCCCATTAATTTTTTAATATAATTTTTTTTTATCAAGTCTTTGGAAAGACTTTGCCATTGTGGATGCCCTAAGTGCTAGACCTCATTTCATGGTCCATAACTTCATCACTCACAGCGTCTTGTATACATCTCGCCAATTTATTTAGGGTTACTCTAAACATACTCTTGAAACTTTCTACCCCTCCTCCCCTTACATATTTTAATATTTTAATTTTTGATTTAAAAGTTACATTTCATACTTTTATATTTATTTAATTAATTTTAATTTATATCTTTTAGTTTTTTAATTTTTTATTTTACACTTTTATTATATTAACACATATAATCGTATAATAACTAAAATACGTTAAAAATTTACTTTTTATTTTTAACAAGTTACACCATTATAATCGTCTCATCGATACCTTCGAAATGAGCCTAATATTGAATATTTTTTGATTTAATTATATGATTATATTATAAATATAAACTTTTAAACTAAGATAAAACAAATTATTATTATTTACAAATTTAAATAAACAAAAATATTATATTATTATTTTCTTAGAAGTATAAAGTTTTAAATGTAGACACATATATAAATTTAAAACATATATTATATTAAATTAAAAGAAAAAACAAAAATACTATAAATTTAAGAAATAGAGTGAATTGTGGATTTGGTTCATGTGGTTTTGTGTTTTCTTTGACTATGATTTTCATTCTATGTTTATTATGGATATGATCCCTATGTGATACAGGGAGAATTCGAGAGTTAATAAAGGTTTTCAAAATAATTGGAAAAAAGATAAACGAGCTCGAAAAGGAAAACGAGCCCGAAAGAGGCTCGGAATTTGGCATCGAAGAAGGATCAAACAGCCCTACCGGTAGTAACACCAAGACTTAAGTCCCAATACAAGTACCGATGACTACCGGATAGATTTCCTTCTTTATTTTAATTATTTTAAGTTAGGATAATTATTATTTATTTATAACTAGATTAGGGTTATTATTTAGTTTCTTTTATTAATTATTTAAATAGTTCTCTAGTGGGTTTATGATTTAGGATTAGATTTGAATTTAATTCATAGTTATCTCTTAGTTATTCTAAGACTATAAATAGGATTGTTAGGTTTTATTGCTAATCAGTTTTAATTATTCAATAAACTTTACGTTTTTAAGAGTTTTCTCTTAGTTTTTCGAGTATTATGTTTCATAATCTCGTTATCAAAAAGGATTTAGACGCTTGTCGATCCTTCCGCAAACCCCCGCTGCGTCAAGTGGTATCAGAGCAGGTTTCGCCTGTCTTTTCACCTACAATGGCAGATCCGCTGTGTCACTATGGTATACAATATATTGTGGCTAGGGTCCCTCAACACTAAGAACGTTAAGTTTGAAAGGTTAAATACATCATGATGGGTTTAAACTCTAATTTTGGTCCCTGTGGTTTATAGAAATCATTGAAAGTGGTCCATATGGTTTATTATTATTTTTACATTTTTTTCTTTAAAAACTAATAAAAATATAATTATATATATAAAAATATTATTAATATATATATATATTATAAAAATATAAAAACTTATTTATATATATATTAATAAATTATAGTTATATATATATATATATATAAATATTATCAAAAAAATAAAAGTATATTATGTAATTCATATATATATATATATATATTAAAAATATTATAATTTTAATAAGATTTTCATATATATAATTAATATTTTATTTTTTTGATAGACTTCATCAAGACTTTCATATTAAAAGTAGGGAAATTAATTAAAATGCCATAAGTCCAAGGCAAACTTATCAAAATACCACAAATCTCTCCCAGTTTGCAAAAATGCCACAAATACCCGCGATAGGAACCCGCGATCGCGGCCAGTGGCATTTTCGTAATTAATTATCCCGCGATCACGGGGGAAGCCGCCCGCAGTGGACCAATTTGGTTGTATTTGATGATTTTTAAATGAAATTTTACACCTTCACCTCCTATACTTATTTATAAACTTTACTTTATACCTTTTACTTTCATTATTTTAAATTTACATTTAACACATATAATCGTTTATTAACTAAAACACGTTAAAAAAATATATTTTAATTTTAACAAGTTACACCATTATAATCGTCTCTTCGATACGTTCGAAATGAGCTCAATCTTGAATTTTTTTGATTTATATATTTTAATATATATCATATATACTACATAAAAATATTTGTAATATTTACAATTCATACCTTTATAGTTAATTATTTAATTTATGGTACTCTTATAGTTAATGCGATATGAGTGTAAAACAAAATTGAGAATACGTTAAAAAAATGAATTTCCGCAGATAAAAAATATTTTTTAGGTAGTGTATATGATATATATTAAAATATATAAATAAAAAAATTTCAAGATTATGCTCATTTCGAACGTATCGAAGAGACGATTACAATGGTGTAACTTGTTAAAATTAAAATATATTTTTTTAACGTATTTTAGTTAATAAACGATTATATGTGTTAAATGTAAAATTTAAATTATGAAAGTAAAAGGTATAAAGTAAAGTAAGTAAATAAGTATAATGGGTGAAAGTGTAAATATCAAATCAAAATCACAATTTTAACGGAAAAATTGAAATGTTACACTTTCAACCCCTATACTTATTTACTTACTTTACTTTATACCTTTTACTTTCATAATTTAAATTTTACATTTAACACATATAATCGTTTATTAACTAAAATACGTTAAAAAATATGTTTTAATTTTAACAAGTTACACCATTATAATCGTCTCTTCGATACGTTCGAAATGAGCCTAATCTTGAATTTTTTTGATTTATATATTTTAATATATATCATATACACTACCTAAAAAATAGTTTTTATCTACGAAAATTCATTTTTTTAACGTATTCTCAATTTTGTTTTACACTCATATCGCATTAACTATAAGAGTACCATAAATTAAATAATTAACTATAAAGGTATGAATTGTAAATATTAAAAATATTTTTATGTAGTATATATGATATATATTAAAATATATAAATCAAAAAAATTCAAGATTGAGCTCATTTCGAACGTATCGAAGAGACGATTATAATGGTGTAACTTGTTGAAATTAAAACGTATTTTTTTAACGTGTTTTAGTTAATAAACGATTATATGTGATAAATGTAAAATTAAAATAATGAAAGTAAAATGTATAAAGTAAAGTTTATAAATAAGTATAGGGGGTGAAAATGTAAAATTTCATTTAAAAATCATCAAATACAACCAAATTGGTCCAGCGCGGGCGGCTTCCCCGTGATCGCGGGATAATTAATTACGAAAATGCCACTGGCCGCGATCGCGGGCTGCTATCGCGGGTATTTGTGGCATTTTTGCAAACTGGGAGAGATTTGTGGCATTTTGGTAAGTTTGACTTGGACTTATGACATTTTAATTAATTTCCCTTAAAAGTCTATATATAATATATACTTATTAAAATTATATAATATTAAAATTTAATGTTTCATGTCAAAATTTAAATTTTAAACATTAAATTTAAATATGAGACATTAAATTTAAACAGTAAGTTTATTAATTATATAAATTTAATAAATATATATTATTTATATAATTTAAATATGAATATATTGACGAGATTTATCAATAAAACAAAATATTAATTATATATATGAAAATATTATTAAAAATTATAATTTTTTAATATATATATATATATATATGAATTAGATAATATAATTTTAGATGACTACAATAAGAAAAGATGAAAATTATAAACCCTACGAGACTATGAAAAATGAACCAATTAATCCATTTGGAATATGTTTAGATTTAAATTGTGTTAGTAATACAGAAGAAGCAATTGATAAATGGGAAACAACTTTTAGAATAGCAGTTTCAGTAAATAAAATGGATATTGAAACTATAAAAGGGTTTTTAGAAAGAACCTTATTAAATAGTACTTTAAGATATTGGCAAAATTTACATCCAAATGTTAAAGCAACTATCTTTGAAACCGATAATATAGTTGCAAATATAATAACTAGATCTGCAGAAGCGTTTAGATTAGAGTTTTGTGGCGAAGGAAATATTTTAAAAGATCCGACCACTGTGAAAAAAAATACTCTAATGCTTTGTTAAGATTACAATTATGTGATATTTGTGAAATTGATATATATATATATATATATATATATGTGTTTTCCAAGATTATTATTATCACATATATAATCAAGTACCTGATACAAATAGTTATTTACCATTATTTTTTGCTAAGATACCCGACCCATGGGGACAAAAATTGATAAATACATATGAATCAGGATTTACAGATACCTTAGGGAAAAAAATAACACACGTTAGAGATAAGCTAAGTGAATGGTGTGGAGATGCCATTTTAGCTAAAATGACAAAAGGATTAAAGAAAAGAATATCTTTATGTTGCGATAAACCAAAAATGCCTTTAATGATAGGATGTGATAGTTCTTATTATTATGGAAAGATAAAAAAGAAATATAAAAAGAGGAGTCAATATAAAAAGAGATATTTTAAAAGAAGGAAGACCAAGTATTATAAGAAAAAATGATACAATAGGACTTATGTTGGGTCACCAAAGATTTGAAATTGACTCACTGATGTCTCTCCTAGATCTTACTTAGAATATTTTAGAATGGTTCTTTAAAATGAATTGTTCAAGATAGCAATTGTGAGGTGAAGTTGTAGATCAACCGAAACCATGCTTGAATATATTCTCATTGTGGAAATAAGAGTAGCCTTCTCAACAATCAACAAGTCATCATCCACCGATGTCCCTCATACATCGGTGGACATGCTCCCACCGACCACACCTTGGTCGGCCAACTCAAGTTCCACCGATGGTGTGTCACACATCGGTGGACATCCCTAACCAATCTCTCTGATGATCGGCCGAATATGAATCCCACCGATGTGACCTTTAAATCGGTGGGATCTCAGGTATCTTCACAGATGTTCTCAATTGGATTCTCCAAGGCACTCATATCGGTGGAACACTATCTGTGGATGTGCATTGGAAAATACATCAAGAAGATCTTCTATTTTTGGCAAAAATCTAGTGGTAGGTAAAAGTGACCTTTTGGCGCTTTACCCACTTTTAGATAACGTCTCAATCAGCGTGGGTATTCTTCCTGGTTCCAAGGAAAAAGGTGATTAGGACACATCAACTTTTCAGAGTACAACACCTTCTAGCCAATCTCCTGATGACAAGTGTCCTAAGCATTTAATGCTCATCACACTATAAAAGGTGGTATAAGCTCTCATGCAAACTACGCAAACTGGAAGATTTTATCAATGCAAAAACTCTCCTCTTTGCTCAAGAACTTTATAGCTTTGTTCTAAGTGTTCTAAGTTGTTTTGTTTTAGTATACTTTGTGAAAGATTGTTAGAATAGTTTTATCTGTTCTTTTCCGCAACAGTCTTTAGATTTCTATGTGTAATTCTTGTTGAAAGTTTTTCAATAATAGAATTAAAATTGTGAAAAATCTTGGTATTATATTCACCCCCCCTATACAATACTTGTTAAGCCATCTAGGATTAACAAGTGGTATCAGAGCAGAAAGTTTATTTCATAAACTTGATCTGCGATGGCTGCCTCTTCATCTTCAACAATTAAAAACTCTTTTCAAAACAACTTTTCCGAAAATGGCTCCATTGCCAAACCTCCTAAGTTTAACCTTAACAACTTTTCTCTTTGGAAAAGCCGTATGATGCTATTCATGGAAGGAGTGGATACTAGATATCCAACCATTCTCAAAGAGGG
Organism: Saussurea involucrata; assembly: GCA_033807775.1. Classification (NCBI taxonomy): domain Eukaryota; kingdom Viridiplantae; phylum Streptophyta; class Magnoliopsida; order Asterales; family Asteraceae; genus Saussurea; species Saussurea involucrata. Next base: position 476,534 of record CM066318.1, read on the forward strand.
ACCTATTATCCCTAGAGTTTGGGCTCGCTATGAAACGCAGAGGCCTGATAAAGAAACCATTGATAAGGAGAAATCTAGTGACTCCGATGATTCTGATGAGCCTTCTGACAAAGAGAAATCCAAAGATACTGGTCGTTATATTCTTAAAAACCCAAAGAAATATATTGATGAGGAAAAACATTTGGTTTCTCTTGATTCTAAGCTTAGGGCAATAATTGCTCTCTCTCTTCCTGATGAGGTCTATCACTCTCTGGTTAACTTTGAAACTGCTAAAGAGATGTGGATCACACTGTGTGTTCTGTACGAAGGTATAGTGTAACATCCCTTAATCCCAACATACAAGTTTCATATAATTCACCACAAAATAACATATTATAATCCAAATACGGTCCCTTAAATTCTACAATTAGGTCTTTCAGTACAAACTTTTTCGAATAAAGAAAAATACATAACAACTACTAATTATAACTGAAATCTTCATAATCATTCAACATCCACAAAAGCTAACATGATAAATCCTATCATTGTCTCTTGTTTGCTCCATGACCTGGAATACATATTTTAAAACAAAAATGAGGGTTAGACCTTGAGGTCTAGTGAGAAAAATCCCCGTTAGTAAAAGAAAACATTTGCACATAATTCACGTAAGAATACCAAATATGACTCATGCATCATGTATCTTTCCATCTCTATCTCTTTTCTTTTCCTTGGCCATATTAATTGGTAGCAAGCCAATTAATTAATTTACACCGCTGTACTAAATACAGCCAACACCACTGTCCCTTTGTACAACCAACTTTCACCGGTCCTAAGCCCGGCCAACTAGTACTCATACAATGTAATATTCATATAAACACTATATGCACCATATTACATTAAATCACATATATGTATTCCATTTGAAAACATTTCAAATAAAAAACTCACCTTGTTTTTATCACAAAAACTCTTCCAAGATAACTCACGTACGTCGATCTTTCACCAAATCTGAAATCAGATAAAATACCAAATATCTCTTTTAATACTTAAACTTACAAAATTCTCAACTCAAGTCGCAATGAACAGTACCAAGTCGCAATCTCCTATTGCGATCCCACCCTGAAGTCGCAACCCAATATTGCGATTCCACCCTGGAGTCGCAACCCATTATTGCGATTTCACCCTAAGTCGCAACCCTCCATTGCGATTCCACCCTGGAGTCGCAACCCTCTATTGCGATTCCAAACCCGAATCGCAATCAACTACTGCGATTCCAAGCCAAGTCGCAAACGACCATTGCGACTTCATACCCAAGTCGCAACCAACTATTGCGACTTCGATGAATGTCGCAGTCGTCTATTGCGACTTCGATGAATAATAGGCTACTGCGACTTCGATGAAATATCTCAGTCTACTGTTTCATCCTAAAACCCAGTTTTTTTGTAGTTTTATTCTATGCATGTTTATGTAACTTAGCAGATATGTTTTATACTACCATTAGAACACTATTCCAAACCCAAAATTGTCATATCTTCCTAAAATTACCAAAACCCACATCCACAACTTATAGTAAAACTTTTAAGAACTAAATACTTAAGAGTATGGATTAAACATAAATATTACCTTGAATTCTTCAGTTGTTATTAGCAATTCCAGCAGAATTTATAAGCTTTACTTCTTCCTCTTCCTTAGCTCCTTTCGATCTCTCTCTCTCTCTCTCTTAAACCGAAAAACACACTACACCTTAGGATATTTGTCTTGCTTTAGCTATAAGGAAGACTTCATCTTCCTTTTGATATGTTAAAGGCGGTGGAGAGAGAGAGTTTGACAAAGATGACAAAACAAACCTCAAGTTTATCCTATTTGGCAAAACATACCCCTAAACTTCCATTATTAAATTAAAACTTACCCCTAAACTTTTAAATTTCACCAAACACTAATATAAAGACTTATAAAATTCCAATTTAAATTAAATAAAATACCTGGTTATTACATATAGAGGAAGTGAAGAAAAGCAAAAAGATTGGTCTCATTATAAAGTATGAACTCTTTGCTTATGAAAAAGGTGAATCTCTTCCTAGCTACTATAATCGTTTCAACTCTCTTCTAAATGATCTAAAGTTATTGGGCAGAGTCTATGATAATGAGGAAGTCTTATGCAAGTTCATGGATTGTCTCCCTGAATTTTGGGAGAATATATGCACTTGTATCAAGACTACTAAGGACCTTGAGTACATGCCCTTAACTGTCTTGTATGGAACTCTCTTTAACTTTGAACAAACCAAGTTACAAAGGAAATCTTTCATCAAAGATATAAAGGGCTCTTCTATAGCCCTTGTCAGTGAAAATTCCAAGAAAACACAAAGTGTTCCTAGAATCACCTATCCTTCATCTGACTCTGACAATGACAGCCAAAACAACTCTACTCACCAAACGGAGGAATATCTAAGTGATGCCGATGATGAAGGTGAGGAAATCTCGGTTGAGCAGTTGTCTGATGAAATGGCTATGATGGCTGGTTTCAAGAACAAGTCTCGTCCTTTTAACAAATCTAGAAATTTCAGAAAACCCTCTTCTTCCACAAAAACTCCCTCTTCTGATAAGTCCAATGAAGAGTGTTTTAACTGTGGTAAGAAAGGACATTTTGCTTCTGAGTGCAGGAGCAAGCGTGTTGCAAAATCTAGGACCACATCCTCTGACAAATATTCTTCAAAGTATGAGAAACCCAAAAACAACTCCTTCAACTCAACCTTTTCCAAGAAAGATAATCAATCATCTTCCCAAGACCACCAGGAACGTGCTGAGAAGTACAAAGCAAAGTACAAGAAAGAGAAAGAAAGAAGTGAGGGTCTCCTCAGAAAAGGAAAAGGCCTCATGGCAGAAATTCATGATTGGGATGAAGAAGAAACTTCTGACAGTGACTCTCCCAACATGTGTTTCATGGCCATATCTGAAGATATGGAAGATTCTGAAAAAGCTGTCTCTCCAATGGCTCTGGTGTCAACTGGGTGCTCGACATCATACTCTTAGGTTTTTGAGCACCATCAAATCTGGTATTTGGATAGTGGGTGCTCACGTCACATGACGGGAAACAAATCTCTTCTCATTAACTATGTGTCAGAAAAGGGTCCATCGATAACTTTTGGAGACAATTCTAGAGGCTACACCAAAGGATATGTAACTCTCACCAACGGATCTGTTACCTTCAATAAAGTGGCATTTGTTGAAGGCCTCATACATAATCTTCTAAGTATCAGCCAATTTTGTGACTTAGGATATAAAGTTATCTTTGAACTTTGTATCTGTACTGTTGTTGACAAAAACATGAAAGTGGTTCTCTCTGGGAAAAGAATGGAAAAAGTCTATATCATTGATATGGGACAAAATAATAATTCATCCATTGTATGCTTTGTGTCAGATGACACAGCCAAAAGGAACTGGCTGTGGCATAAACGTCTATCTCATCTCAACTTCAAAACTCTCCACAAAATTTCAAACAAAGAATTGGTAACTAGGATGCCAAAGTTAAACTTTGTCAAAGAAAAGCTGTGTGATGCATGTGAAAAGGGGAAGCTCACTAAAACTTCCTTCAAGACCAAGCAATGCTCTTCCATCACTCTTCCTCTCCAAATGCTGCACATGGATCTATGTGGACCAGTCAGCACTCCCAATCTAGGAGGCAAAAGGTACATTCTTGTAATAGTTGATGAATTTACTAGATATACTTGGGTGTCTTTTCTCAGGTATAAAAGTGATGCAACTGAAAAAATCATCAACTTTGTCAAGAAAAATGAAGTTCTAAATGGACAACTTGTACGATCGGTAAGAAATGACAATGACACTGAATTTAGAAATAGTGCTCTTGAAGACTTTTTCAATGAGAAAGGAATTTCTCAAAATTTCTCTGCTGTCAGAACTCCTCAGCAAAATGGAGTAGTGGAAAGGAAAAAGAGAACTCTATGTGAGGCTGCTAGATCTATGCTAAGTGAATCAAATCTTCCCACCTATTTTTGGGCTGAAGCTGTTAATACTGCTTGCTTTACCCAAAATAGGTCGGTGATCTCCAAAAGGCATGATAAGACCCCCTATGAAGTGTTCCATGGCAGAAAACCAAATATTAGTTTTCTTCATGTCTTTGGCTGTGTATGCTTTATTCTGAATGATCGTGACAATCTTGGGAAATTTGATCCCAAGGCAGATGAAGGAATCTTTGTTGGATACTCACTATCCTCCAAAGCATTTCGTGTGTATAATCTCAGAACAAAATGCATTGATGAGTCTATTCATGTAAAATTTGATGACCTAAGATCATCATCTCTCTCAAATGATGATGATGAATTACACAGGTGGATTTCATCATGCATAGGTGATGCTCCTATATCGAATCCCACCGATGATTCCTCCATCCCTTTCACTCCATCAAATCTTTCCTCATCAAATAACCAAGTTGGGCCACCTTCCTTAGTGCCGACGCTTTTCGTACCGATGTACAACCTTCCACCGAACATTTGTCTACCACTGAAATTCAGCCTACCACCGAAATCCATCTTCCCACCGACATCTCTGATCCCACTCCTGTTCACCATAATGTTCCATCCACCTCAACTCATAATATTCCACCACCTTTACCTCCTGCCACAAAATGGACCAAAGATCACCCCATAGATCAAATCATTGGTAATCAACAAGCTGGTGTCCAAACACGCAGAGGAGTTGGAAATATTTGTCTCTATGTGAACTTTCTCTCTCTTATTGAGCCCAAGAAGATTGATGAAGCCTTGGCAGATCCCTGTTGGATCACTGCCATGCAAGAAGAGCTTTCTCAGTTTGAAAGAAACAAAGTTTGGAGATTGGTTCCCAGACCTCCAAAGAAGACAATCATTGGAACCAAATGGATCTTCAGAAACAAAATGGATGAAGAAGGTACAATTGTCAGAAATAAGGCCAGATTGGTAGCTCAAGGATACAGACAGGAAGAGGGCATTGAATATGATGAAACATTTGCCCCTGTTGCAAGACTTGAAGCCATAAGAATCTTTCTGGCTCATGCTGCCTACCGAAATTTTAGGGTCTTTCAGATGGATGTCAAAAGTGCTTTCCTCAATGGGGAACTTGCAGAGGAAGTCTATGTGAAGCAACCACCTGGTTTTGAAGACCAAGCACATCCAGACTATGTGTACCGATTAGACAAGGCTCTCTATGGCCTCAAGCAAGCTCCACGTGCTTGGTATGACACACTTGCTGACTTTCTTCTGAAGAATGGATACTCTAGAGGTAAAATTGACAACACTCTCTTTATCAAGAAGACCTCAGGTAATCTCATTCTTGTTCAAATCTATGTAGATGACATCATCTTTGGTGCCATTGATGAATCACTATGTGATGAGTTTGCTTTTCTCATGATGAGTGAATATGAGATGAGCATGATGGGATAGCTTACATTCTTTTTGGGCCTTCAGGTCAAACAAACTTCAGAAGGGATTTTTATAAATCAAAGCAAATATATTCGTGACCTTCTGAAGAAATTTAATTTCCTAGATAGCTCTCCTATGAAAACTCCCATGGCACCACCTCTGAAAATTCATGTTGATCAGGATGGTCAATCTGTTGATGTAACGAATTATCAAGGGATGATTGGTTCTCTTATTTATTTAACTGCTAGCAGACCGGATATTATGTTTGCTACGTGTCTTTGTGCCCGTTATCAACCCAATCCAAAAGAATCTCATTTGGCCGCGGTAAAACGAATTTTCCGGTATCTAAAAGGTACCTTGCATCTGTGTCTTTGGTATCCCAAAGACTCAGGTTTTGAACTAATTGGGTATTCAGATTCAGACTATGCAGGTTCCAAAATTGATAGGAAAAGTACCACAGGTAGCTGCCAACTTCTTGGTGGCAAATTAGTCAGCTCGTCCAGCAAGAAAAAAAACTCAGTTTCAACTTTAACTGCTGAAGTTGAATATGTAGCTGCTGGAAGCTGCTATGCTCAGATCCTGTAGATGAAAAATCAACTCAGGGACTATGCTCAAGTCTACTCTAAAGTCCCCATTCTGCGTGACAATTCAAGTGCAATAGCTATTGCAAATAATCATGTGCTGCATTCCAGATCCAAGCACATAGACATCAAATATCACTTCATCAGAGATCACATCTCCAAAGGTGACATTGAGCTGCACTTCATTCCTACTGATCTTCAGCTTGCAGACTTGTTCACCAAACCCTTAGATGAAACCAGGTTCAACATTCTGATAAGTGAACTTGGAATGTTGTATCTTGATATATAAAATCTTAAAAAAAATGTGTATATATCATCGATAGTTTCTTCCTGAAGGAAATCTTATCGGTGGCATCGATGTTTCAGAAGCATCCCTTCTCACCGAAACCCTCATCGGTGAAATTCTTTCACACCGATCCATTCACACCGACGTTATTAATAAACATACATCGGGAAACCTTTTCCACACCGATACTTCTGCAAATCGGTGTGCTTATCCTACCGATTGTCCGTCATCGGTACAACCCACACCATCGATAAGAGATCTTCGATACCTTTCCTCTATCCATCGGTAAGCCCTACATACCTTGATTCCTATCTTCGGTGAACACTTCCCACCGACAAGTACCCACATAGGTGAATACCTCACAATATTCACCAATACTCATCGGTGCACCTTTCCACCGAAATCTTTTGCAACTCTTATCCATCACGTTTCCCCATGCTTACATCACTCTATAACCCTAAGTGTCAGAAAGCCTTGACCCTTCCCATTCCTTATGACCACAACTTCACCAACTCTCATCATTACCCTCAAACCCTATTTTTTATTACTTTAATTCCCAACCTTTCGATTTCCATCCTAACCACTCCCACCTACGACCTCGTTTAAAAATATAAACCCTATATAAACCTCACCTCTTCTTCTTTCTTTCTTCTACGATCAACCTGCAACATACTCTCAAGTTCATCTTCTTTTACTACTTCCAACTCAAACCTGCAACTTCTCTCATCCATGGCTTCTTCTACTACTTCCAAGGCAACGAAGCATACAAAGGTTGTCAAGGAATCTCCTACATGTTTCGCAGACCTAAAGTTCAACCCTTGCAATCATGTTGCAAGGTTTGAACCCGATCCCGCTCATCCCGAGTTTGCCACTGTCACCAAGTTCTTGACACGATCTCCTCTTCTTCATGCATTCACCTGCAATCCTAAAATGAGCAAAATGCTCATTGGCAACTTCTGGCTCACGGCTGTCTATGATCCTTCCAACGAAGCAGTTCATGCTTCGATTCTTACTGATGAAGAATGCGACCATGATCTTACTTTTGGCGTAGATGATGTTCGTCGTGCATTGAAGATTGATGCTTTTACTGAGTATGAAGACATGCATCTTACTACAACCCTTGCTGAGGTAATAAGTGCTATTGGATATGTTCACCAATCAGACGACAAGCCTTCCAAATCTTCCAAAGGCCCAGGTACTCTTGTACGAGGTAAAATGGGAAGTATCTGGAATTTCTTCTTCGCCCATGTTATCTACTGTCTGTCCAGAAAACCGAGTGGACATGACCAATCAGCTTCCTACATCACTTCCTTAGCCCAAGCCCTCATCTATCAACGAAAGATAGACTTCGCTCAATACTTTTTCACGGAACTAGTAGAGGTCATCAAGCCCCCCAAAAGATGCCAAGTTGCTTACCCCCGATTCATCTCTATGATTATTCAACACAAAATCGGTACTGCTTTGGATGCCGATAGGAAGGCCGAACATCCCCGATTCATTTATGATTGGTCCTCCCCGATCGTCGGCCAAAAGACACTTGATGTTGGACCCCGTGCCACCGATGAGCCTCTCCGACCAAGTATGATCTCTTTTGCTCATTCTCCCGATCTCCACTGGGGAGATGCGGAAATTCCCAGGTTTCGACATCCGGAAATTCCCGTGGAAACCCAGTGGTAGTGGCCCCTTCTCCTCGACCCCGAGTGAAGTCGGTAGGCGCCAAACAGAAAAAATCTCGGGCCACCGACACCTTCGTGTCTGCTTCCGAGGCTATGTCTCCAAGAGATCCCTCGGAGACTACCCCAACCCCTTCCTTGAAGCGGAGGCACTCCAAAACCCCACCGAGATCTCCCCTAAAGAGGTCTCGGACACCTTCAGCCACAACCCTTAGGCAGGCTACCGATTCTCCACAATCGGTGGCCGAAGTTGTCCCATCCAGGCCAGGGAATTCTGCACAACCCCGTACCGACTCCTCCATTGCCTCTCAAAAGGCTTCGGTTGAATTTCAGGAGCGGCCTACTATTTCCACATCACTCGCTTCCTTGGGTGGTGGTGATGACTTCGGGGTCTCTCCCCTCGAATGTACTGAATTCACACTACACGACTTATCACCCGATCTAGTGATCGATGATGCACAACCCAACGAGGGTTCACCAGTTACTCAAAACACGGGGGCCTTTATTGATTTTTTGTTGGAAGATACTGGTTCTCCCCGAAAAGATACCGACGACATCATGGTCACCGATCCATCTCCTTCCCCGACACATCAATCACCGAGGTCTCCTTCTCCGACACATGTATCCTCGAAACAACCAACACCCCGAAATTCTGCCTCCCCGGCCAAAGCTACTTCACCCCGAACCTCACCTACAAAGGTTCCAACACCACAAAAATCACCACAACGATCGCCAACACCCCGACACTCACCACACCGATCTCCTACCCCTGCCAAAGAGTCATCGGCGGCTAGTTCATCCTCATCTCCATCAAAATCTCCACCTCCTCCACCACCGAGGGTTTTGTTCCCCGATCCCTTAAATGATCAACCCTCCTCATCCTCTATCCCTGAAGATAGGACGCTCCGTCATACACCATTATCACCTATTGCTCCCAGATTCCAACTTCCTCAGGTTGGTTCCTCTTCTACCACCGACGTCCGTCTACCGATTGGTCTCATTGCCAAAATTCAAGAGGGTGCAAGACAGTATAGGTTTGTTGGCACTCAATTTGAAAGTTCCAAACAGGCTACTCTCACCATGATGGCTCATATGAATGAAAGAGTCATGGTATTGGAAACAAGGCAACCTCAGATTGTGAAGACAATGCTTCGAAACTTGCTACAACCTCTCACCGACAGTATAACCGCCTCTGCTCAACAGTTAGAAAATCTAAAATCCTCCCACAATGATTTGTCCATGTCGGTGGCTTCCATCAAAGCATCTACCGATCTCAAGGATTCGAAACTTGGCCGACTGATCACTCGTGAGACTCGGCATCATGATCTTCGCTCCTCTATCACCGAATCTCTTCAGAATCTGCATCGAAAAGTTGACTCCCTCAACAACAACCTCGATTGGGATTTTGATCTAGGTGACTTTGCCTTCGATAATACTGATCGGGGTCGGCTATAATTTGTTCAAGCTTCGGTGGATCGCATTGCTGCTCACTTGGGTTTAGAGACTCCGGCTGTTGCTGAGGGAGAGAAAAGCCTCCCAAAGTCACCAAAACGGCCTTGTGTTAGGCATCTTGGCAGCAACAGGCCTCCGACAGACTCCACCATCAGATTTTTCAAACCAAAGATCATCACATCGGTGGTCCCCGAAGCTACAACAACACCGACCACCACTTCACCACCGATAGTATCTTCGGCACCAACCTCGTCTCCTACACCGACCGAAATTCCATCGGTGGTAAAACCTACACCGACGGCAATAATTGAACGGGAGCAAACTTTTTCGGCCTCTATTCAAAAAGACAAAGGGAAGAAAATCATTTCTGCAGAGGAAGAGGCCAAGGAGGAAAAGAAAAGGAAAGAATTGGCTAAGTATGGGGCCAGACCTGCCGATGCCCAAACTTTGAAGCTGAAACCTCCCACTCCAGGAGTCACCACCGATCTAGGTCTATCTCCTCAAAAAATTGAGGAGGCTAGACTTGCTCAAAAAGCCCTGGATGATTCTAAGGCACTATCTTTGAAATTTTCCAAAGAGGAGGCAATTAAGGCAAAATCCACTGATTCCATTCTAGCCCAAAAATCTGAGCTAGGTACAATTGAAGAAGAAAAGGAGGAAGAGATTCGGTGGTACAAAAAGACCATGCACTACCGAACCAACAGGTCCCCGATCACTGGTATCAAAATTTCCACCTCAAGACAAAAACCCTCCGATGTCAGGCTTATTTTTGAAAGGGAAGATGGAATCGCAAAAAGCATCAGAGACTATAATCTTTGGAAATTCGGCCTCTCCGAATGGTTCGAAATTTCTCGACTTTTGGTGAACTGAACAAATCCCAAGAAAGATATATTCATCAAGTACATCGATGGTTTGATGAACAAGATGAAAGAGGTAAAGAAGAAACATAACATCGTGCTCTCCACCGACGAACGAGCATCTCTACAATCCTTGAAAGAAGATGTTCGACTCCCCATGACCAAAACCAAATCGGTGAAAGATACGATTTTCAAAGAAATGGCCTCAAAGGGAAAAACCCCCAACGTTGATAATCTCAACTTGTCCATCCCAACCTCAATCACTTATCCTTCTACCACACTATGCATTGCACCAATTCCGGGTCTATTCTTCAATGATGCTCTCGGCCACCGAAGATTCTTCAGATTTGCCCCAATCCATCTCGCCGACATCAACTTTCTCCATGGCATTTCAAACCTTATGCCACATATCCCCGAGGCTCAGATACACTACAAGAACATCACCGATAAAATCCAACGCCGCCTTCATAGACCAAAGAAATAATCTAAATGTTTATTTCTCTCCTCAAGTACTTGTAATTCTTCCTTTTCGAATGTATGAAAATTTTACTTGAAATACAAGTACTTTTCATCTATTTGAATTTTGGTGTTGCACATATTTATTTTTCTTACTTGTAAATATTATTTATACTGTACAAACTCATACAAAGAAAAATAGATCAAAAAGAACAAAAAGAATGGTCTATGTGAAAAGAACCCAAAAAGAGTAAAAATGGTCAAAATACATTTATTCTTAGATACTCTTAAATATTCTAAGTATAGAGCTCAAATTCAAATAGGGCGAGATTGTTGGGTTACCAAAGATTTGAAATTGACTCACCGATGTCTCTCCTAGATCTTACTTAGAATATTTTAGAATGGTTATTTAAAATGACTTGTTCAAGATAGCAATTGTTCGGTGAAGTCGAAGATCAACCGAAACCAAGCTTGCAGATATTCTCATTGTGGAAATAAGAATAGCCTTCTCAACAATCAACAAGTCATCATCCACCGATGTCCCTCATACATCGGTGGACAAGCTCCCACCGACCACCCCTTGGTCGGCCAACTCAAGTTCCACCGATGGTGTGTCACACATCGGTGGACATCCTTCACCAATCTCTCTGATGATCGGCCAAATATGAATCCCACCGATGTGACCTTTAAATCGGTGGGATCTCAGGTATCTTCGCAGATGTTCTCAATTGGATTCTCCAAGGCACTCATATCGGTGGAACACTATCTGTGGATGTGCATTGGAAAATACATCAAGAAGATCTTCTATTTTTGGCAAAAATCTAGTGGTAGGTAAAAGTGACCTTTTGGCGCTTTACCCACTTTTAGATAACGTCTCAATCAGCGTGGGTATTCTTCCTAGTTTCAAGGAAAAAGGTGATAAGGACACATCAACTTTTCACAGTACAACACCTTCTAGCCAATCTCATGATGACAAGTGTCCGAAGCATTTAATGCTCATCACACTATAAAAGGTGGTAGAAGCTCCCATGCAAACTACCGAAACTGGAAGATTTTCTCAGTGCAAAAACTCTCCTCTTTGCTCAAGAACTTTATAGCTTTGTTCTAAGTGTTCTAAGTTGTTTTGTTTTAGTATACTTTGTGAAAGATTGTTAGAATAGTTTTATCTGTTCTTTTCCGCAACAGTCTTTAGATTTCTATGTGTAATTCTTGTTGAAAGTTTTTCAATAATAGAATTAAAATTGTGAAAAATCTTAGTATTGTATTCAACCCCCCTCTTCTACAATACTTGTTAAGCCATCTGGGACTAACAACTTATAAACCTACTTTTAAAAGGAAACCAAAACCAAAAGAATGTAGATGTTATGATTGCAAAGAGATAGGACATTATGCTAATAAATGTCCCAAGAAATTTGAAATAGATGAAGACAGTGAAAAAATGATAAATGATGGAGATTTTATTCAAATAAATAATTTTAGAGAAGTAGATTCCGATGAAAGTATATTTATATTAACTGACACTGAATATACATCTTCTAAAGATAAATAAATTAGAGATAGTCTCAACAAGTAATTCTAAAAACGATAACCCTATAATCGACTATCAAGATGAAAAAAGAGGAGAATATAGGCAAGAGATTTTGATAGATAAGAAAAAATTAAAAGAAATACAACGTGAACACTTTTCTTTATCTAACTATTCTGGATTTAAAATCAATAATTTACAAAAGTTAGGGATAAAACCCAGAAGTCATTGTTTATTTTATGGATTAAATATCCAAGAGAGAACATTAGATATAGACATGACTTGTAATAAAGTAATGATACAATTGTTATCCAAAAAAGATATACAAAATAAACTAATAAGAATTAAACCTGAAGTTAGAAATACTTTAGGATGGATACATATAGGAGCAATACAAATAATAATAAAATAAACCTTTAAAGAATGAATAGATTCTCCTATAGAATTAACTATAATGGATAATAGAATACTAAACAGAGAAGAAGCTTGTTTAGGTATTCTTAAAGGAAATTTACAATATGGAAAATTAAAATTTAATATTTATCCTAGAATTTCTTACCATTTACAAGATAAAGATTTTGATAAAACCTTAAGTTTATTACAAGATTTTAAGAGACGAGATTTCTTTAAACAACAAAATAGACCATATTCGATAACATATGCTATTTCTTATGCAATATCAAATACTCATCATTCAGATTGTTTTAGTATAAAAAACACCAAAGATTTTCCTATATTATTTAGTGAAGTATATCAAATCCAAGTCCCTAATCTACCAAAAATAGAGGAAATAGATTCTCGACCTATAAGTCTAGATTTACAAGATAAACCTTTATTGACATCTAATACTATACTCCCTAGATTATCCTTCTCAAATATAGGAGTAGCTAGTCAATCTTTAAAAAGATTATCAAATTCAGAAAGATTTAACCCTATAATAATAGCTAAAGAAGATAATTTAAAAAACTATAAAATAATTGGTGAATACTTTGATGGAGTAAAGTTTTCCCCGATAAATATAGTAATAGATACAGGAGTAAATGGTAACTATATAAACAATAAATTATGTAAACAATTGCAAAGATATAAATTAGATGAACCTCACCAATATACAAATTTTAATGGAGAACTTCATGAGATAGGAGAAGCAATAAAAACTGTACTTCGATTTGGACAAGAAACAATCCCTTTAAGATTATTAATAGAAAATGAAGGAGAAAATGATATATTAGAATTCATGTTAGGATTAACATTCTTAGAAAATGAATATATATAAAATTATAGACAATCCTTGAACACCGTGCAAGTACCCCTATGTGTGATGTTATATGATGACATGCATGATTTATAAATTAAATGTTTTATACTTCAGAATTTAAGTTTGTTTTCGGAGGGAATTCACTAGACCGTTTGGTCTAACCCTCGCTTTCCAAAACTAAACCATTTTCAGGGAAGCGCGCTAGTGGTGCTTCAAGCAAAGGTAAGGAGACGACTTGAGCTAGGAGTCGGAAGCTGTTGATCCAAACCCTCAGTGATTTGATAATGACCCTCTCTTATATACTTAGTGAAAATTGTAAGTAAACAATATGTATCAGAGTTTCACTATCGCTGATAAGTACTAAGATCTTACAGTACCGCTGATAGGAACTCTCGCTCTTTAGATTAAACATTCAGCGAACACTGTTCACCATGATACCCTGAGTCTGTTCAGTCCTTATGGTGATCGCTGATAAGTTAGTTGTTTACTTATGATCTCTGAAGACAAGTTTCACGTCAACATAGGTTCTACGCTGAAGTCGAAGATCAAGCTCAAGAACCAGCGACAAGTCTCCTAATGAACTGATGCGGATCAGCGAAGACTCAGATTTGTCCACTCAACGTGAAGTATCAAGTACAAGACTTCAGCTATCGCTGAACTTTATCATTCGCTGATATAGAATGATAAACCGCTGAATCAACGAAAAGCTGATCATGAAGTCCTCCGTACAAAGTACTTTTGTCTTAACCACCCTTGCACGACTCCGTACGATATGTCAGAAAAAGAACCTCCTTATTGTCTGAAATCGTACAACCACTCTGATACTACACTGTTCAAACATGTGGCTACTAAGGTTGTCAACAAAGGTCAATGACGTCCAACCAATCAGCTGCTGCCACGTGTAAAGTGTAAACTGCCATGCATTAAATGCATGCAGTATATAAGAAGAAGAACTCACTTCATTTTGAAGTAACTTGCTAACTCTGGACAAGTTCATTCTTCTTATCTTGAGATAGGTTATTATTACTAATTTCCTTCTCTTTCTTTGTGCAAGAAACTTAGTGTTCCAACTTGTTTAGATTTAGGTTTATCCTTAATCTTGTTTCCGCAACAAGCTGTAAATTGTTAATGATTTATCAATAAACAATTTAGAAAAGTAAAATATGTGTGTTTGTATTCACCCCCCCCCCCCCTTCTACAAACTTGTATAGCCCTTCGGGACCAACAAGTGGTATTAGAGCAGATTTGTTTAATCTCATAAACAAGATCTGATCTATACTAAGATTTCTCTTCCTTGCTATTTCTGAAAATGGCTACCAACACAAACACAAATTATATCGACAATGGTTCTCTTGCAAAACCCCCTAGATTCTCCAGAGATAATTTTAATCTATGGAAAAATAGGATGATTCTCTTCTTAGAAGGTGTAGACCCTACTATGCCTTATTATCTTGAAAACGACCCATATATTCCTGTAAGAATTGATGCTACAGTACCAGCCGCTGAGAATAGACCTGCTATTCTAGAAAGGCTGATACCCAAGGAAGTTCATATATGGACTGACGAAGATAAGAAGAAAGTGGCCATCGACACAAAAGGCAGATCCATACTATCCATGGCTCTTCCTGACGAAGTCTACCATTCCGTCATGAACCTGAAAACCTCAAAAGCTATGTGGGACACAATATTTGTTCAGTATGAAGGTACTTCTGAAGTCCAGGACTCTCGAAAGATCAACTTGGTAAGACAGTACGAAAGTTTTATCTGTGGTAAGAATGAAACTCTCTCTGAACATTAGATATAGACATGACTTGTAATAAAGTAATGATACAATTGTTATCCAAAAAAGATATACAAAATAAACTAATAAGAATTAAACCTGAAGTTAGAAATACTTTAGGATGGATACATATAGGAGCAATACAAATAATAATAAAATAAACCTTTAAAGAATGAATAGATTCTCCTATAGAATTAACTATAATGGATAATAGAATACTAAACAGAGAAGAAGCTTGTTTAGGTATTCTTAAAGGAAATTTACAATATGGAAAATTAAAATTTAATATTTATCCTAGAATTTCTTACCATTTACAAGATAAAGATTTTGATAAAACCTTAAGTTTATTACAAGATTTTAAGAGACGAGATTTCTTTAAACAACAAAATAGACCATATTCGATAACATATGCTATTTCTTATGCAATATCAAATACTCATCATTCAGATTGTTTTAGTATAAAAAACACCAAAGATTTTCCTATATTATTTAGTGAAGTATATCAAATCCAAGTCCCTAATCTACCAAAAATAGAGGAAATAGATTCTCGACCTATAAGTCTAGATTTACAAGATAAACCTTTATTGACATCTAATACTATACTCCCTAGATTATCCTTCTCAAATATAGGAGTAGCTAGTCAATCTTTAAAAAGATTATCAAATTCAGAAAGATTTAACCCTATAATAATAGCTAAAGAAGATAATTTAAAAAATTATAAAATTATTGGTGAATACTTTGATGGAGTAAAGTTTTCCCCGATAAATATAGTAATAGATACAGGAGTAAATGGTAACTTTATAAACAATAAATTATGTAAACAATTGCAAAGATATAAATTAGATGAACCTCACCAATATACAAATTTTAATGGAGAACTTCATGAGATAGGAGAAGCAATAAAAACTGTACTTCGATTTGGACAAGAAACAATCCCTTTAAGATTATTAATAGAAAATGAAGGAGAAAATGATATATTAGAATTCATGTTAGGATTAACATTCTTAGAAAATGAATATATATATAAAATTATAGACAATCCTTGAACACCGTGCAAGTACCCCTATGTGTGATGTTATATGATGACATGCATGATTTATAAATTAAATGTTTTATACTTCAGAATTAAAGTTTGTTTTCGGAGGGAATTCACTAGACCGTTTGGTCTAACCCTCGCTTTCCAAAACTAAACCATTTTCAGGGAAGCGCGCTAGTGGTGCTTCAAGCAAAGGTAAGGAGACGACTTGAGCTAGGAGTCGGAAGCTGTTGATCCAAACCCTCAGTGATTTGATAATGACCCTCTCTTATATACTTAGTGAAAATTGTAAGTAAACAATATGTATCAGAGTTTCACTATCGCTGATAAGTACTAAGATCTTACAGTACCGCTGATAGGAACTCTCGCTCTTTAGATTAAACATTCAGCGAACACTGTTCACCATGATACCCTGAGTCTGTTCAGTCCTTATGGTGATCGCTGATAAGTTAGTTGTCTACTTATGATCTTTGAAGACAAGTTTCACGTCAACATAGGTTCTACGCTGAAGTCGAAGATCAAGCTCAAGAACCAGCGACAAGTCTCCTAATGAACTGATGCGGATCAGCGAAGACTCAGATTTGTCCACTCAACGTGAAGTATCAAGTACAAGACTTCAGCTATCGCTGAACTTTATCATTCGCTGATATAGAATGATAAACCGCTGAATCAACGAAAAGCTGATCATGAAGTCCTCCGTACAAAGTACTTTTGTCTTAACCACCCTTGCACGACTCCGTACGATATGTCAGAAAAAGAACCTCCTTATTGTCTGAAATCGTACAACCACTCTGATACTACACTGTTCAAACATGCGGCTACTAAGGTTGTCAACAAAGGTCAATGACGTCCAACCAATCAGCTGCTGCCACGTGTAAAGTGTAAACTGCCATGCATTAAATGCATGCAGTATATAAGAAGAAGAACTCACTTCATTTTGAAGTAACTTGCTAACTCTGGACAAGTTCATCCTTCTTATCTTGAGATAGGTTATTATTACTAATTTCCTTCTCTTTCTTTGTGCAAGAAACTTAGTGTTCCAACTTGTTTAGATTTAGGTTTATCCTTAATCTTGTTTCCGCAACAAGCTGTAAATTGTTAATGATTTATCAATAAACAATTTAGAAAAGTAAAATATGTGTGTTTGTATTCACCCCCCCCTTCTACAAACTTGTATAGCCCTTCGGGACCAACAAGTGGTATTAGAGCAGATTTGTTTAATCTCATAAACAAGATCTGATCTATACTAAGATTTCTCTTCCTTGCTATTTCTGAAAATGGCTACCAACACAAACACAAATTATATCGACAATGGTTCTCTTGCAAAACCCCCTAGATTCTCCAGAGATAATTTTAATCTATGGAAAAATAGGATGATTCTCTTCTTAGAAGGTGTAGACCCTACTATGCCTTATTATCTTGAAAACGGCCCATATATTCCTGTAAGAATTGATGCTACAGTACCAGCCGCTGAGAATAGACCTTCTATTCTAGAAAGGCTGATACCCAAGGAAGTTCATATATGGACTGACGAAGATAAGAAGAAAGTGGCCATCGACACAAAAGCCAGATCCATACTATCCATGGCTCTTCCTGACGAAGTCTACCATTCCGTCATGAACCTGAAAACCTCAAAAGCTATGTGGGACACAATATTTGTTCAGTATGAAGGTACCTCTGAAGTCCAGGACTCTCGAAAGATCAACTTGGTAAGACAGTACGAAAGTTTTATCTGTGGTAAGAATGAAACTCTCTCTGAAGTTCACCAACGTTTTAACTGTTTATTAATAGATCTAAAAACTGTTGGTAAGGAATATTCTAACTTTGAAGTGCTGACAAAGTTTTTAGAATGTTTACCTGAAAGCTGGGACAGTTATTCTATGTGTCTCAAGCTGTCAAAGGATCTAAGATCAATGACCCTTGCTACCTTATATGGCACGATGCTGAATCATGAGCAATCGAGTCATCTTAAGAAGAATCTTGTAAAAGATTCCAAAAGCACCCCTGTTGCTTTAATCTCAGAGGAACCTTCTACTCAGCGACCCTTGGTCACTATCACTGAGTTAGAAAGTAACTCTGAAAGGTCATCAGAATCAGACTCTTCAGATGATGATGAATCTTTGGCCCTCCTCACTAAAACGTTCAGGAGATTCGCCAAAAAGAAAATGTTCAGAAAGAACAAACCCCTTTCCATTACTGACAAGCCAAGATCATCAGCTCCTGTTGATAAGGCTACTGCTACTTGTTTTAACTGCGAAAAGATAGGACATTTCGCTAACGAGTGTAGGTCTAAGAAAGTTTCGAGAAACTCAGTGTTTCCCAAGAAATCCTTTATTCCCAGGAATAAAGATGACAAATATGCCAAACTGAAAGAAAAGTATGCGAAGCTGAAAAGCTTTAAGAAGAAAGGCAAAGGCCTGATGGCCAACTATGATTGGGCTGCCTCGGATGAAGAAGAATCATCATCTGACTCTGAAGATGATGAAGCCAATCTTTGTCTTATGGCCAAGATTGAAGATGAGGAAGAAAGTTCAGACATACCCTCCACTTCAACCTCTGCTATTCAGGTATCACCTTCCTTCTTTACAAATATTCAAATATTGATGAAGCTGATAGTCTTCGTAAAATCGATCTCTTGACTAGAAGTTTATATGAAGCCATGAATGGCAAAACTATAGTTGAAAATCAAAACCTTGATCTCACTGAACAACTTAAAAACTGTCACCTTCAAATAGAAAATCTTTCTAAAATTGAAGAAGACTTTAAAGATCAAGTGCATTTAAATCAGCTAGTCAAAATCGAGCGCGAAGAAGCTATCGCTGCATTAAGAGCTGAAAAAGCTACTGTTGATGGATGGTATAATTCCTCAACAAAGATCACTGAGATAATTAAGTCTCAGATTCCCCTGAGTGATAAACGTGGTCTTGGTTACAAAGCTGATAATCTAGAATCAACCACTGATCGTTCCATGCTCTTATTTGGAACTTTCGTATCCTCAGTCGCTGATACTTCATCCTCTCAGTGTTCCTCCTCTAGACCGCCTATCCCTGAGGAAATTTCTACCTCTTCAAAAGGTAAAGAGAAAATGGTTTATCCAAAACCTACCTCTGTTTTTAAAGGCAAAGGTAAAGGAATTGCTTTTAACCAAAATCCTCAGAAGGGTACTTTAGTACCTAAGCTGAATGCTTCTAAAGCTTTAGTGATTCATTCCTCTGGATCAAGGAATCAGATCTCTGGATCTACTCAGCGTGGATCTATTCAGCGATCTACTCCTAGAATCAGAGTGGATGTCTCTGGTAAGAAATCCGAAGAACTGAATGTTCCTCCCATTTCAAAAGCCAATAGCTTACTTGGTGCTGGTACTTCTAATTCAAAATCTAAAGCTCAGCATTCAAATGGTCCTAGAACTACTTTTAGTTATAGGAAATGTTATCACTGTGGACTCACTGATCATATTGCTAGTAAGTGCCCCACAGCCACCAAAGCTGAAAAGATAGCTAAGGTGAAGATCATTGCCCCAAGGCAAAGAAGACCGCTGAGGTTAAGAAATTAACCAAAGTGAAGACTGACAAAGCTGAATCTTCAAATGCTGCGAAGATTGCTGAACCTTCCATTCCAACTACTTCCACTGACAAACGTGTACACATGGTTAAGTGGGTACCCAAGAAAAACTAATCTTCCTTTGTATTGCAGGTTAAGAAGGGTATCTGGTATCTCGATAGCGGATGCTCTAGACACATGACTGGAAAGAAAAGCCTGCTCGCTGAATACAAGGAAGAGAAGGGTCCCTCTGTGACTTTCGGAGGAAATGGAAAAGGACATACCCGAGGGTTTGGTGTACTCTCTAATGGTACAACAACCTTCAGAAGAGTCGCATATGTTGAAGGGCTGAAGCATAATCTTTTAAGCATCAGTCAGCTTTGCGATAAGGATAACAAGGTAATCTTTACCAAGGAATCCTGCTTTGTCACAAACAAAAAGGAGAAGATAGCTCTCAGCGGTTATCGTTTGGAAAATGTTTATGTAATAAACATGGACTCAACAACCACTGAGAACTCCTGTTTCTTCTCAAAGGCCTCATCTGATGTCAACTGGATATGGCATAAGAGGCTTTTTCATCTGAATTTCAAGACACTGAACACTCTTTCTTCAAAAGAGTTAGTCACTGGTCTACCTCAGCACTCATACGCCAAAGAGTCTTTATGTTCAGCGTGTGAGAAAGGGAAGAAGACCAAAGCAAGCTTTAAGTCAAAGCAAGTCTCCTCAGTGTCATCCCCTCTACAACTTCTCCATATGGATTTGTTTGGCCCTATTAACAAACAATCCATCGCTGGAAAGAAATATATACTGGTCATAGTTGATGAATTCTCTCGTTATACATGGGTTATGTTTCTCCGTTCCAAGAGTGACACCCCTGAAGAACTCATCACCTTTGTTCGGAAGATGGAAACCCTTAACAACTTGACCGTTCGCTCAATAAGGAGTGATCATGGGACTGAATTCAAAAACAGTTCTCTTGATTCCTTCTTTGAGAGTAAGGGTATTTCTCACAACTTTTCATCAGTGAGAACACCGCAACAAAATGGTGTCGCTGAAAGAAGAAATAGAACAATTATTGAAGCTGCACGTTCAATGCTCAGCGATTCTCACCTGCCTACTCAGTTTTGGGCAGAAGCTGTCAACACTGCTTGTTTTACGCAAAATAGACCGCTGATAGTCAAAAGATTCAATAAAATAGCCTATGAACTTTTTCATGGGAGAAAGCCTTCAATCAGCTTTCGTCACATCTTTGGATGTCAGTGTTTCATACTGAACAACAGAGATGCCCTTGGAAAGTTTGATCCTAAGGCTGATGATGGAATCTTTCTTGGATACTCCTCAGTCTCCAAAGCCTTCAGAGTCTTCAATCGAAGAAGACAAAATGTAGAAGAAACTATTCACGCCACGTTTGACGAACCCCGTTCAGCGAACTCTAAACCGTCCGCTGATACTGAAGAACTGAATCAATGGATGTTTTCTCATCTAGGTGATTCAGAAGATATTCCCACTCCTCGTACTCATACAGTTGAAGATGATAGTCCTATCATTCCAAACATGCAGAATAGTGAAGCTGAAACATCATGGGTCTCAGCTGTTCCTTTAAACACTATACCTGCTTCTGAACCAAATGTCTCAGACATTCCATCTACTTCTCAGCAATCAGTGAATACAATGACAACTGCACCCATTCCTCTCTTGGCTGATACTCCAGAAGTTGCGGAAGCCTCATCTTCAGCTCCTCCAGTTCAGTTTGAGTCAGGGTCTCACGCTCCGGCTCAACGATGGACTGTAAATCACCCAATTGATCAAATTCTTGGTGATCCAAACGCTGGTGTTCAGACTCGACGAAGTGCAGGTAATATTTGTTTATTTGTTAACTTTATTTCTCTGACTGAACCAAAGAAAGTTGATGATGCCCTCAAAGATCCAAACTGGGTCAGCGCCATGCAAGAAGAGCTGACTGAATTCGAAAGAAACAAAGTTTGGAAACTTGTTCGAAGACCAACTGACAAAACAATGATAGGCACTAAATGGGTCTATCGAAACAAGTTGGACGAACATGGAACTGTAACCCGCAACAAGGCTCGTCTTGTTGCTCAGGGATACAGACAAGAGGAAGGCATAGATTATGACGAAACATTTGCTCCAGTAGCAAGACTAGAATCTATTCGTCTATTCTTAGCATACACTGTACACAAAGACTTCAAAGTATATCAGATGGATGTTAAGTCAGCGTTTCTAAATGGAAAGCTGAATGAAGAAGTCTATGTGGAACAACCTCCAGGATTCTCAGATCCTAAGCGTCCAGGTTATGTTTACAAACTGGATAAGGCACTTTATGGCTTAAAGCAAGCTCCACGTGCATGGTATGACACTCTATCTACTTATCTCCATATTGAACAATTTGAGCGAGGTAAAATTGATAAGACTCTTTTCTTCAGGAAAGTAAAAGGTCATATCATTCTTGTTTAGATATATGTTGATGACATTATATTTGGTTCTACTAACCCTGATCTTTGTACTCGTTTCGCTGATAGAATGAAAGATGAGTATAAAATGAGCATGATGGGTGAACTAACATATTTCCTTGGTCTTCAGATAAAGCAAAATGAAAAAGGAACTTTCATTAATCAGGGAAAGTATGTTAAAGATATGCTGAAGAAATTCGATTTAACTCAGAGTTCAACTATGAAAACCCCTATGGCACCACCGCTGACACTAGACAAGGATACTAATGGTATTCTTGTTGATGTCACGCTGTACCGTGGGATGATCGGCTCTCTCTTGTATCTTACAGCTAGCCGACCCGATATTATGTACGCAACCTGTTTATATGCACGATATCAAGCTGAACCCAAGATATCTCATATGACCGCTGTAAAGCGAATTTTTCGATACCTTAAGGGTACTGCGAATCTAGGTCTTTGGTATCCCAAAGACTCAGGATTCGATCTAATCGCCTATTCAGATAGTGATTTTGTAGGTTGCAAATTGGATAGGAAAAACACCACAGGAGGATGTCAGCTCCTGGGTGGAAAGCTGGTGAGTTGGACAAGTAAAAAGCAAAACTCAGTGTCCACCTCCACAACTGAAGCTGAGTATGTAGCCGCTGGAAGCTGTTGTTCTCAGGTCTTGTGGATGAGAAATCAACTACTGGACTATGACCTACAACTCTCAAATATTCCAATCTATTGCGACAGCACAAGTGCCATCGCTATAGCCAACAATCCAGTGCTACACTCAAAGACAAAACACATCGAAATCAGGTATCATTTTATCAGAGATCATGTGATGAATGGTGATATAGAACTTCACTTTATCCCAACTGACTATCAGTTAGCTGATATGTTCACCAAACCTCTTGATGAGACAAGATTCAACTTTCTCATCAGCGAGCTTGGAATGCTGAACTTTGAAGAGTAAAATCTTCAGTGGTTCACATCTGATCAGCGATAGGATAAAATCAACTTGTATAACCCATTCTATCATTTTCTCTCTGAATAAACTTGATTCGCTGATATCAAGGTATGTTTTTCTCTCTCTGACAATCGCATGTAAATGCAAGATTTCAAAACAAATTGCATCGTTGAATATCTCTTTCTTAATCAGCGATATTTTGAAATTTCTAAAACCAACACTGATATTTCTATTCAGTGCTTCTTGTTTTCAAAAGTGTCCCTGAGTTTTCAAAACCTCAGAGATATCCTGAATATGAAAGGACAGTTGTGACGTCATTACAACAGATATGCCCCGACACGTTCTTTTTCTGACACACGTTTGCACGTTTCGTTTACCATCCAATCAAATGCAAACACGTGTCCGTGTCATGATGAAAAACTTTCCCGCTCGAGTTTTTCTATCTCTCTAATCTCACTATATAAACACATTCTGGGTTTATATTTCTCTTTTACGCGAAAAACTTCTCCTCCAAGCAAGAAAAAATTACTGTTGCATTTGTGCTCTCAAGTTTTTCAAGAACTTCTTCTTCTTCAAACGAACCAGGTTAATAATTTTGTTATTTACCTACTTCTTAAACTTGTTTATGATCTTATTCTTTGTTTTTACAAGATCAAACAAAAGAACTTTTCAAAATTGAAATCATTTCTTTCATGGTTTTATGAACACAACCTTTCATGGTTGTTCTTCAAGTTTAAACCCAAAATCTTAAACTTGTTCTTCACACATTCGTTTCCAGAATCCTATTTCTCAAAGGAAACTGGAAAACAAGATTTTTTATTGGGTTTGCATTTCGTTTTTCAAAAACAAGAAAAACCCTAATCTTCATTAAGACATTTTTGTCTGAATGAATCGGAAAAAATTCGAACCATCTTATTGGAAAATCTTTCCACATTAAGATTATTCTTATTTGTTAATCTTTGGTTGAACTGATATACAGAAATGGCATCTTCTGACATTTCCTCTGCCAAGAACACCATCGCTGAGAACACTGCTGCTGATACTACTGAGGAATTGGAAATCATCAAGGCTCGTCAGGTTAAGTTCTCTCTTGAAGAACTGGATTGGACGAAGACCAATAACCTCTATGCGCTTCTCGAGTTTCCTTCTCAAAAGCAAGTCACACATCTGAATGATGATGTGAACTTCCTGAAAAATTGTTGCATCTCCACAGCCCTGACCATAACACCTCCTGCACATCAGCTACTGCTATCCCAGTTCTGGTATTCTGCCAGACACTCTCAGCTACCATCAACCAAAGACTCCTCAAAAAACAATAGACTGCATCCTCTGTGATACTGAATATGGCACTATAAAAATCACCCCTGCCATTATTCGCAAAGCCCTGAGCCTTCCCACAGCCTCAAAAGAAAAACCTTTTGTTCCTCTCCCTGACCACAAGAAACACTCAGATAGGGAAGCCATCACTGCATTCTTCGATGCAATGGGCTATGTATGGGAAACTGGGAGGGACAAGAAGCCTGAGAAGAAGTTGACCCTGATCAAGAAATCTAAAATGCCCAGCGAGATGAATTTCATCTTCGGTCACTTAATCAGCTGCATGACTGCAAAGACCGGCTCCTCTGATCAAGCCGCTCAACCTCAGCAAGCAATGGGGTATGCTTTGCTGAAAGGTCTACATATAGACTGGGCATCGATAATCTACGATGATCTGGTACTCAGAATAGACTCCGCCGCTGACCGATCTCCATGGGTTCCATATCCAAGATTCATCAGCACCGTCTTCCAAACAGGCCTGAAGGACAACTACCCAAAAGAGGGTGACCTGAAACTCTCTCAGGTTGGCCCTAAGGTGCTCGACTTCAAACCTGTGGAAAACGAGGTACGTATTTGTACACTTTTAACTCTTCTCAACCCTACTTCTTCGACTTCTGCAGCTCCTTCAGCGAACAAATCCATCGCTGATACCCAAGCTGCAACCTCCATTCCTTCTCATAAAAGGAAACAATCATCTACCCAACTTAGTTCCAAAAGAACTAAGAAAACCAAGGAACAACCCCAACAATCTCTTGCTGAAGACTCCTCAGCTCATTTAGAAGAGCTGAAGGAACGTTCAGTGGTACGCTCTGCCACAGCTGAACAAGCCACCCATTCAATCCCAGCTTCAACGTCTCTAAACGCTGAGGTTACAAACTTGGAACCTACCCAACCTCCTTCAGTCTCTCCACAGACTGAAGAAGCGATTCTCAGCAGATCCAACGCTGAACTCCGCACCCAACCAACATTCTCAACCTTCGCTTCTCCCTCTACTCAATTGGACTCAAATCTAGCTGTCACTGGAGCACCTGTCATTCCTCCAGAAGCTAAAGCTGATACAGGACCTGTAGGAACGTCCATGCGTATACGCACTCTCGTTGACGACATGGAATATTTTTCAGGTCACAGAAGTTTTGATGACTTCGTCGACCCTCCTGCAGGTATATACCAACCCATATACACTGTAACTGAACCCCAAACTTCTGAGCTTTCCTCTGTTCACAAGTACTTATATGTTACAAGTCCTAATTTGGGAGACATCAACGCCTCTCTGAAGACCTTGGAAACGAAGCTGACAGGTCTCACCACTACTCTTTCTGACAACTCTTCAGCTGTAACAAACGCTGGAGAGAATCTTACAAAGCTGACAACAATGGTGGAAGGGAAAGCCTCCAAAGCTGACTTGGAGAAGGTTGATAAAACTCTGGGTGACTTCGCCAAAGTTCTCGCTGACATCTACACAGACTACCTCTCCATCAAAACATCAGTTCACACCATGTCCAGCGAGGTCACAACGCTGAAGACATCGGTTGGAAAACTCGAAGGAGATATGTCTGCTGTAAAGACTGAAGTCAGTTCAGTAAAGACTGACATGAGCTCTGTGAAGACTGACGTGACTTCAATGAAGACAATGATGCAGCAGATCCTGAACAACACGACCGCCCCTGCCCCTGATCCAACGCATTTTACTACGGCGGATCGTGCTGAACTCGTGAAGATCAATCCTGCTATTTCTGGTCTAGAAAACAGACTAACAGTGATTGAAATTTGTGTGGGGATCCCTGGCCAAGAAGACAGGGACCCAGAACCAGCTGCTGAGTCATCACATTCCTCCCCCACTCATCATGAGGAAGGGGGGGGGGGGGGGGGAGAAGAGCGCTGAAGACCTTCCCCACGATGAATCTATCAGGGGGGAGAAGACTGAAGACCTCTCCTTTACTGAAGAGGGTGAGAAGACAAATGAAGACACAACCGCTGGACCTCAGGGAGATGAAAACCCTGAGGTAACCGAGTAGCTTACCTCTGTATCTGAGGGGGAGCAACTCGAAGAAGAAGCTGAAGAATCTGAGTCTGAAACTGAAGATGAAGAAGCCATCGACTTATCTGATGATGAACCATCCTCTTCTCCAAAGAATGATGATGATGACGATGATGATGATGATGACTCCTTTATCGTCAAGCCTGCTCAGAGGACTACAGTTCTTAGAGTGATCGTGATAAACGAACCTTCAGGGGAGCGGACCAAATCAAAGCCTTCAGCGTCTGAAGCTGACAAAGGCAAAGAAAAAGGTGTCGCTGAAGAAAATGACAATCTGATGATCTCGCTTTCAAAGCCAGTTTGTCAGGTACACTAAATCTTCCTTACACTCATCCCTCCTCTATCTATACACATCATCAGCTCTCCTCTCCATAAAACATCTCTACACAACCACATTCTTTATCTCTCTATTCTACCCAAGTTCTTACTCGTACGATCTCTGTATTTCAGCTAGTCCTCTCCCCTGTTTGAGGATATCGCTGAAGTTCCTACAACTGCGTCTTCACCAACAATAATCCCAGCTCCCAACGCTGAAGAAATAATCCCAGTCTTAGATTTGATCTCTGAGACTGATGAACCTGAAGAACAGATGCTCTCTCACAAAAACAGACCTTCCTTGGCTCCTCAAAAGCTAAGTGAAGAGGATCAGAAAAGAAGAGAAGAGATAATAAAGAAGTTCGAGGATCAGCGAATCATTCTGAAGCGTGATCAACTTCCTTCTGTTCCTCTAAAGTTCAAACTTTCTCAAAAGGAATACAAGGATCACCTCAAAGCTGAACGTCTGATCGCTGAAAGAAGGGAAGTTGAAGAAAAGATAGAAAACTCGCCATGTGGCTCACTCAACAATCAGTGAAAGACCCCAAGCTGAAAAGAACTCCAATCGAAGTTCAACGTCAGCTATGGGAAGACGCAAAGAAGATCATTGAGGAAAAGAGGACTATGTCTCAATCTACTTTAGCCTGGTGCAAAGAAAAGGTACAGTTCAGATATCGAACTTCCAGAATCAACAAGGTACTCATCGCTGGAAGATCAACCCTCAAAGTTTCTATCGCTGAAATCGAGATATTCAGAGAGAATGGACAGTACGAAAAATTCTATGCTGAAGCCATCACGAAGTACGGTCTCTCTGAATGGTTGGAGATCAGATTAGCCATCTAGAAGTCTCAGTCTAAGTACAAGGATCATGTTGAAAAGATGATAAACAAACAAATCGACTTAGTCTATTCTTGTGTGGATATTCCTCCTCCTCCTCCTCTCGAAAGTCAGAAAAGAAGGGCCTCTGCAAAGAAAAAGTCTAAATCTTCAGAAGATGGTCCTCAGATACGAAACGAAACAGGTATTGGTTTTTCTCTAGCTGAAGTCCTTGGTCCAGAACCTGACCTTTCTGCACTTGACACATCTCTGCCTCCTGATGAGACTTTCATCCCTGGGAAAGTCTTAAGAAAACCCTACGGGATATTATTTATTGACTGGGATGGACGAAAGCATTTTCAACGTATCTCCGAACTTCCCATCACTCCCATCGAACAGCTGAAAGATCTCATCTACTGGTGTGATTTCAAAAACGACATTCAGGCACGACATCTTAAACCCTTGATTTTTGAAGAAGCGCTGAACAAAAGGAATCAAGGAGTAAATGTCCCTGACTGGATGATCCCCACATCAAAGACCCTTGATAAACTTCTCATTAAGGAAGAACCTTTATAAACTGATAGGACCACCTCATTCTTCTATTGTATCAGTTATTCTTTTGTACTTGTAATTGTATTCGCTGTACTTGTAATTTTTCCACTTCCCTCTGTAATCTTTACAAAGTTTAAAGAAAAAATTCAGCGAATGTACTTTACTCCATCAGTACAGAAAAGATCCCAGAAAACAGTAAAAGGGACAAATATTTTATGAGTTCTTTTTATCCTTATGTTTTCATTAAATAGCAATTTTCTCTGTTGCTTTGTCATAATCAAATAGGGGGAGATTGTTGATCCAAACCCTCAGTGATTTGATAATGACCCTCTCTTATATACTTAGTGAAAATTGTAAGTAAACAATATGTATCAGAGTTTCACTATCGCTGATAAGTACTAAGATTTTACAGTACCGCTGATAGGAACTCTCGCTCTTTAGATTAAACATTCAGCGAATACTGTTCACCATGATACTATGAGTCTGTTCAGTCCTTATGGTGATCGCTGATAAGTTAGTTGTTTACTTATGATCTCTGAAGACAAGTTTCACGTCAACATAGGTTCTACGCTGAAGTCGAAGATCAAGCTCAAGAACCAGCGACAAGTCTCCTAATGAACTGATGCGGATCAGCGAAGACTCAGATTTGTCCACTCAACGTGAAGTATCAAGTACAAGACTTCAGCTATCACTGAACTTTATCATTCGCTGATATAGAATGATAAACCGCTGAATCAACGAAAAGCTGATCATGAAGTCCTCCGTACAAAGTACTTTTGTCTTAACCACCCTTGTACGACTCCGTACGATATGTCAGAAAAAGAACCTCCTTATTGTCTGAAATCGTACAACCACTCTGATACTACACTGTTCAAACATGCGGCTACTAAGGTTGTCAACAAAGGTCAATGACGTGCAACCAATCAGCTGCTGCCACGTGTAAAGTGTAAACTGCCATGCATTAAATGCATGCAGTATATAAGAAGAAGAGCTCACTTCATTTTGAAGTAACTTGCTAACTCTGGACAAGTTCATCCTTCTTATCTTGAGATAGGTTATTATTACTAATTTCCTTCTCTTTCTTAGTGCAAGAAACTTAGTGTTCCAACTAGTTTAGATTTAGGTTTATCCTTAATCTTGTTTCCGCAACAAGCTGTAAATTGTTAATGATTTATCAATAAACAATTTAGAAAAGCCCTTCGGGACCAACAGAAGCCTTAGCACGAAGCCCGATAGTTTTGATGGATAACATAGATAGAAGGTCTCGGTTGTGGATAGAATGTCTTCCGCTGTCAAATTTTGATTAGAACATACTTTATTTATTCTGTTAAGTGTCAATTTATCTTTTGTAATTGGGACCCGATTTTTAGAATTTTATCTATGAATTGCCTATTAATGTTTTGGGCCGTTACAAATGGTATCAGAGCCTTAGTTTAAGGGATTTAGGTGACCGGACGGGCCTAAACTTAAACTGTAGGATGAGGAACATAGGCGAGATATAGGATTGCCTTTAGGAATGATCACTCTAAACGCGCTTAGGAATAAGGTACCAAGGACAGGCATGTAAATTAAATTTGGGATTACACCTGGCCAGTGTAATTGTAAATTTACAGGTATATGTACCTGCTTAAACTGCCTTATATAGCAAATCTTGTTGTGTCGTGTCAAGCAAAGGTTAATCGCTGGTTTCTTCCAGTTCTCGATATGGCTGGAAGAACGCTAAGGAGCAGGTCTATACCTGCTAATCAGAGCATTCAAAATGACGAGGTCCTTGCTAACGGACCGTTGGAACCTCTTAGGCCAACGACCACTCGGGGAAGAGGTAGGGGTCACGGTAGGGGTCGAGGGAGAACGCCCCGCCGAGCCGCTACACAAGTGGAAGGGGATGGGGGAAACCCAATCCGAAGGACGGCACGAGTGAGCCGTTGGGCGAGAAGTGTGGAGATTCCAGTTAATCAGGAAGTGTCTCAGCAGGAGAGTTCGGCTACTGTACGGGTGCATAACCAGCCAAGGGGACGCGGACGGGGCCATGGATCTACATTTGTGACTCGGGAGAATCTGGCTGCCGAGCTGGGAAAAATTCAGGAAACTCTGCAAACTCTCCTTACCAAGCAGGATCAGTCAGTGTCTGGAAGCAAGGATGCAAGTGAGAACCAAGAAAGCGCAGGGTTGTCAAGTCCGCTGGTAACCGGTACGGGGAGTCATTCGTAGTCGACCCCACTAATGGTAAATGAGTCTACAGCTAGAGGATGCAACTACAAGGCGTTTGCCTGGTGTAAGCCTCCTACGTTTAAGGGGGAGTGCGACCCTGTCTTGGCAATGAAATGGGTCCGAGAGATGGAGCTGGTTTTTGATACATGCAAATGTGCGGACGGGGATAAAGTGATGTTTGCTCTTCCCATGCTCAAGTCCGATGTAGTGTACTGGTGGGACGCTGAGACCGGAGGGAAAGGGTCGTCAGCGGCTAAGGAGATGAACTGGGGAACTTTTGTGGAAAAGTTTAGGGCACAGTTCTGCCCGCTTGCGGCGGTAAAGAAACTAGAGGAAAAATTTCTGGGTTTGGAGCAGGGAGAGTTGTCGGTGCGAGAATACACTTCAAAGTTTATCAATAAATCTCGTTTTGCGGAGCTGTATGTGCCGATGGAGGAGCGACGGGTGGAACGCTACATTTATGGATTGAAGGGTAGCATCAGAGAACTGGTCTTGACAAGAAACCCACTACTTTTCAAGTGGCCATCAATGCGGCCGAGTTGACCGAGAAGGAATTTAACCGTCAGATTTTTAAGAGGAGTGGAGAGAAACGCAAGTGGGATGGACCGGGAAATGATACGAGAAAAGGGAAGGTGTATCGGCCAGAGAATCATGGGAATCGAGAAGTGTTCAACAAACCGTGTGGGAAGTGTAACCGTGTGCACCGGGGAGAGTGTATGTCTCGGTCCAGATCTTGTTACCGGTGTGGATTGCCCGATCACATGTCAAGGGACTGTCCCAGTGGGAAATCGTGCTTTCAATGTGGGGCTACTGGTCACATACGGTATGATTGTCCGCAGTTGAAGAAGGGAGGACCAGCTCAGTATGGTGAACGTTATGGGGGAAAATGGAATGACAAGGGAGCAGAACAGGCGCGTCCGAAGGGGCGTGTATTCCATATGACTGCAAAGGAGGTGGAGGAAGTCCCGGATGTTGTGGCAGGTACATTCCTGGTGAACACTTTGTGTGCTAAGGTGTTGTTTGACTCAGGAGCAAATCGCTCTTTTGTATCACATGCTTTTATGAAATGTTTGGGGTAAAGGCCTAAACGTTTGGAGAGAACATTAGAGGTAGAAACTGCTGACGATAATCGTGTGTACATTAGGGATGTGATAGAGGATTGTGTCATAGACATAGAGGGAAGTTTGGTGCCTATGCAGTTATATCCCATGGCAATGGGAGAGTTTGATATGGTGTTGGGTATGGATTGACTGGCTAGGAATAATGCTAGTATCGCTTGCAACAAGAGGCTAGTTCGGGTTTAGCTACCCGATAGGGGTTCTGTAGTGATCTATGGGAATCGTCGAGACAGGAAGACTAGCCTTATCTCGATGATTAAGGATACTAGATGCTTGAGGAAGGGTTGTCAAGGATTTTTAGCGTACGTAGTGGATGCTAGGAAGGAGAAGCGGGGGGTGGAGGATGTGCGAGTGGTAAGTGATTACCCGAAAGTATTTCCGGATGACTTGACAAGTCTACCCCCGGATCGCCAGATCGAGTTCCGAATCGACTTGGTGTCGGGAGCTGCACCAATCGCCCGCTTACCTTATAGGCCGGCGCCTTACGAGATGAAAGAAATGATGACTCAACTGCAAGAGTTGCTAGACAAGGGATTTGTTAGACCGAGTACGTCTCCGTGGGGAGCGCCAATACTCTTCATGAAAAAGAAGGACGGTACTATGCGAATGTGCATAGTCTATGCATAGACTACCGTGAGCTCAACAAGGTTACAATCAAGAACAAGTATCATATACCGAGAATCGACGATCTATTCGATCAGTTACAAGGAGCCAGTTATTTCTCCAAGATAGACTTGAGGTCGAGCTATCACCAACTCAAAGTAAGGGAGGAGGACGTACCGAAAACCGCTTTTAGGACCAGGTATGGACACTATGAGTTCTTGGTGATGCCATTCGGGCTAACCAATGCCCCATCGACTTTTATGGATCTGATGAATAGAGTGTGCCAACCTTATTTGGACAAGGTCGTGATCGTGTTTATAGACGACATACTAGTGTTTTCAAGGTCGGAGGAGGAGCACGAAGGCCACCGTCGGACGATCCTAGAGTTATTGAAGCAAGAGAAATTATATGCGAAGTTCTCTAAGTACGAATTCTGGTTGAGGGAAGTGCAGTTCCTTGGACACGTGGTGTCTAGGAGAGGGATAATGGTAGATCCATCTAAGATTGAGGCCATCCTAGATTGGGAGCATCCTAAGAATCCGTCGGAAGTTCGAAGTTTCCTCGGATTGGCGGGATACTATCGAAAGTTCATGAAAGACTTTTCGCGTATCGCCACGCCATTGACTTCTTTAACCAAGGAGAGTGTAAATTTTGCCTGGTCAGAGGCTAAAGAAGAAGCCTTTCAGAAGCTGAAGGATATGCTGAGTAGCGCGCCGGTGTTGTCATTACCGGATGGTTCTGACAACTTCATGGTATTTAGTGATGCGTCGAAGCTGGGATTGGGATGCGTACTAATGCAACGTGGAAAGGTGATCGCATATGCCTCCCGGCAGTTGAAGGATCACGAGGTTCGTTACCCCACCCATGATTTAGAATTAGCGGCCATGGTTTTCGCCCTGAAGATTTGGCGGCATTACCTCTATGGGACAAAGTGTCAGATCTTCACGGATCATAAAAGTCTGTGTCACCTCTTTTATCAAAAAGAGTTGAATATGCGCCAGAAAAGGTGGATCGAGCTGCTGACAGTTTACGACTGCAAGATTGAGTATCACCCAGGAAAGGCAAACGTGGTGGCTGACGCCTTGAGTCGAAAGGAAAGAAGCGAGACTCCCACCATTGTGGCCATGAGGGCCGAAGTAACGTTTAATTTTTTAGCCGAGCTAAAGATATGTCAAACTGAAACGCTGGCAACAGAAAACCTCAAGAAAGAAAGGATGGTAGGGCAAACAACATCGTTAGTGGAAGATAGTCGAGGAATGCAATGTCTTAGCAGGAGGATCTGGGTCCCGAAACTTGGGGAGCTCAAGAGAGTGATTTTGGAAGAAGCCCATAAATCAAAGTATTCGATTCATCCAGCAACTAACAAAATGTACGGAGATCTACGTCAAGACT
This sequence comes from Saussurea involucrata, assembly GCA_033807775.1. Lineage (NCBI taxonomy): Eukaryota > Viridiplantae > Streptophyta > Magnoliopsida > Asterales > Asteraceae > Saussurea > Saussurea involucrata. The sequence goes on from CM066318.1 coordinate 510,150, forward strand.
ACTGGTGGCCAGGGATGAAGAAGGATATAGCCCATTTTGTAGAAAGATGTGTGACATGTTCTCGAGTAAAAATCGAACATCAACGACCTTATGGGAAGCTTCAGTCATTAGAGATACCTATGTGGAAGTGGGATCAGATTACGATGGACTTCGTAACCCACTTGCCTAGGACCCCGAAGGTTACGACGCAATATTGGTAATCGTGGACCGACTTACGAAATCGGCGCACTTCTTACCCATAAAGGAAACTTACTCGTAGAAAGGCTAGCAAAGCTGTACATCGATGAGGTGGTAACCCGTCATGGTGTACCGTCGTCAATAGTGTCGGACCGGGATAGCAGGTTTACCTCTGTGTTTTGGAAGAGCTTCCAAAGAGAAATGGGATCGCAAATCAAGATGAGTATTGCGTATCATCCTCAAACCGACGGTCAGAGCGAGCGGACGATCCAAACGCTGGAAGATATGTTAAGGGCATGCGCCCTGGACTTTCAAGGCTCATGGGAGAAGCACTTACCGCTAATCAAGTTCGCTTACAACAACAACTATCACTCGAGCATCAAGGCAACGCCGTATGAGGCACTCTATGGTAGGAAATGCCGAACACCTTTGTGTTGGAACGAGGTGGGAGAAATGCAGTTGGCTGGGCCAGAAATCGTACAAATGACCTTAGACAAAATAGTTCAGGTGCGAGAACGGTTGAAGGTGGCTCGTGACCGAAAAAAGAGCTACGCGGATAAAAGGAGGAAAGACATAGAATTTCAGGTCAGGGAGAATGTGCTGTTGAGGGTATCTCCATGGAAGGGAGTTTTACGTTTCGGAAAAGGGGGAAAGTTGAGTCCGCATTATATAGGGCCGTTTGAAATCACGGAACGAATTGGGGAAGTGGCTTATAGATTAGACTTGCCCAAAGAGCTATGAGGTATACACAGTGTGTTTCATGTCTCAAATCTGAGGAAGTGTCTGGTGGATGTGGGAAAGGCCGTGTCGCTAAAGGACGTAAAGGTAGACGAGAAGCTAAATTTTGTGGAAGAACACGAGGCCATTTCGGACTTTAAAGTGAGGAAATTGAGGAACAAGGAGACCAGTCTTGTAAAAGTTCAATGGCGACATCATAAGGGTCCAGAGGCAACTTGGGAATTGAAATAAGAGATGAGGGCAAAGTACCCGCATCTTTTCCATTAAGGAATTCCGGGGACGGAATTCTTTTAAGGGAGGAGTGTTGTAACAACTGGGTTTTTCTATCAAAGCTTTGAAAGTTTGGTGGCCACAGTTTAAATAAGAAAAAGTTGGAGAGGGGCTTTTTGCAGTAAATGAAAGATATTTAAGGGAACAGATCCCTAGGTTTTCTCATTTATTTCCAATTCCTGGTGTTGGCAGTTGAGAAGAGAAACGAGAAAGGGAGAGGAAGAACGACATTTAGCATCGATTTCGATAAGGAAAACTCCATTTTGGTAAGCAATTGATTCCTTTTGTTAGTGCATAAAATGTATTCAAGATTTAGTGTTTAAATGTAATTAGTCAAGTCATTGTAAAAGTCAAAGTAAGGGTATGGAAGGTCAAAGTCAATGTATTAAATGAGATGGTCAAGGGTATAAATACATACCTTGTAATCTAATGAAGATCTAAGTGTGTTCTTGATTGTTACCTGATTGAATCTGGGATCACACCTTTCCTTTATGTTCAGCCTAGTAGTTATCGTAGTAATCAAAGGTTTTGGATTGTCTTAATGGTTGAACTGCATATTCTAAGAAAGAACAAAAATGGGGTTTTATTTCTAATTCGGACCGTTAAGTGGTTGAATCATTTGTTTGTGTGAGTATACGGGGTTTGGAGAGTAAAACTTAGCAATTTATGAAAAGGATTTCATGACAAAAGCTTTGGATTTAATCTAACTAAGAGGAATTTGGGTTTTTGGTTCGACAGTCCGAAAATCGCCAAGTCCCAGAGTAAATACCGGATTTCCAGAACTGGAACCCGGATTGGGGTTTTCCTGAATGTGGGGTTCCAGACTGGAAGACCCGGACGGGCTACCGGATCCTGGATGGGATTCCAGAATTTGGATACCGTACTTCAGATGGGAAAACTTCCGTATATGGGACTTCCGTAGTGAAATTCCAGGTTGAGTGATACCGGATCCAGGATAGGGATTCCAGGAGCAAGGTTCGGATCCGGATAGGGATTCTGGGAGCGAGGTTCGGATCCGGATAGGGTTTCCGGGAGTGACACCGGATCCCGGATAGGGATTCCGGGAGTGATACCGGATTCCGGTATGGAGTTTCCGAAAGTGGAGACCGGGTCCCGGACTCGGGATTCCGGAAGGGGATACCGGATGGTGGGTTCCGGACTCAGAGTAAGTTCTAGGGTCAGTGGTTGGGTTTGTCACTAACTGTAATGTACTTTATGCTTTAGGTGTGTGTTCGGTTCGGTTGAGACGCGTGTTTAGGAGAACCACTGCAACCAGGTGACTGAGTTCCCTTAACCTTTTTACGTGGAATGAAATTTTAATCCTTTTTACTGAACATGGTATGTTTATGAGTACAACTATTCACAAGCTTGATAAATCTTTTGTGAAAGTATGTTTTCTTGCAAAGGCTTATTTAATCGTATGAAATTGTTTATCGAGATTACACGCTTTGTGATTTAATGTTGGCTATATGCATATGTTATGTGGAGTCGGGTTGCACGGTGGGATCCGTGTACCTCGGGATCCGATGATCACTTGGGAGTTTATTGGAAACCGGTAGGGTGGAATCCGTTTCCTCCCTACGCGGGTAATGGGGAGTCTGCTTGGGCCCCGATATGAGGCGAGAGGGGAGTCTGCTTGTGTCCCGATCGTGGTTTTGATGGGTACGATCCTTGAACACCGTGCAGGTACCCCTGTGTGTTGTTATATGATGACATGTATGATTTATAAATGAAATGTTTTATACTTCAGAATTAAAGTTTTTTTTCAGAGGGAATTCACTAGACCGTTTGGTCTAACCCTCGCTTTCCAAAACTAAACCATTTTCAGGGAAGCGCGTTAGTGGTGCTTCAAGCAAGGGTAAGGAGACGACTTGAGCTAGGAGTCGGAAGCCTTAGCACGAAGCCCGATAGTTTTGATGGATAACATAGATAGAAGGTCTCGGCTGTGGATAGAATGTCTTCCGCTGTCAAATTTTGATTAGAACATACTTTATTTATTCACTTAAGTGTCAATTTATCTTATGTAATTGGGACCCGATTTTGGGAATTTTATCTATGTCTTGCCTATTAATGTTTTGGGCCGTTACATCTTTACCCTTCATGATGACCTGCGTTCTGCTTCTACTCTTTCACTCTTTTAGATACAATCCTTTACGCACCAAAACGGTGCTCCCAAGTATTTTCTTGCTGATTAGATTTAGGTTATTAGTCTATTAGGTTATTTCATTATTTTGTCGATATGTTTTAAATGGCTTATAGAGTTAAGTTTGCATCAAGGGCTTATCAGTTTGATCATCATCACCTTTTTCTAGAGTTTTAGTTCATGGGTATCATCTCTTTTGCTAATTCGAGGGTCTTTTTGTACTTGGGTATCCTCTTTCGTTTTGTGTTTTGGATTACTCATTCACTTCCATTAAACCATTTGAAATCATTGTCATTCTTTGAGTTCATAGGTCTCTTTCCTACTAACATTTGTATGTTTTCTTTGTGATGATTTTTCAGGTTTTGTCAAATTCCCAAAAAATGCAAACAATACTTTCTAGAAAGAATCTTCCAAAATACAATGACCATTTGTGAGACCTCTCTTTCTCTTTCTCTCTCTCTCTCTCTCTCTATATATATATATATATATATATATATATATATATATATAGGATTAGGTTCAAGGGAAAACCTTAAAAAAGGGAAAACTAAGGAACTTCATCTGGACGGTATGCACTTGTGCATACAAGTAATTTGTAACATACACACGTGCATATGCACAAATGCATAATGCACATGTGCATAAAAACCAAAAATATAACCTAATTTATCAGTATGCACAAGTGCATACCGTCCAGATTAAGGGCTACGAGAGTGTTCCTTAGTTTTTCACTTTTTTGAGGTTTTCCCTTGAACCTCCCTCTATATATATAGGGGAAAGTTCAAATGAAAACTAATTTTTCATTGTGTACGTGAGGATGAATCTCAGCCACTCCATCTCTTTTTATCCAACAACTCATATTAAATGGAGTTTTTAATTATAATTATTAATTAAGGTGATTAGGGGTAAAAATGGAAGATAATATAAACTCACGCCTACCATATTTGACTTTTGTATTTTCTTTTTTAATTAAAAACTTTTACCCCCTTAAAAATTAAAATAAATTATCTTAAAAATTACTAAAATTTTAAACAAACAAATTACATTAGAAAACGAGAATTTCGTGCTCTTCGATATGACATCCATCTCGATATAGTTTTTTGGATGTTTTAACTGTTTTCTACGTGAAATGCTATATATGAGTTATAATCGTTCAAATGTGTACAACAAATCGACACCGTGAGTCCGTAACTCGATATCACTTTCTTCAACACTTTTCTTCAACGTCGTAAGGCATCACGTTCTTCATCACCGTAACCCAACACCAATCCAGACGAATCGAGAACCTATCAAGTTTCGGGTGTGAACCGGGGAACAAAAAAGAGTGTGCCACGTCTCCACACCTTCACAGGTCATTCATGTATTATTCATTATGAATAATGTATCATTCAGGATGAATAATACAACATTCATGGTGAATAATACATGATTCATGAATTCGTGTATTATTCATCCTGGATGTTGTATAATTCATCCTGAATACTATATTATTTATTATGAATAGTGAATGAACGTTTACCTTTGTTATTCATACCGAATGTGGACACATGGGGATGTGCATACATATTTATAATGAATTAAACCAAATTTCGGTTGTAAATCAGGGAACAAAAGAGAGTGCGTCATGTGTCCACACCTTCACGAGTCATTCATATATTATTCACCATGAACAATGTATCTGTTGGTCCCGAAAGGCTTAAACAAGTTTGTAGAAGGGGGGGGGGGGGGTTGAATACAAACACACTATTTTACTTTTCTAAATTGTTTATTGATAAATCATTAACAATTTACAGCTTGTTGCGGAAACAAGATTAAGGATAAACCTAAATCTAAACAAGTTGGAACACTAAGGTTTTCTTGCACTAAGAAAGATAAGGAGATTACTAATAAAATCCTATCTTGAGAGATTTGAACTTGTCCAGAGTTAGCAAGTTACTTCAAATGAAGTGAGTTCATCTCTTTATATACTGCATGCATTTAATGCAATCCAGTATATACTTTACACGTGTCATTAGCGGATTGGTTGCATGTCATTGACCTTTGATGACAACCTTAGTAGCCGCATGAATGAACAGTGTAGTATCAGAGTGGTTGTACGATTTCAGATTTTCGGAGGTTCTTTTCTGACATTTCGTACGGTGGCGTGCAAGGGAGGTTAAGACAAAAGTACTTTGTACGGAGGACTTCATGATCAGCTTTCGTTGATTCAGCGATTATCATTTACTATTCAGCAGATGATAAAGTTCAGCGATAGCTGAAGTCTTGTACTTGATACTTCACGTTGAGTGGACAAATCTGAGTCTTCGCTGATCCGCATCAGTTCATTAGGAGACTTGTCGCTGGTTCTTGAGCTTGATCTTCGACTTCAGCGTAGAACCTTTGTTGACGTGAATCTTGTCTTCAGGGATCATAAGTAAACAACTAACTTATCAGCGATCACCATAGGGACTGAACAGACTCAGCGATATGGTGAACAGTGTTCGCTGAATGTTTAATCTAAAAGTGCGAGAGTTCCTATCAGCAGTACTGTAAGATCTTAGTACTTATCAGCGATAGTGAAACTCTGATACATATTATTTACTTACAATTTTCACTAAGTATTTAAGATAGGGTCATTATCAAATCACTGAGGGTTTGGATCAACAATCTCCCCCTATTTGATTATGACATAGCAACAGAGAAAGTTGCTATTTAATGAAAACATAAGGTTAAAAAGAACTCATAAAATATTTGTCCCTTTTACTGTTTTCTGGGATCTTTTCAGTACTGATGGAGTAAAGTACATTCGCTGAAATCTTTCTTTAAATCTTTGAATCAGGTTACAATATGAATGAGAAAGATTACAAGTACAAGCGAAATAAATTACAAGTACTGAAGGATGACTGATACAATAGAGAAAATGGTGATTGTTGTCAGCCTTCAAAGGGTTCTTCCTTAATGAGAAGTTCATCAAGGGTTGTCTTTTCAGTTGGAATCATCCAGTCAGGAACCTTTTCTCCTTTATTCTTTAGCTTCAGAGCAGCTTCAAAAATCAAGGGTTTTAGGTGTCGTGCCTGAATGTCTTTTCTGAAGTCGCACCAGTAGATGAGATCTTTGAGCTGTTCGATTGGAGTGATTGGAAGCTCAGCGATCCGTTGAAAGCATTTACGTCCGTCGTAGTCAAGAAAGAATATTCCATAAGGATTACTGATGACTTTACCAGGGACGAAAAGTTCACATGGTGGCAAAGAGACATCAAGGGCAGATAGATCAGGATCAGGACCAAGTACTTCAGCGCGAGAGAAACCAATTCCAGTTTCATTTCGTATGACAGGACCTGAGTTTGAATCTTGACGTTTCTTCCTTGGAGAGTCCTTTTTTCTTTTCGGCTTTAGATCAGGGACAGGAGGAATATCCACACAAGAAGATATCAAATCGATCTGTCTGTTTATCAGCTTTTCGAAATGATCCTTGTACTTAGATTTTGACGGTTGGATAGCTAACCTCATCTCCAGCCATTCAGAGAGACCATACCTTTTTACAGTGTCAGCACGAAAGGTTTCAGATGAGTCATCTTCTCTGAACAGTTTGATGTCAACAATAGGTACTCCGACGGAGGTTCTTCCAGAGATGAATACTTTGTTGATCTTCGCTGGACGATATCTGAAGTGGATTTTCTCTTTACACCAGATCAGGGTGGTCTGAGAAACTTCAGCTTTCTTTTCCACGATCTTCTGGGCTTGTTCCCAAAGCTTTCGTTGGATTTGAATGGGAATACGCTTCAGCTTGGGGTCTTTGACAGATTCTTGAGTGAGCTTGATGGCGTATTCTCTGTCTTTATCTTCAGCTTCCTTCCTTTCAGCGATGAGGCGTTCAGCTCTGAGATGATCTTGGTATTCAGCTTTTGAAATTCTGAACTTAGGAGGAACTGAAGGTAGTTGATCGCGCCTTAGGATGATTCGCTGATCCTCGAATCGCTTTATCATTTCTTCTCTCCTCTTTTGATCTTCTTCACTCAGCCTTTGAGCAACTGAGGAAGGTCTGTTTCTGTGCGAGAGAGGTTGTTCTTCTGGTTCATCAGTCTCAGAGATTAAATCTAAGACTGGGATTATGTCTTCAGCGTTAGCTGGAATTATTGGTGAAGTCGCAACAGATCTTTCAGCGATATCCTTAAACAGGGGAGAGGACTAGCTGAAATGCAGCGATCTTACAAATAAGAACTGGGTAGAAGAACTTGGGTAGAAAAGATAGAAAAAAATGTGGATGTGTATGGTGTTTGTGGAATGGATAACTGATTTTTCATAGATGATCAGGGAAGGAAAGATAAGTTTAGTGTACCTGACAAATCGGCTTTGCAAGTAGGATCGCCAGATTATCATCTTCAGCGATGCCTTTGTCTTTGCTTTTCTCAGCGCCAGAGGCTGAGTGCTTTGTCTTTGTCTTCTCCCCTGAAGGTTCTTTTATTGAAATACCTTTAAGAGCTTTGGTTCGAGGAGCAGGTTTGACAACAAAGAAATCATCGTCATCTTCATCATCATCATCATCGTTCCTTGAAGAGGAGGATGGTTCAGCTTCAGGGATGTCGAAGTCTTCGTCTTCTTCTGCTTCAGATTCCTCAGCATCTTCATCGAGTTGCTCCCCCTCAGATATAGAGGCGAGGTTCTCGGTTCCCTCAGGGTTTTCATCTCCCTGAGGTCCAGTAATCCGATCTTCATTACCCTCTCCCCTGATAGATTCATCATGGGAAAGGTCTTCAGCGCTCTTCTTCTGTTCAGCGCTCTTCTCCCCCTCTTTCTCATGATGGGCGGGGGAGGAATGGGTAGATTCAGCATTGGTGTTGTCTCTGTCTTCTGGGCCAGAGATTTTCACACAACCTTCAAGCTTAGCTATTCTGTCTTCTAGGCCAGAAATAGCAGGCGTGATTTTCTTCAGCTCTTGGCGATCCTCTGCGGTGAATGAGTCCAAAACAGGTGCAGGGGCCGGAGCAGGAGCTGGATTATTTGCCTTGTTCACCAGCGTCTCGATCATTGTCTTGACGGAACCAAGGTCGGTCTTCACTGAGCCCAAGTCGGTCTTGACCCCTGACATATCACCTTCTAGTGTACCAACCGATTTCTTCAGCGTTGTAACTTCGCTAGAAATGGTGGAAACTGATGATTTGAGGTTGGTGTAGTCAGTGTAGATGTCGGAGAGCACTTTGGCAAAGTCGGCGAGAGTTTTATCAAGATCTTTGATGTCATCAGAGGAGGCCTTCTTTTCCACCACAGTAGTCAGCTTCGTCAGATTCTCTCCAGCGTTTGTTACAGCTGTAGAGTTATTTGATAGACCGGTGGTGAGATCCGTAAGTTTCATCTCCATAGACTTCAGAGACTGGTTGATGTCTCCCAAAAAAGGACCTGTAACATATAAGTACTTGTGAACAAAGGAAAGCTCAGAAGTTTCAGGTTTAGTTACAGTGTTTAAGGTGGGATCTGTACCTGCAGGAGCGTTGACGAACTCATCAAAGTTTCGAGTCCCTCCATAGTGTTCCATATCTCCCTCAAAAGTTCCGTGAGGAATGGAGATCTCTGCAGGTCCTTTCTTCGTCATTTGCTGAGAAGCTTCAACGGCTTCTTGAATGATGGCATCTCCAGTTTTGACTGGAGGAGTGTCCAAAGAAGTAGAGGGAGGAGCGAAGGATAAGAATTGGGGTTGGGGTTCAAGTTCAGCGTTGGATTCGCTGAGAAGTACTTCATCAGTCTTTTGAGAGACTGACGAAGGTTGGGTAGATTCCAAAGTTCTAACCTCAGCGTTTAGGGACGCTGAAGTAGGTTTAGAAGGGATGGCTTGAATTGGTGTGGCAGAGCGTACCACGGAACTTTCCTTCAGCTCTTCAGAATGAGCTGAGGAGTCTTCAGCATGCAACTGCTGGGGTTGCTCCTTGGTTTTCTTGATCCTTTTGGAATCAAGAGGGGTAAGTGATTGTTTCCTTTTCTTAGAAGGAATGGATTTTGTGGCCGGGGTATCAGCGATGGGTATTGTCGCTGAAGGAGCCACAGAAAGCGGAGAGTTAAGAAGAGTGAGAAGAGTAGAGAGACGTACCTCGTTGGCGACAGGCTTGAAGTCGAGAACTTTAGGGCCAATCTGAGAGAGTTTCAGATCACCCTCTTCAGGATAGCTGTCCTTCAGGCCATATTGAAAGATGGCGCTGATGAATCGCGGGTAAGGAACCCATGCTGGTCGGTCAGCGGCAGAATCAACACGTTGAATGAGGTCTTCATAGATGATGGAGGCCCAGTCAATGTTGAGACCTTTCAGCAGTGCGTAACCCATGGCCTGCTGAGGTTGAGCGGCTTGATCAGAAGATCCGGATTTCGCTGTCATGCAGCTGATCAGGTGAGCGAAGATGAAGTTCATCTCGCTGGGCATCTTGGATTTCTTTATCATCGTCAGCTTCTTCTCAGGTAGCTTGTCTCTTCCAGTCTCCCAGATGTAACCCATCGCATCAAGGAAAGCAATGATTTCTTCCCTGTCAGCGTGCTTCTTGTGGTCAGGAAATGGAATGAAAGGATTTTCTGAGGTAGCGTTAGGGAATTTCAGAGCTTTACGGATTATTGCGGGGGTTATCTTGATGGTGCCATACTCAGTATCGCTGAGTATGCAGTCGATGGTTTTAGATGGATCTTTGGCTGAGGGTAGGTTGGTGTGTCTGGCAGAGTACCAGAATTGGGATAATAGACGCTGACTGGCAGGAGGTGTGATTGTCAGTGCTGTGTATATGGGGCTATTCTTCAAAAAAATCACAGCGTCGTCTAGATGGGATACCTGCTTCCGAGGAGGAAACTCGAGAAGCGCTGAAAGGTTGTTTGCCTTTGTCCAGTCTAGTTGATCCAGCTCAAACTTAACCTGAGGAGCTTTGGTGATTTCCAGTTCCTCAGAATCACTAGAGATGGACTCAGCGGTAACATTCAGCTTTGAAGTTGCCATTTCACTGTATTATCAGTTCAACCAAAGATGTTAACAAATAAGAAATATCTTAATGTGGAAAGAGAATTTCCATTGAGATTTTTCGAATTTTGTCCATTTCATTCAGACAAAAAAGTCTTAATGAAGATTAGGGTTTTTCTTTTTTTTTAAAAAAAAAAACGAATATAACACCTATAAGCCTTGTATTCCAGTTTTTTTTTTAAAAAAATGGATACGAAAGAAGAACAAGTTTAAGACTTTAGATTTAAAACTTGAAGAACAACCATGAAATGGTTGTGTTTATAAAACCATGAAAGAAAATGATTTTATTTTTGAGTTCTTTTGTTTGATCTTGTGTAAAACAATGATAAGATCGAAAACAAGTTATTTGCATTTGATAAAAGATAAGAACATATTGACCTTGAGTTTGATGAAGAAGATGATGAACAGTTCTTGAAGATCGAGAGCACAAAATGCAACAGTGTTCTTTTCTTGCGGAGAAAGATTGATTCGCATAAAAGACAAATATAAACTTTGAGAGAGTTTATATAGGAAGAGAGTAGAGAGAGAAAAACTTGAGCGGGAAAGTTTTTCATCATGACACGGACACGTGTTTGCATTTGATTGGATAGACAACGAAACGTGCAAACGTGTGTCAGAAAAAGAAACGTGCCTGGTGTTATCCGTTGCAATGACGTCACAACTGTCCTTTCACATTCTTTCGTTGTCTCTGAGGTTTTGAAAGAAAAACTCAGGGACTCTTTGGAAAATATGAAGCACTGAATAGAAATCTCAGTGAGGGTTTTAAGAAATTTCAAAATATCGCTGTTAAGGAAGAGATATTCAGCGATGTAAGAATTTGAAATCTTGCATTTTCATGCGTTTTGTCAGAGAGAGAAAACATACCTTGATATCAGTTTAACCCAATTTATTCAGAGAGAAGATGATGAAATGGATTGTACTAGTTTATTTTATCCAGAGCCTATACAAGAATGTATAAACGTATCGCTGATTAAATGTGAACCGCTGAAGATTTATCCTTCAAAGTTCAGCATTCCAAGCTCGCTGATGAGAAAGTTGAATCTTGTCTCATCAAGAGGTTTGGTAAACAAATCAGCTAACTGATAATCAATTGGGATAAAATGAAGTTCTATATCACCATTCATCACATGATCTCTGATAAAATGATATCTGATTTCTATGTGTTTTGTCTTTGAGTGTAGCACTGGATTGTTTGCTATAGCGATGGCACTTGTGCTGTCGCAATAGATTGGAATTTTGGAGAGCTGAAGATCATAGTCTAGTAGTTGATTTCTCATCCACAAGACTTGAGAACAGCAGCTTCCAGCGGCTACATACTCAGCTTCAGCTGTGGAAGTGGACACCGAGTTTTGCTTCTTACTTGTCCAACTTACCAGCTTTCCACCCAGGAGCTGACATCCTCCTGTGGTGCTTTTCCTATCCATTTTGCAACCTGCAAAATCACTGTCTGAATAGGCGGTTAGATCGAATCCTGAATCTTTGGGATACCAAAGACCTAGATTCGCTGTACCCTTAAGATATCGAAAGATTCGCTTTACAGCTTTCATATGAGATATCTTAGGTTCAGCTTGATATCGTGCGCACAGACATGTTGCAAACATAATATCGGGTCGGCTAGCTGTAAGATACAGTAGTGAGCCGATCATCCCACGGTACAGCGTGACATTGACAGGAACACCCTTTGTGTCCTTATCAAGTATCAGCGGTGGTGCCATAGGGGTTTTCATAGCTGAACTTTCAGTTAAGTCGAATTTTTTTCAGCATATCTTTAACATACTTTCCCTGATTTATAAAAGTTCCTTTTTCAGTTTGCTTAATCTGAAGACCAAGGAAATATGTTAGTTCACCCATCATACTCATTCTATACTCATCTTTCATTCTATCAGCGAAACGAGTACAAAGCTCAGGGTTAGTAGAACCAAATATAATGTCATCAACATATATTTGAACTAAAATGATATGACCTTTTATTTTTCTAAAAAACAAAGTTTTGTCAATCTTACCTCTCTCAAATTTTTCAAGGTGGAGATACGTAGAAAGAGTGTCATACCATGCACGAGGAGCTTGCTTCAAGCCATAAAGTGCCTTATCCAGCTTATAAACATAACCTGGACGCTTAGGATCTGAGAATCCTGGAGGTTGTTCCACATAAACTTCTTCATTCAGCTTTCCATTTAGAAACGCTGACTTAACATCCATTTGATGTACAGTGAAGTTTTTGTGTACAGCATATGCTAAGAAAAGACGAATAGATTCAAGTCTTGCTACAGGAGCAAAGGTTTCGTCATAATCTATACCTTCCTCTTGTCTGTATCCCTGAGCAACAAGACGAGCTTTGTTGCGAGTTACAGTACCATGTTCGTCCAACTTGTTTCGATAGACCCACTTAGTGCCTATCACTGTTTTGTCAGTTGGTCTCCGAACAAGTTTCCAAACTTTGTTTCTTTCGAATTCAGTCAGCTCTTCTTGCATAGCGCTGACCCAGTTTGGATCTCTGAGGGCATCATCTATTTTCTTTGGTTCAGTTAGAGAAATAAAGTTAACAAATAAACAAATATTACCTGCACTTCTACGAGTCTGAATACCAGCGTTGGGATCACCAAGAATTTGATCGATTGGGTGATTTACAGTCCATCGCTGAGCCGGAGCATGCGTCGCTGACGCAGTCTGAACTGGAGAAACTGAAGATGAGGCTTCAGCTACTTCTGGATAATCAGCTAAGAGAGGAATGCTTGCATTTGTCACTTCATTCACTGATTGCTGAGAAATAGATGGAATTTCTGAGACATTTGGATCAACTGCGGGTATAGTGTTTATAGGAACAGCTGAGACCCAAGATGTTTCAGCTTCACTATTCTGCATATTGGGAATGATAGTAGGACCATCATTTTCAGTTGTATGAGTATGAGTAGTGGGAACATCTTCTGAATCACCAAGATGAGAAAACATCCATTGATTCAGTTCTTCTGTATCAGCGTTCGGTTTAGAGTTCGCTGAACGGGATTCGTCAAACGTGACGTGAATAGTTTCTTCTACAGTTTGTCTTCTTCGGTTGAAGACTCTGAAGGCTTTGGAAACTGAGGAGTATCCAAGAAAGATTCCATCATCAGCCTTAAGATCAAACTTTCCAAGGGCATCTCTGTTGTTCAGTATGAAACACTGACAACCAAAGATGTGAAGAAAGCTGATTGAAGGCTTTCTCCCATGAAAGAGTTCATAGGCTGTCTTTTTGAATCTTTTGACTATCAGCGACTTGTTTTGCGTAAAACAAGCCGTGTTGACAGCTTCTGCCCAAAACTGAGTAGGCAGGTGAGAATCGCTGAGCATTGAACGTGCAACTTCAATAATTGTTCTATTTCTTCTTTCAGCGACTCCGTTTTGTTGTGGTGTTTTCACTGACGAAAAGTTATGAGAAATACCCTTGCTCTCAAGGAAGGAATCAAGAGAACTGTTTTTGAATTCAGTTCCATGATCACTCCTTATTGAGCGAACAGTCATATTGTTCAGAGTTTCCATCTTCCGAACAAAGGTGATGAGTTCTTCAGGGGTGTCACTCTTAGAACGGAGAAACATTACCCATGTATAACGAGAGAATTCATCAACTATGACCAGCGTATATTTCTTTCCAGCGATGGATTGTTTGTTAACGGGGCCAAACAAATCCATATGGAGTAGTTGAAGAGGAGATGACACTGAGGAAACTTGCTTGGACTTAAAGCTTGCCTTGGTCTGCTTCCCTTTTTCACACACTGAACATAAGGATTCTTTGGCGTATGAATGTTGAGGTAGACCAGTGACTAACTCTTTGGATGAAAGAGTATTCAGTGTCTTGAAGTTGAGATGTGAGAGTCTCTTGTGCCATAGCCAGTTGACATCAGAAGATGCCTTTGAGAAGAAACAGGAGTTCTCAGTGGTTGTTGAGTCCATGTTTATAACGTAAACATTTTCCAAACGATAACCGCTGAGAGCTATCTTCTCCTTTTTGTCAGAGACAAAGCAGGATTCCTTGGTGAAAATCACTTTGTTATCCATGTCGCAAAGCTGACTGATGCTCAGAAGATTATGCTTCAGCCCTTCAACATATGCGACTCTTCTGAAGGATGTTGTACCATTTGAAAGTACACCATACCCTCGGGTGTGTCCTTTTCCATTTCCACCGAAAGTTACAGAGGGACCCTTCTCTTCCTTGTATTCAGCGAGCAGGCTTTTCTTTCCAGTCATGTGTCTAGAGCATCCGCTATCGAGATACCAGATACCCTTCTTAACCTGCAATACAAAGGAAGATTAGTTTTGCTTGGGTACCCACTTCACCATGTATACGCGTTTGTCAGTGGAAGTGGTTGGAATGGGTTCAGCAGTCTTCGCAGCATTTGAAGATTCAGCTTTGTCTTTCTTCACTTTGGTCAATTTCTTGACCTCAGCGGTATGAGTCACCTTGACCTGACTTGCAACTGGTTTGGTCTTCTTTGGTGCTATCTTCACCTTAGCTATCTTATCAGCTTTGGTGGCTGTGGGACACTTACTTGCAATATGATCGGTAAGTCCACAGTGATAACATTTCCTATAACTAAAATTAGTTCTAGGACCACTTGTGTGCTGAGCTTTTAATTTGGAATTAGAAGTGCCAGCACCAAGTACACTATTGGTTTTTGAAATAGGACGAACATTCAGTTCTTCAGATTTCTTACCAAGGACATCTACTCTGAGTCTAGGAGTAGGTCGCTGAACTGATCCAGAGGTCTGATTTCTAGAACCAGATGAATGAATCACTAAGGCTTTGGAAGCATTCAGCTTAGGTACTAAAGTACCCTTATGAGGATTTTGATAAATTACAATTCCTTTACCTTTATCTTTAGAGACAGAGGTAGGTTTTGAATAAACCATTTTCTCCTTACCTTTTGAGGAGGTAGGAGTTTCCTCAGGGATTGGTGTAATCGACGAGGAGTACTGAGATGAAGAAGTGTCAGCTACTGAGGATACGAACGTTCCAAATTTAAGCATTGAACGTTTAGTGGTTGGTATTGGAGTATCATATTTATAACCCAGACCACGTTTATCACTCAGAGGAATCTGAGCCTTAATTATCTCAGTGATCTTTGTTGAAGAATTACACCATCCTTCAACAGTAGCTTGTTCAGCTTTTAATGCAGCGATAGCTTCCGCTCGTTCAATTTTGACTAGCTGATTTAAATGGACTTGATCTTTAAAATCTTCTTCAAATTTAGAAAGCTTTTCTATTTGAAGGTGGCAATTTTTAAGCTTTTCAGCGAGATCAAGATTTTGGTTTTCAACCACAGCTTTGCCGTTCATGGCTTCGTATAAGCTTCTAGTCAGTAGTTCGATTTTACGGAGACTATCAGCTTCATCAATATTTACAATATTGGTAAAGAAGGAAGGTGATACCTGAATGGCAGATGTTGAAGTGGAGGGTATGTCTGAACTTTCTTCCTCTTCTTCAATCTTGGCCATGAGACATTGATTTGCTTCATCATCTTCAGAATCAGATGATGAGGCTTCTTCATCAGAAGCAGCCCAATCATAGTCAGCCATTAGGCCTTTTCCCTTCTTCTTAAAGCTTTTCAGCTTTGCATACTTCTCCTTCAGCTTTAAGTATTTGTCGTCTTTATTCCTTGGAACAAAGGATTTCTTTGTAAAGGCTGAAGGTCTCATGATTTTCTTTGACCTGCACTCGTTAGCGAAATGACCTGTCTTTTCGCAGTTAAAACAAGTAGCAGTAGCCTTATCAACAAAAGCTGATGACTTAGGCTTGTCAGCTATAGAAAGAGTTTTGTTCTTTCTAAACATTTTCTTCTTGGCGAATCTCCTGAACTTTTTAGTTAGGAGAGCCAAGGATTCATCATCTGAAGAATCAGAATCTGATGATCTTTCAGAGTTACTTTCTAACTCAGTGATAGTGACCACGGGTCGCTGAGTAGAAGGTTCCTCTGAGATTAAAGCAACAGGGGTGCTTTTGGAATCTTTTACAAGATTCTTCTTAAGATGGCTAGATTGCTCATGATTCAGCAATGTGCCATATAAGGTAGCGAGTGTCATTGATCTTAGATCTTTTGACAGCTTGAGACACATGGAATAATTGTCCCAGCTTTCAGGTAAACATTCTAAAAACTTTGTCAGAACTTCAAAGTTAGAATATTCCTTACCAACCGTTTTAAGATCTATAATTAAGCAGTTAAAACGTTGATGTACTTCAGAGAGAGTTTCATTCTTACCAGAGATGAAACTTTCGTATTGTCTTACCAGGTTGATCTTTCTTGAATCCTGGACTTCAGACGTTCCTTCATACTGAACACATATTGTGTCCCACATGGCCTTCGAGGATTTCAGGTTCATGACGGAATGGTAGACTTCGTCAGGAAGGGCCATGGATAGTATGGATCTGGCTTTTGTATCTATAGCCACTTTCTTCTTGTCTTCATCGGTCCAATGATGGATTTCCTTTGGAATCAGCCTTTCTGGAATAGCAGCTCTAGTTGCAGTGGCTGGAACGGCAGGATCAATCGTTACAGGGATGTGTGGACCGTTTTCAAGATAGTAAGGTATAGTAGGGTCTACACCTTCTAAGAAGAGTGTCATCCTATTTTTCCATAAGTTGAAGTTGTCTCTGGAAAATCTAGGGGGTTTTGCAAGAGAACCATTGTCGATATAGTGAGTGTTTGTGTTTGAGTTGGCCATTTTCAGATAATAGCAAGGAAGAGAAAATATCTTAGATTAGATCTTGTTTATGAGATTAAACAAATCTGCTCTGATACCACTTGTTGGTCCCGAAAGGCTTAAACAAGTTTGTAGAAGGGGGGGGGGGGGGGGTTGAATACAAACACACTATTTTACTTTTCTAAATTGTTTATTGATAAATCATTAACAATTTACAGCTTGTTGCGGAAACAAGATTAAGGATAAACCTAAATCTAAACAAGTTGGAACACTAAGGTTTTCTTGCACTAAGAAAGATAAGGAGATTACTAATAAAATCCTATCTTGAGAGATTTGAACTTGTCCAGAGTTAGCAAGTTACTTCAAATGAAGTGAGTTCATCTCTTTATATACTGCATGCATTTAATGCAATCCAGTATATACTTTACACGTGTCATTAGCGGATTGGTTGCATTTCATTGACCTTTGATGACAACCTTAGTAGCCGCATGAATGAATAGTGTAGTATCAGAGTGGTTGTACGATTTCAGATTTTCGGAGGTTCTTTTCTGACATTTCGTACGGTGGCGTGCAAGGGAGGTTAAGACAAAAGTACTTTGTACGGAGGACTTCATGATCAGCTTTCGTTGATTCAGCGATTATCATTTACTATTCAGCAGATGATAAAGTTCAGCGATAGCTGAAGTCTTGTACTTGATACTTCACGTTGAGTGGACAAATCTGAGTCTTCGCTGATCCGCATCAGTTCATTAGGAGACTTGTCGCTGGTTCTTGAGCTTGATCTTCGACTTCAACGTAGAACCTTTGTTGACGTGAATCTTGTCTTCAGGGATCATAAGTAAACAACTAACTTATCAGCGATCACCATAGGGACTGAACAGACTCAGCGATATGGTGAACAGTGTTCGCTGAATGTTTAATCTAAAAGTGCGAGAGTTCCTATCAGCAGTACTGTAAGATCTTAGTACTTATCAGCGATAGTGAAACTCTGATACATATTATTTACTTACAATTTTCACTAAGTATTTAAGATAGGGTCATTATCAAATCACTGAGGGTTTGGATCAACAGTATCATTCAGGATGAATAATACAACATTCAGGGTGAACAATAGACGATTCCTGATGAATAATACATGAATCGTGAATTCATGTATTATTCATCCTGAATATTGTATTATTCAACATGAATAGTGAATGAACGTTCACCTTTGTTATTCATACTGAATGTGACACCCGGGGACGTACATACATATTCATAATGAATATATAATTTATATATATATATATATATATATAGTATTTCACGTAAAAACGATTAAAACACTAAAAAAACTATATCAAGATGGATGTCATATCGAAGAGCACGAAATTCTCGTTTTTTTTGATATAATTTGTTTGATTAAAATATTAGTAATTTTTAAGATAACTTATTTTAAACTTTAAGGAGGTAAAAGTTTTTTAATTAAAAAAGAAAATAAAAAGTCAAATAATGTAGGCGCTATTTAAATTTCCAGATGTGCCCCTAATCACTTCTTAATTAAAATTAATCTTATTATGTTTTAACCATTGATTAGTTTTCTAAATTTTGATCAATGGCTAAAATTGGTCCTCACGTGCACAATGAAAAATGAGTTTTCATTTGAACCCACACCTATATATATATATATATTGTATTATAAAAATTTGATTTCGGTTATTCTTGAAAATTTAAGCACTATAAGATTTAATGATTTAATGCCTGATGTACAAGATTGAAAACATCATCAACTCCCACTTCCAGAAATCTATCGACTTATTCCTTCCCTCAACCTTCTCTAATTAATTTTTCATTTTCATCCATGCATCCCTCACCATTCATATAATCTACACATTTCTCAAGTTTCAGGAAATTTTCTTCCGTATCAAGTTGCACAGAAAATGGAAGTTATTCGTAGTGACCAATCATAAATCTAAACTTCCACAAACCTAAAAAGACCGGTAATCTGACCGCAAGTGTACGAGTCGAATCAAGTAATACGTACTTGGAAGTACAAGTATCGAACCAAGGGAACTAGGGACTGACTATCACAATTACTATATTCACTATTAATTGGACGGTCCAAAATGTGAGTTGTTGGAATTTAGAATAATTAACCGCTAATAAATAAATAAGGAATGGAACAATAAACGACTTAAGGAGACTTTTTATGGATAAATAAGTTGAGGTTTCGAAATGCTATGCTTTTTACTAATGAGCACTTTACTCAAACTAATTACCGGTTATTCCCTTTTATGAATACCCAATATCTAAAATCACAATTGTTCTTTCTCAAGCAACAACAGATTTTATTTTGAAACCACAAATTTTATCTCTCGATCTCAACCTATGAAATCAAAACACATTAAAATCAAGCTTTTAACGGGACTAAGGTTTACTTGGTATATCTTTATCCAATTTCTCACCTTAGGCGTGTAATTCTAGTTCTAGTTAACAATTAACTCTCTCGAACTTAATTGATAACAAATAAAGCATATGTAAGTTAATCAGACTCACAAAAGCATTAAAACTCAAATCACATGCTTCAATAACTAGGAAAACTGATAAAAATCTAGAGTTACGTGTCCATATGTTTAAACAGAAATAAAACCAACTCCAACATCTAAAGATTAGTTCATATTGGGGGTATTAACAAACAAAGCAATAGATGAATTCATAAATCTAAGAAGAAGTTCTCTCCAAAAATCTATGATTGTAAAAACTCCCGTTGATGTGTAATACCCACAATGATCGGCAAGAAATCAATGTATAAATGGCTTCCCAATCGTCTCTTTGCTTCAAATCGATGTTTGTTGATGATAAGAATCGCTCCCCAAAGTCGCTTGGTCGCTCTCTCCTTCCAAAATTAAATAATCAATGAAAACCCTAGAAAAATATGCTTTAAAAATGTGCAGCACCGTCAAGTTAGTTGTGAAGTTAGTTGCAGTTAAGCCAACTAACTTCAAACTAGCTATGATTTCAGCTAGGGGTGAGCGTAACTGGGTACCCGACTAAATTTGTAACATCCCAAAAATACAACAGGACATGCATAACATTAAATCATAACATTTACAAATCTGGGTCCCAAAATCTCATTACATTATTCTAAAACAGAGGTTGGCGGAAACAACCTATACACAACTGAGAACAACGACTACTACAAGTGGCACCGACACTGTCTCTAACTGCATCTGTACACTATCCTACGCTTGCTCACTTACCTGACCCTCCTACTACATGCTTACCTGAAAAGGGTTTTAGTTTTGAAAAGCGAGGGTTAGACCATGAGGTCTAGTGAGTTCCCTCCATAAACAGTGTACATCAACATTATAAAAATCATTTTATAATACTCGTAACACTTTCCACATAGGCATCAAACATGGTACTGCACAGTGTTTAAGGATCACTTCGTTAACCGCGATCGGGGCCCCAGCAGACTCCCCTCTCGCCTCATATCGGGGCCCAAACAGACTCCCCTCTATCCGAGTAGGAAGGAAACGAATTCCTTCCTACAAGCTAGTTACATATCTAAGTAGGAAGGAAATGAATTCCCTCCTACAAGCTCATCACATCGGCCCAAGGGATCATCGGATCCCGAGGTGCTCAGATCCCACTGTGCAAACCAACTTCACACAGCATACACATAGCATAACGTAAATCATAAGCGTGAAATCTTTGCACATCATTTCATATTACTAAAAGCCGTCTTTCAAAATAAAACGTACATTTCATGGAGAACATGCGTAACAGTTGTAAAACAGTTCATGCTCGTAAACGGACCATAATCAGAAAAACATTTAACTTTCATTTAAGTAAAATCATGTAAAATAACATGGCATTTCCATACAATCGCTTTCTTTGGAAAACACGTAAAATCACGTATTTTAGTTAGAAAAACTCACCTGGTGCGCTTACTTTCCTTTCCTACTCTGTTCCTGACTTCCAATCGGTTTACCTGAGAAATGGATGAAACACACTGCTCAGATCCTAAAACCAACTATCCGGACACCATCCGGTAACCTGTATACTTATCAGGTGATTCAACTTACCAGAACTACCTCTTACCGGATCATTCATCTTACCGAAACTCTACACTTACCGGGTCATTCGACTTACCAGAAACTACACTTACCGGGTCATTCAACTTACCGGAAACTACACTTACCGGGTCATTCAACTTACCGGAAACTACACTTACCGGGTCATTGAACTTTTCGGAAACTACCGGGTTCTCTCCCGGTAACCTTCGTCACAAGGTACTTACCGGGTACGGCGGCTGTGTGATTTTGAGCACGAAAAATCCTTGCTAAGGGCCTTAAATCGAAGCATTAAAGCGACAAAACCACAACAAAACATTTGGAGTCCGTTCCTTACAACTCTTTGCTATACAAAAGTGAATTAAGGGTGTTTAATCATTCCTTTAGGGCATTATTTCCCACTTTTACTAAAACTCCCAAAAACCAAACTCAGCAACAAATCAAAGTAAGGATTGGGATTACCTGATATGAATCAATGTGGAATCATCCTCCAATTCTAGTTCCTCTTCAAATTCGTAAGTTGGTGATGCTCCTTCTAAATATGCACTTGATTCCCAAGAACTCCTTTCTCTTCTCTCTATTTCTCTCTTTCTCTTCTCTTACTCAGCCAACAACAAGCCAAAAGAAATGCTCACCTAGGGTTTTGGCACCCATTTATATCTTTCACAAATTGCACAAAAGCCCCTTAACTTAACTTTAAATTCTTAGACTTTAGCCACTAAACTTTCAATACAAACTAGAAATTCGGGTTATTACAACACTCCCCCCTTAAAAGAACTCCGTCCCCGGAATTCCTATTTGAAAAGATGCGGGTATCATGCCCACACCACAACTGACACTTACCCAAGGTAATGCCACTTCTGACTCAGTCAACCACCTCATTAAATTCGAAACATGGAACATTTGGGGTGCATTCTCTTCAGTTCTTACGGTACTCTAACTCGATCGATTTTGACAATAGAAGATTAAATAAGGCTTCTCATGCGTCTTTACTTCCTCTAACGAGGAACTTGGCGGAATCCCCCGCTACAACACGAGATTCATTTACTAAGAAACAATCACTCAGTAGACAGCTTGGCACAAGGCCAACCCTGTACATCCCGACAACTCACAACCCCGAGTTCCTTCATCGTAATACAAGCAATCCTAGATTACTTCTCCCAAACAACAATCGTCTATGCATATAACATTTCCCTTTCTCGGGCCACCTCGACCACAGTTCGTCACCCATCTCTCACATCCTTACCACTTCACCATTCCATACTTATATGTAACTAAGAGTAGGACCCTCCAAACCTATCGTTGAAGTGTTCACCTATTCGAATTAAACTCATCCTGCAACACATCAATTCCTCGCTGATTGCCACGTTCGTTCAGTCATAAAAGAAAACATAACTCTGGTTATCCTCACTCAACTGGGAGGAGTAACCATGGTCACACCATACTATTCTCACTAGCTTAATCACTGCACGACCAATTCATTTAAACAATTCTCACAAAGTCACTAACTTAACTCATTCAGTTGTCTTATCCACTTCTTTTCTGCACAAAATCATACACAGTTCCCTTCCTCGCTACTCTTTCCAAAGTTCGCACACTTATCAATGACAATCTACACAACACTGCACCTTTCGGCATTACCGTCAAGCCTACTACTTCCAATTTACTCACTTATTCCAACGTACTATCTTCACCTCCCCACGTTAGCGCGGAGCACTGCCCACCAACATTACTCGCCCCTCTCTTCCGGCAATTCCTAAGCTGAAAATACTTTCTCATTACTATACATAACCAAACGGTTGCACTAAAATTTTAACTTAAGGCTTTCGACCAAATCACCTCGAACTGACACCAGTGTTTGCTGTTACTACACATTCTTTGATCTTCAACTATTACCTTCTCAGACAACTCTTTCACACATAAGAAGCAACCCACATTCTTTAAGAATTTCACATCTACCACACCACATTTTGACTAACACACCCACCATCTTCTTTAAACTTCCAATGATCCCAAAATGTACCTACTTAGCGACTCTTACAACCAAAAACACTTGGTTTTTCCTTTGGGTAACCACCCACCACCACTCCGTCACGCTATCCCGAACATAATCATATCACAACGTCAACTTACACCCTACGTGCTCCAACAACCTGTTTAACAAATCGCACACCTCATCCGAGCCCCCAAAAAGGCTTATATCTGATGCTTCCTCTCTCTCTAACCTCCCATCACTACGACACTAGCTAGCACATTTAGCTTGACAAATACTGTCACTACACATCCGTACACTCTTTGCCCAACGTCACACTGCAGACCAGATCTCTCATGGTCATTCACATAATTCAAACTTGCCTTCATATCCTCCCGTATACATAATCGAGTCCATCTCACTACTTTGTGCTTTCTCAACTCTAGTTGAACTACAACTCACGAGTTCCCAATTAGCTCAAGCACCAACGTTCTTGCTAGCTCTTTATGATCCGAGCCCTTACATAAGCAGGGCATAGTCCCTTACTGAACGATAAATTCTACACACTCGCTTCGCTCACGCTACATACCTTATCCTTCTACGACCATGCCTTGTGGATAGAACGCTTATTCAAAACAATAGCCTCTCATCCTCTTAACACCCCTACAAGGTGCTCTATCAACTTTCAACCTTCTGGTTCAAGTCTTCGGCCTCGGCCGCCTTACACAACTGTCGACTTCTACAACAACATACAACCTGTAACTACTTTCTTAACTTATTCTTAAACAAAGGTTCCTTACTGAACCTAATCCTTCCAACACATCATAATCAACTTCATAATTCGTCGCCCTTATTTCAAAACTTACTCATGTAACATCAATATTACAAGCTCACTTCAAAACTCATATTCCACATCGTGGATTTTTCATTTCTGCCTCACAACACTACTCATAACGAGTTGCTAAAATCACCTTGATGACTTCTAGTCCTTCCCCCGGACACCATCGTCCCTCGGAAACTGTATTCCCAGTTACCGAGCAAAGGTACAGACCCTCATACCCCCGACACTATAATCCATTCCTGACTCTTCCACTGTCCAACTCTCCTCTTGAACACATATACCAACACTACATACGTTCTCCCCTGACTTGTCCAACACCTCTCTACTCTCGGAGTTCTTCCTTAGCTTAAAATGTAATACTCTACGACCTAGTGGGTTTCATAGCCTTCATGCATGACAATACAGTAAATAAATCTTTTCGCATAATTCATCATTTAAAATAAACAACATTTGGAACCACTTGGGTACACATGACCCCATCACTCTTATAACTTTGATGCCCTGCACAACGATTCGAGAATCGTTTGCATGCATCTTCCCGTGAACCTTGATCTTACTCAATATGAACGATTCTATTACAACAGTAATACATTGAATGAAAATCCTTTCATACGACACAATTCTGAAAGAAATTACCGACACCAAGTAAACCAGTCGGTTCTCACACTCTTTTATATGATATCAATAGGTCAAAACTCATTTTGATTGTAAAAGTTTTGCTGGCAAATGTTTTCTCGACCTTTTTGTAACAATTTAACTTGTCATGAAAAGTGTGAAATACTTTGTAAATCGTTAATCTCAAAATTTTATTGTGCAAAGTGAATGAAATCACCTTTTCTTTAAACATACGCTTGCACATTCTGGCTCATTTTCGATCGAAATTGATATTTACACATTTAACTTAAATCGTGAAAATTTCATGTTACATATAAGAACGCTATGCATGAAACTCTACTTGCACTTGAAGGCTACTCACCCTAACAAGGTCAGCCGCTTTACTCACGCAACTTATCCTTGACACTCTACCTTCCACCAATGGTCGCCCACTCGGTCATGCAATAACTTGCTGTACATGCGTTCCACATCTCACTTACTCAACCATTTCACACTATTTTCGCTTTGATCAACTATCTCACTTTCTACTTCTACCTGCTTTCAATTCACTATAGTTATCTTATTTCATTTATCTTGCCATTGAAAAACTCGACTAAGAAGTCAAGGATCCATTGATACTTTCAAGGTTTTGACACTGTCCTTCCTTACCCTCCCGACCGATCTATCCCATGATTCCTAGAACTGGGACTCTCCCGAAACAGGAGTCTTACTCAAACTCAACATCCATCCTCTTCGAATCTACGAAGAGCTACCTCTAGATGACTCATGACTTTCTATACAACATTTCTTCTCTTCGCTGTATACATACATCACATCATATATGATTCCTCATGATACTTCCCAAGCAAGAGAGCTCGGTCTATCCCTCAGGGATCTTGCTGACCTTCTAGATTAATGGAACACGACATATAAACTAGCTTAAGACTACAACTTCGGAATAATAAGGTAGGTCAAGCACATACATGTACCTGTAAGTTCGCAATTACACTGGCCAGCTAAAATCCCAAACTTACCTTACATGACTGTCCTCGGTACCCTATTAGTCCTATATCTACTATAGTGCCCTCCTAACGCATTTTCCCATATCTACAATAGTGCCTTCCTAACGCATTTCCTGATTCTCAGTTGTGATTTCTACTCCAAAGTTTAAGTTTAGCCCCATCCGGTCACCTAAATCCCTTAAACTATGGCTCTGATACCATTTGTAACATCCCAAAAATACAACAGGACATGCATAGCATTAAATCATAACATTTACAAATCTGGGTCCCAAAATCTCATTACATTATTCTAAGACAGAGGTTGGCGGAAACAACCTATACACAACTGAGAACAACGACTACTACAAGTGGCACCGGCATTGTCTCTAACTGCATCTGTACTCTATCCTGCGCTTGCTCACTTACCGGAGCCTCCTACTACATGCTTACCTGAAAAGGGTTTTAGTTTTGAAAAGAGAGGGTTAGACCATGAGGTCTAGTGAGTTCCCTCCATAAACAGTGTACATCAACATTATAAAAATCATTTTATAAAACTCTTAACACTTTCCGCATAGGCATCAAACATGGTACTGCACAGTGTTTAAGGATCACATCGTTAACCGCGATCGGGGCCCCAGCAGACTCCCCTCTCGCCTCATATCGGGGCCCAAGCAGACTCCCCTCTATCCGAGTAGGAAGGAAACGAATTCCCTCCTACAAGCTAGTCACATATCCGAGTAGGAAGGAAATGAATTCCAAGGGATCATCGGATCCCGAGGTGCTCAGATCCCACTGTGCAGACCGACTTCACATAGCACACACATAGCATAACGTAAATCATAAGCGTGAAATTCTTGCACATCATTTCATATTACTAAAAGCCGTCTTTCAAAATAAAACGTACATTTCATGGAGAACATGTGTAACAGTTGTAAAACAGTTCATGCTCGTAAACGGACCATAATCAGAAAAATGTTTAACTTTCATTTAAGTAAAATCATGTAAAATAACATGGCATTTCCATACAATCGCTTTCTTTGGAAAACACGTAAAATCATGTATTTTAGTTAGAAAAACTCACCTGGTGCGCTTACTTTCCTTTCCTTCTCTGTTCCTGACTTCCAATCGGTTTACCTGAGAAATGGATGAAACACACTGCTCAGATCCTAAAACCAACTATCCGGACACCATCCGGTAACCTGTATACTTACCGGGTGATTCAACTTACCGGAACTACCTCTTACCGGATCATTCATCTTAACGGAACTCTACACTTAACGGGTCATTCAACATACCGGAAACTTCACTTACCGGGTCATTCAACTTACCGGAAACTACACTTATCGGGTCATTAAACTTACCGGAAACTACACTTACCGGGTCATTCAACTTACCGGAAACTACCGGGTTCTCTCCCGGTAACCTTCGTCACAAGGTACTTACCGGGTACGGCGGCTGTGTGATTTTGAGCACGGAAAATCCTTGCTAAGGGCCTTAAATCGAAGCATTAAAGCGACAAAACCACAACAAAACATTTGGAGTCCGTTCCTTACAACTCTTTGCTATACAAACGTGAATTAAGGGTGTTTAATCATTCCTTTAGGGCATTATTTCCCACTTTTACTAAAACTCCCAAAAACCAAACTCAACAACAAATCAAAGTAAGGATTGGGATTACCTGATATGAATCAATGTGGAATCATCCTCCAATTCCAGTTCCTCTTCAAATTCGTAAATTGGTGATGCTTCTTCTAAATATGCACTTGATTCCCAAGAACTCCTTTCTCTTCTCTCTATTTCTCTCCTTCTCTTCTCTTACTCAGCCACCAACAAGCCAAAAGAAATGCTCACCTAGGGTTTTGGCACCCATTTATATCTTTCACAAATTGCACAAAAGCCCCTTAACTTAACTTTAAATTCTTAGACTTTAGCCACTAAACTTTCAATACAAACTAGAAATTCGGGTTATTACAAAATTTCATGGAACCGGAACCGACGGTTCCTAGAATGAAGGAACCGGAACCGCTTACATCGGTTCTCTATATTTTGGAACCGGGACCGGAACCAGAACCGCTTACATCGGTTCTCTGTATTTGGAACCGGTCCCGGAACCGACGATTCCGGTTTCGGGTACCCGCTATTAATTTTTTTCTAATTATTTTAAACATTTCATACAATAAAAATGTAATTTAAGTCTATTGCAAACTATAAAGTACCAACTTAAAGAAATAAACACAACAAATGGTGAAAAATAATCAGTTAAAAACTAATTATTACATGAATAATCTAGAAACCCCGGCGTATTGAGTCTTGACATCAACAAAACGACTTACATAACACATAATGTCCTTACGTCTAGGCGCAACAAATAAAACATTTGGATCAAAATGAATAAAACACCTAATAAAACCTATAACACATCATTAAATATTTAAATATAATATATATATATATATATATATATATATAAATAGTTTTTATTAAAAAAATAGCGGGTACACGCCGTAACGGTAACGGTTCCAAAAAAAGGAGAACCAGAACCGAAACCAGTCCTAATCGGTTCCGTATTTTCAGAACCGGAACCAATCACATTGGTTCCAGAGCGGTTCCGGTTCCAAAGGCAGGTACCCAGTTCCGATGCTCACCCCTAATTTCAGCTCTCAGGTGAGTTGGTCAAGTAACTTCAGTTTCAGCAACTAGCATCAAAGTCACCTCAGTCACTGTTTTGGGCGCACAACTTTTTCTTCAACTTTTCACCCAATTTCTCAACCGAACACTTTTCAAACTCGGATCTTGTGGATTCTCATGATTGATCTTTTTCTCGGAAAAATTTACTTCTCGTGGACTTCCTTGGCTATTTTTTCATGGCATAACATAAATACTAAAACACTCGATTTAAACTATCATAAACTCGTTTTATTTACTTGGAAATAAGCAAGATTACATGGAAATAGGCAAGATTACTTGGAAAATGATATGAAAATAACACAAAAAATCAATGTTATGAACAACCCTAAACCAAGCCTTGTTTGTCCCCAAGCAAATTAGGGTCAATAAAATAAATTAGCTTAAAAACAAGCTGCATTTGTAAAAAGATTACGGCCGTACTTATCGGATAACCATGTTGTCTGTCAAGCAACTAAGAAATATGGGGACGAGACATCGGAAGTTCAGCTTCACGAAAGGTAACAGATTCATAAACATTGAAATTTGAACTAAAAGCAGTGACACCATACCAAATTGTAACCAGGTCACCACACTTTTGGGGAGGATTTCGCCTCAACCCTACCTCACGGGATACACTCTTTACACTCGAACCTAGGCTGTCACACATGTTGTCATGCATTTGGAGTCTATGTACAAAAGTTCACGAGATAATAACATGAGCAACTAATCATGAAAGACGCACAAATGTACAATGAAGTGATCTCAGATAGAATCAAATAACAAGACTAGGACTATTAGTGTAACTTTGTCTATCTCCTTATACTTTCCAAAAGATCATCCAGGTCTTTGTAAGGGTTGTAATGGCGCTAGGCTTTTGCCTAAGAAACGAAGGTAAATTAGATCAAAATCTTTAATGTGACAGTATATGAACAACTAGATTCCATCCCCTGTCTTTCCTGCACCTTTTTACTGTATTTCCACCAAAATTCCCTTGGTTGAATTTGTCAACCTTGCTGCTTTACTTTCTTTTCTGCTTTTTCATCTTGAGCACAACCCTTGCGGCTTTTTTTGCAGCTACTTGACCCATTTGGTTTGTTTTTGCTTTTTCACACCCAAATTTCAGTTTTTTTACCCCACTGATCATATTTGTCGTTTTATTTCCCAACTTTCCTTGTTTCTTTTCTTTCTCCACCCCTTTCCATTATTCCCTACCGGTCGTTCATACCAGACACATTTTCGGATAAGGGTAGGATATTAATTCGGATGGGGGCTGATAAGTGGGTCAAGAATCGAATAATTCATTGTATGGTTGTAGGTGCACACGTAAGAAGGGTAAGCAAGACAAATTTAATTAATATTAACACACAATGCTTGAAATCATCTCTTAAGATCCATAAATTAGATAAGACAGGAATTTCACTAAATATCCCTATGGTCGTCTTTGCTACTTGATACAATATTATTGTGAGAACCTGCTATAATCACGAAAAGGAAATCAGAGTGAGTGTATAAGAGTTGAGTATATAATTCCCTCATAATGAATCGTACGATGTTAGGTTCAAAGTTCTCTCAGGTGGTCTCCACTAATGTCCCAAAGTCATGTGATTCCCTAGTCATGAAACACCCTGAAATTCACAATAAATTTAAACCTTAAATTATCAGAGTTCACCACTATAATTCAAACTTTCATTTACATCAAAGAATTCACGACGAGTTTCAACCTATACAAGTTTATCATAATCATCAGCTAGTCTAATCCCTGATCAATACACAAATCCAAAAGCACCACTCTGGAACTTCTCGGCACTCATCCCTGCTCATCCTTTCCCGAGCTATTACCTGGTAAGAAAAGTTTAATTTGAACGATTAGGCTTACGCGTAGTGAGAACATCCAGTTTTTCCCAAATCAACTCTTTATAAGCTTTAAAACCAAAGTCAAGCAAATCATATAACCCAACCTGATTTGCCACCATTCTTACCGTACACATAACACCCGGGTATCTTACCCGATTACATGAGGATGACAAACACAAAGTAGGTCATAGTCTCATATTCCAGAGCGCCACTACGAATCCCACAGATTCTAGATTATTGATCATGTCAAGAAATTACAATTAGAGCCATGGCTATTTCTTGAAGTGGAAGTAGGAATTACCATTAAGCGCCCGACCTATCCCTTACCTTCCAACAAAAATCGGGAATTACGATTAGCGCCCCGCCTATTCCACGATTTAACATCCTTATACGAAATGGGAATTACCATTAAGCGCCCGACCTATTCCTCATATCAATCAACGGGAATTATGATTAGCGCCACGCCTATTCCACGTGATCACATCATAATACGAAATGAGAATTACCATTAAGCGCCCGACCTATTATTCATTTCAATATCAACGGGAATTACCATTAAGAGCCCGGCCTATTCCACGTTTATCAAGGATACACCGGAATAACAATGATACTTTGCCTATTCCTCTTTTTCAAGGATACACGGGATTAGAAATTATATCTTGCCTATTCCTCCTTTTCAATATATATCTGATTATCAACTCAAAGCACATAACAACTCATCTCATACTATCAATCGAGTTATAAATGTGTTTGCAAATTAAATGATTAAGATCCTTTTTATAATCGAAAACACTTAATCATGAAAAACCTCATACAACAAGTTATCCGAAACAACCTATCCGGTAAACTAATCCGTAATTCAAATCCCAAAAGTAATTCGGTTACAATATTCATTCGGAACACTATTCATCTAGAAACACTATTCACCGGAAAACACTATCCATACCGGAAAACACTATTTATTCCGAAAAACACTATTCATTCCAGAAAACACTATTCATCCAGAAAACACTATTCATCCCGGAAAACACCATTCATACCGGAAAACACTATTCATCCGGATCCTCATCCGGACTCCGGTACCAATCCGGAATATTCATCTTTCGGATTTCACCAATTTACCCAGTTCCACTATTTTTCATCCAGAATTCTGTCAATTGATTTGTATACATTCATACAAATATAAGTACTTTCAATTTACCCAGTTCTTCAAAATCAATTATGCTCCTCAATGATTCCAAAACCTGATGAAATTCAAACCTTATACACACTATCAATCTAAATTAAATAAGATTGGTAAGGATCATCAATTTCTTACCTGATGAAACTTTTCACCAATCTCTTTCTGCCTCTAAACCGACTCCAACAAATGATTTGAGATGATTTCTCACTTCGCTTGCCGACTCAATCCTTAAGTATTAAATCAACTTTCAATTATTGGCAGAATCAACCTCCAAGTTTCAAGTTTCACAATTAACTTAAACTTTGGTCAATTACAATTTCAACCATTGAGTTTTACATTTACAAATAGTCCAAATCTTAGACTAAATTATATTTCGACACCAATCATATTAACTATAAAATAATGGAAATTCGATGTGTTACAAATCTCCCCAACTTGAAAATGATTTCGTCCTCGAAATCAAAGTCAGTTAAATAGATGAGGATATGTCACCTCTAGAATGTTTCCATTTCTTAGTGATACCTTTAACATTACTTGCTCCCCAACCTGGAAGCAACATAAAATTCTATTGGTCTCCTTTGGTTATTAGTCGAAGCTTTGCTTATTCAGCATCTATTCCTTGTTCATAACCCAAATCAAAATTTACCAGTAAACTTATTTCTAAGAAATGGTTACCAGGAGACAAACTAGTCCAGAATCGGGTTGGGTCACAACCACTATTGAAAACTAGCCTTTTTGATTTAGACCAATAGTGGATCCGACTGTCCACATTATCTGCTACTTGGTACCAGTTCATCGTCAAGAACACATCATCGCACTAGAATTTTCATCTGAAGAACTCGCTAAAGTATGAATGTGCAAAAGTATAACTATCAATTAGGGGTGGATGCACATAAGATAAGCAAACATATGAATTTAAAAGGCAAATGGCACCCAAACCTAGACCGTGGTCTAGGTTGAAGGCTTGTGCAAATAATTCCATCCCCTAAAAGAATTTCAATTGATTAATCGAGTTTTCTTAAAACCTAGGTTTAGAGAAGAAAACTCGAAATTGAACAACAAAAATCGATAATCATGAAGCAAATGAAATGCATATGATTTTTAAGTTCTAAAACTCACATTTAAACTTTTATTCATACCAAGAACTATAGGTGATAAACTCCAATTGCACCCATAAAAATCGGGTTTGTGGCACACCCATGAAGGATTAAAGGAATAGAAAACATTCCTTGATTGGAGTGAGATGAGAGAATGTGGGATTGATGGAATGGGGGGAGAGGCACAAAACCCTAGGTGCGAGTGGTGTTCTTGGAAATCGATTGGAAGAGATGTGTGTGAGAGGGGACCGATTAAAAAAGAGAGTTGTGTAAAAATGAAGGTCAAAATCGGTCAAGGATTTTAAAAACCCCTATTGGGAATCAGGTGAGTTAAGAAGTGAGTTAGGGTGAGTGAATTATGTAACACCTCGAATTTCCATTTTATTATATTTGAATATGAATGGGGTCGAATTGTAATTTAGTCTAAGTTTGTGGACTATTTGTAAATGTAAACTCCAGGGTTGAAATTGTATTTTGACTAAAGTTTAAGTGAGATTGAGAAATTTGAACTTGAGGGTTTGATTTGTCGTTAGTTGAAAGTGGGTCTGGATATTTAATGTAGGAGTCGGCTATAATTGAGATTTTATCTCAATTGTGTGTGTGTGTGTGAAGTCGGTTCTCTGAAGCAGTGAAAGAGAAGAAGAATTTGTGCAATTCTAGTTCTTTTGGTAAGGATTTTACTCCTCTTCTCTGATTAATTGCTGTAGAGTTTGGTAATCTCAAGTTGAATCATCTTTCAATTAGGTTATCGGATCAGTGGGTGAAAAGGATTTGGATTTTGGATTGTGCAGAGAAGTGGGTCTAAGAACCACAGTTGGGTTCATCTCTTCTTTTAAATGATTTTCAGTTGAAATTGAATAAGATAACTAGTAGCAAAATATCTAAATGATTTGGTATATATGTATGGAAATGAAATCGACCAAGTAATTGAACTTAGAAGAGTTTTTAGAGCAAATTTGACGTGCAATCGAATACCCAGTATCGAGGTCCCGGTGTCTGGTTCCGGTTTCAAATTGGATCCGGTATGGGTTCTGGACTCGGTGAGTTCCGGTATGAGATCCAGATTCGTGAGATCCGGTATAGAACCGGAATTGAGTAAGATCCGGCCTCACGTTTACCGTTGTCCCCAGACTTCACTCTTTCAACACTTGTATACTTTACTCAGGCATCCCCCTGTCCCTGTCTCCTGTGATCCACCGATTCACTGAGTTCTTACCGCTGGGGTCCCTCTCTCTTAAAGCTCTATCAGACTTCCCAGATTTTGTAGGATCCGGAATTTGGAAAGATCCGGTATGGATCCGGAATTTAGGAAGATCCGGTATTGATCCGAAATGTGGGAAATCTGGTATGGGATCCGAAATTAGGGAATGGATTCCGGATGGTTCCGGACTTTGAGTCCGGAATACATTTTTTGATGTGTTATCGCTGTGCTAAGTCGCCGAAGGGGGACATTTGAGGATAAGGATACAATAGGTTATCTAGTATTCTTAGAGTTGAGAATATGATACGATATGTGGCGTGATATGTTGCTATGCATATATGCTAGTAAGTGTAATGGATCTATAGGCACTGGTAGTGTTTGTAACGTGGAATAGGCATAAAGTATCTTGTAATTCCCGTTGACCTGAAATGTGGAATAGGCATAAAGTAACCTGTAATTCCCATTTCGTAAAGGTGATGTGAAACAAGGAATAGGCATAAAGTAATTTGTAATTCCTGTTGACGTGGAAATGAGGAATAGGCATAAAGTAAATTGTAATTCCCATTTCATATTGTGAGTAGAAATCTTGGAATAGGCATAAAGTAAATTGTAATTCTTGATTTCTATGGGGCGGTAAGAGATAGGCATAAAGTAAATTGTAATCTCTATTTCCACTCCAAGAAATATGCATAAAGTAACTTGTAATTTCTTGGATATGAGCGATAATCTAGAATATGTAATGATTCGTAGTAGGCTCTCGAATGTGATAATATGACCTTCTGAACGTTAGTCATACTCATGGAGTCGGGTGTGTTCCCGTCATCGCAAGATGATTATGAGTACGGTAAGAATGGTGGCAAACCAGGTTTGTTTATACGCTTTGAATAATTGAGTTTCCAAAGCTGATAATGTTTTAATTTGAAAATGGATGTTCTCACTAGGCGTAAGCCTAATCGTTTCAAGTTAAATTTTCTTACCAGGTACAAGCTCGGGGAAGTAATGGGAAGAGGGACGAGTCTTTTGGTATCCAATTTTTGGTGACAAGTGGAGAAGTTAGCTGATGCAAGTATGCTTTTGATGAATGGCTTAGACAACCAATTTAATCTAAGCGTAGTTGACAGGATTAGATTAATAGGTTGTTTTGAGAATTCTAAATGTGTATATGAATCTTCATAGTTAATTCTCTGCTTATGTATAAAAGTTTGGATGATATTATGATTAACCTTGTTAATTTTAAGGTTTAAATTGGACGTGATTTTTAGGGTGTTACAAATTAGCATGAAACCTGCTTCGGGGGTTGTTTAGTCGATGGAAAATCAGTGGTGGACGTGGGTTATGAAGAGGGTTGGGACTGGGCAACTCACTTCATACTAGCTTTAAGGAAGGCTGTGGATTCGTGGGTACATCAATGCTCGGCGTGGGTTGTGAATTGGGTTGGGACTGGGCCACCCACTTCATACTCACTCCCACGGCTGATTTGGTCCGTGTTTGCGTGGAAATGGAAGTGCTGGAAGTGGGTTGCGAAGTGAGTTGTAGTAGAGTAACCCACTTCAAAACTCACTCCCACGGTTGTTTTGTGTGATGGTCGTGAAGGGTCAAGACAGAGCCGGGGTGGGTTGCGAGGTGAGATGGAGTAGAGTTACCCACTTCAAAACTCACTCCCACGGTTGTTTTGGTTCGTTTAATGGCAGTGGCTAACGTGGGTCTAGAGTGGGTTGGGATTTCCAATTCACTTCAAAAACTTACCTGGGACACTTTTGTTAACCCACTAACGCACTCCGTTTTTACAAAGAAAGTTTTTGGTCGAGTCTTACCTTTTAGCACACCGAAAACTTCCATAACTTATCGTTTTCGCGCGGGAGCCTTCTAGATCTACGAGAGGTCTAAAAAAACATAATAAAATCCTATGAAAAAGGAAAGAAGTAAAATAAAATAAGAAAGAAAAAAAAAACCTAGTGGGCCCTCCCACCTAGTGGGTCTCCACCCACCTAGCGTCTTATTTAAATCTGTGGCACGACTGCGTGGCTCTCAATTTGGCTTGGTATCTCTTGCAGAATTGAACCCCCCACGCATACGGTTATTCCTGATTTTCCCCACATCCGTTTTCCCATTTCATCAGTTTTTGATTCAATCTTCCCCCTTCCGGCTCACCTTTATCCTCTATTATTATGAGAACATGGAAGGTTACCTTTTCATTCCTAACTCTGAAAGTCATCACACCTTCTTCCATATCTATCAAAGCCTTGCTTGTGGGTAAGAATGGTCTTCCCAAAATCAATGGCACCTCAACATCTTCTTCCACATCTAGAACTACGAAATCAACTGGAAAATAAAATTTATCAACCTTTATCAAGACGTCTTCCACGATTCCATACCGATACTTCACCGATCTATCTGCAAGTTGAAGTATCATGTTTGTTGGTTTCACTTCCCCCAAGCCAAGTTTCCTGAAAATGAATAAAAGGCATTAAGTTAATACTTGCACAAAGATCACACGATAACTTACTTAATTTAGAGTTTCCTATATGAACAGGGATAGTAAAACTCCTTGGATACTTAAGCTTCAGGGGAAGCTTGTGCTGGATTATAGCACTGCACTCTTTAGTAACTGCAACTCTCACATGCTCCTCAATCTTCCTTTGTTAGAAAAGATATCTTTTAGAAACTTCATGTAAGAGGGCAGTTGTGCCAAGCATCTGAAAAGGGATGTTAATATGCAATTTTTTAAATACTTCAAGAAACTTAGAAAAATTAACATCGTCCTTGTGAGCCTTCAACCGATTAGGATATGTCACTTTAGGAATAGTAGGCTTGATTGATTGCTTCACTATAGTGCCTCTTTTCTCTTTTCCATTGTCTTTGTTTATTGGCCTTTCCATCTCTATCTGTTCATCTACTTCTATCTCTTCCACTTTTATGAGATCCTCATCTGTACCGTTAACTCTAGTGTCCTCATTTGAGGGTCGTGTCGGGTCTTTGATAAACTCATTTCCAGTTCTCAAGTGGATAGCCTTGCAGTCCTCTCTTGGTTTTCGTTCTGGTTGACTATGGAATTGACATTGAGTTCAGGCTTGCAAGGCATCGACTATCTGTCCCACTTGCCTTTCAAGGAGTTGAATTGAAGCGATGTTCTAATCAGTTGCCACCTTTACCGTACCCACTATGTTAGCTAGTGTGCTTACAGAAGATTTAAGCCCCTCAACCGCGTTGTCCATCTTTGACATGAACTACATCATCACATCTTCGATCCCGGTCTCTTTTCTCCAGACTGTCCTTCTTCAAACTTTCTCTAATGATAACTTGGAGGACGATAAACATTATTAGATTGGGAAGATGATGAAAAGTTAGAGTTATTATCGTATTGCTGTTGCTTCTGTCCCATAGTCTCTTTAGGTTGACCTTGTTGTTGAGTCCATGAGAAGTTAGGTTGCCTCTTCCATCCTTCATTATAAGTATTTGAGAAAGGATCATTCCTAGGATGGGTGTTCCGATTTTGTAAAAATTGAACGTGTTCAAGTTCTTGAGAAGCCGCGGACAAGTCCGGAATGCCTCCCTAATTAATGGGTGAATATTGGATAGAGGTTCCCCATTAGTTGATGGTGATGGCGGCCAGTTGTGCTTATTGCCTTCAGTTCTTCCGATTCATTGACACTTTCAACACATCTAATGGAAGACCTTGGAGTGGCATAACTGTGTTCGGCCAGATTCTCTATCGGTTCGACCACTTCTTCATAAGTTTTGTTCATGAGAGCCCCACCCGCTGCAGCTGTGATATCGTATTTGTACTGCGGGTGAAGTCCACCAAAGAAGGTCTGGATGATGACCCAACCATGTAAACCGTGATGAGGAAATTTTTTCATCATGTCCTTATACCTCTCGCATGCCTCGTATAATGTCTCCTGCTCCCACTCAGCAAAGTGAGTGATTTCAGCCATTAGTTGAGCTCTCCTACCTGGTGGAAATAATTTATGAAGAAAGGAAGCCGTCATATCTCGCCACGTTTTGATATGAGTTGATGGTAGGGTCTCTTCCTATATCTGTGCTCTTCCCTTCAGTAAGAAGTTGAACAATCTTGACCTGATTGCATCGTCGAATACTCCGTTGATATTGAATGTGTTACATTCCTTATTTCAAAGTTGTTTGCTTCTGTCGGGAGAGGTTGAACACCTCTTCGAATGGCTGCCGCATTAGGATTGGCGAAAGACCTATCGGTACTCTCTCCGGAGGAGGCAGTGGAGGTGGGGCATCCTCATTCCTTGGTAATTCTCCATTCCCTAAATTTTTGTTGCCCATCTTAAACTGCCTTCTGACTTTTGTTGCTTTTCTTAATTGGCGCAGTTCGTTCAATCTCTAGATCGATTGGCTCTACACTTTTCCCTGGGGTTCCTCTTGACATAAACTAATCAGTACCTACAAGTTAAAATATAGAGATTAGTAATGCGAAAATTGAATAATGATAAAAACAAATTAAAAATAAAAACGTCCAATATAATAATGGCTATATCTAGTAGTGCTATCAGTGCAAACTAGTTCCCCCGACAACAGCCTGAAAAACTTGATAGGCGGGTTTACACCCCCTTAATTTGACCACAAGTGTACGGGTCGAATCAAGTAATATGTACTTGGAAGTACGAGTATCGAACCAAGGAAACTAGGGACTGAGTGTCACAATTACTACATTCACTATTAACTGAATGGTTTAAAATGCGAGTTGTTGGAATTTAGAATAATTAACTGCTAAGAAATAAATAAAGAACGGAACAATAAACGACTTAACGAGAACTTTTATGGATAAAATAGTTGGAAATCCTATGGTTTTCACTAATGAACAATTTACTCAAACTAATTACCGGTTATTTCCTTTTATGAATACCCAATCTCTAAAATCACCGTTGGACTTTCTCAAGTAACAACAGATTTTATTTTGAAACCACAAATTTTATCTCTCGATCTCAACCTATGAAACCAAATTACATTAAAATCAAGATTTTAACGGGACTAAGGTTTACTTGGTATATCTCTATCCAGTTTCTCACCTTAGGCGTGTAATTCTAGTTTTAGTTAACAATTAACTCTCTCGAACTTAATTTGATAACAAACAAATTAGATGAAAGTTGATCAGACTCACAAAAGCATTAAAACCCAAATCACACGCTTCATAACTAGGAAAAGCTGATAAAAATCTTGAGTTACATGTTCATATGTTTTAACCAAAATCAAACCAGCGCCCAACATCTAAAGATTAGTTCATGTTGGGGGTATTAACAAACAAAGCAATAGATGAATTCAAAAATCTAAGAAGAAGTTCTGTCGAAAAATCTAGGATTATAAAAACTCCCTTTGATGTGTAATACCCCTCGAGGATCGACAAGAAATCGGTGTAGAAATCGATTCCTAATCGTCTCCTTTCTTCAAATCGATGTTTCTTGATGATAACAATCACTCCCCAAAGTCGATTAGTCGCTCTCTCCTTCAAAATGGAATAATGAATGAAAACCCTAGAAAAATATGCTTTAAAAACGCGCAATACGGTCAAGTTAGTCGTGAAGTTAGTTGCAGTTATGTCAACTAATGTCAAACTAGCTCTGATTTCAGCTCTCAGGTGAGTTGGTCAAGTAACTTCAGCTTCAACAACTAGCATCAAAGTCACCTCCGCCACTGTTTTAGGCACACAACTTTTTCTTCAACATTTCACCCAATTTCTCAACCGAACACTTTTCAAACTCGAATATTGAGGATTCTCGTGATTGATCTTTTTCTAGGAAAAAATTACTTCTCATGCACTTCCTTAACTTTTTTTTCATGGCATAACATAAATCCTGAAACACTCGATTTAAACTATCAAAAACTCGCTTTATTTACTTGGAAGTAGGCAAGATTACTTGGAAAGTGATATGAAAATAACATCAAAAATCGGTGTTATTAACCGGTACTTGATACCTTTCAAGACTTAAGAACTGTTGCACTAATTTATTAGTTGGTAGGCACAATTTTAGAGTTTTAAGGTAGGGTAAAACAAGAAGATGAGGCATAATGGGTTCCAAAACTTCAACCTCCCACCATTTTGATTCTAAATCTACAATGATACTTAACTTCTTTCTCTTGGTGAGCTTTGAGATTGTCATCCTTGGAATTATGTACTCTTATGTCATTTATGTCTTTATAGTCTCCTACCTATTGTTTATGTTGACAAAAACACCCTTAATCGTTCCATAGTCTCTAATTTGCCAATTTCTTTTGGTAGATACATGATCTTACTTCCTTTGAGATCAAAGACCTTGAGATTCTAACCGCTCCAATTTCAGCCAGTATTACCATTAACTACTCTAACACTGTTTCTCCATCTTTCTTAAATTTCTTCATTGCTTGAGTATCAGCGACTATATCATCGATCCATACCTTGTAAGATCACACCAGTATAAGAGATTTACCAGATGGGCCACTGGACATAAGTGTAGTTCAGTGCATCTCTGATATCTGGTGACACCTTCGTGATCTATGAAGGTTACACCATAGGGTTCTTATAGCACTTTACCAGTACTGAAGAAACCATATCATCTGGTTAGTATAGATCACTATAATATTTTATAGTTAGATGCTCGGCTGTGGACTTGTGTTTTTCCGCTGCGAATATTGATAGACTCTGTTAGCTAATTATTGTTTTGGTTATGTATTGGGACCCAGTTCGGGAAGTTTTCGTATTCGAACCCAGTTTGGGCTTGTCTATTTATATTATTGCATGTTTGAGATTTTTGGGTTGTTACACAAGTGGTATCAAAGCAGGTCAGTTATATTCATTAAACTTGATCTGAAATGGCATCATTTTCCTTTATGAACAATGGCTCTTCTTCCCAAAACTCTCTTGTTGGATCATACGACAATGGCTCTATAGCCAAACCACCTAAGTTTAACACCAATAACTTTTCTTTGTGGAAAAGTCGTATGATGCTCTTCATGAAAGGAGTTGACAGCAGATATCCTACTATTCTTCGCGAGAGATACATTTTCCCTAGAGTATGGGCTCGTTATAAAACCCAAAAAGCTGGTGAAGGAGAAACTGTTGGTCATTCTTCTGATGAAGAAAGATCAGTTTTTAGTGGTAGATATATTCTTAAAGATCCCAGTAGGTACAATGATGATGACAAACGTCATGTATCTCTTGACACTAAAGTCAGAGCCATTATTGCCCTCTCCCTGCATAATGAAGTTTACCACTCTCTTGTAAACTTTCATACTGCTAAGGAAATGTGGTCAACTCTATGTGTCCTTTATCAAGGTACTTCTGAAGTCAAAAAGAGAAGAAAGATTGCTCTTGTCAAAAAGTATGAACTCTTATCTTATGAGAAAGGATAATCTCTTTCAGACAATTATAACTATTTTAGCAGTCATCTCAATAATCTCAAACTGCTGGGTCGCATTTATGATAATGAGGAAATCATGTGCAAATTTATGGATTGTCTTCCCGACTTTTGGGAAAACATCCGCACTTGCATCAAGACAACCAAGGATCTTGATCATATGCCTCTCACTGTTATTTATGGAACTCTTCTTTAATTACGAACAAATCAGACCACAAAGGAAGTCTGTCATCAAAGAAATAAAGAGTTGTTCATTAGCTCTTATTAGTGACTCTTCCAAAAGAACTATGTGTGTTCCTAGAATGACTTATCCATCTGATGATTCGGATCATGATAGTCTGGAGGATTCAAATTATCATTAGGAAGCATATCTTAGTCATGCTGATGATGAAGGTGAGGAAACTTCAGTTGACCAAATGTTAGATGGAATGGCTATGCTAGCTGGTTATTCTAAATCAAAATCTCGGGTCTCTTCCGGAAAGTCTAAGTTTAGTCGAAAACCCTCCATATCTTCCTCCAAACACTCCTCTTTTGACAAAACAAATGAGGAATGTTTTAACTGTGGAATAGAAGGGTGACTTTGCTTCTGAGTGCATAAGTAAACGTATTGAATGACCCAGGACTTCATCTTCAGGCCGATACTCTTCAAAACCACGTAGATCCAAGTTAGATGCTTCTAACCACTCTCCTCTCCCAAAAAATTGGCCAATCTGTCTGTTCTGTAAACAATGACCGGGCTGTAAAGTACAAAGCCAATTACAGAAGAGGAAAACAAAGAAATGAAAATCTTGCCAAGGAGGAGAAGGTCTATGTAAAACCAGTTTCTATTAGGTAATCATCAAATCATCCATTGATCTTGAACATAATAGAGATTTACATAAGATTGATGCACTTTCTCTCTCTAGAATGCTCTCACTTCTCTCTCTAGAATATTACAATTAAGATCTCTAATGAATTGCTTTCTTTTGACTTACTTAACATCTAAGCTAACTAATCCTATTTATACCTAGGATTACAAAGCATTAAATCTAATCTACTTTGACTTTTCATGACCTTGACTTTTACATTTGACTTTACAAGCTTTGACTAATTACAAGACCTTACAATAAATCTTGAATACAATAATGCTCTAACAATCTCCCCCTTTGGATTCAAGATTTAAAAAAAATATAGCAGCAGTCTTCAGTACTTGATCTTCAATACTTTATCTTTGACCGCTTTAAACTTTGAGGCTTAGATAATCTTCAAATAACTTTATCTCCACTAGTTCACAGCGAACTATATGCTTTGACACTCTTTAAGAACTCAGCTTTGAAGAATCTTCAGACAAACATGAAAAGTCTTTGTCTTTCTCTTTGAAA
The DNA here is from genome assembly GCA_033807775.1 of Saussurea involucrata. Classification (NCBI taxonomy): domain Eukaryota; kingdom Viridiplantae; phylum Streptophyta; class Magnoliopsida; order Asterales; family Asteraceae; genus Saussurea; species Saussurea involucrata. The sequence continues at coordinate 552,300 of CM066318.1, forward strand.
AGTCAACCTTTTTCAATACAATCTTCAACAGATTGTCTTCAAGTCTTGAACATGAATTTTAGATCTTTATATAAAACCATCAATTCGGAACAAGAGGAATCAGAAACTATTAGAGTTTGGATCAGAAAGATGTGAAACCATCCACATTTTTGAACTTTTAGGTGTAAGCGCATTCCGAGAACCACTCAGAACTAAGATAACCAAATTCAACAACATTTGGACTTCACATGATCCTTCTCCCCCTGATCTTCAGTCTTTGTTCACGAATCTTTGACTTGAAAGCTCTTTGACATGAAATATCTTTGACTTGAAATCTCTTTGACATGAAATTGAATTAAACATTTCTCCCCCTTTTTTGATGAAAGTGAGCATCATTATCATCGAAAACCTTCTTCAATTTCAGTCGCGTCTCTTAGTATTACTAACAATCTCCTCCTTAGTGGATAACCTTGCTCCCCCTCAAAATAAGAATTTTGGAGCAATTTATTTTCTCCCCCTGAAAGTATGCATATATTTCAATAACGCACATTATTTGAAATTGTAGCACAAATTTAAAAAAAAAAATTACACAAGGAAAATAAAATTCATTGAACTTCATTTTATAACTACTAACAGTTGATCATTTGAAAGCTTTACAAAAGAAATTCAGCTTAATGAAATTTAACAGATTTTTCAATCAAATGAAATCAAATGCATGTGTTTGGAATCAAATACAAGACATCATTGTATATCAAGTTAAAAATGTTCAGTTTCAATCCCTTTATTAAAACTATTTGGTGTGCTAGCATGCGAAATATGATTAGCTACAAGCATATGCAATTCTAAAACATATAATAATACATTCCTCTACTCACACTATTTGTCCAAAATCAGGATTTTCACAAATTTACGGGTTTATCGCGACTTTGTATTTTCCCAAGTTTCAAGAGATGTGTGCTCATTGGCATCTTTTGATTTTGTGCACATTGGCATCTTTTGATTTTGTGCTCATTGGCATCTTTTAATCAAAAAGTTTAGTAAGAATAAGATACACCGTTAAACATGACTTTCTATCTGGTTCTATAGCAGGATTTGGGTTAGCAGATCCCAGACCAGTTGGCCTTAGGTGCTAGGTGACGAGCACCCCTTAGAACTTAATTTCCCAAACCAGAAAGGCCACATCGATATATCTTAAACCCATTTGTACCAGTAGAACATGGCTTTCTATCTGGTTCTATAGCAGGATTTGGGTCAGCCGATCCCAGACCAATTGATCTTAGGGACTAGGTGTCGAGCACCCCTTAGGACTTACTCTCTCAAACCAGAAAGGCCACATGTACAAACTTTCAAACTAAATGATTTTTATTTGTTTATTTGATGCATCGCAATCACTTGGTTCTAAAAACATAATGCTTCCCCCATATTTTCGTTTCCATCCATCACTCAGACATTGCTTTTTGAGCATTATATTCTATATAAGTCCAGATTCACATAACTTTGAGCATTCAGCATAATTTCATTCATGTTTTGCTTACCTTTCGATTTATTTCAGAAGTGAAAGTTGAAACAAATATAACTCAGATAATACAAAAATACTTGTAAAATCACCCTTGACACACATTTTATTCATTGAATGAAAAATTGAGAATTTCACTTCATTGAATTAAATTGTGAAGGTTCAAACATTCAAAGCAGTAGAAATAAAATTTAATGCAATGTTACCTTTCACCAGTTGTTCCTTGAAACAAAAAGATGTAACAGTTAAGGATATCACCTGAGAAGTATGAGTTCTAAACTGATTTGTTTAGAAATCTTAGTCTTTGAAGTACGGGTCCTGAACTGAATTGTTCAGAAGCCAAAGTCGTTGAAGCACGGGTCCTGAACTGATGTATTCAGAAACCAAAATTTCTTTGAAGCACGGGTTTTGAACTGATATGTTCAAAAGCCAAAGACTCTTTGCTCCCCCTTAATGGTACAACTATTCTTCAAAACATTTCACCGCTCTCTTCTGTTTTCAGTCATGTGTGTGGTATATATGTAACATTCAGCATAACACATGATGAACCTGCAAAACAGATTAAGCAGATTTTGGTACCCAACGGCACTTGGGTCCTAGTGTGTTAGGTGTAGCTTTCTTAAAAGGAATACTGTAAGTACCGTACCAATAAGAAGTATAATTTTTATGCACAAAGTCATTTGAACCACAGTAGGAACAAAAAATTTTCTTATGTGCCAACCTAATTAGATGATTTGTGGAATAAACAAGATTAGGTGGAACAGAAGATTTACATTTCGGAGCATTGTTCCTCTTTGCTTTTGGTGTGGATACAGATGATTTTGGCACATCTTTCTTTGGAACTGTTGTGCCTTTGACTCTCCATTCCATCTTCACCTTCTTGAAGACTGGAACTTCTTCAGGTTTGAAAGTATTAACTTTAGGCACTTTTGAATCCTTATCCGATTTATCAAGCAAATGATTATAGAAGAGATTTGTTGAACGAATCTGATCTTTTGAGAAATCAGTTGATCTATTAAATTGTTTAGAAGGAATGTTTTTAAAACTTGAACTTGAAGCAGTTTTAAAAGAGCATTCGGAATCATTTGATTTAACAAATGGAGTCTGAAAGATAGTATCATGACTGGCCTGCTTTGAGACATCAAATTTAAAAATGACGTCTTCAAGTTCTTTGACTTTGTTTATCAAAACATTTTTCTCTTTAGAAATTAGATCAAATTTCTTTTGGAGATCAGATTTGATCAACTGATCCTTCATAATGTCAGCTGATAAACCAGATAATCTTTTGGTAAGATTAAGAATCGCATCTTCAAAATATTCGCGTTCCGATTCAAAATCTTTTTCCAAAAACTTTCTTTTATCAGTAATCTCTTTGAAAATTTCCATATTTTTCTTTTTAAGGGTTTTACTTTCCTTTTCAAAGAGATTTTTCTTTTCCGTGAAATCTTTCCTTTCTTTTTCCAAAATCTTTTCTAGTTCAGAGATTTTCACGGAAAGTTCAGAACTTTTAATCTCAAACGATTTTCGTTCAGTTTCAAATTTAGCTCTTTCTTTTTCGAGCTTGTCTTTTTCTAAAAATAAAACTTTCTCAAAGTCTGAAACTTGTTTTGAAAGTTTTATACATTTCAGCTCAGTTAGTTCCTTTTCTTTAAGAACTTTCTTTGAAGAAGAATACTCTATTTCACGTTCAGAAAGCTTCTTCTTCAATTCAACGTTTTCACTTTCCAATGTTGTTCTTTTCTCTTGAACTCTTTTTATTTGATCTTGTAGGTATGAGTTCCCCTTCTCTCTCTCGATTTCTCTACTCTTCATATCAGCATTTTCACTTTGAAGAGTTGTTACTTTCTCTTGAAGTTTCTTGATTTGATTGTGCAGATAAGTCGACATCTGAAAGTGAAAAATACACCTCAAATGTGTGCTTCAAGGCAAAGATAAATGACATGGATGATCCAGATGGTCACATTCCTTCAACTGCTCTTGTATCAGCTGAGTGTTCTTCCTCCTCATCACATGTACATCCCTTTCTCTCACTCTCTGACTCTGAAAAGATTGAGGCATTTGACTCTTTAACCATTGACTATTATGATGCTAAAGATGCCAAGAAAAAGGCAAATGCTCAAATCAAATCTCTTTCCTCTCAACTTCAGATATATCTTTCTCAATTGAAGCATTTTGATCAAATTAAGGCAGAACTTGAAGATTTGAAAACTACAAACTTCACCCTTGCTAAGATAAAAACAAAATGTTGAAACGTCTTAAAAAGTAACAAGAAACTGTAAGAAAGTGGACTAGTTCTTCTAAAAATCTGGAAAATATTTTTCAAGACCAAATGCCTTGTGATGACAAATTTGGACTCGGTTTTGGAAATATGGACATTGACTCTTTTTCAAATGTTCATGCTTATGCTTCCTTAGCACTTCCTTCATTCTATGAATCATCTGAACCCGACTCAAATAATTCACAGTCCATGAACTCATCTGAACTTTTCGAAGCCTTAAAGTTCGGCATGTTCATTAAGGATAAAGGCTCTACTGCACATCTTGAAGATGAGGAGGCCCAAGGTTTAAATGACCCTACCTAGCCTATTCATGAACTCTTGAAATATCTAACCATTGATAAGGCTTCCTCCTCTGAACCCACGCCTGCAAGGATTCCCAAAAGAGAGTCTCAAACCTCAGTTAAAAGACTCTCTGCCTCTGAGAAGGAAAAATCCATAGTGTCTGCCGATTTACCTTTAAAAAGGAAATCCCTTTCTAAATTCTCTAAGAACAATCCTGTTATTTTCTCTACACATCTTGTTCCCCGATCTGTGAATATCAAGAAATCCAAATCCAAGGAACTTTCTCCTTCTCATGTTCCTGACTCTAACAAATGAATTCTACGCTCCAAACAATATCATTCCTAATCCTCTTCTATCAAATCTATCAGGGTCAATGTGAAAGGTCAAAACAAGGAATTTGGTCAAAGCTCCAAAAAGATCTTTATTTACAGAAAGTGTTATAACTGTGGAGATACTTTTCACCTTGAAAAAGACTGCCCAAAGAAACGAATTGACAAGAATAATGCTAAAGACTCTTCTTATTCTTCCTCTAACCCAAAAGAACCCAAATGGGTACCAAGGAACTAATTTCTCTGTGGCTGCAGGTCTATGGACACCAACTGATCTGGTATCTAGAGAGTGGATGTTCGCGACACATGACCGGAAATAAACCTCTTCTTGTAAACTATGTGCCTACAAAGCGTCTTTCCCTAACATTTGATGATAACTTTAGGGGCCTCACTAAAGGATACATAAATCTCACAAATGGTTCTGTCACGTTCAATAAAGTAGCCTATGTTGAAGGCTTAATGCACAATCTCTTAAGCATAAGCCAACTGTGTGATATGGGGTACAAAGTTACTTTTGAACTATATGTGTGTACGATTGCTAATAAAAACATGCAAGTTGTATTATCAGGTGTTAGAAAAGAAAATATCTATGTAATAAACATGGGGCAATGTTCTTCTGTTGGAGAAAATGTATGTTTTGTTTTTGAGAACTTAACTAAAAAGAATTGTCTCTGGCACAAACACCTATATCACCTCAACTTCAAAACCCTGGATGTTCTTTCCAATAAAGAACTTGTAGTTGGTATGCCAAAACTCTCCCTTGTGAAAGAAAAGGTATGTGCAACATGTGAAAAAGGGAAACTCACCAAATCTTCCTTCAACCACAAACAATGTTTTTCCATCACATTGCCTCTTCAAATGCTTCACATAGATCTATGTGGACCAGTCAACACTCCCATCCTTGGTGGAAGAAGGTACATTCTAGTTATAGTTGATGAATTCACTCGTTACACGTGGGTAACGTTTCTCAGGTACCAAAGTGACACCACTGAAGAAATCATAAAATTCATATGAAATCTACAAGTGCTAAATGGACAACTTGTGAGATCTGTAAGAAGTGATATTGGTACTGAATTCAGAAACAGTACCTTAGATGACTTCTTTAATGATAAAGGCATCTCACTAAATTTTTCAGTTGTTCAAACTCCACAACAAAATGGAGTGGTGGAAAGGAAAACTCGAACTCTGTGTGAAGCTGCCAGATTTATGCTCAATGAATAAAATCTACCTACATACTTTTGGGCTGAAGCAATCAATATTGTCTGCTTTACCCAAAATAGGTCAATAGTTGTCAAGAGACACAACAAGACTCCCTATGAAGTATTTTATGGCAGAAAACCAAATATTGGATTTCTTCATGTTTTTGGATGTGTCAGCTTCATTCTTAATGATCGGGAAAATCTTTGAATGTTTGGTCCAACAGTTGATTAAGGAATCTTTGTGGGATATTCTCTCTCCTCTATAGCCTATAGAGTGTACAATCTTCAGAGAACATGTATTGATGAATTCGTACATGTAAAATTTGATGATCATGGATCATTATAAACTTTCATGTGACGATGATGAACTAAATAGATGGATTTCTTCTTGTGTTGGGGAAGTAACTCAATTTACTCCACCAGATCCAACTCCCTCTGTGCCATTTTCTCAAGATATTCCCTCATAATGGTGATCCTCCTACCTCACCAAACCTCGTTCTTGGTCAACAATCTAACCTTCCCTTTATTAAAAAACCTCCAAATACAAACTCTCCTGAAGATGTTATCCCAAATTTCTCTCCACCAAATCCAGTAGATGACACTCCCTCAGATATCCCTTCTTCCCTTAATCCTACATATATATATTCATCCTCCATTCATGAAGACTTTCATTCCTCCTCTCAAACTCAATCATCCCTTCCTTCAGCACTACCTCCTGCTATTAAATGGACCAAATATAGAACATATTGAGCCCTTGATGTTCGAAAACTGACGATTCACAACTAGATAGAACAATTTAGTTCCATCCGAAATTAACATCTTTTGTTGGATGCATTACAAGGCCGCATTCGTGTCAAAGCTAAGCTGGCGGACATGGGTATAGACCCCGACAACACGCTATGTCCGTTATGCAAGTAGGTTGTCGAATCGGCTGATCACACTCTTTTCTTGTGCAATATTTCTGTTGCTGTTTGGAGAAGACTGGAAAGATGGTGGCAATTTCCTTTTTCCTCATTTCACTGTTGTGGAGGGACTGTGGAAGGTCTAGAATCAGCCCATTTCCCTCTATTGAAATACAATTGTTTGGAGGCTATTATGTTCATCACTTGTTACCCTATTTGGAGCTTCCGAAAAGAGTCATTTTCGATAATCCAGCGCCTAAGCGTGAAGACCTTTTTGATTTGATTATTGATAACCCTTTTAGATGGGTGGTGTATAGGCATAAGATGAGTTTTAAAGACATCTTTATTTAGAGAATGTCACCTTTATGTTGCTTTGGATCCTTGTAATTTCCTCCACTAGCTCTTGGCTAGATTTTCTAATGCATTGTCGGTTAAAAAAAACATGAAGGATAAAATTAAAAACAAATTAATTGAGAGAAAGCCATTAGATCCATAAGAATGCGGCGCGCCATTAATTAATCAAGACCAAAGCCTTAGATTGTAACAACCCAAACAATTTTAAAGCATAGCATTCATAAAATATAAAACATCCCAAAACCGATCTCAAAATTTAATACATCTGTCTCAAAACTAGGTTGGCGGAAACAACCTATTCACAACTGAGAATAACATAAAGTCTATAAGTAAAAGTAAAACTCTATCTCTAGAAGCGTCCGCACTCTAAACCTACTCTTTTCCCTTACCGGAGCTTCCTACAACCTGCTTACCTGAAAAAGTTTAGTTTGGAAAATGCGAGGGTTAGACCATGAGGTATAGTGAGCTCCCTCTAGTAATAACAGTTAAGCAATACATAAATGAAACAATTCATACTTTCATAAAAAACTTTAATTAACACTTTTAGGTAACAACACACTCGTAAATGGCACACTGAAGTCACTCGAAAGTGACAACGTGTCAGTCTCACACTGCCTTGTTGGTTTACTCCTCCCATGGCATAAACGGGACACACTCCCATTATGAGCACTGGCGGGCTACACCCCCCGACTTAGCCAATTTACGTCTAACCATAATGTATGCATACATCTCAAATTAACTTTCCTACAAGCATAATCATGTAATAAATCATGGCATTTCTGTTCATTTGCTTACTTCGGAAAACACGTTTAAAAACACGTATTTTAGTTAGAAAAACTCACCTGGTGCTCTTAACAACTCTTTTTGCTTTACTTTTGACCTTCCAATGGGATACCTGAGTAAGTGAATAAAAATAAGCTGACTGGATATTAACTAACCAAACTTTCCGGAAACTAACTGTCCGGGCACCACTCACCGGACACCACACTGTCCGAATACTACTTACCGGATACCACACTATCCAGATGCTACTTATCGGACAACTATGCTTTTCGTGTCTTCCTATCCAGACAACTATTCTATCCGGACAGCTATCCTATCCGGACAACTATTCTATCCGGACAGCTATCCTATCCGGACAACTTACCGGACACTTGCACAGACTTACCGGACGACGGTCTGTGACATATTTGGGATCGAAATCTGCTAACAAACCCTTAACCAAACGATTTGAGATAAAAACAACATCATAAACTTACTTGGTTCTTTCCTTACAAATCCGTTGCTACTTAAACACAAAGATGATGCCTAATCCTCCTCTTAGAGCATCATCTTCAACTTTTAACCCCAAAACTCCAAACAATTCAATCCAACAGAAATCTAAGGACAAGGATTGAAATAAGAGATTACCTGATATGAATTGATGCAGACAAGAATCAAATCTTCCACTTCTTCTTCCCAGTTTGTAGATTGAAGTTGATTTCTCTCTTTCCTGCTACCTCTCTAAGCCGCCAATAATAAGAGCAAAAATGAGCACCTAGGTTTTGTGCCCAAATTGAGAGTTTTTATACTCTCCTATAATGTTTACAAATCAGCCCCCGAACTTAAAATTTTGCAACATTCCCCATAAAACGTATTCTTCTCAAATAAAGACCTCGGTTATTACAACTGTTGATCCAAACTCTCAGTGATTTGATAATGACTCTCTGAGAAACACTTAGTGAAAATTGTAAGTAGACAATATGTATTAGAGTTTCACTATCGCTGATATGTACTATGTCTCTACAGTACCGCTGATAGGAAACTCACGCTCTTAAATTTATACATTCAACAACTGTTCATCAGTAAGCCCTGAGCCTGTTCAGTCTTACTGATGATCGCTGATAATGTTAGTTGTTTACTTATGATCCTTGAAGACAAGTTTCACGTCAATAAATGTTCTACGCTGAAGTCGAAGATCAAGCCAAAAAACCAGCGACAAGTCTACTAATGAACTGATGCGGATATCAGCGTAGCCAAGATCTGTCCACTCAACGTGAAGTTTCAAGTAGAAGACTTCAGCGATCGCTGAACTTTGTCACTCGCTGATAAAGTACTGTTCAGTGAACGCTAATCATGAAGTTTCCTCTACAAGTTACTTTTGTCTTATCCCCTTGCATGACTCCGTACGAACTGTCAGAACGGACTTCCCTTTTGTCCAAAATCGTACAACCAACTCTGATTCTACATTGTTCATCATGCGGCTACTATGTTGTCTACCAAGGTCAAAACATGCAACCAATCAGCTGTTGCCACGTGTAAAGTTGTACTGATATGCATTTAATGCATGCAATATATAAGAAGAAACCCTACTTCAGAAATGAAGTGCTCGGCCATCTTCTTCTCCCTACTACTTTGTGTTAGAATATTATCTTTAATATTCTTATATCCTTTTTAACTTATTTCTAGTGCAAGAAATCTTAGTGATTCTCTTAACTTGTCTAGATTAGGATTATTCCTTAATCTTATTCCGCAACAAGTTGTAAATTGTTTGATACATATCAATAAACAATTTAGAAAAGTAAAATATGTGTGTTTGTATTCAACCCCCCCACCCCCTTCTACAAACTTGTATAACCCTTACGGGACCAACAAGTGGTATCAGAGCAGATTGTTTAAACTCATAAACAACATATTGCTTATACTGATCTTTTCTCTTCCTTAAATATTTTCTAAAATGTCCAACCCCACAAACACAAACGACATTGACAATGGTTCTCTTGCAAAACCCCCTATATTTTCTAGATATAACTTTAATCTGTGGAAAAATAGGATGATACTCTTATTAGAAGGTGTAGACCCTACTATGCCCTTATACATTGAAAATGGACCATATATCCCTGTTAGGATTGATCCTGAAGTCCCAGGCACTACTACTAGAGCTGCCATTCCTGAAAGGATCATTCCTAAGGAACCTCACAATTGGTGTTATGAAGACAAGAAGAAGGTGGCTATCAACACTAAAGACAGATCTATCATCTCTATGGCTCTTCCTGACGAAGTCTACCATTCCGTCAGGAACCTGAGAACATCCAAAGCCATGTGGGACACAATCTGTGTTCAATATGAAGGTACATCTGAAGTCCAGGACTCAAGAAAGATCAACCTGGTAAGACAGTATGAAAGCTTCATTTGTGGTAAGAATGAATCTCTCTCTGAAGTACATCAGCGGTTTAACTGTTTAATTATTGATCTGAAAACCGTTGGTAAGGAATATTCTAACTTTGAAGTTCTGACAAAGTTCCTAGAATGTTTACCTGAAAGCTGGGACAGTTATTCAATGTGTCTCAAGCTATCAAAGGATCTAAAATCTATGACTCTCTCTACCTTATATGGCACTATGCTCAATCATGAGCAGTCGTGTCATCTTAAGAAGAATCTTGTAAAAGATTCCAAAAGCACACCTGTTGCTTTACTCTCAGAGTCACCTTCCACTCAACGATCAACTGTTACTATCACTGAGTTGGAAACTAACTCTGAATGCTCATCAGACGCCGACTCTTCAGATCTTGATGAATCTATGGCACTCCTGTCTAATAAGTTCAGGAGATTTGCCAAAAAGAATAACTTCAGAAGGAATAAACCTCTCGCAGTCACTGACAAGCCAAAATCATCAACCCCTGTTGATAAGGCTACTGCTACCTACTTTAAATATGAGAAAGTAGGACACTTTGCTAGTGAATGCAGGTCAAAGAAAGTCTTTAAACCCTCAGCTTTCTCCAAGAAATCCTCTAACCCCAGGGCTAGAGATGACAAATATCAAAAGCTGAAAGAAAAGTGCAAAGCTGAAAAGTTTTAAGAAGAAAGGCAAAGGCTTGATGGATGACTTTGACTGGGCTGCCTCTGATGAAGAAGAATCATCTGACTCTGAAGATGATGATGAGGCCAATCTCTGCCTCATGGCAAAAATCGAAGAAGAGGAAGAAAATTATGACATTCCCTCTGCTTCAACTTCTACCTCTAAGGTATCAACATCATTGTTTACTAATATTTCAGATATTGATGAAGCTGATAGTCTTCAGAAAATCGATCTCCTGACTATGAATTTATATGATGCCATGAATGGCAAAACCATTGTTGAAAATCAAAACCTTGATCTCGCTGAACAACTTAAAAAACAGTCATCTTCAAATAGAAAAGCTTTCTAAAATTGAAGAAGATTTAAAAGATCAAGTCCATATAAATCAGCTAGTCAAAATCGAACGTGAAGAAACTATCGCTGCATTAAAAGCTGAAAAGGCTACTGTTGAAGGATGGTGTAAATCCTCAACAACGATCACTGAGATAATAAAGTCTCAGATTCCCCTGAGTGACAAACGTGGTCTTGGTTACAAAGCTGACGCTGAAGAACCAACCACTGATCATTCCATGCTTAAGTTTGGAATATTTATGTCCTCTATCCCTGACATTTCCTCATCTCAGTGTTCCTCTTCAAAAACTCCCATCCCTGAGGAAAAATCTACCTTGATTTCTAAAGGTAAGGGTAAAGAAAAAGTTTTAAATCAAAAACCTCAGAAGGGTACCTACGTACCTAAGCTGAATGCTTCTAAAGTTAGTGACTTATCCCTCTACTTCTAAGAACAAGATCCCTGGATTTATTCTGTGATCTACTCCTAGAATCAAAGTGGATATTATTGGTAAGAAATATGAAGAACTGATTGTTCCTCCCATTTCCAATGCCAAAGGTATACTTGGTGTTGGCCCTGCTCATTTAAAATTAACGGCTAAGCATGCAAATGGTCCTAAAGCTACTTTTAGCTATAAGAAATGTTATCACTGTGGACTTACCGATCACATTACTAGTAAGTGCCCCACAACCACCAAAGCTGGAAAGTTAGCTAAGGTGAAGATCAATGCCCCCAAGGCAAAGAAGACCAATGAGGTTAAGAAATTAACCAAAGTGAAGACTAGTTCTAAAGCTGAATCTTTAAATGCTGCGAAGATTGCTGAACCTTCCACTTCCTCTACCACCACTGACAAGTGTAGACCCATGGTGAAATGGGTGCCTAAGTCAAACTAATCTTTCTTTGTTTGCAGGTTAAGAAGGGTATCTGGTATCTTGATAGCGGATGCTCTAGACACATGACCGGAAAGGAAAACCTGCTCACTAAATATAAGGAAGAGAAGGGTCCCTCAGTGACCTTTGGTGGAAATGGAAAAGGCTATACTAGAGGGTTTGCTGTACTTTCTAATGGTACAACAACCTTCAGAAGAGTCGCATACGTTAAAGGACTGAAGCATAATCTTCTAAGCATCAGTCAACTGTGTGACAAGGATAACAAAGTGATTTTCACTAAGGAATCCTGCTTTGTCACTGACAAAAAGAAGAAGATAGCTCTCAGCGGATACCGTATGGAAAACGTTTACGTCATAAACATGGACTCCACAACCACTGAGAACTCCTGTTTCTTCTCAAAAGCCTCATCTGATGTCAACTGGCTATGGCATAAGAGGCTCTCTCATATGAACTTCAAGACACTGAATACTCTTTCCTCTAAAGTGTTGGTTACTGGTCTACCTCAACACTCATACGCTAAGGAGTCCTTATGTTCAGCGTGTGAGAAAAGGAAACAAACTAAAGCAAGCTTCAAATCTAAACAAGTTTCCTCAGTGTCATCTCCTCTACAACTTCTCCATATGGATTTGTTTGGCCCTGTTAACAAACAATCCATCACTGGAAAGAAATATACATTGGTCATAGTTGATGAATTCTCTCGCTATACCTGGGTAATGTTTCTTCGTTCAAAGAGTGACACCCCTGAAGAACTCATCACTTTTGTCCGGAAAATGGAAGTCCTGAATAACATGATCGTTCGCTCAATAAGGAGTGATCATGGGACTGAATTCAAAAAAAGTTCTCTTGATTCCTTCTTTGAAAGTAAGGGTATTTCCCACAACTTTTCTTTAGTGAGAACACCGCAATAAAATGGAGTCGCTGAAAGAAGAAATCGAACTATCATCGAAGCTGCACGTTCAATGCTCAACGATTCTCACCTACCTACTCAGTTTTGGGCAGAAGCAGTCAACACTGCTTGTTTTACTCAAAACAGGTCGCTGATAGTCAAAAGATTCAAGAAAACAGTCTATGAACTTTTCCATGGGAGAAAGCCTTCAATTAGCTTCCTTCACATCTTTGGATGTCAGTGTTTCATACTGAACAACAGAGATGCCCTTGGAAAGTTTGATCCTAAGGCTGATGATGGAATATTTCTTGGATATTCTTTAGTCTCCAAAGCCTTCAGAGTCTTCAATCGAAGAAGACAAACTGTTGAAGAAACAATCCACGTCACTTTTGACGAATCCCGTTCAGCGAACTCTAAACCTTCTACTGATACTGAAGAACTGAATCAATGGATGTTTTCTCATCTTAGTGATTCAGAAGATGCTCCTACTCCTCCATCTCATACTCATCCCATTGAAGATGATGATCATACTATCATCCCCAGCATGCAGACAAGTGAAGCTGAAACATCATGGGTCTCAGCTGTTCCTCTCAACACTATGCCTGCTTCTGAACCTTCTATCTTAGACATACCATCTACTTCTCAGCAATCAGTGAATGAAATGACATCTGAACCTATTCCTCTCTTGGCTGATATACCAGAAGTTGCTGAAGCCTCATCTTCAGCTCCTCCAGAAGTTCAAGTTGAACCAACAACTCATGCTCCGGCTCAACGATGGACTATAAGTCACCCTATTGATCAAATTCTTGGTGATCCAAACGCTGGTGTTCAGACTCGACGAAGTGCAGGTAACATTTGTTTATTTGTTAACTTTATTTCTCTGATTGAACCAAAGAAAACAGATGATGCCCTCAGAGATCCAAACTGGGTCAGCGCTATGCAAGAAGAGCTGACAGAATTCGAAAGAAATAAAGTTTGGAAGCTCGTTCCTAGACCATCCGATAAGTCAGTGATAGGCACTAAATGGGTCTATCGAAACAAGTTGGATGAACATGGAACTGTAACCCGCAACAAGGCTCGTCTTGTTGCTCAGGGATACAGACAAGAGGAAGGTATAGATTACGATGAAACATTCGCCCCAGTGGCAAGATTAGAAGCCATTCGTCTATTCTTAGCTTATGCAGTACACATAGACTTCAAAGTTTATCAGATGGATGTTAAATCAGCATTCCTAAATGGAAAGCTGAATGAAGAAGTCTACGTGGAACAACCTCCAGGATTCTCAGATCCTAAGCATCCAGGTTATGTTTAGAAATTGGATAAGGCACTTTATGGCTTAAAGCAAGCTCCTCGTGCATGGTATGACACTCTCTCCTCTTATCTCCAAATCGAAAAATTTGAGCGAAGTAAAATCGACAAAACTCTATTTTTCAGGAAAGTAAAAGGTCATATCATTCTAGTTCAAATATATGTCGATGATATTATATTTGGTTCCACTAACCCTGACCTTTATACTCGTTTCGCTGATAGAATGAAAGTTGAATACAAAATGAGTATGATGGGTGAGCTAGCATATTTCCTTGGTCTTCAAATCAAACAGAATGAAAAGGGAACTTTCATTCATCAGGGAAAATATGTTAAGGATATGCTAAACAAATTTGATTTAACTCAGAGTTCAGCTATGAAAACCCCTATGGCACCGCCGCTGACACTAAACAAGGATCCTTCTGGAAAACCTGTTAATGTCACGACATACCGTGGGATGATCGGCTCTCTTCTGTATCTTACAGCTAGCCGACCTGATATTATGTATGCAACCTGTTTATGTGCACGGTATCAAGCTGAACCTAAGGAATCTCATTTGATCGCTGTAAAGCGAATCTTTCGTTACGTTAAGGGTACTCCTAACCTAGGTCTTTGGTATCCCAAAGACTCAGGGTTTGATCTAATCGCCTATTCAGATAGTGATTTTGCAGGTTGCAAATTGGATAGGAAAAGCACCACAGTAGGCTGTCAGCTCCTGGGTGGAAAGCTGGTGAGTTGGACAAGTAAAAAGGAAAACTCAGTGTCCACCTCAACCGCGGAAGCTGAGTATGTAGCTGCTAGAAGCTGTTGTTCTCAGGTCTTGTGGATGAGAAATCAACAACTGGACTATGACCTTCAGCTCTCGAAAATTCCAACCTGTTGCGATAGCACAAGTGCCATCACTATAGCCAACAATTCAGTACTACACTAAAAAACCAAACACATCTAAATCAGGTATCATTTTATCAGAGATCATGTGATGAATGGTGATATAGAACTTCATTTTATTCCAACTGATTTTCAGTTAGCTGATCTATTCACCAAACCTCTTGATGAGACAAGATTCAACTTTCTCATCGGCGAGTTTGGAATGCTGAACTTAGAATAGTAAAATCTTCAGCGGTTCACATTAGATCAGCGCTTATAAAATGAACTTCTATAACCCTATTAATCACCTACTCTCTAAACAAAAGTGATTCGCTGATATCAACGTAGGTTCTCTATTACTCGCTGAAGTTCGCCTAGAACTGAAAGATTTCAAAACAAATTATATCGCTGAATATCTCTTCCTTTTCAGCGTTTCTTTTGAAATATCTAAAAACTATCACTGATATTTCTATTTCAGTGCTTCATGTTTTAAAAATATCCCTGAGTTTTCAAAATCCTCAGAGACACCCTAAAAACATGAAAGGACGTATATGACGTCATCAAACGGATAACAATGACACGCTTTTCTCTGACACGTTCACCCGTTTTGTCTTCTTTGTCCAATTAAATTCAAAGGACGTGTCCGTGTCATCATGAAAAACTTTCCCGGTCATAAGTTTTCTCTCTCTACTGTCACTATATAAACCCATTGTGTTTATATTTTTACCTTTTACGCGAACATCTTCTCTTACAAGCAAGAATAACTGTTGCATTTCAACTCATTTGTCTCCAGACAACTGTTCATCTTCATCTTCAAGCATCAAAGGTTAATATTCTTATTATTTTCCTTGCATAAACTTGTTTTCGATCTTATTATTGTTTTCAAAAGATCAAACAAAAGAACTTTTTCAAAATAAAATCATTTCTCTTCATGATTTTATGAACACAATCTGGAAACAGATTGTTCTTCAAGTTTAAAAAAAAATCTTAAACTTGACTTTACATACGCTTTTCCATAATCCCTTCTTTAGGAAACTGAAAAACAAGATTATTCACTAGGTTTTGTACTTCTTCTCAAACCTAGAAAAACCCCAATTTCCATTTCTTTATCTAAATGGAAATTACAAAACCCTAAAAACCCTTATTTTGGACATTTTATCCATTTTAAGAACTTCTTTTCATAATCTTCATATTTGTACTTTATAAACAAAAATGGCATCTACTGAAGCTCCCTCAACTTAGTCTCCTACTGCTCCTAAAAGGACTGAACTCATTCCAGCTCCTCAAGTTGGCTTTAAATTTGAGCAAATTAACTTTCAAGGCAACAACCCTTATGCTCTCTTCACCTTCCCTCAGAGAAAGCAAATCACACACCTAGACGACGCTGTAAACTTTCTTAAGACCTATCCTCTGGCGACAGCTCTGACCGTCACTCCTCCAGCTAATAGGAACTTACTCGCTAAGTTCTGGTATACTGCAGACGAGCTAAGATCACCTCCACCAAAGATCCCAAAAAGGAAATCGAGGTCATCCTTTTTGAAACCGACCATGGTACCTCCAAGATCACCCCTGGTAATATAAGGTATGCCCTAATCCTCCCCGCCGGCACAAAAGAAAAACGCTTTGTCCCTCTACCAAATCCCAAAAACCCAGCGGATAGAAAAGCACTCATTGCATTCTTTGATGCAATGCAGTATGTGTGGAAAACAGGGAGAGACAAGCTCCCTGAGAAGAAGGTGACCCTGATCAAGAAATCCAAAATGCCCAGCGAGATGAACTTCATCTTCGCTCATCTGATAAGCTGCATGACAGCTAAGGTTGGTTCCACTGACCAAGCCTCCAAACCCCAGCAGGCTATGGGGTATGCACTGCTGAAGGGCCTACACATCGATTGGGCCAAAATCATCTTCGACGACATGATTCAAAGAGTCGAAGAAGCAAAGAGACAAAAGATTGTTCCATATCCTAGATTTGTCAGCGCTCTCTTCCCACAAGGGCTCGGGGACAAATACCCGAAGGTGGGCGACCTGAAACTCTCATAGGTTGGCACTAAGGTCATCGACTACTCTCCCATGCCAAACGAGGTACGTCTTACTACTCTGTTATCTATTCTCAAACCTCCCACTTCTTCTACTTCTGCAGCTACCTCCACGGTAATCCCAACCGCTGGTACCCAGGCTACAACCTCCAATCCTTGAAAGAGAAAACAATCTTCAACCACTCTTGGTGCTCCTAAGGCCAAGAAAACCAAGGAGCAACCCCCCAAGTCTACCCAGACTGAAGACTCCATGACTCTTTCTCTACAAGAGCCGCTGGAAAGTTCCGTGGTACACTCTGCCACAGCCGCTGAATCCATCCCTTCCATACCAACTTCAGCGTCTCTAAACGCTGAGGTTATTAACTTGGAACAGAACCTCCCTCCCTTAGTACCTCTAAGTGCTGAGGAAGTAATTCTCAGCGGATCCAATGCTGAACCTGCTTCCCAAACCCTCTTCTCAACCATCGTTCCTCCCACCATCTAATTGGTCACTCCACCTGTTTTCCCCCTATTCTCTGGAACAAACGTCATTCTCCACGATAAATCTGCTGAAACTTTACAGAGGATGATGGATACAAACATAGGACCTGCGGGCACCTCCATGCGTAAAGGCTCTCTTGAAGGCGACATGGAAATATTCTCAGGTTTTCGAAGCTTTGATGACTTCGTCAACCACCCCGCAGGTATACACAAAACCATACACACTCCTCTCTGTTAGGGTCATTTATTGTTGAATTAAAGTTCAAGGGTCTGTATTGTATTTCCTTATTTTGAGCCTTGTTAGTGAATGGGTCGTGGGCTTGTTAACCACGGGCCCGCCATATATAATGTTACTTGGCCTTAGAAAAATAGGCTAGTTGTTCATTTGCTTTAATTATTCTTTATTGTAATTCTCTCTAATTGAAAGCAATATATAGATGACCAGTTTAAATCATAAACTCTATATTCATATCTGTTGATTTCATTGTTCGTTGCACGGATCTGGAACCCACAATTGGTATCAGAGCAGACGGACATAATTGGTTCAAAGCCTTCTCATTGATTTCTGGTAAGTTGTCACCTTTTCACGTCTGTGTTCTTACTTGAATATCAAAATTTTGATTCTGGTAAAATTGATCGATTTCGTTTATTGGGTTTTGTTAGCATCATTGATATTAGTGATTCTGCAAATTTTCACATTCTATTTCGATCATTTGAGTGGTTTTTTAAGCAAATTAAGTTCAAAAGTTTTGAGTGTGTTCTTCACTAAAAATCGAATTTTTACCATCAAAACTTGTTGTTTTTGCTTCAAAATCGATTTGGGTAGTGTTATTTTTGTGTTTGGTTGTGTTTCTAATCATCCTGGATAGGTCAGCCGCCCTTTTCGGATAGCAGTAGCTCTTTCCGGACGTTCGTGTTCATTCTTTCCGGGTAAGTCAAGCATTCCGGGCAAGTCATATTTTCTTAATCTTTCCGGGTATATTAGTTCCGGTAACCAATTTTCCCGGACAATCCCGCTTCCGGAAAGTGTTCCATCCGGTAACCAAACCCTTCCGGAAAACATTCATCCGGACACCTCGTTTACCCGGTAAGTTTTCGTATCTTTAATCTCATCCGGAAACTCTTCGCATCCGGTATCTATTGTCTTCCGGTAACCTTTGTGTTATCCGGAAACCTTAGGCTATCCGGACACTTTGTGTTATCCGGATACTTTTGTGATTTTTGAACTGTTTTTTCAATTAATCTGATCCGGACACTTCCAAATCAGACGTCTTATTTGGATTCCTATCCAGTAAGCTCATTCCTAGTTCATATCAGTCGCAGAACCTGCGTTAGGATACCACTCATAGTGCCTTGTGTTAAGTTTACACTTTGAATCAATCAATTCGTCTGACGATCACTCCAGTGCAACTTAAGATGTCTTATTCACCTCAGTCAGAAGAAAAGTCAAGTCAGGTATGTGAATCTAACCAACAAGATGTCTTGAATAAAATGCAATCACTTGTTGAACAGACAGATTCCTTTAAGGCCACCTCTAAAGAACAACTGCTTGAGATTAGATCTTTAACCGAAAAGCTAGATGTTCAAAAGAGAATAACTGAAAAATATAAGTCTGAAAATGCTAATCTAAAAGACAAATGCAAAAATCTCTCATTAGCACCTAAGGACTTAAGGGCCAAGTTATCTGAACTTCAGTCTTAGTTTGATCAGTGTCTGAATGAGAAAGCAGAAATTGTTTATCAATGTTCTGCTCTTCAAATTCAGCACAAAGAGTTTGTTAATAAAATCACCGATCTTGAAACAAAACTCCACAAAAGGGGTCAAACTGATCAAACCATCTTTATTAATAAACCCAAAGAGTTCACATACTTTAACAAAGAATGGGGAATCGGATACGATAACCCACACTATTTGAAAAAGGGTATCTACAAGACACATACTCTGTATGACTTTGGGTGTCTTGGTTTAGATAAGAAATACCCGGAATATGCTATTAAATGGACTGGCCCTCTTGAACCTAAAAAGGAAGAGGAAACCGAGGAATGTAAGCGAGCACACAAACGAGGAATACAACTTCCATTTTGTTATGAACCTTTAAATTATTCTTATCAAAAGAACAAGAAGTATCTCTCGAATGACTACTTCGACTGCTACAAGGTTGCAAAGTCCAAGGATTCCAAGCAACCGCAACCAAGACTGAGATGGACGAGTACAAGCTCTATGTTCCCCCTCTCATCTTGGAAGCAAAGATAGTCGAGTTGGAGGAGTCATTCGAGAAAGAAAGGTCAGTTTTTCAAATGGAAAAGCAAGAGTTAATCGAGAAACTTGAGAATCTACAACCGGTCAAAACCGAAGTTGTGTCTGATGAAGGACAGGAAATTCTTCGGGGTGAAATTAATATGCTCACATCAAAACTGGCTGCCTTGGCGACAGATGCGATGAAAGAGTATACGAGAAATGGTCAGTTTCAAGAGCAGATTGACCAACTCCAATCTGAAAAGCAGATTTCACCCGAACTTTCCTCAAGGTCATCTGATACGTCTTCGTGCAAAGCTTTCATAGGCAAGATTTATACTTCACAAGACGGTCAAGATTCTCAAGACGAGGGTGTTTTAAGGAATTTGAACTCTGATTTTTTCTTAGCTTCCGCACCAAATTCCCCAAAGCACGCAAGCACAAAGTGTTCCTCGCCTTCCTCAACTAATCCAAGTCCTGAAATTCCGGAGATAGATTTTTCAGAATACATGAACTCCAAAGGTAATTCTGAGGGAGAGTTTGAGTCGTTCCCCTTCGACAAACCTCTTCCGAGTCATACTGATTTTTTGTCACCAGTAGTAAATCGACCGGTCAATTTTCTAAAAGGTGATAGTTCTCAATCAAAGACTTCGGCTGTGATTAAGATTTCCAAAAATGCTTCAAATTCTAAAAAACAATCACAACCAAAGCAACAGACCGGTCAACCACCTGCTAAGATTCCTGTTTCCTCAAAGGTCACTGACCGCACTGTCCCTGTTGTTTCGGATAAAACCGGTCGCGCTAAACAAACAAAACCAAAGTGGCCAGCCAAGGAATCTGTCAAGGATGCTGCATCAAAGTCGTTCAATACTGTCTTTTTCCCTATAATGAACAAAAACGATTGTGCCTGGAATCATAGGAATGATTTTGTTAAAAGAGATGTTAATTTTCCGATGAAAATCTATTCCACTCAACAATTGATTCAATTGTCACATGATTGTTTGTGTTGTTCTAGTTGTGGTTGGAATGACTTTGATGATATCAATAATAATGATTGGTTTGGGTCATATCACATATATAATCATACACCCAAACGCAAACCCCGTAAAAACAAAAAGAAACACCATTTTCAACGGGGTTTCCAATCAGAGGTTAAACCAAAACAGGAGAGGAAACCTAATTCAAATCAGGTTCCTCCCACTGAGGTTAAACCGGTACCCAAGAGGCATCATGTGCCAAAACAAGCTCCTCCAAAGGGTATAAATCCTACCACCAAGAGGCAACCTGTGTCAAAACAAGTTCCTCCGAAATGTGTCAAACATAACCCTCCGGGACCCAGGCAAATATGGGTACCCAAAGTCCGCTAAACTTGTTTTGCAGGACGGTCATGTGTGGTACTTAGACTGTGGATGCTCCACACACATGACCGGAAGGAGGGAGATGCTCACGATCTACAAGGAACAATATTGCGAAGACGTGAGGTTTGTCTATAACTGGGTTTTCACGAGTTGCTCATGTGTTTAGGGGGAGCATGATCAGCTATCGGGTAAGTTCATCCTACTGTTGAGGGGGAGTGTCACACACAATTTTTTTAATGCTGAAAAGTTTTTGTGTGTGCGGATACTCCCGTGTGCACTTCACTCTACGCGCACATTCTGAGGGGGAGCATGTCATCTAATGCTCATCATTTGAGGGGGAACGACACAAGTTTTTCTTTAAATGTCTAAAAGTTTTTGTGTGTCGAACTCTCCATTGCAAAATGTTTGCAATATTTGAGGGGGAGCAAAGCCATCCCTATGCTCAGCTTGAGGTGGAGCGAGAGAAAGTTTTGTCCAATTCCTAAGGTAATTTTTTGAAAAATTGAGATTTTTTTTGTCAAAGTGTCCGGATAGCTTTCCGGACCGGATGGTTATCTGGGTGGAACTAGGTGTCCGGACCCCTATTTGTCCGGTAACTATAGTCATCCGGTAAGTTCTGTAATTCATCATCTTTGTTAAACCAAGATCTAATCAAGATAGAGAAGATATGAATTCGTCATCCATTTCACTCAAGAACACATTACAAGATTAGGAGTTCTGTACAAGTGTTTCTCTCTCTAGAATATAAGAATGTGAGTTAAGTATATCTAGAGTCCCATACTAACACACAACTAAACCAATTTATACTAAACACATTACAAGGTGTAAACAACACAATACAACTCAATACATTGACTTTGACTTTGACCTTTCTATATTAAAACCTTGAAGACATATTGCACTAACAATCTCCCCCTTGGTTTCAAGGTTTAAACAAATGCGATCAGCAAGCTTTAGCTTTCTTGAATCTTCGGTCTTCATCAAAGCTTGTCAAAGTCAAAACGTCATCCAATCTTCAAACGACAAATAACGAACTTCTTTCTTCGAGCAGGAGAATATGAATCTTCACATAAAGCTTTTTAATACAATTAAGCACAAGTTCAAGAAAAAGAGATCACAGAATGATCAATCGATTTTCCTCAAACTCTTGAAGAATTCTCCCCATTTCCATTGACTTGAGAATTTCATTCTTCAGTGTCGATCTTCATAAACGCGCGAGTTCAAAAGAAAGAGATCACTGAAATGATCAATCGATTTCTTAAAAACTCTTGAAGAATAAAACTCCCCCTATCATTTCTTGAAACGACGTCTTCTTTCTACAAATCTCCCCGTTGACATTAAAACGAATCTTTGATTTTAAACTTTCTTTGACATGAAATTGATGTAGACATTCTCCCCCTTTTTCGATGAAAGTGAGCATCACGAGCATCGAAAATCTTTTCAATTTCAGTCACGGACAATCTCCCTCTTCAAAAACATTTCTTCCCCTTGAAAAACACGAACAATCTCCCCATAAGCGAAAGATCTTGCTCCCCCTAAAAATAAGAATTGTAGAGCAAGTTGATTTTCTCCCCCTAAAAATTTGCATAAAAATCATATAGGCGCACATTTTAACAAACTTATATAAAGAAAATAGAATTCATTGAACAACATTTTATAACTGCTAACATTTAATCATTTGAACACCAAACAAAAGAAATTCAACTTAATGAAATGTAACAGATATTTCCATCAAGTGAAATCAAATGCATGCGTTTGGATTCAAAAAACAAGACATCATTGCATATCAAGTTAAAAATGTTCAGTTTCAACTCCTTTATTAAATCTATTTGGTGTGCTATCATGCGAAATATGATTAGCAACAAGCAAATGCACCTCTAAAACCTATAAGAATACTTTTCTCTTACTCACACTATTTGTCCAAAACCAGAATTTTCACAAATTTACAGGTTTATCGCGACTTTGTATTTTCCCCAAGTTTCAAGAGATGTGTGCTCTTAGGCATCTTTTCATATTGGCAACTTTTATTATGTGCTCATTGGCATCTTTTATAATCAAACAGTTTATTAAGACTAAGATACACCGTAAACGTAACTTTCTAACTGGTCCTATAGCAGGATTTGGGTCAGCCGATCCCAGACCAGTTGGCCTTAGGGGCTAGGTGACAAGCACCCCTTGGAACTTACTCTCCCGAACCAGAAAGGCTACATCGATATACCTTAATCCCATCTGTACCAGTAGAACATGGCTTTCTACCTGGTTCTATAGCAGGATTTGGGTCAGCCAATCCCAGATCAGTTGATCTTAGGGGCTAGGTAACGAGTACCCCTTGGGACTTAATCTCCCAAACCAGATAGGCCACAGGCACAGACTATCAAACTGAATGATTTTATTATATATATATATATATATAATTTTTTTTATTATTATAGCATCTCAATCACTTGGTTCAAAAACGTAGTGCTTCCCCCATATTTTCGTTTCCATTCATGATTAAAACGAATAGGCTTTGTGAGCATTGTATTCTAAATAAGTCTAGATTTACACAATTTTGCACTTATATCAAAATCTCAAACATGTTTCGCTGACCTTTCGACTTATTTCAGAAGCGAAAGTAGAAACAAATATAACTCTGACGATACAAAAATGCTCGTAAAATCATCCTTAACACACATTTTATTCATTGAATGAAAAATTGAAGAATTTTTCACTTCATTGAATTAAATTTGTGAAGGTTCAAACTTTCAACGTTAGTAGACATAAAATATAACACAATGTTACCTTTAAGCACATGTCCTAAAAATAGAAAGATATGACAGTGAAAGGATATCACCTGATAAGTACGAGTTCTAAACTGATATGTTTAGAAGTCGTAGCCTTTGAAGTACGGGTCCTGAATTGATGTATTCAGAAGCCATTACCGTTGAAGTGCGGGTTTTGAACTGACGTGTTCAAAAGCCATTACCGTTGAAGTGCGGGTTTTGAACTGATGTGTTCAAAAGCCATTATCGTTGAAGTGCGGGTTTTGAACTGATGTGTTCAAAAGCCATTATCTTTTATCTTCCTCCCCCTACAAAATACCAAAAAATTTGTCATTAATCACATGTATATAAAAAATAATAATAAACTCCCTGAAAATATGTGATGTTCAATATCTTCTTGAATGCACAAGTACTTCATCTTCCGAGAGTTCAACACTTGTCTCTAAATCTGCAAAACAAATTAAGTAGATTTTGGTACCCAACGAGTCTTGGGTCCTGACACGTTAAGCGGAGCTCTATAAGAAGGAAAATGGTAAGTACCATACCAATATTGAACATAATTATTATTAACAAAATCATTATTTCCGCAATAAGAATCAACAAAAGAATTAACTTTCGTTGTAAAATTCTTATTTGGAAATGATGATTTTGGTACATCTTTTCCAGGAAATTTACCTTTTACCTTCCATTGCATGTTGACTCTTTTGTAGGAAGGAAGATCGGCATAGTATTTGGAAGACATATCCACAGAATGCTCGTAAAAAATGTTAGAGGGACGCATCGGACATTCTGAAAAACACTCGGAGTTGTTGAACGACCCTTCTTTGTCTTTTAAGGCATTTCGTTCCTTTGTCATCAACTCGAGCTTCTTCCGAATATCACAATTCACCCTCTTTTCCTTCATGATATCTGTAGATAAACCCGCCAAATTCTTCGTGAGTTTCTGAATTTCTTGCTGAAATATCTTCCGTTCTACAGAAAAATCATCCTTTACGCTCCTTGCTTGAAAATTCGCTTTCTTCATCTTCTCAAGTTCTTCACTTTCTCTATCCAACTCCATTTGTATTTCAGAAATTTTCTCAGTCAGTTTAGCATTCTTTGCTTCAAACCCTTTCCTTTTAACCTCAAAATCAATCCTTTCCTTTTCCAACTTTTCCTTCTCTAAAAATAAGACTTTCTGAAAATCTGAGTTCTGCTTGGAAAGTCTTAGACATTTGAGTTCAACATCTTTCTTGTCTTCAATTTCTTTAGTCTTTGTCTTCAAAGCCATTTCAAGTTTCGAAATCCTTTGAATTAGATCCACTCTTTCTTTCTTGTGATCTTCTCTTTCCATAACCAACAGATCTTTCACTTCTTGTAATCTCCTTGTAAGCTCGGAAATTTTCTCTTTCTCGTCTTCTCTTTCAACTTCCTTTTCTTCTATTTTCTGAAAATAAACTTTCTTTTCTTCTTTTCTCTTGAATTCAACCTTTGATCCATGCATAAGCTTCGTTAATTCATTCCACAAAAGCATTGGATTGTTTTTATACATTTCAACCTGTTTGTAGATGTGAGGCAAACTTTTGAGAATAGCAAAGAGTAAGTTTGACGAAGCATCCTTATCTGCTTTCTTCCGTTTAATCTCATCTTCAGTAAAATCTTCCGCCCTTTTATGTATGATCAACAGGCCTTCGATGAAAGATTTTATCATATATTCTCCGTTTTCTCTTCTCGAAATGAAATCCATGAAGTCGACCGTCCATTTCACAAAATCCGAATCCTTGTTAAGCATCGGAGGACGATTACCTGAAACTTGATAAGCCATCATGATCTAAAAAAAATCTTAAGCAGAACAGATCAGAAAAAACAGTAACCAAACAGAAAGGTCTGAAATGAACAGTTCAGAAAATTTGACTAAGTGTCAAAAATCGCAAGAGCAGTTGCGAAATACTCAAAAGTCACAGATGAGTGGCTTGCGAAAAGTTGAGATTTGCGTAGGAGTGGTATACGAACAGCTTGAGGTTTGCGTAACAAAGGCTTACGAAAAGTTACTGTTTTCGTAATAATAGCTTGCGAAAACCAGTGTTACACGAAAGAAAACCCTTGAGATCTGGTGCAGAAAATCTGTTAACCAATCTTGCGAAAACCGAAGTATACGAGATCTAGAAGCAGTCAAGCAAGTAGCTTAATCTAATTAAGCAAGCAAGCAAGCAACTAGGTGAAACTAATTCAAAGCAAGCAAACATGTAGGTGAAAATTAATTGAAGCAAGCAATCATGTAGGTGAATTTAACTAAGTCAGGAATTCGCAACTGCCTCTTGCGCAAACCTTCTTCTTTGGCTTGCGAGTTCCTTAAGCTTACACACATACAGCTGAATTTATGTAGGTTGCGAATTCTTTTTCCAGATACAAAACGCACAATAAGCACACATACACACATCTCATGCACACATACACACAGCTCATGCATTCACACATACACATTAAATTTGATGTAGCTTGCGAATCCCTTCAGGATGCGAATTCCTTTCCTGCAATATCACAAACTCAACAACCAAATTAAATCTCTTGAATTATGATTCAAAACAAGTTACAAACAACTTCTAACCACATATGAACAACAAAATTGGATCAAAATTCAAGATATAAAATAATTTTTCAAGAACATCTCAAGAACATGATGAATCCAAAAATTTCAAAAATGTTTTTTATGACTAAAACCTTGAAATTTTTGATCAATTCATGTCTAAAAACTGTTTTTGGACACGAATTTGCACAAAAATCAATCAATTCAACACCAAATTGCAAAATCAATGTTCCAAAAATTCCACAGAGAACTTTTTCTCAAGAACACCAATTTTTTATTTTTTTTATTTTTATACCAATTGTTAAACCAAGATCTAATCAAGATAGAGAAGATATGAATTCGTCATCCATTTCACTCCAGAACACATTACAAGATTAGGAGTTCTGTACAAGTGTTTCTCTCTCTAGAATATAAGAATGTGAGTTAAGTATATCTAGAGTCCCATACTAACACACAACTAAACCTATTTATACTAAACACATTACAAGGTGTAAACAACACAATACAACTCAATACATTGACTTTGACTTTGACCTTTCTATATTAAAACCTTGAAGACATATTGCACTAACAATCTTGTCCGGACACCCCTGTGTTTAATCAGTCTAGTACCTGTTTTCCTACTGCCAATCCTCAATCTATCTCAGATTGATCCATTTACAGCAAAGGTACGTACCGGAACTTGTTTATCCGTCTTTTTACTAACTTTGGGTCTTTTACAGATATTCCATGGCGGATAAACAACCTCAACAAAATCCGAGGGGAAGCGTCACACTGTTTTTCTTAAAAGTCTAAATGTTTTTTCCTTGTGTTGATGTCTCCCAAGTAAATAACACTCTCACTCCGAGGGAGAGCAAGTCAATCCCCATGTATGTTTTGAGGGGGAGCAGGATAATATCCGTGCTATGCATATGCCTGAAGCCCTACCTGTGATAGCATATAGACGAGAGTTAGGGAATCCCATGGTCCAGCCAGCGCCGGAGGGACCTTCCCCGGGACATAGAACATGTGAGAAGGAGAGAGTTAAGGTCGAAAGCGAACCAAGAAAGATTGAGCCGTAAAGATAACGAGGCTCCTGAGCGAACCCAGCCACGTGTCACCCGGGTAGCCACATCTGCTATCCCGTCTCATCCGTTGGTACGGGGTATTTAAGAAGCCTTCGTGGACCCAGCGGAGCAATTGCACAACCCCCTTATCCACTCATTCGTCTCTCAAAAAACGGATATTTCAGTTTCTCACGGGGATCAAGCACAACTTCCACCGGTCTCTCACTCGGAGAGTACTGGTGTTGAAATAAGAGACCAGCAGCCCCCGGTCTCGCCTTCATTTCGTGCACCATTGAGTCTAGAG
Organism: Saussurea involucrata; assembly: GCA_033807775.1. Lineage (NCBI taxonomy): Eukaryota > Viridiplantae > Streptophyta > Magnoliopsida > Asterales > Asteraceae > Saussurea > Saussurea involucrata. Next base: position 580,042 of record CM066318.1, read on the forward strand.
CCAATTGATATTATACATTCTTCGGCTAGGACACATAATGAGGAACATCAAATCGAGATTCTTCGTGACTCGATCGGAACTTCCGTAGTGTCTCCGTCTGGCGGAACACGAGGATCGGAAGGAAATCCTACCACGGCTATCCCTGCGCCAACCATGAACGTAGGTGGCTCTGCCTCTCAGGTAGATGCCTCAACGGGTAATCTAAGTGATCCCGGAGTTACATTACCCGACTTTATGTCACAAGGGTCCCCTGACAGCACCCTCAAGGCTGTCCGCGAGGCAATGGAGCAGCACATCGCCGTCGAGCTCGCCAAAATTAAGAGCTTAATCAAAGGTAAAGAGAAGATCGTCGAAGCTGAAACCGCACCTACACCTCCACCGGCTCCTGCTCAGCCTACCTATTCGGTGGACACCCTCAAGATGATGCTTCTAGCTCAGCTACTCCAACAATCTGAAACCAATGCCTCAACCGAAGCAGACCTGCTATCCGTTCTGAAATCACAGGTCACTGCTCCTTTGTCATCCATTACCATTCGCTTGGATACAATTGACTCGACTCTCAAGGACTTCAACCAAGCGCTCACAACGCTGTCCGAATGAGTCGTTCACTCGAAGATACTTGCAAGAGTCAAGTAGGCGGTCTAAAGCGCAAGCACGATGACCAGGATGATCCTGATCACCGTGAGGGGGAGAAAAGACAAAGACTAACCGAGACCGCCCTAATCCTCACTGAAACTACAACCGTGGTTCAACAGGAACCCTCAACTGCGGCTACTACAACAGAAGCACCCGAAGCTGAGTTACCTTTAGCCGAGATGGTAATTGACATGGACATCTCAGATGATGAAGACCCGACGGTTGAAAAGCCTGAGAGAACAGAACAGGAACTGGTTACTTTTGACACATCAGTTGAGTCTACAATCAACCTGATAGATCCAGACTGCGAGACCAACCCGGAGACCGAAGATGCATGGTATGAAAAAGCCGCCAGTGCCGTAAATCTCCAGGTTAATTTGGTCTTTCCTACTGATGAAGATGACAACGTAGATTACGACCAGTTTCTGCTCCAGAATTATTTTGGTACTCCCGTTCACTCTGCTCAACCCGCTGAAACTTCAACAAGACCTGAAACCACAACTGCCGATATTCCGACATCTCCTCAGCAACTGACAGCTTCTGATCTCCCACCACCTCAACAGCAACAAATCCGTTGGGAGAAGATCCCGATATTTATTCCTCACCTGGAGGAATCTCTGAAGAAGTTGTTCGTCCACAAGCTACGCCCAATCGAGCCGACCTTCTGCCTTGGAATTTACAGCTCCAACCCCTAATACCAACGCAGGTATGTAAGTGCAATGAAGCGGTGTCTTCCAGTTAGCCATGTCTGAACCAAGCATCAGATCACAGAAGTGCTCAACATCGAGTCAGGCCGCATTATGAAAGTTGTTTATCCAGTATTCACCGTCCGTCGCAAAGATGGGAATGAATGGAGATTTTCTGAAGCCGACTTCCAGCACCTCCGACCGTTCGACTTCTACGCTATTCTGAAAGACCTTCATACAAGAACTATATGACCGCTTTCAGTTACAAAGGCGCTTGAAGCTGTTCGTCGATTCCTGGTCCGTACAATCATGATGTCATACCTCACGGACTTCCAAATGGCAATCGAGAACAGGGTAAAGAATGTAAATCTGATAAAGCCGAATCTGAAAGCTCCTGAATTGAAGATGTATCCCGAGAACGCTCTGCTTCTAGAACCTGAATTTGGGATAGTCTACATCAACGAACAGAAAGAGAAAAGATTTCTGCGGTTCAGTCAGATAGGTAGATTCTGCGACGACACACTCTTCAAAGTCCAAGATGCTCTTCAAAAAATCATCCAGCACGAGTCTGAAAATCAAAGGCTTTCGTATGTTCCTAATCCAAATGAAACAACTGCTCGGAATACCTTAGAAATGGTTGAAGAACGCATCGACTATCGCCGTGCTATCAGATGGTTCGAGATTTACTTCGCGCTCCGTAAAAGATATGTTCATAACTGGCGCCAACTCGAACTTCAATTCAAAGGGGGAGATTGTTAGGGTCATTTATTGTTGAATTAAAGTTCAAGGGTCTGTATTGTATTTCCTTATTTTGAGCCTTGTTAGTGAACGGGCCGTGGGGTTGTTAACCACGGGCCCGCCATATATAATGTTGCTTGGCCTTAGGAAAATAGGCTAGTTGTTCATTTGCTTTCATTATTCTTTATTGTAATTCTCTCTAATTGAAAGCAATATATGGATGACCAGTTGAAATCATAAACTCTATATTCATATCTGTTGATTTCATTGTTCATTGCACGGATTTGGAACTCACACTCTCTCTCAATCCCAAACTTCTGAGCTTTCCTTTGTTCACAAGTTTTTAACTATTGCAGGTCCTAATTTGGGAGATATCAACAACTCCCTGAAAGACTTGGCGACAAAGGTGGAATCTCTCACCACCACACTATCTACAAACTCTTCAGTGGTTACAAACGCTGGAGAGGCTCTCAAAACGCTGACCGTAGAGGTCCAAGGGAAAGCCTCCAGTGCTGATCTGGAAAAGGTGAATGGATATCTTTCCACCGTTGCTCAGGCTCTCACTGACAACTCCACCTCCATCAACACCCTGAACACCACCAACAACACTCTCTCCACCAATTACTCCACTCTGTCCAATGAAGTCACATCATTGAGGACGGAGGTGAGCACTGCAACAAATCTCCTACAACAAATTCTCGACCGCCTGAATGCTCCGACTTGCTCTCCATCACATTTTACTCAGGCTGATCGAGAGGATCTTCAAAAGACCAGTCCTGCTATTTCTGGACTAGAAGACAGAATAGCAATGATTGAAACCTACGTTGGAATCACTGGCCTGGAAGACAGTAATCCAAAGACTGCTGATGTTGCTGCTGCTGAAACTACTGTTTCCTCCCCCATCCATCATGTGGAAGAGGCAGAGAAGAATCAAGAAGATCTTCCCCATAATGTTGAGGGGGAGAAGAAAACTTAAGAAGACCTTCCCCATAACACTGAGGGGGAGGGTATTATCTCTACTACTGCTGAAAAACCTCAGGGAGTTGAAAACCCTGAGGGATCCGAGTTCTCCCAACACCATGATGCATCTGAGGGGGAGCAACTCGAAGAGGACGCTGCTGCTGATGTCCTAGAACCGTATGCTGACGAGGAAGAAGCTGAAGAAGATGAAGATGAAGAAGACCCCGATCTTGAGGACGACGAACCATCAACATCACCTAATATAGATGATGATGATGATGATGATGATGACGTCGACTTCTTCGTCCAACCTAGAAAGGCCCCTACTCAAAAAGGGGTAGTTCTAAACGAACCATCAGGGGAGGGGACAACGAAAAAGCCTGCAGCAACCGAAGCTGACAAAGGCAAGAACAAAGGTGTTTCATTTGAAGAAAACTTGGCTATTCTCTTCAGCAAGCCAGTTTGTCAGGTAACATACACTCTCTTCCCTTACACTGCATCCCTCCTCTATCCCTTCTCAATCTCAGTTCTCCTCTCCATAAAACCTCTAAAAATTTAACCTTCATTCTTTCTCTATCACTTCTCCCAAAGGATCTTACTTAAACGATCGTTGTGTTTCAGCTAGTCCTCTCCCCTGCTTGAGGATCCAACTGAAGTTCCTCCGTCTACAACAATAAATCCAGCTCCTATCGCTGAAGAAATAATCCCAGTCTTAGACTTTGCTGAGACTGATGACATTTTTGAAGAAGAACAGGAAGAAGAACCGCTCTCTCACAAAAATAGACCTTCATTGGTTCCTCAAACGCCAAGTGAAGAAGAAATGAAAAGAAGAGTAGCTATGATCCAACAGCTAGAGGATCGACGATTAGTTCCTGTTCACCTTAACATTCTTTCAAAAGATGAAGTCATGGAATCTCTCAGAGCGGAAAAACTCTTCACTGAAAGAAAAAGGCTGAAGATAAAGAAAGAGAATATGCCCTAGAGCTTGCTCAACGTTCTTTCGATGATCCAGACTTGAAAAGATTTCCTGTTGCGGTCCAAAAGAAACTGCTGAAGGACGCACAGAAGACTCACCAGGAAAAGACCAAAGTCAGCGGCACCACTCTTGAATGGTGTAAGAAGATGTGCCACTACAGACAACATCCCTCAAGGATAAAAGCTGCAAATGTCAAAGGGAGATATGCTTTGAAAAACAATATAAAGGTATCGATCGTTAATGTCCAAATAGTCAGAGAAAATGGCCACAACAGAACTGTCTACATGTCAGCCATAAACACTTTTGATCTCGCTGAATGGTTGGAGATCAGAATAGCAATTCAAAGATCCCGCTCAACTTTCAGGAACTATGTCGCACAAGAAATAAACAAGCAGATCGACTTGGTTTCCTCAGCGGTTGATATTCCTCGTCCTCCACAAATTCAGAAGAAACGAGCTGCTCCAAAGAAGAAGACTCCTTCCTCTCCTTGCCCGACAATAAGAAATGAGACAGGGATTGAATTCTCTCGTGAAGCAGTTCTTGGTCCTGCCCCTGATCTCTCTGGACTTGACGTATCCCTACCTCCTGCTGAAACTTTCTTCCCTGGCAGAATAATCAGCAATCCTTATGGCATTTTCTTCTATGACTTCAATGGTCGTGAATGCTTTCAACGCATCTCTGAGTTATACAAAACTCCTATCGAACAACTCAGAGATTTATTATACTGGTGTGAGTACAAACAAAGTCTCTTCGGACAACTCCTGAAACCCCACATCTATCGCGAAGCAAAGAAAAGAAGGGAACATGGAGTCACTGTCCCTGATTGGATGATTCTAGAGACTGACACTCTTGATGAACTCGTCAAGAAAGAACCTGTCTAGCTGATAGGATTTCTTGTAATTCTTCTATCTTTATCAGCTTATATCTTTTGTACTTGTAAATTTTATTTGTTGTACTTGTAATTTTTCTACTTCCCTCTATAACTTATACGAAGTTTAAAGAAAAATTTCAGCGAATGTACATTACTCCATCAGTACTTAAAAGATCCCAGAAAACAGTAAAAGTGACAAATATTTTATGAGTTCTTTTTATCCTTATGTTTTCATACTTTAGCAATTTTCTTTTGTTGCTATGTCATAATCAAATAGGGGGAGATTGTTGATCCAAACCCGCAGTGATTTGATAATGACTCTTTGAGAAACACTTAGTGAAAATTGTAAGTAGACAATATGTATTAGAGTTTCACTATCGCTGATATGTACTATGTCTCTACAGTACCGCTGATAGGAAACTCACGCTCTTAAATTTATACATTTAGCGAAACTGTTCATCAGCAAGCCCTGAGCCTGTTCAGTCTTACTGATGATCGTTGATAATGTTAGTTGTTTACTTATGATCCCTGAAGACAAGTTTCAGGTCAACAAATGTTCTACGCTGAAGTCGAAGATCAAGCCAAAGAACCAGCGACAAGTCTACTAATGAACTGATGTGGATATCAGCGAAGCCAAGATCTGTCCACTCAACGTGAAGTTTTAAGTAGAAGACTTCAGCGATCGCTGAACTTTGTCACTCGCTGATAAAGTACTGTTCAGTGAACGTTGATCATGAAGTTTCCTCTACAAGTTACTTTTGTCTTATCCCCTTGCATGTCTCCATACGAACTGTCAGAACGGACTTCCTTTTTGTCCAGAATCGTACAACCAACTCTGATTCTACACTGTTTATCATGCGCCTACTAGGTTGTCTACCATGGTCAAAACATGCAACCAATCAGCTGCTGCCACGTGTAAAGTTGTACTGATATGCATTTAATGCATGCAATATATAAGAAGAAACCCTACTTCAGAAATAAAGTGCTCGGCCATCTTCTTCTCCCTACTACTTTGTGTTAGAATATTATCTTTAATATTCTTATCTCCTTTTTAACTTATTTCTAGTGCAAGAAATCTTAGGGCCTGTTTGTTTTTGACTTAATGAGCTTAATGGCATGTATGGCTTATTCGGTCAGCCATACAAAGGTGTTTGGTAGTGGCTTAATGGAAAAATCTATGGCTTAGCGAATAAGAAAAAAAAGGGATACTTTATCTGGTCAGACATCAGGTTCCCCATTTTACCCTTATTATACCCAATTACCCATACATTTTCCTTCCCATCAAAACCCTGCAACTCTTCACCGCCTCCCTCCCTCCCTCACAAGAAAACCTCCCCACCGGCTCCTTCTTCCACCGGCGCTCTCCAGCAGCGCCTGTTTCTCCGGCAGGTATACTGATCGGAGGTAAAATTTCGCCGTCCCAAATCTGATTTCTTCATTCTTGATGTAAATGTCAACGTTCTTGATGCAAATTTCAATTTCTATTCGTTACTGATTTCTTCGTTCTTCCTTTATTGATTTGTTATTCTGATAAAATGCATCTGATTTGGTAAATGAAATGTGTTTCCTTTCTGATTTGTTTTCTGTTTGTTTTATGAAATGTGTTTCTCATTTGTTTTATGAAATGTGTTTATGATTTGTTTTATGTTTGGTAAATGAAATGTTTTTTTTACATACTTGTTTCTGAAAATGTATGAAATGTGTGAAAGCTGTTTCTAAAAATGTATGAAATGTGTTTCTGACAATGAGGGTAAAATAGTCATTTCTGACGTTCAAATTGTTTGTTCAGCACGACAAACAAACAACAAAATATCATAATCCAGACAGACAGACAAATCCAGACAGACATCTATATCCACACAGGACTTAATGAAAAACCAACCAAACAGCCCCTTAGTGATTCTCTTAACTTGTTTAGATTAGGATTATTCCTTAATCTTGTTCCGCAACAAGTTGTAAATTGTTTGATACATATCAATAAATAATTTAGAAAAGTAAAATCTGTGTGTTTGTATTCAACCCCCCCCCCCCCCCCCCCTTATACAAACTTGTATAACCCATAGGGGACCAACAACAACACTCCCCCTCAAGAGAATTCTGTCCCCGGAATTCCAGAATTGAAAAGATGAGGGTACTTGGACCTCATGTCCGCTTCTACTTCCCAAGTTTCCTCTTGCCCTCTATGGAACCGCCACTGAACCTTTACCAGTCTAATCTCTTTGTTCCTTAACTCCCGGATCTTGTACCCACAATCTCAACTGGTTCCTCTGCGTACGACAATCTTTCATCGACACTGATATCTTCCAATGGTATGGACACATTTGTCTCGGCCAAACACTTCTTTAGATTCGAAACATGAAACGTTGGGTGAACTCCATTTAATTCTTCTGGCAAGTCTAATTTGTAAGCCACAGCTCCAACTCGCTCAGTGATGACGAAAGGCCCCACATATCTTGGTCTCAACTTTCCTTTCTTCCCAAAACATACTACTCCCTTCCAAGGTGAGACCTTCAGCATTACTTTGTCCCCCACTTGAAACTCGATAAGTTTTCTCCTTTTGTCTGCGTACTTTCTTTGCCAATCTTGCGCGATCCTCATTTTCTCATGAATTAGCTCTATCTTATCTGCCGTCATTTGCACAATTTCTAGACCTGCTAACTGTCTTTCTCCCACTTTGTTCCAACACAGCGGCGTTCGACACTTCTGCCAATACAAAGCTTCAAATGGTGCTGCTTGGATGCTTGTGTGGTAACTATTGTTATACGAGAACTCTATCAAGAGTAGGTGTACTTCCCAAGAACCCTTGAAATCAATCACACATGCTCGAAGCATATCTTCTAACGTTTGAATAGCCCTTTTGCTCTGGCCATCTGTTTGGGGATGATAAGTTGTGCTCAACTTCACTTGCGAACCCAACTCTCGCTGAAAACTTCTCCAAAACGACGACGTAAACCGGCTATCATGATCGGACACGATAGATCGTGGCACTCCGTGCCTTAACACGATCTCATTAATGTACAACTGAGCTAACTTGTCCAACGGATCCGACTCCCTGATTGGTAGAAAATGCGCGGACTTGACGAGACTATCCACAATCACCCAAATCGCATCGTTACCCTTCGGCGTCCTTGGTAACTTCATAACAAAATCCATGGTGATGTTATCCCATTTCCACACCGGTATCTCCGTAGATTGAAGTTCACCATACGATCGCTGATGCTCTACTTTAACCTTCAAACACATCACACATCGTTCCACAAAGTGAGCGATGTCCTTCTTCATTCCTGGCCACCAGTAAAACTGTCTCAAGTCTCGATACATCTTATTCGTCCTCGGGTGCATCGAATATCGTGACTTATGCGCTTCTTCCAAAATTCTTACTCTCAAGTTCCCCAACTTGGGAACCCACACCCGGTCCTTTATATATCTCAATCCACCACTGTTGACACTGAGCAATGACGTAATCCCAACGATCCTTTCACTCTTTAAATTTTCTTCTAACATCGTCTCCTCTTGAGACTTCTTGATCTCGTCCAGGAGACTCGAAGTCTCCTCGACCCTGTAGGCCACTACTTTGGTCGATTCTCCTTGCTCTTTCCGATTCAACGCGTCAGCTACTACATTCGCTTTACCCGGGTGGTAAAGGATTTTGCAGTCGTAGTCGTTCAACAGTTTCATCCATCTCCTCTGTCTCATGTTCAAATCCTTCTGATCGAAAAGGTGCTTAAGACTCTTATGATCGGTGTAAATCTGGCACTTCAATCCATACAAGTAGTATCGCCATATTTTTAAAGCGAACACTGTTAATGCCAAAAATCGCACCAAAGCGAACACTGATCGATGTGGACTTAATCAACTAAAGAAAGGAACATCTCAACGAAACGTGCGACGAAGGTAAAAATAAATGAGACAAGGGATTTGATGACGCAGGAAAAACCTCAACGAGGAAAAAACCTGCGGACGACAGTGAATGTCGTCGCTGCACTATGGTCGCCAATCAGGGGCGATGTCCTTCGGTACTGGTGTCGATCGTACAGAGATTACAATACAAATAAAGAAGATGCTTCGAAATGTAAAGTACAAGTGTTTGAACGTAAAAACAGGTGTTTGTCGTGTACGAAACAAAGTATGAACTGCTGGTCGAGGGCTGTTGTCGTGCGTCGAGAGCGATACTTCAAGAGAAAGTGTTTTACATCTGTTGTTCTTGAGCTTGCTATAGTTTTCTGGAATTTGATGCTAGATGATAACTTTCAGTATGTGTTTCTCGAGTTCTGCTTTGGATGTTTGTTGCTAGATGATCGATGTCCCAAAGTGAAGCTGTGATCTTCATATTTATAGTCTTCGTGGCTTTAAATATGCTTTAATGTTTGGTCTTGTAACCGCTGGGGAGCTTTAATGTCATTGATGAACGGTTTTCGTAACCACTGTCGGGTCATTAATGCTCTTGATGACTCGTCCGTCACTGGTCGTTGTCCATTAATGACGTTGACTCCTGCATTAAACACTTTAACAAACATAACAGTTATATTATGTGTTAGCTTGGTTGAGGTCGCATGGTCTTTATGCGACGGTCGTGCGGAGCTGGCGACGTCGAAGCCGAGTGTCGCGATGAATTCTCGACTTACCTTTCGGGAGGGACGACGGATGTTTTCTGGGTCTTTGTCGAGACCTTATCATAATATAAGATATGGTTCATAACGAGTATCTTACCTTTTCTGTTCGTGGTCAAGACCTGCATTAATAAACAAAAGAAACAGATGCTTGATTGTTAACGGTTAGTATAATCGTACGACCGTCTTAAGTCTCGGATGTCGGTCTTATGGAACATATGACTATCGCCAAAATATAAGACCATTTGGTCGTAGGACCAGGATGTCAGGACGACGTTGTCGTAGGACCAGAGCGATTTAACACCGATGACAGGAGACTATCGACGTAAGACCGACGAGTCGTAACTGGCGACGCATAACTGGCGACATAAGACTAGTGATGTGCGAAGTGCGATACGTGACGATGTAATATGACTATTGATCCAATATGTCAATTATCGTAGCTATTTAACGTATGTCGGGGATATGATAATAATGGGTATTATCTTTGTCGGTCGGGGGTAATCAATGTCCATAGGTCATGTCGAGGGGATTTCCCAAGTCGGTCGAGGGTGTGATTTTTTACCCAAAAAAACACCACCGCCGTTAGCTCCATGTCGTGCATAGGGTAGTTCTACTCATGATCTTTCAACTGTCGAGATGCGTAGGCAATCACCTTCCCGTTTTGCATTAGTACACACCCTAGCCCAAGCTTAGAAGCATCGTTGTAGATTACAAAAACTTCTGATCCATCTGGTAATGACAAAATTGGAGCGCTGCTCAGACTCTCCTTCAACCTCTCAAATGCGGCCTCTTGAGCTTCGGTCCAAACAAACTTGACGTTCTTCCTCGTCAACGCGGTCAACGGTGTGGCTATACGAGAGAAGTCCTGAATGAACTTCCTGTAGTAGCCCGCTAACCCAAGAAAACTTCTCACTTCCGATGGCGACTCCCAATCTTTAATAGCTTCGATCTTAGCGGGGTCCACTTTGATACCGTCCGCTGACACCACGTGATCTAGAAATTGAACTCCCCTTAACCAGAACTCGCATTTTGAAAACTTTGCGTACAACTTCTCGTGTTTCAGCAATTCTAACGCCGCCCGAAGATGCTCCTCGTGATCTTTATGGGTTCGAGAGTAGATCAGGATATCGTCGATGAAGACGATCACACACTTGTCTAGCAACGAGCTACACACCCTGTTCATCAAATCCATGAACACTGCTGGGGCATTAGTCAAGCCAATGGGCATAACTAAAAACTCGTAGTGTCCATATCTTGTACGAAAGGCTGTCTTGAGCACCTCTTCCTCTCTTACCTTCAGCTGATGGTATCCCGATCTTAAGTCTATCTTCGAGAAATAGCTCGCACCTTACAATTGGTCGAAGAGGTCATCAATCCTCAGAAGCGGGTACTTGTTCTTCACTGTCACCTTGTTGAGCTCACGGTAATCTATGCACATCCGCATAGATCCGTCCTTGTTTTTAACAAATAGTACTGACGCTCCCCAAGGCGATGATTTTGGACGAATGAAACCCTTGTCAAGTAGCTCTTTCAGCTGCGTCATCATCTCCTTCATTTCTGCTGGTGCCAGTCGATAGGGCGCACGCGCGATCGGTGTTGCCCAGACATCAAATCTATTTTGAACTCTACTTGACGATCTGGAGGCAGACTCGTCAAGTCATCCAGAAACACTTCCGGGTACTCGCTGACTATAGGCACATCCCCTACTTCTTTCTTCTCTTTCTTAGCATCTAGCACATAAGCTAAATACCCCAGACATCGCTTCCCCAAACATCGCCTAGCTTTCAACATAGATATCATACACGACTTCCTATCTCGACGATCCCCATAAATCACTACTCCTTCTTATCAGGCAGGGCGATACAAATCAACTTCTTATTACACACTATGCCAGCGTCGTTCTCCGCTAACCAATCTATCCCTAGAACCACATCAAACTCTCCCATTCCCATAGGGTACAAACTCAAAGGGAACAAGTGACCATCAACATCAATGCTACACCCCTCATAGACCTCTTTCACCCAGTCTCGACTATCATCTGCTACTTCTACCTCAAACCTAAAGTTCAACCTCTTGGATTTCACTTGCAATTTTTGAATAAAATTAGGCGATACAAACGAACGATTGGCGCCCGAATCAAACAATACTTTAGCAAAAGTCGAGTCAATACTGAAAGTACATGTCACCACATCAAGCGTATTCACCACCTCCTTTGTCGACATATGGAAAGCCCTCGCCTTCGCGCGAGCAGGCTACACCTTTCTATCTCCATCTCTTCCTCCACCACTACTGCCATAACCCCTAGCATAACCCCTTCTTAACTGTGGACAATCCATCTTGACATGATCTGGCAAACCACACTGATAACATGACCTCGAACTGCGACAGTCTCGAGCCATATGCCCTGTTTTCCCATACTTGAAACATCCTTCCTTATCCGCCAAACACTCCCCCTTATGCACCCGGTTACACTTGTTACAAGGTTTCTCTCCTGATCTGAATCCCACCCGCATCTCGGGTTTAGGCGCACTCGGTCTCTTAGCTTCGCGATTCGGCCCTTCCCATTTCCGCTTATCTCCAACCCTCTCCGTCATTCGCCTATTCTTCTCTTTTTCTGTAAGCTCTGCAGTATGTACCACAGCCTGAAAAGTATATGGACCTTTCACCTGCACTAATTCCCTCACGCTGCTATTCAGTCCCCATATTAATCTCTCTAGGCGCCTCTCCTCAATAGGCACATACAGTTCAGCAAACCGAGCTTTCTCAATGAACTTCGACGTTTACTCCTGGACTGACATCGTTCCTTGATCCAACCCCAGAAGTTCTTCCTCGAGCTTCTTAACAGTCACCACTGGGCAAAACTGAGCCTTGAATCTTTTAGTGAATAATTCCCAGGTAGTTGTTTCCGCAATCTCAGAACCCTTACCTCCCGTCTCGATATTCCACCAGAAAATGGCATCTGCCTTCAGCATAGACATGGCAAACAACACCTTGTCCTCCTCAGCACACTTGCTCGTGTCGAAAGCTAACTCCATCTCCCGTATCCATCTCAGAGCTGAAACTGGGTTGCGTTCCCCGTTGAAAGACGGAGGTTTACACGACGCAAAGGTCTTAAAGGTGCATCCCTTCGCTGCCTTCGCTTCATTAGCAACCAATGGAGTTGACATAGAATGATCTCCCACTACGGTCGGAGGTAAACTAGATGCCTCAGTCTTTGTCTCATTCCCGCTTTTAGTTTGCCCTTCTGACGTAGTCTTTGATCTGATTTTCCAACAATGCCTGTAGAGTATCTTGTAGTTTGCCCATCTCAGCCGTGAACTTTTCCTCAGTTACAAATGTTTGATTCTGGTTCCTCCTCGGACCATTCGGCTGACTCCCTCCTCCCACTGAGGCAGTACTCTCTTGGTGGAGTGGTTCAAGCACCTCAGGTGCCCCTACACTGACAGCTCGACGGGTAGCTGTCGCTTTCTTCCTCCCTCGCGTCGCTGCACCAGCTCCCTCCGCCTGAGTGGCAGCTCTCCGTGGCGGTCTTCCCCGCCCTCTCCCACGGCCTCCACCTCTCCCACGGGTGGCCGTCGGCCTTGGAGGTACAACCGGCCCATCCTCCATGAGAATTTCCTCATCTACCGCTACCGACCTACTTCTTAGGATCCTCTAAGACATTCTTGATTACTTAAAATACGACAAAATGAATAACTTAAGACTACTGCTCAAGAATAAGAAGGCAATTTAAGCACATACATATACCTGTAAATTCGCAATTACACTGGCCATGTGTAATCCCGAACCTACCTTACATGACTGTCATCGCTACCCTATTAGTCAATACGTGTAATAGTGTCCTCCTAACGCATTCCTGATTCTCAGTTGTGATTTCTACTCCCACAGTTTAAGTCTAGGCCCGTTCGGTCACCTAAATCCCTTAAACTATGACTCTGATACTAATTGTAACAACCCAAATATGTCTTTCTTCCTCTTCTTCTTTCTTTCTTTCTTTCTTTTGATTCTTTCCCTCTCTCTTTCTCTTTGCCGTGAAAAACCCACACACACTTAGAGAGTTTTGGTTGTCTAAATGAAAGACACCTCACTCTTCAATTGAAGAAATGGGGCGGTGGATGTGAATAATATATTCACATTTACCAAACAAACCCCACACTCCTCTTAATTGGCAAAACATACCCTCTAACTTCTATATTAAAATTAAAACTTACCCCTTAACTTCTAACTCCATAAAACACTTAACTAAACTTAAATTTATAAAACTAACCCCAAACTCACCTTAAACTAAAATAATACTATTAAATAAATCAATAACATACCTGGTTATTACAACATCTCCCCCTTAAAAGAATTCCGTCCCGGAATTCGATTAAGCGAAAAGATGAGGGTATTTAGTTCTCATTTCTGATTCTGATTCCCAAGTAGCATCCTGACCTCTATGATGTCTCCACTGCACTTTTACTTGCTTGATCTCCTTACCATTCCGTAAAACTTTAACTTTACTATCAACTATGGCTTCAGGTTCCTCCACAAAGTTCATCTTTTCATCAATCTGTATATCTGGCAGAGAAACTACTTGATCTGGCGTAACCAAACACTTTCGTAAATTTGAAACATGAAAAGCGTTATGGACACCGCTTAACTCCGGCGGAAGTTCTAGCCTGTAAGCTACTTCACCGATTCTTTCTAAAATGGCAAACGATCCGATGTACCTTGGACTAAACTTACCTTGTTTCCCAAATCGGATGACTCCTTTCCAAGGCGAGACTTTTAACATTACAAAATCTCCAACTTGGAATTCTAATGGTTTTCGGCGTCGCTCATCGTAGCTTTTCTGTCTATCTTGTGCCACTTTCAATCGTTCACGAATTTGAGTAATCTTATCCGCAGTTAACTGAACTATGTCTGGCCCTGCTAATTGCTTTTCTCCCACTTCATTCCAACACAGAGGCGTTTGTCATTTTCTACCATACAGAGCTTCAAACGGCGTCGCTTGTATGCTGGAATGATAACTGTTATTGTAGGCAAATTCAATCAACGGTAAATTTTTATCCCACGATCCCCTAAAATCAACAATACAGGCTCGTAACATATCTTCTAAAGTCTGAATTGTTCGTTCACTCTGACCATCAGTTTGAGGATGATATGCTGTACTTAGCTTTATTTGCGTCCCCATTTCTTTTTGAAAACTTCTCCAGAACCTTGAAGTAAAATGACTATCACGACAGAAATAATCGAGATTGGAACTCCATGTCGGGTTACTATTTCATCGATATACAGCTTGGCTAGTCTTTCTAATGAATAGGTTTCTTTTATCGGTAAAAAGTGAGCAGACTTTGATAATCTGTCAACGATTACCCAAATGGCATCAAACTCTTTCAGAGTCTTTGGTAGTTTCATGATGAAGTCTGTAGTAATCTGATCCCATTTCCACATAGGTATTTCTAGACGTTGCAACTGACCAAAAGGCTTTTGATGTTCAATCTTTACTTTCTTACAAGTGGAACAACCTTCCACATGCTGAGCAATATTTCTTTTCATTCCTGGCCACCAGTAAAATTGTCGTAGATCTTTATACATCTTATTCGTACCTGGATGAATAGAGTAACGAGATTGATGAGCTTCTTGAAGTACTCGATCATGTAAATTACCCAGACGAGGCACCCAAATTCTGTTTTCCAAACACAGTAACCCACGATCATCCTTTACGAGTGATGCTGATATACCAACTAACCGTTCTGGTTTCAAGTGTTCCACTTGAAAGGCTTCTACTTGACACTTCTTCAATTCGTCAAAGATGTTAAGTAGAAGTTCAGCTCGTAGTGCAATAGCCTTTATTGTTCCGCTCCTCTATTGACAACTCAGTGCATCAGCTACTACATTCGCCTTCCCCGGATGATAGAGAACTTCGCAGTCGTAATCATTCACCAATTCTAACCATCTTCTTTGTCGCATATTCAATTCTCGCTGATCAAAAAGATGTCGGAGACTCTTGCAAATGTGTTATCATTTCTTTCATCTCTGGAGGTGCCAGACGATACGGTGTACGGGCAACAACTCCAGGAATCAGGTCTATACCAAACTCTACTTGTCTATCAGGCGGAAGACTATTTAAATCTTCTGGGAAAACTTCCGGAAATTTACAAACAATAGTAATATCTTCCAGCTTATTCTTTTCTAGCTTAGTATCTACCACATAAGCTAAATAACTTGAGCAGCCTTTACTAACACACTTACGAACTTTCATCATAGAGATAAGGCAAGACTGATGATTTCTACGATCACCATAAATCACTACCGGTCCCCCTCAGGTAATACAACATTAATCAACTTCTTATTGCAAACTATACTAGCCTGGTTCTCAGCTAACCAATCCATTCCCACTACCACATCAAACTCAATCAAAGCCATAGGAAATAATTGAATAGGCACTCCACACCCATCAATATCTATAACACAACTATCAAATACTTCTTTAACCGGTACTTGATTATCATATGTAGTTTCTACCATTAAATCATGATCTAACACTTTAGGTTTTAAATGCATATAAGCAATAAAAGAAGGAGATACAAATGATCGGTTTGCACCGGAGTCAAATAACACTTTAGCACGTGTAGAGTTTATTAGAAATGTACCTGTAACCACATCAGGAGTTTCTTCTGTTTCTTGTGCTGTCATTTGGAAGGCTCAACCCTTTGCTTTCGGTACTCCAGGCTTTTGTCTCCCTCCCGGCCTAACACCCGTTGGTCTCACTGTCATACTACCCTGTTGTGCTTTCCACTGTGGACATTCAGACTGAATATGATCAGGGGAGTTTCAAGAGAAACAGAATCGAGTTACCCGACAATCTTTAGCGATGTGACCAGACTTTCCACACTTGTAACAAATTCGGGAATCAACATAACAATTTCCCTGATGAATACGGTTGCATTTTGGACATGGTCTTTCAGCCAGTCTGAAAGATGGACGATTATCAAATCTTGGAGCTTTGGACTTCTTTGGATCATAATGCGGTTCTTCCCATTTTCTCTTTCCCATACTTTTATCACCAGCATCCCTCCCTTTATCTCTTTCTACATTTTCTGCAGCATCCACTGCGGCTGAGAAAGTATCTGTTCCCTTAGCAATTACCAATCCTCTGATCTCTGAATTTAACCCAAAGATAAACCTTCCATTTTGAGTGCTTCCGTAGCAACATAGTATTCGGCAAAGCAGGACTTCTCTAGAAAACGCGCAGTGTAATCCCGAACTGATAACTTTCCCTGTTGCAGATTCATGAACTCTTCTTCCAGTTATCTAACGGCAGCTTGAGGACAAAACTGCCTTTTAAAAGTTATGGAAAATTCTTCCCAGGAAAAAGTAGAATACACATCTGGTCCTTTAGAAGTAATAAGAGCTTCCCACCAATACAACGCATCAGCCTTCATCATCGCGGTCCCATATAACACTCTATCTTCATCGGCACATTTTCTGGTTTTGAAGATAGCTTCTATCTCTTTCATCCACCTCATAGCCTTCACCGGATGTCTTTCCCTTGAGTAGGTTGGAGGTTTACAGCTTAAAAACATCTTGTAATCACACTTCTTGGGCACTGTTGTAACAATAGGTGTAACAGGCGTCTCTCCTTCCAAGATAGGATCTGGTATTACAGTTTCAGTATGACGAGTACGGTCGAACATGGCTTGTATACTAGATTGTAATCTTCCCATTTCTATAGCCAAATCATCTCTGGTAACAAATTCAGTCACGTGGGGATGACCCCTACCTCGTCCCGCACCTCTTCTTCCGGATCCGTTTAACATTTCCCGAATATTTCTATTTCTTGTATTCGGCCTGTTTGGGTTTCCTTCTTCATCTCTATCCATATTTCCAGAACCACTCGCGATTCTGTTTATTTCAACAAGGTTAATATACACATAAACACATACCCCATATAACAAGGTATTCCAGTTCAAACATGTACCTGTAAGTTCACAATTACACTGGCCAGATGTAATTTGAAATTACCTTACATGATGTTCTTTCTACCTTCTTATATTTTACATCCCAAAGGTTCTAAATTATGAGGGACATCCTACTTCACATGCAGTTTAAGTCTAGGTATGGATCCGAATACCTAAATCCCTTAAACTAGGGCTCTGATACCATCTGTAACGACCCAGTTCCCAAACATATATCAAATAACATATTATACATAACATTATTTCATAACAAAAGATACATCATATAGCACTTACGGTCCCTTAGTCTTTCGAACCATAATAAGTATTTCAGTACAACTTTTTGCTAATAATTTACATAACAATTACTAACACGATAGATACAAAACACTTCATGGATCTTCATAAACACACATCTTCAAAAGTAAGTCACATATTATCCTATCACTTGCATTTACTCGATCCACGACCTGGAATACATATTTTTAAAACAAAATGAGGGTTAGACCTATTGGTCTAAGTGAGAAAATCCCTGTTAGTATATAATCATTTGCAAAACATACACTATGTATATATATACCACATATTTGAATACCAATCATGACTCATATGCATTGTGTACATTTCTTCCTCATGGCCATATTAGTTGGTTGCAAGCCAACTAATCATTTTACTCAGCTGCACTAACATACAGCCAACTCCACTGTCCCTCCGTACAGCCAAACTCCATCGGTCCTAAGTCCGGCCAACGTGCACTCGTGTAGTGTAATGCTCATATAAATACAATATACATCTCAATATATTATATTTCAATCATAAGCATATTGTTAAACCCTAAGGATCAATCAAGATAGAGAAGATATGAATTTGTCATCCATTTCACTCAAGAACACATTACAAGATTAGGAGTTCTTTACAAGTGTTTCTCTCTCTAGAATATAAGAATGTGAGTTAAGTATGTCTAGAGTCTTACCAACTAACACACAACTAAACCTATTTATACTAAACACATTACAAGGTGTAAACAACACAATACAACTCAATACATTGACTTTGACTTTGACCTTTCTATATTTAAACCTTGAAGACATATTGCACTAACAATCTCCCCTTTGGATTCAAGGTTTAAACAAATGCGATCAGCAAGCTTTAGCTTTCTTGAATCTTCGGTCTTCATCAAAGCTTGTCAAAGTCAAAACGTCATCCAATCTTCAAACGGCAAATAACGAACTTCTTTCTTCGAACAGGAGAATATGAATCTTCACACAAAGCTTATTAATACAAGAAGCACAAGTTCAAGAAAAAGAGATCACTGAAAGGATCAGTCGATTTTCCTCAAACTCTTGAAGAATTCTCCCCTTTTTCTATTGACTTGAGAATTTCATTCTTCAGTGTCGATCTTCATAAACGCGCGAGTTCAAAAGAAAGAGATCACTGAAATGATCAATCGATTTCTTAAAAACTCTTGAAGAATAAAAATCCCCTATCTTTTCTTGAAACAACGTCTTCTTTCTACAAATCTCCCCGTTGACAATAAAACAAATCTTTGATTTTAAACTTTCTTTGACATGAAATTGATGTAGACATTCTCCCCCTTTTTCGATGAAAGTGAGCATCACGAGCATCGAAAATCTTTTCAATTTCAGTCACGGACAATCTCCCTCTTCAAAAATATTTCTTCCCCTTGAAAAAACACGAACAATCTCCCCATAAGCGAAAGATCTTGCTCCCCCTAAAAATAAGAATTGTAGAGCAAGTTGATTTTCTCCCCCTGAAAATTTGCATAAAAATCATATAAGCGCACATTTTAACAAACTTATATAAAGAAAATAGAATTCATTGAACAACATTTTATAACTACTAACATTTAATCATTTGAACACCAAACAAAAGAAATTCAACTTAATGAAATGTAACAGATATTTCCATCAAGTGAAATCAAATGCATGCGTTTGGATTCAAAAACAAGACATCATCGCATATCGAGTTACAAAATGTTCAGTTTCAACTCCTTTATTAAATCTATTTGGTGTGCTAGCATGCAAAATATGATTAGCAACAAGCAAATGCACTTCTAAAACCTATAAGAATACTTTGCTCTTACTCACACTATTTGTCCAAAAACAGAATTTTCACAAATTTACAGGTTTATCGTGACTTTGTATTTTCCCCAAGTTTCAAGAGATGTGTGCTCTTAGGCATCTTTTCATATTGTGCACATTGGCAACTTTTATTATGTGCACATTGGCATCTTTTATAATCAAACAGTTTATTAAGACTAAGATACACCGTAAACGTAACTTTCTAACTGGTCCTATAGCAGGATTTGGGTCAGCCGATCCCAGACCAGTTGGCCTTAGGGGCTAGGTGACAAGCACCCCTTGGAACTTACTCTCCCGAACCAGAAAGGCTACATCGATATACCTTAATCCCATCTGTACCAGTAGAACATGGCTTTCTACCTGGTTCTATAGCAGGATTTGGGTCAGCCAATCCCAGATCAGTTGATCTTAGGGGCTAGGTAACGAGTACCCCTTGGGACTTAATCTCCCAAACTAGATAGGCCACAGGCACAGACTATCAAACTGAATGATAATATTATATATTTATATATATAATTTTTTTTATTTTTTTATTATTATTATTATAGCATCTCAATCACTTGGTTCAAAAACGTAGTGCTTCTCCCATATTTTTGTTTCCATTCATGATTAAGACGAATAAGCTTTGTGAGCATTGTATTCTAAATAAGTCTAGATTTACACAATTTTGCACTTATATCAAAATCTCAAACATGTTTCGCTGACCTTTCGACTTATTTCAGAAGCGAAAGTAGAAACAAATATAACTCTGACGATACAAAAATGCTCGTAAAATCATCCTTAACACACATTTTATTCATTAAATGAAAAATTGTAGAATTTTTCACTTCATTGAATTAAATTTGTGAAGGTTCAAACTTTCAACGTTAGTAGACATAAAATATAACACAATGTTACCTTTAAGCACATGTCCTAAAAATAGAAAGATATGACAGTGAAAGGATATCACCTGATCAGTACGAGTTCTAAACTGATATGTTTAGAAGTCATAGCCTTTGAAGTACGGGTCCTGAATTGATGTATTCAGAAGCCATTACCGTTGAAGTGCGGGTTTTGAACTGATGTGTTCAAAAGCCATTGTCGTTGAAGTACGGGTTTTGAACTGATGTGTTCAAAAGCCATTACCGTTGAAGTGCGGGTTTTGAACTGATTTGTTCAAAAGCCATTAACTTTGAAATCCGGGTTCTAAACTGATGTGTTTAGAAACCATTGTCTTTTATCTTTCTCCCCCTACAAAATACCAAAAGATTTGTCATTAATCACATGTATATAAAAAAAATAATAAACTCCCTGAAAATATGTGATGTTCAATATCTTCTTGAATGCACAAGTACTTCATCTTCCGAGAGTTCAACACTTGTCTCTAAATCTGCAAAACAGATTAAGTAGATTTTGGTACCCAACGAGTCATGGGTCCTGACACGTTAAGCGGAGCTCTATAAGAAGGAAAATGGTAAGTACCATACCAATATTGAACATAATTATTATTAACAAAATCATTATTTCCGCAATAAGAATTAACAAAAGAATTAACTTTCGTTGTAAAATTTTTATTTGGAAATGATGATTTTGGTACATCTTTTCCAGGAAATTTACCTTTTACCTTCCATTTCATGTTGACTCTTTTGTAGGAAGGAAGATCAGCATAGTATTTGGAAGACATATCCACAGAATGCTCGTAGAAAATGTTAGAAGGACGCATCGGACATTCTGAAAAATACTCGGAGTTGTTGAACGACCTCACTTTGTCTTTTAAGGCATTTCGTTCCTTTGTCATCAACTCGAGCTTCTTCCGAATATCACAATTCACCCTCTTTTCCTTCATGATATCTGTAGATAAACCCGCCAAATTCTTCGTGAGTTTCCGAATTTCTTGCTGAAAAATATTCCTCTCAATAGAAAAAACACCTTTTACGCTCTTTGACTGAAAATCCGCTTTCTTCATCTTCTCAAGTTCTTCACTTTCTCTATCCAACTCCATTTGTATTTCAGAAATTTTCTCAGTCAGCATAGCATTCTTTGCTTCAAACCTTTTTCTTTGAACCTCAAAATCAATCCTTTCCTTTTCCAACTTTTCCTTCTCTAAAAATAAGACTTTCTGAAAATCTGAGTTCTGCTTGGAAAGTCTTAGACATTTGAGTTCAACATCTTTCTTGTCTTCAATTTCTTTAGTCTTTGTCTTCAAAGCCATTTCAAGTTTCGAAATCCTTTGAATTAGTTCCACTCTTTCTTTCTTGAAATCTTCTCTTTCCATATTCAAAAGATTTTCCATCTCTTGCAACTTCTTTGTAAGCTCGATAATCTTCTATTTATCATCTTCCCTTTCAACTTTCTTCTCCTCTTTTCTCTTGAATTCAACCTTTGATCTATGCATAAGCTTCGTTAATTCATTCCACATCTGCATCGGGTTGTTTTTGAAAGCTTCAACGCGTTTATAAATGTGTTGTGGAAGTGCAAGAATCAAGTAGTACGAAGCGTCCTTATCAGCTTTCTTTCTTTTATACTCTTCTTCTGTAAAGTCATTCTCCATTTTATATATGATAACTGGACCTTCGGAAAAAGTTTTTATCATATATTCACCATTTTCTCGACTTGAAATGAAATCGATAAACGAAACACTCCATCGTTCAAAATCAGATTCTTTGATCAGCACTAGAAGTCGGTTCATGATCGCTTGACGATTAAAAGATCTTTATAAAGAAAAAAATTTATATAAAACTTTTTCTTGAAAAACTCTTAAAATGTATGAAATACACTATAGAAAAAATTTCATTATAAAAAATTTTCTCAAAACTTTTTTTTTAAAACAAGTCAGAAACTCGCAAGCAACGGATGCGAAAAATGAGAAATTCGCAAGCAACGGTTGCGAGAAATGAGGATTTCGCAAGCAATGGTTGCGAGAAATGAGGATTTCGCAAGCAATGGTTGCGAAAAGTAGACTTGGGCAGAAACTTGAAAGCTGAAAGATCACTTTTCGCAAAGGAAGCTTGCGAAAAGTTTGAAAATTCGGGTCAGTGGGTTGCGAAAAGTAAGAATTTCGGGTCAGGGGTTGCGAAAAGCTGTAAAATTCGGGTCTTAAGGATGCGAAAAGCTATGCGAGATGTAGACTTGAACTCAGATCGATGAACCTTGCGAAAAGAAAGATGAATGTTGCGAAAAGATTGGATCTTGCGAGATATTCCAAAAAACGTCAAATAACCTCTGAAAATCCAAAACTTCTGAAATCAAACTTCACAGACCTCTTCAAAATAAGGATTCGAACACCTCTTCTTCGTAAACAAACCTCTGAAAACCTCTGAATCACAAAATTTGAAGATCGAACAGTGAACTTCACGAACCGAACAAAAACTCAGAAAAAAATGCCAAATTGATCTTGAAATCCTTCGAATTAGATCTCGATCCTTGAATTAAAGATGCTCTAAACAATAATCCGAATCCAAAGAACCAATTTGCAGACCAATTCGATCAAAAATCAGAAAATTTTGATCAAATTTCAAGAAAATGAGATTTTCTTGATAAATCCAGAAAATCAATCGAATTTTCTTGTAGAATTCACCAAAATCTTCATGATTGATCACAAAAAAACTCCTCTAAAACTCGAATCCTGCTCTGATACCAATTGTTAAACCCTAAGGATCAATCAAGATAGAGAAGATATGAATTTGTCATCCATTTCACTCAAGAACACATTACAAGATTAGGAGTTCTTTACAAGTGTTTCTCTCTCTAGAATATAAGAATGTGAGTTAAGTATGTCTAGAGTCTTACCAACTAACACACAACTAAACCTATTTATACTAAACACATTACAAGGTGTAAACAACACAATACAACTCAATACATTGACTTTGACTTTGACCTTTCTATATTTAAACCTTGAAGACATATTGCACTAACACATATAATCACACTATATATCACATTCCCAATCAATATATGTATTTCAGTTTGAAAATGGTTTAAAGTAAAACTCACCTGATTGCTTATCAAAAACCCTTCCAAGCTTTTCTCAAGCAATCCAATCTTTCATCAAAAAATTCACAGAATCTGAAACAAATTTAATACAAATATCTCTTTACTAATTAAACACATAATACTTACCAGCAAGCTAAGAACTCTAGATAACCTATCTAATTCTTACCCTCAAATGATTCCCTTAAAGACTAAGAATCTTAAATAATCGAAAATTCTCGACTCTTATCGCAACCAACTAGCTGCGATAACCCCTTGTTGCAATACACAATGCTTGTCGCAACCAACTACTGCGACACAGTATCTTGTCGCAACTCACTGTTGCGACATCCCATCTTATCGCAACTAACTGTTGCGATACACTTCTTGTCGCAACCAACTGTTGCAATACCAATGAGCTTGTCGCAACCCAAGGTTGCGATACTCATAACTGTCGCAATCACCATAATTGTCGCAACCCACTACTGCGACATTCATAACTGTCTCAGTCAACTAAGTTCATACTTAACCCAGAAATTTATAGTTTTAAGCCATGAACGTTTCTGTAATTTTGCAGATATGTTTAAGGCTACTTTTAGAACACCATTCTAAACCCAGATTTCTCACCTTCTTCTAAAATTATCAAGACCCATATCTAAACTCATAGGATGCTTAATACTCATAAAGAGAGTAATTTAAATAGAAACATACCTTTTGATTCTCACAGCTTTCACCTAAATTCCAGTTGAATTAATGTCTTTCTTCCTCTTCTTCTTTCTTTCTTTCTTTCTTTTGATTCTTTCCCTCTCTCTTTCTCTTTGCCGTGAAAAACCCACACACACTTAGAGAGTTTTGGTTGTCTAAATGAAAGACACCTCACTCTTCAATTGAAGAAATGGGGCGGTGGATGTGAATAATATATTCACATTTACCAAACAAACCCCACACTCCTCTTAATTGGCAAAACATACCCTCTAACTTCTATATTAAAATTAAAACTTACCCCTTAACTTCTAACTCCATAAAACACTTAACTAAACTTAAATTTATAAAACTAACCCCAAACTCACCTTAAACTAAAATAATACTATTAAATAAATCAATAACATACCTGGTTATTACAGCATTTTCGTCCAACCAAGTTTTCTATCTAATTTTGCAATTTTTTTTGCTTTTCCTTGTTTTTTTATAAAAAAAGTGAAATTATAGGGGCCAACTTGTAATATTATATATATATATATATATAACCAAACACAGGACCATCATCGTGTTCTTCCTCCATCTCCAGCACAGACCCTTCTCACACTATTTGTCACCTTCTTCGATTCCCACTGGACCGACCTCTCTCCCTTTCATTTCTCTTTCTCAAAACAACTTCCTTTATTGGCCATAAATCAATCCAATTTTCATGGAAATTGCCACTTATTTGCTCCAAAAACTATGCAGGTTGTGCTTTCTTGAACTTCCTGCAATACCCACATCGAAATCTGGAAATTTGATACACCAAATCAACTATTGTTATTTAGAGTTCTAAATTTCGATTGTTTAATTTCAATTTCAATTTCAAGTTTCAGATACATTCAAATGATTTCCGAATCATTGTCTGCAAGCTCTGATTGTCCCGGATTTGCCCATATCAGAAAACGATCCAATTGAGTTCTGATTATAGAACTAAACTTAACCCCAACATTATTATCAAAAAGTTTTCTAGGAGAAGGAAAAGAGGTATGATTTGGGCTTGTGTGATTCCCATTGATGGAAAGAACCAAACTTTGGGGTTTGATTTCGCGAATTCTGTCACAAGGGGTTTGAAAAACATTGTTGTAAGTCGAATTTCGGATGAATTTGATGAAGCCAATGATTCAAAATCTGAAGATTCCACACAATTGGATTCTTCAATGACTTTAATGGTTTTAGATAAGACCCAATTGTTGGAAAATTAAGGACTTAACTTGGGGTGATTCACCCTATTCCTGCAATTCCTATGAATAGGAACATTGCTGGAATGTTTGTGTTCTTTTTCGTTATCGGGGTTGTGTTTGATAAACTTTGGACATCAAGAAAGCAAAATAGCAATGATGATGGAGGGAAGCTGGGGATATGGCCACAGGTTCCACAAGTTTTTCTCTTTTTCTTGAGAAGGATTTGCAGAGGAAAGAGTCGGTTGAGTGGGTGAACATGGTGTTGGGGAAGTTGTGGAAGGTTTATAGAGGTAGGCTTGAGAATTGGGTAACGGGTTTGCAGAATGTGTTGATTTGGGAGATTTTAAGTAGTTATGTGGAACGTGTGTTTGTGACTATTATGGGTATAAAAATGGTGAGAGAGTTGTATTGATGTATATGAAGGAGGGTCTGTGCTGGAGATGGAGGAAGAAGACGATGATGGTCCCTGTGTTTGTTTATATATACATATATATATATATATATATATATATATATAATATAATATTACCAATTGGCCTCTATAATTTCACTTTTTTACAAAAACAAGGAAAAGCAAAAAGAATTGCAAAATTAGATAGAAAACCTGGTTGGACGAAAATGCTAGGGGTGTGCAACGGACGGGTCGGGTCCCAAAAACCCAAACCCGATCGGGTATCGGGTGGAAATCATGGAACCCGAAACCCATCCTAAGTAGAGTTCGGGCCTCGGGTTTCGGGTGAGGTGGGGTCTCGGGTTTTCGGGTCGGGTTGGGCCTGTTTTCTAGCCCGGTTTCAGCCCAATTTCAACCTGTTTTATCACTTTATGTCATTAACAGATTGAAACAGATTAAGGGCCTGTTTGGAAAGAGCTTAATGAGCTTAACATGGCTTATAGATTATTCGTTAAAACAAATATATATTAGTTTGGAAATGGCTGAATGGTATGGAAATGAGCTTACCGAATAAGTTGTTGGGAACACCCTTTATGCATTCAGACAAAGAATTCCCACCCTTACCCCTGTGAAATCACGTTCCTTTCTCAAACCTACCCCTTATTAGGAAAGAATTGAATTAGTTATTTCAATATTTTCTTCCTTGTTTAGCCTAGCTTTACTTTAGCATGTTTCCTTTTCCCTTTCCTTGTAATTAGCTTGTTATCTTCCTTATATATGTTTGTATATTCTGCTCCCAAAGGTGAGCAATTCTCATCCCTGTTTACATGGTATCAGCCATACTCCCCTACCCTAGCCAAATTTGAAATACGCCTACTTCTTCTTTGCCTCTCTTCTTCTTCCTATGGCAGGTGATACATCTTCATCTGATTCTCTTCCCCTTCTCTACCATGATTCACATGATTACTTTCAAACTCTCCTCAAGCAACTACTTACTTTGGATGAATCAAGTAACATCCATTCTTTCCTGCCAAGATTTGCTCGGGTATGTGCATGGGACCTCGGTTGCTCCAACGCCCACCATCACGACTAATGGTACTTCCGCTCCTAACCCCGCTTACATCGAGTGGTGTAAACAAGACCAACTCTTACAAAGTCTCCTCCTTTCTTCCTTAACGGAGGAAGCCATGGCCGAAACTATCGGTTGCAAAACGGCTCGTATGGTGTGGGAAGCCCTCGAAGCCGCTTTTTGTCCAAACTCCACCGGTCATGCCATGAACGTAAAAGAAGAACTTTGTTCTCTACAACGTGGTTCGTCCTCTGTCGCTGAATATGGGCGACGGTTTAAGGCTCTCTCCGACCAACTCTCTGTTCTTGATCAATCGGTTGATGACGTTGAAAAGTCTCATTGGTTTCTTTGTGGTCTCGGACCCGAGTTCACAGCATTCTCGGCTGCACAAATGACGTTGGATCCTCTTCCATCGTATAGGATTTTGCTCCCCCGTGCGGTGAATTTCCAACAGTTTGAAACCTCAATGGCCGCTGCTCCATCACCTCCGGTGGCATTTACTGCCCATAAATTCCGTCCACAACATGCTTCTCATCGTCGATCCACACCTCATCATCTTCATGGTCGTGGATCATCCGGAAATGGAGGCGGCAGAGGCCACACTAATGGTCGCACTAACAACAGATTCCAATCTTATCAAGGACGAGGCCGTGGCAGCAACCACCGCTCTCAACCTTGCCAAATTTGCGGTGCTCTTGGCCACTATGCAAATCAGTGTTACGACCGTTACAATCGGCCACTATCTCAACCATCAGCACACCTTGCGGAGGCTTTCAATGCTACGTGTACCATTAATGATCCGCGTCAATCGGATTGGTATCTCGATACAGGTGCGAGTGCTCACAAGACTCCTTCCTCGACCAATCTGGATGCCACATCTCCCTATTTTGGTGCTGAACAAGTGGTTGTTGGAAATGGTACTCCTCTTAACATTTCTCATGTTGGTCACTGTTCTTTATCCCCTTCTGTTAAATTACTCAATGTGTTGGTTGTTCTGGAATTAACAAAGAATCTCTTGTCTATTAGTCAACTCACAAGTGATTTTCCAGATGATGTTACTTTCTCTCATCACTCTTTTGTGATTCAGAATCGGGACATCGGGGAGATCTTGGCAAAGGGTCGTCGTGATCAAGACCTTTATGTGTTGGAGAGAAGCCAACCTGGATTCATTTACGCTTTTTATTCTAGAAAGTTGAAAGGATCGTTTAATTTATGGCACTCGCGTTTGGGGCATGTTTCATTTGATACTGTTAAATTATTGAATAATTTAGGACATTTATCAGTTACATCTTTATTACCTAGTCCTGGTTTTTGTTCTTCGTGCCAATTGGCTAAAAATAAAAGATTGTCATTTGACAACAATGATAAACGTGCCACTAATGTTCTTGATTTGGTGCATTGTGACCTTTGGGGGCCTGCTCCTACTCAATCCATGGGCTATAAGTATTATGCAGTTTTTATCGACGACTATTCTCGTTTTACATGGATGTTTCCTTTGCGAGCAAAATCGGAGTTTATTAACGTTTTCTTACAGTTTCAGACATTTGTCGAGAACCAATTCACTTGCAAAATAAAAGTTTTTCATAGCGATGGTGGCGGTGAATTTACTAATGCTCGTCTTCGACAACATTTACAAAAGTGTGGTATTCATCATTCTATGTCTTGTCCATACACTCCGGCTCAAAACGGACGTGCGTAACGAAAGCATAGACATATCACGGAAACAGGTCTCGCAATGCTCTTTCACGCAAATGCTCCATCCACGTTCTGGTTGGATGCTTTTAGCACGGCTGTATTTACCATCAACCGCCTTCCTACTCGCATTCTCGACAACAAATCTCCGTATGAAATTTTGTTTGGCCGCATTCCAAACTATGCTAATTTTCATCCCTTTGGATGTCAAGTTTTTCCGTATCTTCGAGATTACGTGAAAAATAAATTAGCACCTCGAAGTATCCCATGCATTTTTCTGGGATATAGCACACATCACAAAGGATTTCGATGTCTTGAGCCAATGTCACGAAAAATATATATTACTCGACATGGTCAATTTAATGAACTTGAATTTCCTTTTTCTTCACAAAGTGCAGGTCCATCTCATGTTGCATTGGATTTCTCGGCCTATCTCGACGAAGCACCAATCTTCTCTATTCGAGCTCAATCTACTTCACATGGGCCAAATGATATCCCAGCCTCATCCACTTCTCCAGGCCACTGCACTCTTTGCTCAGATCAGTTCAATCAAACATCTACGTCGTACGTTGCACCTATTATGGAACATGTCCATAATATACCAGCTCCTTCAGATCCCATCATGACGGAATCACCAAGTCCCATCGTGCCCTCACATTCTCAGGACCAATCCAGCCCTCCAAGCCCAGTCCATGCGCCATCGAACCAACATCCGATGGTGACTCGGGCAAAGGCCGGCATTTTTAAACCCAAACACACCGCCGATTTTGCCTTTGTCTCTTCTTCACAGCTTCTCTCGGCCCTCTTTGCATCCAAAGAACCCAAAGGCTTCAAATCGGCTGCCAAAAGTCCGGAATGGCTTGCCGCCATGAATGATGAAATTCCCGCTCTTCATGCTAATGACACGTGGGAATTGGTTCCACGTCCATCAAAGGCTAATATTGTTGGGTCCAAATGGATTTTTCGGACCAAGTTTCTTGCTGATGGATCCATTGAGCGACTTAAGGCCCGTTTAGTTTCTCAAGGCTTCACTCAACTTCCTGGTCTTGATTACACGCTCACTTTTAGTCCGGTTGTGAAAGCCACTACAGTCCGAACGGTTCTTTCTCTTGCGGTTATGAATAATTGGGATCTCCACCAACTAGATGTCAAAAACGCTTTCCTAAACGGTAAATTATCTGAGACCGTCTTTATGGAACAACCTCCCGGTTACATTGATCCTCGTTTCCCAAATCACGTATGTCGCCTCAAGAAAGCATTGTATGGCTTAAAACAAGCCCATCGGGATTGGTTTCAACGGTTCAGCACATTCTTGACACGCATTGGTTTCTCCTGTAGTAGGGCCGACCCATCTCTTTTTATCTTTCATCGGGGTAATCACATTCTCTATCTCTTGGTTTACGTAGATGATATTATCCTCACCGGCAATCAACCGACTTTGATCAAGCGTCTCATCTCTCGCATAAATCAGGAATTTGCCACGAAAGATTTGGGAAAGTTAAATTACTTCCTTGGTTTGGAAGCCAACTACACGGACCAAGGACTTTTTCTCAGCCAATCGAAATACGCGCATGAGATCCTTACACGGGCTAATTTACTTGACGCCAAACCCGTCTCCACTTTTTTAGCGGCACATATTCAGCTAGTTCGTGATGGTGTACCTTTTTCTGACCCTACCCTCTATCACTCTTTGGTAGGGGCTCTTCAATACCTAACCATCACACGACCCGACCTTGCATATGCGGTCAACTCCGTTAGCCAATTTCTTCAAGCTCCCACGGTTGATCATTTTCTCGCCGTTAAACGTATTCTCCGCTATGTCAAGGGGACTATTGCGTTTGGACTCTCTATTACTCGTAGTCCCTCACGTACTTTATTGGGTTACTCTGATGCCGATTGGGCTCGGTGTGTGGAGACACGTCGGTCGACTTATGGTTACTCTATTTTCTTGGGAAACAATCTTGTCTCTTGGAGTACCAAGAAACAACCAACCGTGGCTCGATCCAGTTGTGAATCGGAGTATCGCGCATTAGCCAATGCAGCCACATAACTCATTTGGATAACTTATTTACTTCGCGATCTCCGTGTGTTACATAACGGTTGTCCAACACTTCTGTGTGACAACAAGAGTGCCATCTTTTCGAGTCAAAATCCAGTCGCGCACAAACGAAGTAAACACATTGACATTGAGTACCATTTTGTGCGTGAACTCGTATCGTCCGCTCGTTTGTGTACTAAATTCATTCCGTCACATCTCCAACTTGCGGACATATTTACTAAAAGTCTTCCTCGTCCGTTGTTTGAGTTTTTCCGATCCAAGCTTCGCGTCGGACCTAGCCCCACGATGTGCTTGAGGGGGGGGGGGGGTGGTATTAGGAAAGAATTGAATTAGTTATTTCAATATTTTCTTCCTTGTTTAGCCTAGCTTTAGTTTAGCATGTTTCCTTTTCCCTTTCCTTGTAATTAGCTTGTTATCTTCCTTATATATGTTTGTATATTCTGCTCCCAAAGGTGAGCAATTCTCATCCCTGTTTACACCCCTCAGTTAAAAACCCAACTTTGTGCCTCCTTCTCCCTCAATAGAAAATCGCCACTCACTGCCTCCTCCTTGCTGTCACCACCAACTTTGTGCCTCCTTCTCTCGCAATAGAAACCCTTTATATTAAATATTTATTAGATAAAAAAATTATTTTTTTAAAACTATTCGGGTTTCGGACGGGTTCAGGTGTGGGAGACCCGACTCGAACCGAAATACCCGATCAAATTTCTTGGGTTCGGGTGGCGGGTTCTCGGGTAGGCGTTTTTCGGCTTGTTCGGGGGTCGGGGTCGGTCGGGTGGTTCGAGCTTTGCTCACCCCTAGAAAATGCCCTGACTCTAACTGAGGTTTTTAACAAAGTTAGTGGTCAGGTCCTCTTTTTGAAGTAAATTTGAAAACTGAGGGACCACTTCTTGAGATATTGAAGTTTAAGTACCTCTTTTAAAGAAACCAAATAACCACAAGGACCAAAAATGCAATTCACTCTTCTTAAATATATATATATATATATATACTCTTTAAAAAAACATAATATATATATATATATATATATATATATATATATATTCTTTTAGAAAAAAGGGATAATCATATATAATTTTCAAAAAAATAAATAATAATTCGTACCATATCTATACTATTTAAAGGGAAATTAATTAAAATACCCAAAGTTTGACCAACTGTTACCAAAATACCCAAAAAAAATTTCATTTTGCAAAAATACCCAAAATACCCGCGATGGATCCCGCGATCGTGGGCTAGGGCTGACGTGGCATGTATTTTGGCCCCAAATGCCCCGCGAAGCCCCTCAACTTTGGCCGCGGTGCACTTTTGGTCCCTGCCCGCGATGGACCAAAATTTTCACTTTTGGTCCCTGGAAATTTACACTTTTGGTCCCTGTACTTAGACGAATCTTGCATGCTTTTACTGTTTTTTTCCACAATTATTGTACTTTGAAGACCGATTTGTGGTTGAAATTCATTTGCATGTTTGAGATTTCATCCATAAATATTAGTAATATGCAATTCACAATTCACACTTGTTCTTGCTTTCTTTCTTGATTTCTCTCTTGCTTTCTTTCTTTGAATTGCTTTCTCTCTTCTCTCATTTCATCCACAAATGGCATCGTCATCAAACCCTAAGTCTACTCCTGAAAAAATGCCACCTCAAATCGAGGTCGCCATAGCAAAAAAGGAAAAGGAGATAGATGAACTAACAGAAGAGTGGAAAAAAATGATGGACAGGAAGGCAGTCCATTTGAGAAAGATCGAAGAGGAAGACAGGGAGATCAAAAGGATGAAAGGGGATATAAAAGCTCGGGAGGCTCGTGTTCGTCGAGAACAAGAAGCAATTCACCATATTCTGCAAGACTTCGCAATTATTCAAGCGAAGGTAAACGAGAAGCAAGCTTGGATTGATGAAACTAAATCAATTTTTAAGTAGGTGGTGGTTATATTTTTTTTTTTGTTTTGTATTTTTTTTACTGTGTTGTTGTTTTGTATTTTTTGTTGTTGTTAATTTCTCTGAAAAGTAGTTTTTAAGCCGCTGAACCACGGCTAGGTTGGATACATCATGCAAGGTCAAGTCAGAGGTTACCTCATTCGTGGGCCTACTCCTCTTGTAGAATATATGACAACCCTCAACTCATTTGCTAAAGTGTGTGCGGGTTGTGGTACACAATGGCCATACGTGGTTGCAAAAGCAGAAGCCGTTGAAGAAGGGTCAGAAAGATTGAAGATGAAGAGCTTGTTGGATGGAATACAAACTAGCTGTGTTATCAATGTTCATTTAGAAGCATATGTACGTGTGTGTATATATATAATATGAAATGGGGTTTTGACAAGCTGGTATCACTGGACTCATTTAAGAATTGTGAAAATGGGTATTTGACGAATGATGATTCATGTGTGTTTGGAGCTGAAGTGTTTTAAACACACATGAATCATCATTCGCCAAATACCCATTTTCACAATTCTTAAATGAGTCCAGTGATACCAACTTGTCAAAAACCCATTTATAAACAATTCTACCTTCTCCTATTGCCATTCACGATATCTATAAACACAGTCAAATAATAATAATTTAAAACGATTTAATGAATTAGTTAATATATGATTATTATGTTAATGCGATAGGAGTGTAAAACAAAATTGAAAAAAAATATGAGATGTACCATAAATTAAATAATTAACTATAATGGTGTAATTTGTTAAAATTAAAACGTATCTAATATGAATATATAAACAGACATGTGTACTCAGAGTTAACATTCACTGCCATGGATGCAAGAACAAGGTCAAGAAAATACTAAGAAAAATTGAAGGTATCCTATTTTCTTTATATGTGTAAATATATAATACGAATATATATATATATCATTTACAAACTAGCTGTGTTATCAATGTTCATTTAGAAGCATATGTATGTGTGTATATATATCACTTACAAACCAGTGTTTAGATCAACAGTATCATAAGGGTTTGTTCCATATGGTTCAAGCTGTGACGGGTCCGGGGTGTGACTGACAGAATGTCTCCTTGGCACGGTTGAAGGGGCGGGATTTGGACACTCTCCACGAGTATGTCCTATGCATTGGCACCGAGTACATCTTCGTTGTATCGAACTTTCACCACGTGATGGACGTCGGTCGTTTTTTCTCGGTCTCCCGGCCCTGTTCTTATCCATTAAAGGTGGATAGCATGGTGGAAGCGGGTCGGGTGGATACACCCATGCTGCAGGGGGTCCAGCTGGGTTTATTACCTCCACGTATGTTTTCCGGTAATATTCGGACGTGAAGAAAGGTACAGCCAAGTCGCTGCAATCTGTACGACCCATATATGTTGCTGCAGCGATGGCATGGCCGCACGGTAACCCGGATTTATCCCATTCGCGACACGAACAAAGGTGGTCTTCCATATTCACAATCGCATGAATATAGTCATCATGCACCTCGTACTTCCCATACCCGATTGCTCTTACGCGCCCTGTACTGAACGATATTCTCCGCCGTTGGTGCGAGTGCATTTTGTATCTTAGCTCCTTTTAGGCGTCGAATTTGGTACCACTCTTGTTGAAAGGCCCGAAAGTAGTCCATAAGATTAACAATCGGACATCTACGCGCAAAACGGGAGAGTGCATTCATAGACTCTGCACTATTCGAGGTCAGAATGTCATATCGTTGTCCAGGAAAATGGGCCGCGGACCACCTCTCCGGTCCAGCATCGTCAAAGACTTTGGCTGCTTCCTTGACACTGTATCGTAGCATATTCATGTACTTGTTAAACTCCCGATCCGTATATGCTCTGCATGCCGCCCAATAGACATCCTTGTAGGTGGTAATACGTTTGTCCTTGGATTTGGCGTTCATCTCCAAATGTCGACAGCATATGGCGTGAGGGGCGTTTGGGTACATGGCAGAGATTGCGGCGCTTTTGGAAGGAGCCCTGTCAGACATAAACACCAACCCTTGCGGGTCTCCGATAGCTTGTCTCAACATGGACAGAAACCAAGTCCACTCGTCCCCGGTTTCGGACTTGCCTACGCCGAAAGCTACTGGAACGATGGAGTTATCCCCGTCCATGGCAACCGCCAGGAACATCATACCCAAGTAACGGCCCTTTAAATGGGCTGCGTCTATTATCATGACACGACGTAGATTTTCCAGAAATGTGCGGATCTGCAAAAACATAGGTTAAAATGTTATAGTTTATAATGTGTAAATGTTATAGTTTATAATGTGTAAACATATGACGTGTTAAAATACGTACCGCGGGTCCAAGGGCCACGAAGCACATCTCAAACCGTCCACGTGAATCGGTCCGTAGCTGCGTGATAGTACCAGGGTTCTGCATCTGCAAATTATATAAATATGTCGGGAGTCGTTCATATGACTCCTCGAACGTGCCTCTCACCATAAACAGTGCATGGCAGCGCGCACGCCACGCTTGGTGGTAATCAATCGTGACGCCGAACTGCCGGTGAACGTCGTGGACGATGTCCTTTGGACGCAATGACCTGCTAACATCAAGAAATTTGTTTTTCAGGATCGCACCCAAAGTCTTTTTGCCGGCTTGTTTGTGGTGGGGATTAAGTTGCGTCCTCGTACAAGTGTGTACGTCGTGCAACTTTCTAATCATTATCGCCCCTCCTTTGGGACCCGTGTGAATCGCGTACAACCTCCACTCACACTTTTCTCTAGCACATTCAACTACGTATTTGATTTTGTCAGATGCCCGCACGCGACTTTGGAAACCCTCTTCCAAGAACTTGAGTCCGATCTGACTTGCTAAGAGATCCTTCGAATCGAATATCTGACCTGCTGTTAAACTTTTGCTACGAATATAAGGTGTAGGTTCGTAGCTTTGTGTCTGGGTATGGGAGTCTGGAAGAATAGGGGGCATATCAAAAAAGTCATTTATCTGACTACGTGATTTTCTACTAGGGGTATATTCTTCGTGATCATCATTATCGGTGTCTGATCTGTCTATTTCAGAATTACCCGTTCTGAAAACGTGGGTTTCGTCATCAGCAACTCCAGCAGTACGCCATTCGTGTGGTTGTGGTGATGGTGGTGGTGGTGGTGGTTGTTGTTGTTGAGAATCAGGCTGCTCTATTTGGAGGTCTTCGTCGTCGTCACCCTCCTCGTCACCGTCGTCGTCACCGTCGGATACGCCGGGATACACAAAGAGTAATGGGGGTCTTTCTGAATCGACTGCAAGGTGCAGAAAAGTAGAGATATCCCCATCGTTGGGTAAATCCACAAATGACCCATCGCCATTTTTAAACACTAACTTGCAAATATCAGAAGAGTTGATTCCACATTTTTGCATGGCGTATGCAACAAACTTCTGATAAGTATAGTTTACTGACACTTTTACACCATGCTTAGATTTATAAGCAAAATTCCACTCATTGTTATCTTGCACCCATTCACCATCAAAACAGAAATATAGCTTAGCTTTTGCAACAGATGAACTCATTTTTTCAGTAGTATCTCAAACACAAAATATTGCAGAAAGAAATATTGCAACAATGAAATCGTTGTGTGAGAATTATGGCTTGAATTTTACGTCTATTTATGAATGAAACAACCAACATATCAGAAAACCAATCTCTCATTTCATCCACAAACTGATATTCCAAAAACATTGATTTAACATTGATTGAAACATGCAATTGAATTTCAACCACAAATCGGTCTTTAAATTGCAATAATTGTGGAAAAAAACAGTAAAAGCATCAAGATTCGTCTAAGTATAGGGGCTGAAAGTGTAATTTTCAGGGACCAAAAGTTGAAAATTTCAGGGACCAAAACTGTAAATTTTGGCCCATCGCGGGCCATCGCGGGCTGCGATCGCGGGCAGGGACCAAAAGTGCACCGCGGCCAAAGTTTAGGGGCTTCGCGGGGCATTTGTGCCCAAAATACGTGCCACGTCAGCGTATCCCGCGATCGCGGGACCCCATCGCGGGTATTTTTGCAAAATTGAAAAATTTTAGGGTATTTTGGTAACAGTTGGTTTGACTTTGGGTATTTTAATTAATTTCCCCTATTTAAACATGCATACCTTTTATCCAATATATAGTTTAATAAATTATTTTTAAACCTTTTACACCAATAAACATGGATACCTCATATCCAATATACAATTAAGTAATAAAAATATGTATTTTTTACACGGTTTTTTAAGAGCAACCGGTCTAAAAACGTATAATTAGCCTTTTCTAAAATTATGTAAAAATGTCTAAAAACGTGTTAAAATGTTAAAATAACCAATAAAGTATATTTCTCTAAAACCCCGTGTAAAAATATATATGTTTTCTACACATTTATTTTAAAAAATGGTGTAAAAATATTTGAAGACTTTTTTATATTAGCTTTCTCAAATAACCATGTAAAATACTTGCACAATTTTGAAAACAACTGTGTAAAAAGGTTTCGAACTTTTTATACGGTTCTATTACAATTAATCCGTGTAAAAAAATCTTTAAAAGACCACAGGTACATTTTTTCTTGGCTTTAAAAATTGGTGTAAAAGTAAACGAATAAGAAATCATTTTTATAGTAGCGTCTTAAAAATGTTAGAACCCAACGTGACAAAATGCAACATATAGTAACCCCTAACACCTATCTTCTTTTAGCATATTCAAATATCGATCAATCTATCTTTTCTTTCACTATGACACATCACCAACATAACCTTGAGAGTGGAGTGGGGTGGGGTGGGGTGGGGTGAGAGTGAGGGGTATAAGAGGGTATGTATATATGAGTACCTTCCATTGCATCCAAACAAATATCCAAAATGTAGTTGGTAGTTAATATGTCAAAGTCATATACATGTCCAATATATAGAAGAGTGACAAAACTATGTTATCAAGGAGTCTTGACCACAAAATTGGTTTGTGGTGAAGTTGGTGCAGTGGTGTGCACATGGACATGGGTGGCCAAGATGTAACTAAACACATTATATTGGGAAACTTGGGGTTGTGTGCACGGGACCCCAATCGCGATCCCTCCAGAAACTACAACTTTCTGCTTACACTTGGGACCCAACCCAAAAGATGCATGAATCTTTTTCACGTGAAACTGCTTAATTGGTGTCCTATACTTTATTCCCATCATCCCTTTATTGCATATTGTGTTTGGGTATGATCTCGATTTTCAACACTACGTAAACCGTTAGATATCATCAACACCCATAACATTTGTGCTCATTTTGAAGGTCTTGATGAACGGTTATAATGGTATAATTTATAAAAAAAAGAAAAACATATTTGTTAGGTTAGTCGATGTGACTTTCAATTTTACGTTAGGATGTTTGAGCATCCGGACGACGACAGAGTGATCGGAGGAATTGGAGGAGTGTGACCTGGACGTTGAGTGCCGACTAAAATATATGCACGAAATTTATTTTGCTTTTAAAATAAATTGCATCAATTACTTCTTGTGTTTCAAATCGTCGTATAGACTGCATTGCGGGATCTTGGAAAACGTTTAGCACACAAGATTTTAAACCATGAGTTTGAGCATGCATGAAAATATCTTATTGCAGGTAGTTGTAAACCTGTTCGAGACGTACTTTATTCTTTCTTTTTTTCACTGCTACTTTCGGATACTGTGACATCCATATCGGTGGCGGAGCCAGGATCTTGGTGTAGGGGGAGCGTCACTTATAAATAAATAAAATAAAAAGTAAATATTAAATTTTTGAAAATAGCAAAAACACCTATAAAATATTATTCAAACAATGACCTGGACGAGTTTTCATTTACTAAAATTTAACCATGATGGCTTCAATATCCACCTCAAAAAAACATATTTTTCAATATAAAAAATCAAACAATCGTTATTAAATACTTATCATGACTGTTAAATTTTAAATCATCAAACCAACTAAATGGAATTAGTTAAATCATCAACCCAACCAAATTAATAATTAACAACTGGTAACAAACCCCAACAATTAATAATTAACAATAACAATAAACAAAAAAAATTTAAATTAACATTTTTTTAATTAATAAGCCATAACAATAACTAATAAACATGTAAATAAATAGGGAATTTAATTAAAATACCTAAAGTTTGACTTTGACTTACCAAAATACCCATTTCTCTTCTGAATTTGCCAAAATACCCATTTTTTCCACGATTGGGGTCCGCGATCGCGGAAAAGGACCATTTTTGAAAATATTTATCCCGCGATCGGTGTCCCCCGACACACCCAATTCATTCATTTTGATGACTTTTTCAATTGCAATTTACACTTTCACCCCCTATACTTATTTATTTACTTTACTTTATACCTTTTACTTTCATAATTTTAATTTTACATTTAACACGTATAATCGTTTATTAACTAAAATACGTTTAAAAAATACGTTTTAATTTTAACAAGTTACACCATTATAATCGTCTCTTCGATACGTTCGAAATGAGTCCAATATTGAATTTTTTTGATTTATATATTTTAATATATATCATATTCACTACATAAAAAATATTTTTTATATTTAAAATTCATATTATTATAGTTAATTATTTAATTTATGGTACTCTTATAATTAAAATACGTTTTATTTATTTTATTATCGATGGTCCAAGTGTAAGTATTAAAAATTGGTGGAGGCTTTGTGATAGATAGACATCGATCCTTTTGTGCATACTCTGTAACTGCAAATACTTCAGCTCCAAACACACATGAATCATCATTCGCCAAATACCCATTTTCACAATTCTTAAATGAGTCCAGTGATACCAACTTGTCAAAACCCCATTTCATATTCTTCTCGTGAAACCTTGTCCTATTGTCATTCACGATATCTATAAACACATACAAATAATAATAATTTAAAACGATTTAATGAATTGGTTAATATATGATTATTATGTTAATGCGATAGGAGTGTAAAACAAAATTGAAAATACGTTAAAAAAATGGATTTTAAATATAAAAAATATTTTTTATGTAGTGTATATGATATATATTAAAATATATAAATAAAAAAA
Organism: Saussurea involucrata; assembly: GCA_033807775.1. Classification (NCBI taxonomy): domain Eukaryota; kingdom Viridiplantae; phylum Streptophyta; class Magnoliopsida; order Asterales; family Asteraceae; genus Saussurea; species Saussurea involucrata. The sequence continues at coordinate 619,634 of CM066318.1, forward strand.
ATCAATATTGAGCTCATTTCGAACGTATCTAGGAGACGATTATAATGGTGTAACTTGTTAAAATTAAAACGTATTTTTTTAACGTATTTTAGTTAATAAACGATTATATGTGTTAAATGTAAAATTAAAATTATGAAAGTAAAAAGTAAAAAGTAAAGTAAGTAAATAAGTATAAGGATTGAAAGTGTAAATTGCAATTGAAAAAGTCACCAAACTGAATGAATTGGGTGTGTCGCGGGATAAATATTTTAAAAAATGGTCCCTTTCCGCGATCGTGGAAAACATGGGTATTTTGGCAAATTCAGGAGAGAAATGGGTATTTTGATAAGTAAAAGTCAAACTTTGAATATTTTAATTAAATTCCCAAATAAATAACCATAAGCAAATAAATAACCTATTTCTAACAAATAACAAATAAAATAATTGAATATTCTAAATTGCAAAAGGAAAACAAAAAATGCCTATGGAAGGATAGTGACGAAGTGCCAAGTGGCAAAAGCCAGGCCTTTAAGTTGGAACTTGGAAGCTTCAAGCTTGACGGTTGAGCTGAGCAGAACTTGGCCATTATATATATTTATTAAAAGAATTATTATTAGTATCTATATGTGTATATATCAAAGAAAACTCAGGGTTAGCAACTGCTAACCCTTGTGATTGAATAGCTCCGCCCTTGATCCATATTTTAATGTCGTTTATGGTTTTGGACAAGTAATCGCGACTTACGACTTTAACATTGGATCTCCTCCACATATGTTAAGGTTTGGACGGAGAGTTACCTTTCCTTGTATCGGTATTGAGCTTTAATAGGAATTTTGATTTTGCGAGTCTTGACGAAGAGGTGTTGTTTTATTTTGTGTTGCAACAAAAAGGAGATTTTTGGAATTATGATGATTTGGTCATAACGTTGTTTTATGCGATTTGATTATTGAAAACGAAAACTTTGGCACCATTTAATTGGTGGGATGCCGTTGAGTTCCATCGAGTTTTATGGAAGTCTTGTGGTGTAATACCCCGGGTAAGTTCGTTAGTTAAATTTCCTTTTCGTTAAATAAAGTTAACTTTAAAGTTGGATGTTTAGGGTAAGTTTGGGTAAATGTATAAGTTAAGGGTGTTTTGGTCATTATTGAATAGGTTAGGGTCTAAATGGTAAAGTTGGTTTGATATTACCATTTTGAGTCCAAATATTTTCATAAAAGCAGAAATTCAGTGTGTGTAAGTGTGTGTTTTTGAGACAAAGAGAGAAAGAAGAAATATAAAGCTAGGGATTCAAATTGGTGCATTTGGAAGTGAAATTGAGGTATGTTGCTTTGTAATTTATGTTTGTAATTGCTATTAGATGGTTCCTATCGGATTAGAATAGTTGATTTCGTAGCTGGTAGAAATTTCAGTCGATTTTGGGTAAAATTTGAACAAACCGACAGAGGTTTCCGGATAATGTTGATAGTGTCCGGTAGTTTTGTTGTTGGTGTCCGGTAGTTCTTCCTTGTAGGTATCCGGACGAATCTATTAACCGGGTAAGTTCTATTTTCTCTAGTTTCTGGATGAAATGAGTTACCGGATAGTATCCGGATTGTTATGGTGTCCGGGTAGTTGGGCTGTCAAGATTATTGAGGTTGTCCGGAAAGTCATGCTGTCCGGATTGTCTGTGCTGTCTGGATAGTTTGGGTTGTCCGGAAACTTTGAGCTGTTTGGTCATTTTTGAGAATTCATATACTTTTGAGTATCCAGTAACCTGTGTTTTGTTAACTCTTAGATAGGGAATGAATGAGGACTGATTATTCGGTGGACTAGACTTAAGTTCGGGCTTGGGGGTAGCATTGGAGGAATTGAGTTATCTAGAGTTCTTAGCTCTTGTAAGTCTTATGTGTTCTATTTGGTAAAGAGATACTTGTACCTATTTGTTTCAGATTCTGTGGATTTGGGGTGAAAGCTGAACAGTTTTTGAGAAAGGATTGGAAGCGTTTTGATAAGCAAACATGTGAGTTTTACTTTAAAACGTTTTTAAACTGGAATATATATATGTGTGGATTGGGAATGTGATAGATGGTGTGATTATGTGTTTATGTTTGAAATATAATATATTCAGATATTGTATTTACATGAGCATTACACTATACGAGAATACGTTGGCCGGGCTTAGGACCGGTGGTGTTGGCTGTAATATTCGTACAACGGTGTTGGCTGTAATTGTCGTACAGCGGAGTTAATTTATTAGTTGGCTTGCAACCAATTAATATGGCCAAGAGAATGAGACAGGAAAGTATATGATGCATGAGTCATAATTGGTATTTGAATTTGTGTTATGTATATGATGGTTGTGCAAATGGTTTTAAAACTAACAGGAATTTCTCACTTAGACCTCTAGGTCTAACCCTCATTTTGTTTTAAAATATGTATTCCAGGTTGTGGATCGGGTAAGGGCAAGTGAATAGAGTAAACGGTGGCTAGCTTTTGTGAAGACTTATATTTTGAAGACTCTGACATGTTTTGTAGTTTTAACTTAGTTATCAGATATCATGTATTTAGTTAGTAAAAAGGTTTGTAATGAAATGTGTATTATGGGTGTAAAGACTAAGGGACCGAATGTGTATTTTGATATATCTTTTGGAAGTAACGATGTTATGCAATGTATGTTATTTGTTGTATGTCTGGGATCCTGGTCGTTACAGATGGTATCAGAGCCCTAGTTTAAGGGATTTAGGTATTCGTATCTATACCTAGACTTAAATTGCATGTGAAGTTAGATGTCCTTATTATTGTAGAACCTTGGGATGTTAAATATAAAAAAGGTAGAAGGAACATCATGTAAGGTAATTTCAGATTACACCTGTCCAGTGTAATTGTGATCTTACAGGTACATGTTGAACTGGAATACTTTGTTATATGGGGTATGTGCTTATGTGTATATTAACCTTGTTTGAATCTACAGAATGGTAAGTGGTACTTGACAAACGAATCGAGAGGGAGGAGGAAATCCTAATAGAACGAATCCGACAGTTGGGACAAGGGGAAGAGGGGGAGAAAGAGGTAGAGGCAGAACAGGCGGCATAGTTCAACCGCGAGGTGCAGAATTTGTTACGAGAGACGACTTAGCGGTTGAAATGGGTAGATTACAGGCAAATATCCAAGCTATGTTCAACCGAACTCATAATACTGAAACGGAAATACCAGATCCTACTCATGAAGACGAGATGCCTATTACACCTACTGTCGTACCAGTGACGAAGAAGTGTGATTACAAAATGTTTTTAAGTTGTAAGCCTCCAACTTACTCAGGAGATAGAGACCCAGTGAAAGCTATGAGGTGGCTGAAAGAAATAGAAGCTATATTCAAAACTAGTAAGTGTGCCGAAGAGGATAGAGTATTATATGGGACTTAAATGCTAAAAGCCGATGCTCTATACTGGTGGGAAGCTCTTATTTCTTCTGGAGGATCTGACATATATTCTACTTTCTCTTGGGAAGAATTCGTTATAGCTTTCAGGAAACAGTTTTGTCCCCAAGCAGCAGTTAAACAATTGGAAGGGGAGTTTATGAACTTGCAACAAGGGAATTTATCGGTTCGGGACTATACCACTCGTTTTCTGGAAAAGTCTCGTTTCGCGGAATACTACGTTTCCACGGAGGCAATGAAGATTGAAAGGTTTATCTTTGGGTTGAATTCAGAAGTCAGAAGTCTGGTGATTGCTAAAGGACCAGAAACTTTCTCAGCCGCAGTAGACGCCGCGGAAACCGTGGAACAGGATAAAGGGAGAAACGCTAATGATAAATGTATGGGAAAAAGAAAGTGGGAAGGACCATAATATGATCCAAAGAAATCCAGATTTCAGAGGTTTGATAACCGTCCGCCTTTCCGACCAGCGGAAAGACCTTGTCCGAAATGCAACCGTATCCACCAAGGAAATTGTCAAGTTGATTCTCGGGTTTGTTATAAGTGTGGGAAAACCGGACATGTTGCTAAACACTGTCGAGTAACGCGGTTTTGTTTCTCATGTAATTCTCCGGATCACATTCAGTCTGATTGTCCGAGGGGAAGAGTACATCAAGGGGGTACGTCGGGGAAACCAGCGGGTGTTAGACCAGTAGTACAAAGGCCAGAGCAACCAAGAGCAAGGGGCCGTGCATTTCAGATGACAGCACAAGAAGCAGAGGAAACTCCGGATGTGGTTACAGGTACATTTTTAATAAACTCTACACGTGCTAAAGTGTTATTTGACTCTGGTGCAAACCGATCGTTCGTATCTCCTTCATTTGCTGCTTATATGCATTTAAAGCCTAAAGTGTTAGATCATGCTTTAATGGTAGATACTGCAAATGATAATCAAATATCCGTTAAAGAGGTTTTTGATGGTTGTGTGATAAATATAGAGGGGTGTGGAGTACCTATTCAATTATTTCCTATAGCTTTGATTGAGTTTGATGTAGTAGTGGGGATGGATTGGTTAGCCGAGAATCAGGCTAACATAGTTTGTGATAAGAAGTTGATCAATGTTATCTTACCTGAGAGGGGACCGGTAGTGATTTATGGTGACCGTAGAAATCAGCAGTCTTGCCTTATATCTATGTTAAAAGCTCGTAAGTGTGTCAGCAAAGGTTTCCCGAGTTACTTAGCTTATGTGATAGATACTAAGCTAGAAAAGAATAAGTTGGAAGATATTCCTATGGTTAGTGAATTTCCAGAAGTTTTCTCCGAAGACTCGAATAGTCTTCCTCCCGTTAGACAAGTGGAGTTTGGTATAGATCTGATTCCTGGAGCCGCTCCTGTTGCTCGTGCACCGTATCGTTTAGCACCACCAGAGATGAAAGAAATGATGACGCAACTGCAAGATCTTTCCGATAAAGGCTTCATGAGACACAATTCTTCGCCATGGGGTGCACCAGTCTTGTTTTTGAAAAAGAAGGATGGTTCGATGAGAATGTGTATTGATTACCGGGAACTGAATAAGCGCATGATCAAGAACAAGTATCCGCTTCCCAGAATTGATGACTTCTTCGATCAATTAGTTGGAGCTTGTTATTTCTCCAAGATTGATCTAAGATCTGGTTATCATCAGCTGAAGGTTAAAGAAGAAGACGTTCTGAAAACTGCTTTTCGCACAAGGTACGGTCACTATGAAATCCTGGTGATGCCATTTGGACTGACGAACGCTCCAGTTGCTTTTATGGATCTAATGAACCGAGTATGTAAGCCACATCTCGATAAATTTGTTATTGTGTTTATCGATGATATTCTTATCTACTCCCGATCCAAAGAAGAGCACGCACAACATCTTCATTTAATTCTGGAATTGTTGAAGAAGGAACAATTATACGCTAAGTTCTCTAAGTGTGAATTCTGGCTACGGGAAGTTCAGTTTCTCGGACATGTAGTTTCCGAGAAAGGTATTCAAGTTGATCCGATGAAAGTGGAGGCAATTGAAAAGTGGGAACCGCCGAAAACGCCAATCGAAGTACGAAGTTTTCTGGGTTTAGCCCGTTACTATCGAAAGTTTATAAAAGATTTTTCTCTTATCGCTACACCTCTCACTAAGCTGACTCGAAAGAATCTAAAGTTCGAATGGAAAGCAAAACAGGATGAAGCATTCCGAATATTGAAAGAAAAACTCTGTAGCGCGCCGATTCTAGCATTACTTGAAGGTTCCAATGATTTTGTTGTTTACAGTGATACTTCTAAACTGGGATTGGGTTGTGTACTAATGCAGCGTGGGAGGGTTATCGCTTATGCTTCTCGTCAACTAAAGGATCATGAACGGCAGTATCCTACACACGACATGGAACTTGCAGCAGTTGTATTCGCGCTAAAGATTTGGAGACACTATCTCTACGGTTCTAAATGTCAAATTTTTACTGATCATAAGAGTCTTCAACATCTTTTCGATCAGCGGGAATTAAATATGAGGCAAAGAAGATGGCTAGAACTGGTGAATGATTACGACTGTGAAATTCTTTATCATCCGGGAAAGGCGAATGTGGTAGCTGATGCACTGAGTCGTCAAGAAAGAAGTGGAACAATAAAAGCCATTGCACTACGAGCTGAACTACTACCTAACATCTTCGACGAATTGAAGAAGTGTCAAGTGGAAGCTTTTCAAGAAGAACATTTGAAACCAGAACGGTTAGTGGGTATATCAGCATTTCTCGTAAAAGATGATCGTGGGTTATTGTGTCTGGGAAACAGAATTTGGGTGCCTCGCTTGGGTGGTTTACGTGATCGGGTACTGCAAGAAGCTCATCATCTCGTTTCTTTATTCATCCAGGTACGAATAAGATGTATAAAGATCTAAAACAATTTTATTGGTGGCCGGGAATGAAAAGAAGTATTGCTCAGCATGTGGAAGATTGTACTACCTGCAAGAAAGTAAAGATTGAACATCAAAAGCCGTTTGGTTAGTTACAACGTCTAGAAATACCTTTGTGGAAATGGGATCAGATTACTACTGATTTCATTACGAAGTTACCAAGGACGCCGAAAGGATTTGATGCCATTTGGGTGATCGTTGACAGGTTGACAAAGTCTGCTCACTTTCTACCGATAAAAGAAACCTATCTGATGGAAAGTCTAGCCAAGTTATACATCAACGAAATAGTAACTCGACATGGAATCCCAATTTCGATTATTTCTGATCGGGATAGTCGTTTTACTTCAAGGTTCTGGAGGAGTTTTCAAAAAGAAATGGGATCGCAAATAAAGTTAAGTACAACATATCACCCTCAAACTGACGGCCAGAGTGAACGAACGATTCAGACTTTAGAAGATATGCTACGAGCCTGCATTGTGGATTTTGGGGGATCGTGGGATAAGCATTTTCCATTGATCGAATTTGCCTACAACAACAGTTATCATTCCAGCATACAAGCGGCATCGTTTGAAGTTCTGTATGGTAGAAAATGCCGAACGCCTCTGTGTTGGAATGAAGTGGGAGAGAAACAGTTAGCGGGACCATATATAGTTCAGTTAACCGCGGATAAGATTACTCAGATTCGGGAACGATTGAATGTGGCTCAAGACAAACAGAAAAGTTATGCTGACCGACGCCGAAAACCGCTAGAGTTTCAAGTTGGAGATTTTGTAATGCTGAAAGTCTCACCTTGGAAAGGAGTCATTCGATTTGGAAAGCAATGTAAACTTAGTCTGAGGTACATTGGACCGTTTGCAATTACAGAAAGAATCGGAGAAATAGCTTACCGGTTAGATCTCCCGCCAGAATTAAGCCGTATACACAACGCCTTTCATGTATCGAATTTTCGAAAGTGTTTGGTTACACCAGATCAGGCCGTTTCTCTACCGGATATACAAGTTGATGAAAAGCTGAATTATGTGGAGGAACCTGAAGCCATAATTGACCACAAAGTTAAGGTGTTGCGGAACAAAGTAATCAAGCAAGTAAAAGTACAGTGGGGACACCATAGGGGTCAGGATGCTACTTGGGAATCAGAATCCGAAATTAGAACTAAGTACCCGTACCTTTTTGCTTAACCGAATTCTGGGACGGAATTCTTTTGAGGGGGAGATGATGTAATACCCCGGGTAAGTTCGTTAGTTAAATTCCCTTTCCGTCCCAGAATTCGGACGAATCTATTAACCGGGTAAGTTCTATTTTCTCTAGTTTCCGGATGAAATGAGTTACCGGATAGTATCCGGATTGTTATGGTGTCCGGGTAGTTGGGTTGTCCGGATTATTGTGGCTGTCTGAAAAGTCATGCTGTCCGGATTGTCTGTGCTGTCCGGATAGTTTGGGTTGTCCGGAAACTTTGAGCTGTCCGGAAACTTTGAGCTGTTTGGTCATTTTTTAGAATCAAGATACTTTTAAGTATCCAGTAACCTGTGTTTTGTTAACTCTTAGATAGGGAATGAATGAGGACTGATTATTCGGTGGACTAGACTTAAGTTTGGGCTTGGGGGTAGCATTGGAGGAATTGAGTTATCTAGAGTTCTTAGCTCTTGTAAGTCTTATGTGTTCTATTTGGTAAAGAGATACTTGTACCTATTTGTTTCAGATTATGTGGATTTGGGGTGAAAGCTGAACAGTTTTTGAGAAAGGATTGGAAGCATTTTGATAAGCAAACAGGTGAGTTTTACTTTAAAATGTTTTTAAACTGGAATACATATATGTGTGGATTGGGAATGTGATATATGGTGTGATTATGTGTTTATGTTTGAAATATAATATATTGAGATATTGTATTTACATGAGCATTACACTATACGAGAATACGTTGGCCGGGCTTAGGACCGGTAGTGTTGGCTGTAATATTCGTACAACGGTGTTGGCTGTAATTGTCGTACAGCGGAGTTAATTTTATTGTTGGCTTGCAACCAATTAATATGGCCAAGAGAATGAGACAGGAAAGTATATGATGCATGAGTCATAATTGGTATTTGAATTTGTGTTATGTATATGATGGTTGTGCAAATGGTTTTAAAACTAACAGGGATTTTCTCACTTAGACCGCTAGGTCTAACCCTCATTTTCTTTTAAAATATGTATTCCAGGTTGTGGATCGGGTAAGGGCAAGTGAATAGAGTAAACGGTGGCTAGCTTTTGTGAAGACTTATATTTTGAAGACTCTGACATGTTTTGTAGTTTTAACTTAGTTATCAGATATCATGTATTTAGTTAGTAAAAAAGTTTGTAATGAAATGTGTATTATTGGTGTAAAGACTAAGGGACCGAATGTGTATTTTGATATATCTTTTGGAAGTAACGATGTTATGCAATGTATGTTATTTGTTGTATGTCTGGGATCCGGGTCGTTACAGATGGTATCAGAGCCTTAGTTTAAGGGATTTAGGTATTCGTATCTATACCTAGACTTAAACTGTATGTGAAGTAGGATGTCCCTATTATTGTAGAACCTTGGGATGTTAAATATAAAGAGGTAGAAGGAACATCATGTAAGGTAATTTCAGATTACACCTGGTCAGTGTAATTGTGATCTTACAGGTACATGTTGAACTCGAATACTTTGTTATATGGGGTATGTTCTTATCTGTATATTAACCTTGTTTGAATCTACAGAATGGTAAGTGGTACTCGACAAACGAATCGAGAGGGAGGAGGAAATCCTAATAGAACGAATCCGACAGTTGGGACAAGGGGAAGAGGGGGAGAAAGAGGTAGAGGTAGAACAAGCGGCAGAGTTCAACCGCGAGGTGCATAATTTGTTATGAGAGACGACTTAGCGGCTGAAATGGGAAGATTACAGGCAAATATCCAAGCTATGTTCAACCGAACTCATAATACTGAAACGGAAATACCAGATCCTACTCATGAAGACGAGATGCCTATTACACCTACTGTCGTATTATGGGTATTTTAGGTGTAATGAAATGTGTATTATGGGTGTAAAGACTAAGGGACCGAATGTGTATTTTGATATATCTTTTGGATGTAACGATGTTATGCAATGTATGTTATTTGTTGTATGTCTGGGATCCGGGTCGTTACATGTGGAGTATGATGGAGTTTCATTTTATGAGGTTTTGCGGTGCATGGGTGACACTTTGTCGTGTGTATACTTGAATGATTGTGTGCGTTAATCCATGGGTTTTAGTGAGTATTGTGTGTCATGCCAATTTTGTTGAGAAATGTGCTTTATGTCGTATTGCACCAAAAAGAGTGGTTTTGGAGTTTTAATGCCACATGGCTTCTCCTTTGAGAATTGTGGTAGCATATTTGTTGCAACTTGCTAGGTGTGCGAATTGATTTATACGTGGCGTGAGTAATGCATATAAGAGCATCATGATAGTACATCTCTAATGTTCTGTTTTATGCGCTCTCGTTTGTTGGCATCTTGATGTTCTTTCTCGCAAATGCACTACACTGATTTATTGACATGAATAGTTTTGTAGTCACTATTTTGGGGCGTTAATGCGCATTGCTTGTGCGGTTTAAGGTTTGAAGTTGATTTGAATCAATTTATGTGTCAATCAAATTATGTGCACGTATTGTTTTCCGAAGACTTTATTTCCTTGTCATTAGGTGGCTAAATGAGAAATTTCAGAATTTAATTTAACGAATTCTCTCTTTTGAAATTTCGTATGTACCTCCTTGTTGCATATTATGTTATTGTTGGAAAACTTTTATGCGTAAGTGGCATAAGTAAATACATGCCAGGACCCTAGCGGTCCATTTTAAAAGTTGTCGGGTACGTTTTTGCGTTTCGTTAGTAACTTGAATTGCGATGAAATAGTTTCAAAATGATTTATCATATGTGGGACGAGTGTGTTCATTTCTGCACAACTACCGGGTAGGTAGTAGTAGGTTTTTATGCGTACGATATATTGTTATAAAAACCTTCGTGTTGAAAAATCTAATGAAAATCTTATTGGCATAATTGTCGAGTCTGTCACTTGAAAACCTTGAACTCATTAGGTTGGGGATGATTAAGCGACCCCGGTAAGGTTGAGGGCGAGTAGAATCTTTCGGTGTATGATTGGGGTTTCAGACGCATGATGGTACCGTAAATCGAATGATGTCGTTTTCGAGGTCGAAATATTCCCTGTTGGTAACTGAATGGTGGGACTTGCTTTGGATTTGTCAGTTTTGCATAAAGGACGTATAGGACCCTTTAGACACCATGTGGATAACCTTGGTTTTGTGGGGATGCTCGATAAATGAAACTCATGTGCGAGGAGTTATGTTGTGGTTCAAAGCTTGGTGGTATGACTAGGTGTCAACTATCGGATTTCGAGGCCATGAACCGTTAGTGCATTTGGAGAGTTGTTGTCCAACCTTAAAAGAACAGTGATGTCGATTGTAGTGGTCTTAAGAAGTTCAATTGTGATAAGTAGGTTTAGTGGGATGACCTTCCTTGAATGATAAAAGAGTCTGTCAATTGGATTATTGGTAATTGGACGTATTCTCGAAGTTGTATAATCGATGGGTCGGTGGCGACTGTCTCTTTTGGAGTTTAATGGGACTCGGTAGAATTAAGTGACAGTTCGGCAGTGGGAACAATTGGATTTGGGGATTTTGTTGGTTTCAGAGTGATCAACCTTGGACTGATTGAGAGTTGGGATCTGCCGTTGGGTAGGTGTGGAACACATTAGGTTGGGAGACAACCTAAGTTATGTGGTTAGAAGCTACATTCGTAAGTAAGCGCTCACTCGGGTATAAGTGTAGCGTGTCTAAAAAGGGCATTGAGTGTGAGTATCGACATGAAGATCTCATGGAAGTTTTGGCAAGAAAGGATTCAAATTTCAGTAGGAAACTGAAGGAACATGAAAAGTGTTGAGTTCGATAACCCTTGGGTGTTTAGGAGCAAGATTTCGAGGGCGAAATCATTCTAAGGTTGGGAGGATTGTAACACCCGAATTTTCGGTAAACTCTTAGCTTGGCCTTCCGTACCAACCTCTATTTGTAAACCTTAGCGGGAAAACCTCAGTTGGGAATCAGGGTGGCATCGTGTATGCCTCAGCTCGAAGAAGAAAACCAAAATTTGGGTTCGGTACACTCTGTGCGAGTATGCCCGCGATTGTGACAGAATGTCACTCTCGCGGGGCACTCTCGCGAGACATGTACCGAGGGCAGGTCGAAGCGGGCGATTGTGCCCGCGATTGTGACAGGGTGTCACTCTCGCCGGGCACTATCGCTGTCGGGGTGCAGGGACTACTTAATCCGATTTTTTTGCTACCTTGTTCTCATTTCTTCTCTACCTATTTCCTTAGTTCTCTCTCAAAAACCCTCCCCAAACCCTAAATCCGTGTTGGAGCCATTAGAGCCATAGATTTTGTGATTCAAAGCAAATCCCTTACCTTTTAGCAAAGATTCATGGTTATGGATCAAAGTTCCCCATTTCACTTTCGTTTTGAGAGATTTCTACATTTCTAGAGTTTTACCCAACCCTTTCCTAAACCCTTCCTTTTCTTCGGATGAAATGAAGATTGAGGCTCACTTTGGTAATACTAGAAGTGTTTGGTTGGTGGATTCACATGATGGTTGAGGTAATTTTCTCGTCTCTTCATTTTGAAAATTAGGGTTTCGATCTATTGGTGATTTTGGATGTAATATGTTGAGGAAATGATTCTAAGGTGGCGTTTGGTTCGCAGAATGTTTTTGGATGGAATGGAATCTGTCAAAGGAATTTGACTTTGAAGGAATTGGAATGGAATGTTGTCAGGTTTGACCAACTGTTTGGTTGACAGAATTGGAATGGAATCTGTTAAAGGAATTGGAATCTGTCTGTTTGGTTCACAGAATGTAGCTTTGGAATTGGAATGAAATTTGGGTAAATGACCAAAATACCCTTTTGTTAATTTTAATATTTTTAACATCTTTCGTGGTTTCGGTTTGCTCATCTTTCTGGTTTATTCATTGGTTTATTCATCTATCATTATCAGACATGGACAAATTTGGATAAATGACCAAAATCGATTTTGTACAAATCGAAAGAACAAACCGAAATCATGTACAAATCGAAAGCAGAAACCGAAACAACCAGATGCTAAAATCGAAAGAACAAATCGAAATCATGTACAAATCGAAAGAACAAACTGAAACAACCAGATGCTAAAATCGAAACAACAATCGAAACAACCAGATGCTAAAATCGAAAGATATGTTACCAGAAAATAAAATCGAACGATATGCTAAAATCGAAACAACCAGAAGATAAAGGAGAAATCGAAAGCAACTATCGTAAGCACAAATCAGTCGAGAAAGATAGGTTACCAGATCGTGGAAGTGCAATGGTTGTGGAGAACGTCCTTTGCGATGGAGAAGAAAACGAGAGAGAGGTGAGATTGTGGGTGTATCGGCTGAAAATAATAAAACTAGGGCAAGGGGTAATTTTGGCATTATGAAATTGTTGAATTCCATTCCTTCAAAATACCTTGTTTATGTGAAGGAATGAAAAATGCCAATTTCATGGAATTCATTGGAATGTTTTGAATTCCTTTTGTACAAAAGATTGAACCAAACACTGGAATGGAATCTGGTCAAAGGAATCTGACATTCCAATTCCACCTGAATCTGTGAACCAAACGGCACCTAAGTGTCTGGGGATAAATATTTATGGTTGGAAACTCGTGGATCTAGGTTTTTGGAAGATTTGGGGCTTGAAGATTCGTGTTTCTTCAAAGGAGCTTACGTTTGGGGAAAATCTAGATTTAGCCTAAATCTAGCAATGTGAGTTCAAGTTGATTTGTGAAAACGTTGTACATGCCAAAATGTTTATTTTAAAGTATTTGTATGCTTTATATTAAATTATCACTTGTTGAGTTAATTGGTGGGTTTTGATTAATCAAAGTGTTGAGCTTTACAAATCTTGTAAAACACCCATATTTGGGGATTTTGAGTGATTGATAAATAAATCACGTATGCAAGTGTTTTGTTAATTTATTGCATAAGTGAAGGTCATTTGGCCAAAATACACCTTTAGTGTTTGTTGAGACTATGCAAAGTTTATGATATGTTACGTTTTGAAAATGTGAATGTGTGAGTTGTGGATTTTGGTCAATCTCGACCTTAAGAACATTTTAGAAATTGTAAACCTTTTATTTTGGGCCGAAGGCCAATTGGGAATTAAAAAGAAAAGATTTTGGGTAACGATGTATTTTGGTTTACGTAATCGTGTGGGCAACGCGCATTTAGCCAAATGTTTATTTTGCCTTTACGGGATTGATTTATACTCAAATGGGTATTTTGAGTGTTTGCCGTTTTTAGTTGCTCGAGGTGGAGCCGTGGATGTGTTATGCGCTTATTTGCGTTGTATTCGAGTATGTGCCTCTTTGAAGGTTTTGTCTTTTATGTGAAGACCATTTGATGATTATAAAGGATTTGAGTATACGTACACATATACAAATATATATATATATATATATATATATATATATATATATGCATGTATGGTTTGACTTCATTGGAAAAGTGGCAATGAAGGGGCTTTGAGATAATCATGCCTCGGAGCATGTGTTTGCATGATGTGGGTTAGATACATTTCATTTGCATGAGTTGACTTTTGATGAACGATCATTAAATCTTTTGAGCTTATGGGTCGGTGTTGGACTCTGTTGGGTCTTGAGGGCATTTGCCCGGTTTTGATAAGCTCGACGTGGGCTTGGGTTATGATTTGCATGAATTGCATTGTATTTGAGAATTGCATGATTTGAATGCATTGGTTATTCTTTTGGAGTCATGTATACATTTTAGATTAAAGTAAGCTTGTTTTGGATGGGGGGGGGGGACTCCAAGGTAAAGACCCGGTCGGGTTGAACTTGGTGGTTTTAGGCTAGAGATCCAGTTTGGGTTGATGTCTCAATAGACTAGAGATCCGGTTTGGGTTGATGTCTCCGTGGACCAAAGATCTGGTTTGGGTTGATGTCTCACTAGGCTAGAGATCCGGTTTGGGTTGATGCCTCACTTGACTAAAGATCCGGTTTGGATTGATGTCACAATAGACTAGAGATCTGGTTTGGGTTGATGTCTCCATGGACTAAAGATCCGGTTTGGGTTGATGTCTCACTAGGCTAGAGATCCGGTTTGGGTTGATGCCTCACTTGACTAAAGATCCGGTTTGGATTGATGTCACAATAGACTAGAGATCCGGTTTGGATTGATGTCTTCTTGGACTAAAGATCCAATTTGGGTTGATGTCTAACATTGACTAGAGACCTGGATATGGTTGATGTCATATGTTTTCCCATCCATGAAACATGCTTGTAATTTATAATTGTGGTTTAATTGGTGTGTTCGCCACATTCGATGAAATCGGGTCTCCCCTGTCACCGAAGGGTGTTGTTTTCAGGTATTGTGTTTATCCATGTTGTCGGCGTCGTATTATACGCGTACGGATTGTTTTTCCATGATTGATGGGCGGTATTTTATGTCTAATCCTTGTTTGGATGTTTTCAACTATTGGAGTATTATTCGCATTGATGATTATTTGAGAATTTATTATTTATTTACCTCTTGAGTGAGTTTTGGGATTTGAGTCCATTGTTGAGAAATGATTTTCATTGGAAACTTTCCTCACGGAAATTGTGTGCGTTTGGAAATTGGGTGTCGGCGTATTTTATACAAACCCTTTTTTGGAAATCATGAGTTTAGTTGAATCTTTTGGTCTATCAAATTATTTGCTCATGATGTAAACTCTTGAACTCACTAGGCGTTAGCCTAACCTTTTTATTTATCGGCATGTGCAACAGGTTCGGGTTGGGAATAGCTTTAGCTACACTGTGAAGTGATGAGTGCACGAGAAGTGATTTGCTTAGTGAAGTCTTCCGCACTTATTTGGGATTACCAAATTGTAATTGTGTTAAGTAACACCGTCTTGAGTTATCAATTGTGGAAGTTGGGATGTTTAAATTTTGAGGTACTTTCAAGGATGGTTTGTAGAAAGGATTTTATCCTCTTCTTGTTATTTTTATCAAAATTAAAGTTAGTTGCTCTTTCCGGTTTTGAGGGTGTTACACCTATTATCCTTTGATCGAGTAATACATGTAGTTTTGAATTTTTTTGAATTATTTCTTTTTTATCAATTAATTAGTTCTTTTCTATCTTTTTCTTTTTAATATAGATCTTCTTGGAAAAATTAAATATATAAGATTTTTAATAATTTTTTTATATTTTTAATTTTTTGCTTAGTATATGATTCAATTCATTCAATGAGTTCTTTATATAATTTATACTCCAAATTCAAAAATAAAATTCTTAACTCGTATTTTGTTCTTTAATTTGTTTCCAATCTTCATTCGTAGTCGTCAGCTAATAAGTAACGCGTTCATTTAACTTTTATTTTTTCAGAGTTCTAGGTATAAGGGTTTAGACCATCTACAACAACTATCTTATAATATATATATATGCTAAATAGAAGGAAAAAAAAATTGAAGGTAAAAATTTCTAAACTTAATTTTTGGTTGTTTATTGTTCTTTTAATGATTTATCTTGTATTTTCCTTTGAATATTTTATTGAATTTAGATTAATTTTGTGTTCTTTTAATATTTGTTGATTTTTTCTATATGTTTTGGTATATTTTTAATTTTAATACATTGTTTATTAATGACAATACATTAATAAAATGTTCTTGTTGACATGAGTTCTATAATTATTGATAATGGTTAATCACGTATGTATAAAGATGGTTGTTAAAATTAACAAATAAATGATAAATTTTGAATCCATGCTAACATGACAACATTAAAAATTAAAATTTAATGTAAAAAAATAGTTCGTGTACGTAATTTTAAGCAATATGTTAACTGTTAGATAAAATTTTTAAATTTTAAAATCATTAGAAGTATTGATTTTTATTAAAAAAAACGTAAGATCATATCTTTTTAATACCCCTTATCGAATTTAATTATATTTATTTATAAAATGTTAAGATCAAAGATTTTAAATGATATAAGGCGTGATTGGCGGTAGGGTCAAGCCTCAAACTTATGAGTTACGGTGAGTATACGACGTTTTTCAAGACATGTTCTAAAACGACATATTTGTACATATATGTAAGTGTATATATACTCGTCTGTGTTAGTTAGACCTGACAAAAACTGACACGACACGCTAACCAGACACGAAATAAACGGGTTTGGGTAATACATTTCAACCCGTTTAAGTAAACGGGTTGACACGACATGACACGAAAATTAAACGGGTAAGGTCAGGGTCAAAATTTTTCAACTCGAAAATGACCCGAATCACCCGTTTATATATATTATAATTCTTTTTAATGCTTTGGATTTTTAATGTTTTGGATTTTTAATATTTTGGATTTGGTTAGAACTTATAAGTTCGAACTATAAAACTTGTTAGCCCAACCAAATGTAAAAGTATTGAAAAAGTATAGAAGGCCAGAGGTAGCTTCGTCTGTGAAAGCTAACTTGAACCAAAGGCGACCCAGAAGATGCTCAACCAAAGGTACGCTTAACCAAAAGATGATCAAGACAACCAGAGCCCCACGACCCCCTAACTTACCACTGTGTTCAACCTTACGCTCAATATCTCTAACTGTGATCTTCTTATTGAAGCCTCTCACGGCAGCAACAAGCAATATTTCACTTTTACACGTGGAGCTTCAGGATTGACCAATGACTTGACTTTTCTGATTTAGGCTATAAATAAGAGATACGATTGCAACATCTTGTACACTTTTTACTACTTCCATATCTAGAGCAATCTTTGTAACAAGATAGAGAGAGAGAGAGAACTCCAGGGAGAGGTTTACACGCGCACTAGGTGTAACAACCCAAAACTTGAACATACAAGCTAGAAGCTACCTCTTTAGTTCATAACGCCAAAAACGGCTCAACATGGTCCCACTAACAAGATTTACAATACAGGGTTCGCGGAAATAACCCTAAATACAACTGAGAAAATCTAACTAAACATTTCAAAGGAGATTCTTCTAATTCCTTCTAGCGCAAGCTCCGATCCACGTCTTGCCAAAACTCTAAACGTGCCCTCGACTACTGCTTACCTGAAAAAGGTTTTAGTTTTGAAAAGCGAGGGTTAGACCATGAGGTCTAGTGAGTTCCCTCCACACCAAGTCACACCAAAATATTTCAGTTTATAAAATCAGTTATGAAAGCATTGTATAAATCATAACTAGCACACAAAGTTGATATGCACACATTGACACATGCTACTGGCACACGCTAAAGTCACACACACCGTGACAGCGCTATCGGGCACACACCGCCCATGTCACACACACCGTGACAGCGTAATCGGGCACACACCGCCCATGTCACACACACCGTGACAGCGTAATCGGGCACACACCGCCCATGTCACACAAAAGCCAGAGCATGGTCACACACATTTAAATCACACATATAAACTACACTTATGAATCGCACATTCATACCCTGCCTTGAAATAAAAGCAGTTGAAAAGCACACTGTTACATAATAATCTTCAAGCACACTGTTTCTTCATTTGAAACACATACTGTCACACAATTAATCATCGCTTGAAACAGCAGCAGTTGTATAACACACCGTTAGATAAAATCCACACCACACACCTTCATCGTTTTGCCATAAAAGTAATTGAAAAGCACACAGTTAAATAATAACCATGCCACACACTAAACCTTCAGTTTGTAATAAAAGTATTTGGAAAACCCACCATTAGACAATAATAGTCAACCACACACTTGTATAAAATTTAGGTTCAGAAAGACTCACCTGACGTCCTGCTTAATCCTCTTACTAAATGGATCCTCCCTTCAACTGCACCTATAAGGATACATACTACCACGATAAGCCACTTGATGGAATTACACACTCACACAGATTGCCCCTCGGTCTATCAGTCTGCACTACTATGTCATACCACACTTTCCGGACACTGTATCCGGATAGTCAAAACTATCCGGACAACCAGAGCTATCCGGACACCCAAGACCATTCGGAAAACTATCCGGACAACCAGAGTTATCCGGACAACCTACCCGGACACCCAAGACCATTCGGACAACTATCCGGACAACTATCCGGACAACCAAAATTATCCGGACCCACAAAGGTTTCCGGTTAACTACCGGAAACTGCTGCCAAAATTCTACCCGGACACATCTCTCATCCGGACACCACCAATCGTCCGGACACTACCCTGACTTGAGGGTTCCCGGACGCTACGAGAAAAACCCAGAAACGCAGAAAGTTGCATAATCTCAAGTCCTAATTCCCTCAACACCTCCAGATTAGCAAAATGGGTCGATAGCTACACATTAACCCAAACTACAACACTCCTTATGCAGATTAATGGGGAAACACGATAAACTCACAAAATCTAAGTTTATTTTATAATTTCCCCCAATACACACACTAAATTAGAGAGGGATAGGATTTGATTTACCTGGATGATTATGGAGTTTTTCCCAAAACTCAACTGAAAATCGCAGCTCCTTCTTCCTCTATTGCCAAAATCCCTTTTCTTGTTCTTTCTTCCAGCCACACACAACACACACTAGACAAAAGCTTAAAATTGAGAAATTACGGTTTTCCCTTCCTTTTTATGCTTTTCTCACTAAACACCATACTTTTAGTTCTTTACACTTAGACCACACAATTTTCTAAATTCGAAATTCTTCCACAAATTCTAATTATGACTAAATTAAAATCTTGGTTATTACAATATCCTCCCCTCAAAAGAATTCCGTCCTCGGAATTCCATTTTCAAACAAACGAGGATATCGAGTCCTCATGTCTGATTCCAATTCCCAAGTTGCCTCTTGCCCCTTATGGCATCGCCACTGAACTTCCACTAGAGACACTTCTTTACTCTAAACCTTGCACCGACTCCTACATGGAATTCGATAACTCTCCTCCTACTGCTCACATAAACCAGTGGCGGTCTCGCGCCACGCTTACCCTCTCGCGAAAATGTTCGACTTATCGGTGGTCAACCGTGTGACCTCCGGTCTCACACAAAATCATTCACACATCTAGACTCACGGTTCTAAAACGTGTCAAACTATGGGTTTCACACACCCTTTTCACATTCTTAAAGAACGAATTCTACCAAAGTTAACGTCACAACAACATGCAACCCTTATTAAAATAACGACGCTCAATTCGCCAACTGATCACAAAATCAACCTTGAATATCACCCTAAATCGCAGTTATGATTCTCTTTAACTGATTACACACAATTCTACCATTACTTCCCCAATACAAAAATACGCCTAAGGCAGATAACACCTTCTCACATTAATTAAGCTGACCACAAACTATTGATAACAATTAATTCACACGCTTTTATCACCACGTCACTCCTATATTACCACCAAGTTTAATCCAATGGTCCCTCACCCCGAACACTACATTCGACTACTGTCTTCCACTTGCTTCTCAACATAAAACATGTTTCTAAGGAACGACTCACTAGAAGGTGCACACTTTTGACCAATCACACAAGTTAGCTCCCCTCAACGCTTAAACCAATCACATACACACAAATCCTCTTTCTCATACTCCCACTAGAAGTTCATGCACCCGATTGTGACGTCTTGATAACATTGCTTCCCACGTTCCGTGCCACTTGTCACACTTTCTACTTCGCGCTTACTCACTTATTCCAATCTACCGTCCCAATTATCTTAGGCTAGTATGGAACATTTCTTATTCAACATTGACCACTACATAAACGCAAGTCAATCCGAAGTCACACTCAATACTTGAAGCGACCACACACTCCTCATTCCCAAACAATATTAACCCCCTCCTTTGCATTTCCTTTACATACCACTACTAGCGAAACATTCCCAAAGATTTCGTATCTTCTACGACATCCTAACCAACCAATCCAAGAGCACACAATTTCCTCTTAGCTAGCCATCCACTGCCACCCTATTCCTTTATTCTCGGATGCAATCCACACGCCACTTAGACACTCATGCCTCACCACACACAATTTTACCACACTTGGAACAACTTCTAAACAATTTCCCAGCGACGATCTCCACTTACGCTCTCCCCATACCAACACTAATCCATCACTTTCCCTCACATCAACCTATCATTATTGTGCCTCGCATGCTTACTAAGTATAAGTGACCACCAACTTATCCACACCACCCCCACGCACTAGAGGTTCAATCCTCACAGTTACCACCTGTTTACTAATTTGTAAAATTAACAGTTTCACCTCGATCTCACATAGGTTAACCAGCATTAGTGTTACCCATCCAAACATCTATCACTTCTCGACTACCCTTGTCACTCTTCCACTAACTTGAGAGTAATGACGTTGTTAGCCCCAAGTATCTGTTATATAAAAGTATTGAAAATAGTTCAAGTCAGAAGACCAACATAGATCAGACAGAAGACCTGGAAGGTATTTCATCAAGAAGACCAACAGAGCTCAACAGAGCTCTGTCGGATCCAACAGAGCTCAACAGAGCTCTGTCGAAGACTTCCAACAGGAACAAGTATTTAAAAGAAGACCAACAGAGCTCTTTCAACAGAGCTCTGGTGAAGTGAAGATCTCTGTCAGTATAAGTCTCGTAGGAAATATTAAGTGTCAGACACGTATCCACAATTTCCACGTATGCCCTAAAATTGGAGACACACTTTCCACGTGTCATTCCGGGGTACGATAGTACACTGTCTACACTTTATCAGGTCTATAAATAGCGAGGTAGTGGAACAACATTTGTAAGCTTTGGGAAGAGTAGTTTTTCCACAATTGTTTAAGCACACACTGCAGCAATCCCGAGCACTACCTCCGTACGATATTGTTGTCCTATGAGATTTCCGAACACATTTTAACTTGTTCTTGGTGTGAT
The DNA here is from genome assembly GCA_033807775.1 of Saussurea involucrata. Taxonomy (NCBI): domain Eukaryota; kingdom Viridiplantae; phylum Streptophyta; class Magnoliopsida; order Asterales; family Asteraceae; genus Saussurea; species Saussurea involucrata. The sequence goes on from CM066318.1 coordinate 640,873, forward strand.
TCATTATCAATATATGAGCAGCTTTTATATCTGATCTTGTTATCATTTTACTGTTCAATATTTGATTCTCATAGTTCACTTATCGTTTACACAATCACTCATTTTAATGGCTTTATTTAATATGCTTCCGCTGTCTATTTTACTACCATTAATATGATACAACGTGAATCTGGGAACCTACAATTGGTATCAGAGCCTCTTTGGTTTTCTTAAGCCAAACGATCCAATCTACCAAGGTTGATTCACTGTTGTTGATTGTGTCTGTGCGACTTTAAAAGCTTCATAATATACTCTGTTTTACTGTTTTCTAGTCTAACCAAGCCTTCATAGCTCATATAAGTGTGTTTAAAGCTTTCTAGTTTAGCTTAAAATCCTCTCAAAAGTTACTGTTCCATTGGTTACTGTTTGAAACTCTGTTTCTAACCGAAAATCGTTTTGCAACAAACTGTACTCTGTTTTTCTTTCAAAATGGGTAACAACGGTATAAATGCTATTTATATTGCTGGCTCTTTAACAAAACCTCCTACTCTTCTGAGAGATGAATATCCTCAGTGGAAAATCAGGATGGTTAATTTTTTCGATGGTATGGATAAAGACCTCATGCGATCTGTCATGGATGGACCATTCCAACCCATGGTTGTTGTTCCCCGTGTACCCGCAACAGGAACTACTGCTGAGATTCCAGCTCATTATGAAGTTAAAACCACAGGTTTTACTGATGAGGAAAATCTAAAAATGGAAAATGATCTTAAAGCAGTTAGACTACTGATTATGGCCATTCCAAACGAAATATTTCAAGAACTAGATTCATGTGTTACTGCTAAGGAAATCTGGGATCAACTTCTTAATCAACTTGAGGGTGGTATCAAGACCCAAAAGAACAGAAGGACCCAATGTATAAATGAATACAACGATTTCAAGGCACTTCCTGAGGAAACCTTACAGCAAACCTACAACAGATTTAATGTGTTAATCAATAAATGCAAAAAATGTGGGGTTGTTAGGTCGAAGGAAGATAACAATGTTCTATTTTTGAAAAGTTTGAATGATGAATGGTTAAATCTGTCCATGTCTTTACAAGCTAACCAGGACTTAGACGTATGGTCTTTAACGGATGTGTATGGCACTTTGGCCGCACAAGAAAAGGAGGTTGTCAAGCAAAAAGGCAAATCCATCAGTGCTGGTCCAATCGCCTTAGTTTCTGATTCTAAGAAAACCACAACTGAAAGGTCCAACAGAGAGAGTTCAAGCAAAGAGAAAAAGAAAGAAAAGTCTGATAAGAAGAAAGGAAAGAAAAGTTTGATTGAAGAAAGTGAAACAGATGAGAGCTCATCAGAGGATGATGACATTCAAGCCTTTGCCCAATCTCTTGCTTTAATAACTCAGCAATTTAACAAGAGATTTGGCAATAAGTTCGACAGAAGAGGCAGATATGAGAGAGAAGGAAGGGAAGACAGAAGAGGATATACATCACCAGAGCAAAGTTCCAACAGAGTTGCCATAGAAATAGGGAAACCTCCACAAAGAAGAGAAAATCCACCAGCACAACAGAAGGCCGATGCTGCCCAACCCATCAATCAAAATGATGGACGCTGCTTCAGATGCGGCAAACCTGGACACTTCTCTGTTAATTGTAGAGGCAAACTGGTAAAAGACCAGGACTACTACAAAAACAAATACAAGTACAATTACAGAGAAAGAAGTTATGTTGCTGAAATGGAAAATTGGGTCTCTGACTCATCTTCTGATAATGAACCAGAACAAGCCAACTTCTGTGGAGTTGCTGTGGATGATGAAAGTTTAGAAGCAGCTGTTGACTGGATGACTGGAGAACCAGAAATAACGAAGGGAACAACAGAAGAAGAAGATCTAGCTCATGCATTTGCTCTTACCACGACAGAATCTGACGGCAGAGCGCTGTAGACCACCAGACCCAGTGCCAAGGTATGCTCATCTGAATCTAAATCTGACTCAGAATTAGAAATGCATGTTTCCATGTTGAATGAGGAATTTCAGCTTCTAAAACAAAAACTTTCTGAAGAAAAGGAGCTAAGAAAACTAGCTCAGAAGGACCTATCTTTTTACAAGAGAGAAAAGACTCTCTTGGAACAAGAAAAGGAAGAAATCTTTAAAGAAAAATCTGAGTTAGAAATCTTACAAAAGAAGAAGGAAAGTCTGTTTTCTGAAAAGATCAAAGTTTATGAAAATGATTTGAAACAGAAGTCTGAAAAGTTGAAACAGTCTGAAACAGAGAGACTTAACTCTGTTGCTCTAACTGATTATTTTCAAAGAGAGAGGGAAGTTCTACATCAATCCCTACAGAGAAAAGAAATTCAAATCAAAAAGTACCAAGATGCACAAGATGTACATATCAAGATAAATTCACAGATGGATACGCAAGGTCTTGGTTTCTCTGACATTGCTCCCTACAACGAAAGGAAGAAGACATCTCTGTCCTCCGCCTTTTGTATTGGAAAAATCCAAGAGGACGTGATATCTGGTAATGCTGTTTTCAAAAGAACCAAAACGTCAGATGCTTTCTCAAAACCAAGAAATCTCGACTTTAGGAACGTTAGCTATGATTCCTTTGATCATAAAAAGGTTTTGAAACCATCCTCCGAGTTTATTCTTGATCAAGGAAAAGCTAAAATCATAGTTCCTAATTCCGTCAAGGACTTAGATACTAAAGAGATTTTCAACTTCAATTCTTTCAAAGGACAGAAGTCTGCTTCTTCTGAGACAAAGTCCTCTGTTGAAATGCCACAGAGCAAACTTAATCCAGAAGCACCAGTTTTCTCTCCTACCTCTGAATCTATAAGAACATCTTTTGAAGAAGATTTGTTGAAAGTTATTGAAGAAAATGCTATCTCTGATTCTTTAAAGCCAAAGTTGAGAAAGTTCAGATCTGTTAAAACAAATATCCCTGTCATACCTATTGAATCAAATTCCTCAAACAGAGCCACTAGAGACTTTCTAGCCTCTAATTGTGACTCTGACTCCGAGGTAGATGAACAGATCTTCTGTGGTCAAAAGAACATCTTACACAAGTTAAAGCAACTACCGGTAGGATCTTCGGATCTAAAAGAGGATGTTTCTTTCTTTAAGAAACAGTCAAGATTTATACCAGTAACAAGCTTTAACAACAAAGATTTCAAGATTCTTGCTTCTAATGCAGTAGAAGTAGAGAAGAAAGAGAAAAACAAAAGCGTCTTTGTAAACTCAAATGTTCCTCTTGCTTTCAAACCTGTAAGATTCACACCAGAACAGAAGGGAAAGTGGATAGCTAAGTCTGTTCCGAATTCCGGTGTAAATCAAGGAAGAAATTCTTTTCGTTCAAATGAGTCCATTTCAAAGAATTTCATGTCAAAAGAGTCTATTCCTAAGAGTAACAATTTTAAGAAACAAAGTCAGGACAGATTGTATGCAAAGACATCTGGTCCTAAAATCTTTCAGAATCAAGCTCCATTCAAACAGTTTTTGAATAAAAACAATGTGCATCAGTTATGCTCCATAAATTGCAACTGCATTCAGCTGTTACTTAAATTGCAAAACCATCTGAATGGTCCCCACTGTGTTTTGAATAAGTCGGTTCAAAAGAAAAATGTCAAGACTGTTCAGAATACACAAAGGAAAACCTCTGGCACATCATCTCATTATAAACAATCTCAAGGAAAATCTGATAATCCACCTAAGCCTAACAGGAAAGGACCCATTATGCAATGGGTACCTAAAAGAAATTAATCTGTCTTGCAGAAACCTCATGTGCAGATCTGGTACTTGGATTCTGGATGCTCCAGGCACATGACGGGGAATAAGGAGCTGTTGACTTCTTTTAAAAACAAAATTGGAAGTGCAGTAACCTTCGGAGGAGACAATGGCGGACAGATTAAAGGTTATGGTACATTAGTAAATGGTGGTGTTTCAGTCTCTGAAGTTGCTTATGTTGAAGGATTAAATCATAATCTTCTCAGTATAAGTCAACTCTGTGATCACGGATTTGATGTCAATTTCAGGAAGAAATATTGTTCCTTACTACTTTCCGAGTCTGGTCAAGAACTCTTAAGAGCTGATAGAAAAGGCAATCTTTACAAAATGAATTTCAAACCAAGCCAAAACACTACAACAGAAAGACTCTGTTTAGTGTCTTTGAATAATGAAGATGCCTGGCTCTGGCACAAAAGATTTGCTCATTTAAACTTTCGAAATCTTGACGAACTCGTGAAACTGAAGTTAGTAAAAGGACTTCCTTCTCTGAAATTTGACAAAGACCATCTCTGTTCTGCTTGTGAACTTGGAAAGATGAAAAGATCTTCACACAGAACAAAGAGTGATCATAGTTGTCCCAGACCATTGCATATGCTTCATGTGGATCTCTGCGGTCCAATCTCTGTGCAAAGTCTGTCGGGCAAAAAGTATATCCTTGTTTTAATTGATGAATATTCTCGATATACCTGGATTGAGTTCATCAGAGTAAAATCTGATGTCCCAGAAATTCTGATAAGTTTGTTGAAAAGGATACAGGTTCTGTTAGATCTAAAGGTACAAAAGTTGAGAAGTGATAATGGGACAGAATTCAAGAACGCCAAAATTGATGCCTACCTAACAGAGGAAGGTATTTCCCAAAACTTCTCAGCAGCAAGAACTCCGCAACAGAATGGAGTTGTGGAGAGAAAGAACAGAACTCCAGTAGAAGCCGCCAAAACCATGTTGGCTGGATCTGTTCTTCCAATGAACTTCTGGGCAGAAGCAGTCTCAACAGCCTGTTTTACCCAAAACAGAGCTGTAATTGTAAAAAGATTCAAGAAGACTCCTTATGAACTCATTAACAACAGAAGACCAAATGTGAAATTCTTTCATGTCTTCGGTTGCAAGTGCTACATACTGAATGACAGAGAACATCTGGGAAAGTTTGACAAGAAAGCAGACGAAGGAATCTTTATTGGTTATTCCTTAACCTCTAAAGCCTACAGAGTCTACAACACCAGATGTCGGGTCATTCAAGAGAGTGTAAATGTGTCCTTTGATGAAAGCATATCAAGCTCCTCTGATCGAAAATCAACAGAGGGGACACAGACAGAACAAGAGAAGATAAGTTCTTCTAGATCAAGGGAAGAAAACATCAATCTCATGTTCAATGATTTCTTCGATGATGATTCCTATGATAACATAAACAGAGGAGATCAAGCTCAGAACTCAATAGATCAAAATCTGACAGGTACATCTCTCACTGGTCCCTCTAATACTTCACCATCTACCTCTCTGTCTACAGGAGTAATTCAAAGAAATGAGGAACCACGCCAGAATGAAAGAGAACCTGAACAAGAGACTTCATCACCTCTGATGACAAACGTTGGAAGAAATTCCTTGTTTGAAAGTTCACCATCACAGAGCCCTGTTAATGACTCTCAGAGCAATGAGGCCACTCTTGTAACGTCCCAAAAATTACAAGGAATTTAAAATTTTTAAAACATGCATTTCATTATAAAATAACCCCAATTTAATAATTCGCAATTCAAATTAAATTAACGTCATTAACTCAAACAGTCAATAAAGTTTACGCAGCGGAAATTTCATAAAATAAAATCTAAAGGTTTAAAAGTGAAATTTTAAACACTCTCAGCACCCCGCGCATAGTGTGTGTACCGTTAAGCCCGACTGCCGCTCGCACATGAAATCACAACATATTGGGAAAAGGTAAGCTAATCGCTTAGTGAGTCCTACCACACACGCATGTAGCAACCTGTAACGCCCCAAAATTTCAAGAAAAATTTAAAAAAATTTTAAACGCGCATATTTAATAATAAGTCTCCATTTATTAAACCCAAAATAATAATTGCAATCACGAGCGTTATTAAAACATAAGTCGACAGCGGAAATTAAATTGTTTATTCAATAACGGGAAAATGTTTAATAAGCAAATCCTTCGACTCATCCATCTTGCGCGTCAGTGTGTGCCAGTCATGCCTTCGTACCACTTGTACCTGCAGCCACTGTAAATTGGGAGGGGTAAGCACGAAGCTTAGTGAATTCAAACACAACAATTAACAATGGTTATCTCATATTACCCCTAAAGCAAAAAGGATCACACCACCACATACAAGTCTACGAACAAATCATAAACAAGTATAATAACCACCACATAAAAAAATCCCCGGGCGGATGTCGGGTCTACGGCCCCCGCCGCACGTTTCCGCCTACTGCGGGAAACACCCGTTTTACGCCTACTGCGTGTGACATCCTTTTTACGCCTACTGCGTAAACGCCCCTTTTACGCCTACTGCGTAAAACACCTCCGTCCCCGTCGGGACTCGGCCCCGCCGAATAATGTAGCACATAATGTTAACTAGACATCCCACTATCTAGCCCCCAACAATCCCGCATACAATTTTCACACACGTGCTACAGTAATAATAGACAACTATTAATTAATTGTAGTGAGAGAACTCACCTCGGGTGCGCGCCTAGCTAAAAATAGTAAGTAGCTCCACACAACGACGATCACTTTCCGGCACCTAAACGTACGATAAAATACGTCAATACGAGACCCGGACCCCACGACGCGACACATCCCAAAACTGTCACTAAAACTAACTTTCGGTCACACCGAACAGGTCTGTTCGGGACCTGATTTGACCACTAAAACTCCAGAAAAAACTCAGATTTATTACACGGTTGAAAAGTGCCCTGAAATACCTTTCCGAGGATATATTACACGCCTCCTCACGATTTTTCTATAATTAACTATGAATTAAATACGAACGGTTACCCGAAACTGCCAGTTTCGGTCCAGCTGCAAAAACGGTCCAAAACAGCCTAGCTACGGTTTAAATCAGACTTTCGGCAAAACACGAAAAACCTTCCCGACTCGAATAGGGAACTATGGCCACCAAAATCACCTCAAAACGAGTTACGAGTAAAAAGTTACGGTCCACGCAAAACAGTGGCAGATTCCAGGAAAATCACATAAAATGACGAACCGCAGAACTTGCGACCACTTTTTCTCCCAACTCGAGGCCGAATCAGTTCTCCGCCAAAACACAGAAAACGTACTCGGTCCCGAGCTCGAAGCGTGGGCGCCAGTTTCGGCTCAATCGGAGTTACGACGGAGGAGTTATTACCGTCACAAAACAGGGGCTGGACCATTTTACGCATAAAAGAAAGATTTTAGAAACGACGGTTAAAATTACACGGCTTAACGATTAAGTTACGGTTTAAGGGTTCGATAGGAACAGAGGTCAGGTCACGCCACGCGCCACCCACTGCCATCTCCGGCAGTGGCGGTCGCCGGTGGCGACCGGCGGCGGCCAGCGGCGACCGGCGGTGGTCTTTCTTTTATTTTTTGATTACGATAGCACGCGACAAAACCCGATCATTCTCCCTCTCACTCTCGACCAGCCTCAAGCACACGCACCCACGGCGGCAGCCACAGCCGTCCGTCCACCACCGCCACAGTGGCGGCGAACGGCGGCGGCGACGGGAACAAAAGGAAAAAAACGAAACGAAACGAAACGATTACCTTATGACGACGCTACACAAACACACGCGATCCTTCTCTCCCTCGAAACTCCGGCGAACTGCAGGTCTCTCTCTCACTCTTCTTTTCCGGCGACTGCAAAATTCCGGCAGCCACAGGAGCTCCGGCGTCGCTCCCCCTCTCTCTACGCCTCTCCCTCTCTCGAACTCACTCTCTCTACGCCTCTCTCTCTCTGCCGCACTTCACCACCAGAAAACGAGAAGGAGAAAGTAGGTTTAGGGATTGCTTATGTTTGGGTCTCGCTGGCTTGGAATGCAAGGAAGAAAAAAAACGAGAGTCATGGGGGGGAAAGGGTTCGGCCTTTACTTGCATGGGCCGGACCTTGCCCAAATTTTCACATTAGCCCCCCAAACTATCCCTATTTTACTAACTTCACTAAAAGACATGGATTTTAACATTTTTGGTCTTAACGACAACAAACCCCGAACCAAATCAATTAACGGTACACACTTTAAATTAATTAAATAAATAAAAGAAAAACGTACCGGGACACGGGCTTTACAACTCTCCCCCGCTTGGACTAGACTTCGTCCCCGAAGTCCACGCCTGCAAACAGCTCCGGGTAATTCTCCCGCATCTCGGCTTCTGGTTCCCACGTCCATTCCGAACCTTTCCGGTGCTGCCACTGGACCTTCACCAATCCAATGACTTTGTTGCGTAGAGTCTTCGTCTTCCTCTCGACGATGGCTACCGGCTTCTCTACATAGTTGAGTCGCTCGTCAATCTGAATATCCTCAAGGGGAACTACTGCAGACTCATCCAACACACACTTTCGCAACTGGGAGACATGGAACGTGTTGTGGATCAGGCTCAACTCCTCAGGTAGCTCTAATCGGTAAGCTACTTTCCCCACACGCGCGATGACCTTGTATGGTCCGATATATCGGGGACCCAACTTTCCCCGCTTGCGAAAACGGATTACCCCCTTCCAGGGTGACACTTTCAAAAGAACGTAATCTCCGACTTGGAATTCCAAGTCCGATCGTCTCTTATCGGCGTAACTCTTTTGTCGGCTCTGAGCAGTGACTAACCGATCCCGCACCATCTGAATCATTTCCGTCGTCTTTAGCACAATATCGGTGCTCCCCAGCACTCTGTGACCAACCTCGCCCCAGCAAATGGGCGTCCGACACTTCCTGCCATACAACACTTCGTACGGCGCTCTACCGATGCTAGCGTGGTAGCTGTTATTGTAGGAGAACTCAGCTAGTGGAAGATTCTGATCCCAACTACCACCAAAGTCAATCACACATGCTCACAGCATGTCCTCAAGCGTCTGAATAGTACGCTCACTCTGTCCGTCCGTCTGAGGATGAAATGCTGTACTGAAATGCAACCGCGTACCCATCTCATTCTGAAACTTCTCCCAAAACCGGGAGGTGAAACGAGTATCCCGATCCGAGACAATTGAGACTGGCACCCCGTGCCGAGTTACAATTTCTCGAATGAAAACCTCCGCAAGCTTATCCGCCGAAAAGCTCTCTTTAATCGCCAAGAAGTGAGCGCTCTTCGTCAGACGATCCACGATCACCCAGATAGTATCATTCCCTCGCTGAGTCTTGGGAAGCTTAGTGATGAAATCCATCGCGATTTGCTCCCACTTCCACACCGGAATCTCCAACGGCTGCAATTTCCCATGCGGTCGTTGGTGTTCCGCTTTGACCTTCCGACAGGTCAAACATACTTCCACACATTTGGCTACATCCCGCTTCATGCCGGGCCACCAATAGTCTTCACGCAGGTCTCTGTACATCTTGGTAGCTCCGGGATGAATCGAAAACTTGGACTTATGCGCCTCGTCCAATAGTGTCTGGCGATTCCCACCAGTGTATGGAACCCAAACTCTACCATAACGGGTTAACAGTCCCCGACTATCCCGTACTAACTTCGGAATTTCTCCCGAAACTCTCTCTCGTTTAGCATTTTCCTCCAACACGGCCACCTCTTGAGCGATACCGATTGACTCCAAGAGTGGTGCAACTACCGTTAATCGCTGACAAAAACCCGTCAAAGATCCCCCGACCGGATGTCGGCTAAGTGCATCCGCGACTACATTCGCCTTACCGGGGTGGTAAAGTATCTCGCAGTCGTAATCCTTGACCACATCAAGCCACCTCCGCTGACGCATATTAAGATTTTGCTGGTCCATCAGGTATCTAAGGCTCTTGTGATCGGTATAGATCGTGCACTTGACACCATAAAGATAGTGTCTCCATATTTTTAAAGCAAACACCACCGCTCCCAGCTCCAAATCATGAGTCGGGTAGTTCGCCTCATGAGGCTTCAACTGCCTCGACGCGTAAGCGATGACCTTGCCGCGTTGCATAAGCACGGCACCCAACCCTTGGTACGAAGCATCACAGTAAACCACCAAATCTTCCATGCCCTCAGGCAAGGTTAACACCAGAGCCTCGCACAACCGCCTGCGTAGCTCCTCGAAAGCCTTCTGTTGCTCCTCACCCCAACTGAAAGCTGCAGATTTCTTTGTTAGTTTAGTCATAGGCAAGGCGATTTTGTAGAAATCTTGGATAAATCTCCGATAATACCCTGCTAAACCGAGAAAACTTCGCACCTCGGTAGGAGTTTTCGGCACCTCCCACCGCATAACTGCCGAAATCTTGGCCGGATCGACCATGATACCATTCTGATTCACGACATGTCCCAAGAATTGGACCTCTCGTAACCAGAATTCACACTTGGAGAACTTAGCATAAAGCTTCTCCCGTCTCAAAACTTCTAGCACTTCCCGCAAATGCACCTCGTGCTCTTCCTTCGTCTTGGAATATACAAGAATGTCGTCGATGAACACGATCACCGAACGATCCAACATCGGGCTACACACCCTGTTCATGAGGTCCATGAACGCTGCGGGTGCATTGGTGAGCCCGAAAGGCATCACCACGAACTCGTAATGGCCGTACCGCGTCCGGAAGGCCGTCTTCTCCGTATCTTCGCTACGCACCCGCATCTGATGGTACCCGGATCTCAAGTCAATCTTAGAGAACCACGAGGCTCCCTGCAACTGATCAAACAAATCATCAATCCTTGGCAAAGGATAACGATTATTCACCGTAAGCTTGTTCAGCTCCCGGTAGTCAATGCACATCCGCTGAGATCCATCTTTCTTTTTCACGAACAAAATCGGAGCTCCCCACGGTGAACAACTCGGTTTGATGAACTCCTTCTCCAGAAGCTCCTGCAGCTGCTCATAAAGCTCCTTCATTTCCGGTGGAGCCAAGCGATAGGGTGCCTTGGCCACCGGAGCAGCACCCGGAACCAGATCGATTCGAAATTCCACCTGTCGTTCGGGAGGTATCCCCGGTAACTCGTCGGGAAATACATCGGCAAACTCCCTCACGACTGGCACATCCACGGCAGTCTTCTTCGTCTCATCAAGGCGCGTATCTATCATATACGCCAAATACCCCTGACCACTATGCTGAAGGTGTCTCCGAGCCCTCGCCGCTGAACATATTGCCGTAGACCGTCTGGGCGAGTCTCCCTGAATCAACAGCTCTCCCCCGCTTGGGGTTCGAACCCGCACTTGTTTGTGGCGACAAACAATTTCCGCATCAAACGCGTCCATCCAATCCATGCCCACAATCACACAAAGCTCTCGCATAGCTATCGGAATCAAATCTATGGGAAACCTCACACCCGAGATTTCCAACGTGCATCCCCGATACACCTCCGTAACCGTCAAGGTCCTATCATCGGCAACCTCGACTACCATAGGACATCCTAACCGTCCCACCACTCGGCCCAAACTCTCGCTAAAAGTGCGAGACACAAACGAATGAGTAGCCCCGCTATCAAACATTACAACCGCAGGCACCGAGTTAACTAGAAACGTACCTGTCACCACCTTAGGCGTCGCCTGCGCCTCTTCCACCTTCAGCTGGTGGACTCTACCTCGGGCTGCCTCTGTCCCTGGCTGACCCGTACGGCCGTCGGTGATGCGCAGCGGGGCATTCGCAGGAGCCCTCTGTGCACCACCCCCATCAGTTGCCCTAGCATTCGGGCAGTTGGCCTTCACATGGCCAGCCTGTTTACAGCCGAAACATAACATCAGTGGCGACCTGCAATCTCTACTGAGATGGCCAGGCTGCCCACACTTGTAACATGCATCAGATCTTCTACCACTCGCATCCCGGGCCTTAGAACCGCTACTCTTCGTGTGCCCACGAGAATCAACAAACTTCGATTTCTTTGGCACTGCAGAGATAGGCGTCACCGCCTGTGCCGCCTTCCTCTTCTTCGCTTGGGTCTCCAACTCTAACTCCCTTCTCCGCGCTGCATCCATCATAGCCGACAGCGAAGGATGTTGCACTGCGCTCACAATTTCCCGGATCTCGGTCCGAAGCATGTCCTTGTACCTCGCCATCTTCATTTCTTCTGAGGCCGCATATTGGGGACAGAATAGCGCCATTTCGGTAAACTTCTTGTTCATCTCCTTTATGGTCTCCGTAGTCTGGTTCAGCTCCAAGAACTCCCTCGCTATTCTTTCCATCTCTATCGGCGGCACGTACTCAGCACGGAAACGAACAACGAACTCGTCCCAAGTAAGAGTGGTACGCTCGGCCAGAGTCAATGCCGTGGCGCACCAGTCTTTCGCTCCCTCGCGAAGTAGATTCACTGCAAATCGAACCTTCAAGTTATCCGGACAGCCGCTTGTCAGAAAAGCGCACTCCATGTCGGATATCCAGCGCATGCTAACGATAGGGTTAGAGTCACCCTTGAATTCTGGTGGAGAGCAGGCAGAAAGGTCCCGATACTGGAAGTCTCGGGCACGGGGCTGTCCCCCAACAGGCGGCGGCATCGCTGCAAACCGCTCCTCCACTAGAGTCACCAGTTGATTCTGAATCGCGGTGATAATCTCGGGAATTGCATCCCCAACAGCTCGTGCAACCTCATTTGCAATCATCTCTTGGATCCGCTCCTCAGTGATCCCGGCTTCAGCCCTCGGCTCAGCCTCACCGCGTCTCCTAGTGTTGACCATTCTATAAGAAGGAGAAATTCAAAGAGTTATTATCAGCTAATAACTCACACTATCAACACATACGCTCAACTCCTTGAATTCCTCGTGACTTTCCCGACCCGAGCACTGATCCTGTGCTTCCGGTAGTAGGAGCTCTACTACTACCTTCCGCACCTATCATTACCCGTTTCGTGTCCCATCCCGAGGGTCCAAGTAGTTCTCGCCGCAACTCAACACATATGCCCGCACCGGCATATGCACTCACCCTTCCTAGCTCCCTAGGAATTATATTCCACCCACTACCCTCGCTACTATAAAAACCCTGTTAATCATAATGAGTGGCCGCGCAAATACCCAATCATATGCAGTGCAAGACAAATAGCCATTCGAATACTAGATTCTATCCTAGAACGGTTGGACTCAAACAAGAGCTGCGCAATAGAACTATATCGAATATTCTAAGGCTATTAGCCTCTTACCGCATACGATTTAAAGGGCACCTACTTAGAAACCTACTATAATTAGCAAGAAAATCATAATAGCAAGTAATCCAACGTATCGCATAGTGTCAACCTCAGGCAATCTAGCATGCATACCCTATGATCTAGAAAGCGATAAGATGAGAAAACACTAAGCATTGTACCTTTCCCTTGGCTCCGGCTGACTGTACACACTGCGCCCTCGACCACCGTTCCTCGAACGGGTTTTTACTTTTCCTTTTATTTCTAAAAAGATTTAATAAAGTATTTGAAAATTTCCCAGCCGCAACTTGAGACCCAACACACCGAGGTGCGTTTGATTCACTCAAGCTGTGCTCTGATACCAAGTTGTAACGCCCCAAAATTTCAAGAAAAATTTAAAAAAATTTTAAACGCGCATATTTAATAATAAGTCTCCATTTATTAAACCCAAAATAATAATTGCAATCACGAGCGTTATTAAAACATAAGTCGACAGCGGAAATTAAATTGTTTATTCAATAACGGGAAAATGTTTAATAAGCAAATCCTTCGACTCATCCATCTTGCGCGTCAGTGTGTGCCAGTCATGCCTTCGTACCACTTGTACCTGCAGCCACTGTAAATTGGGAGGGGTAAGCACGAAGCTTAGTGAATTCAAACACAACAATTAACAATGGTTATCTCATATTACCCCTAAAGCAAAAAGGATCACACCACCACATACAAGTCTACGAACAAATCATAAACAAGTATAATAACCACCACATAAAAAAATCCCCGGGCGGATGTCGGGTCTACGGCCCCCGCCGCACGTTTCCGCCTACTGCGGGAAACACCCGTTTTACGCCTACTGCGTGTGACATCCTTTTTACGCCTACTGCGTAAACGCCCCTTTTACGCCTACTGCGTAAAACACCTCCGTCCCCGTCGGGACTCGGCCCCGCTTGGGAGCCCATCGTCCTCGCTGGCACACCAGTCCGGTTCCCGGCTCTGATACCATCTGTAACATCCCAGGCCAACCGTACCAGATATTGTCTGTTTTGTCCGCACACCTGGACTCACGGTTTTAAAACGCGTCTGATAGAGGAGGTATCAAGTCCCTTATAAGGCAACCTTTGTTCCCCTCCCCAAGCGGGGTGGATTGTAAGATCCCCTTGAAAATTGTGTGTAACACCTTAGGCATATCCCACATCGGTTGTGGACAGGAGAGATGCTGGGTATATTAGTAAACCTTGGCCTTACCAGACACAACGCGTTTTGGGGCCACAAGCATGCGGGTTCCTTGGGAACTCTGTGGTTAAGCGTGCTTGGGTGGGAGTAGTACAGGATGGGTGACCTCCTGGGAAGTCTTTGCGAAGTCCTTGCCAGGTCGCCAAGAACAAAGCCGTGAGCTAGTGGGGCAAAGCGGACAATATTGTGTCGTGGTAAGCGGGGTGTTACAAATGGTATCAGAGCCACTCCTGTGCCGTTCGAGATGTGGGGCAAACCTCATCGAGGACGATGAGTCCCTGAGGGGGGGTGTGTGTGTAACACCTTAGGCATATCCCACATCGGTCGTGGACAGGAGAGATGCTGGGTATATTAGTAAACCTTGGCCTTACCAGACACAACGCGTTTTGGGGCCACAAGCATGCGGGTTCCTTGGGAACTCTGTGGTTAAGCGTGCTTGGGTGGGAGTAGTACAGGATGGGTGACCTCCTGGGAAGTCTTTGCGAAGTCCTTGCCAGGTCGCCAAGAACAAAGCCGTGAGCTAGTGGGGCAAAGCGGACAATATTGTGTCGTGGTAAGCGGGGTGTTACACAACCCCACGAATATCGCCCCTACTCGCAAGTAGGCAACGTCACCATCACCACAAATATAAAACCACATAATGATAAATGCATAAATACGAACCTCGGTCCCACCGAGTACACCAAAAATATATCCACACAAGCTCAGTCCCACCGAGCCCTCGGTCCCACCGAGTAAAGACATTGATACCAGCTCAGTCCCACCGAGCCCTCGGTCCCACCGAGTAAAGATAATACAATTGTACTAGCTCAGTCCCACCGAGCCCTCGGTCCCACCGAGCCCCCCAGTCCCACTGAGGTGTACGCAAGCACAAATAATCGACATATAATTTCAACAATCACAGCTAAATCATTCCAACCAAATTGGTCCACGTAAACACGTAATAACACATAGCACAAAAACAACGATATACATGAAATTCCTAACTACGCAGTGAGAGAACTCACCTCAAAGCAAAGCGACGCGCTCCCGAGCCGCAACACCAGCACGTCAACCTTCCTCACATTTTCCCACCTAATTACGCACTAAAAACGTCAACGGAAGGTCCCAACTCACGACACTTTTACTAGTTTAACGAAACTAAAAATTCCAGCTTTTATACTAAAAATGCAGGTCTGTTCGGGATCCATTTTACCCCTGCTAAACTGATCAAACCAAAAATCTAATTCCATATTCAGGAAGTTCAATGTCTTACGGTTCCAGGGACGTATCGTACGCGTCCTAACGATATTCCTAGCACTCTATATGAATTTTACAAAAACACCTCTCAGAGCAGCTAAAACAGAACCTTTCAGTACAAAACGACGATTTGACCTAAGCTACGTTCCAAACTGGTTTTTGCACAAAACATAGAAACGTTACTAGACTCAAAATGGGAACTTTTGGCACCGATTTCGCCCCAATCCGAGTTACGAGGAAAAAGTTACGGTTTAAGCAAAACAGTGGCAGATTACTAAATTTTCACATGAAATGACACTATTGATTATTAACCCATTAAGTCGTGGCTTAATCCCAACAGACCCGAAAAGCATATGAACTACTGAATATGGGTTACCCTAGGCTGGACAACAGCCGTGCACCACCCCCTACCGCCTCCGGAGGCGGTGGTGGTTGGCGGCGTTTCTTTGACATACGATAACAACAAACGAGAAATAGACGAACTTACCTCGACGAACCCTTCTTCCTCCTCTTTTCCGACCAAACTTGCCGGCGATCGTCTCCTTCCTCCTCTCTCCTCGTCGCCGGCAGCAACCTCTATCACCCTCTCGGTTTCTCTCTCCCTCTCTCGGCTTCTTTCTTTCACTCTCTCTCTCTAGTTCTCTTCTTGGCCGAACACAACAAGAAAGGGGGAGGGGATGACTAAAGGTTGTGGTGGTTACTAGCATGAAACCGAAGGGAAGGGGAAGGGGAGGGGGTGACTCTTGGACGATCCCTTGCCAAACTTTGGTGAGATGCCCCAATTAGCCCCTCAACTTTCCTTTCCTTGCAAAAAACCCACAAAGGTTGACTCATTTAACTTTTTGGTCCGATTCGACTACCCCGCTAACGGAAACCACATTAAATCAAACTTAAAAAGAAAAGAATTAATAAAAGAAATTACATACCGGGATACGGGCTTTACAACTCTCCAAAGTTGTGTGCCACAGAGCCCTGGTCCAAACCTACAGAACTCTGATGCTGAAGTTCGTCTTTTCCCATCAGAAGCACAAACGCCACCCGTTGTCCATGCTCCCATGACACGATGGACAAAGGATCATCCTCATCATCTTATCATTGGTGCTGATGATGATGGCATAAAGACAAGATCGGCCACAATCAATGAAGCCTTCTTTGTAAATTTTCTAAGCATGATTGAGCCGAAAAAGATTTCTGAAGCCCTAGAGGACCCAAATTGGATCGAAGCTATGCAAGAAGAGCTTCTGGAATTTGAGAGAAATAAAGTCTGGTCCTTGGTTCCACTCTCAAAAGGCAAAGCGGCCATTGGAACCAAATGGGTGTTTAGAAACAAAAAGGATGAAGATGGGATTATCATCAGAAACAAAGCCCGTCTGGTTGCAAAGGGATACAGACAGGAAGAAGGAATTGACTATGACGAAACCTTTGCACCTGTGGCTAGGCTAGAAGCCATAAGAATCTTCCTAGCCTATGCTGCTCATAAAGGTTTTAAGGTCTATCAAATGGACGTCAAGTCTGCCTTTCTAAATGGCAAGCTGCAAGAAGAAGTTTATGTCCAGCAACCTCCTGGTTTTGAATGCTCAGAGTTTCCAGACCACGTTTACAAACTTGACAAAGCGCTCTACGGTCTTAAGCAAGCTCCCAGAGCCTGGTATGAAACTCTGTCCAAATTTCTGTTGATCAATCACTTCGAGAAAGGTACCGTCGATAAAACTCTATTCTTCAGGAGATACAAAAATGATATACTTCTGGTACAAATATATGTTGAGGATATTATCTTTGGGTCTACACGGCAAGAGTACTGTGATAAGTTTGAATCCTTAATGAAAAGTGAATTCAAAATGAGCATGATGGGAGAACTCTCTTTCTTCCTGGGTTTACAAGTCAAACAATCTGACAGAGGGACTTTCATAAGTCAGTCCAAATACATCTCTGACATGTTGAAAAAATATAAGCTCAATGATTCAAAACCAATGAAAACTCCTATTGCCACTGGAGTTAAACTTGACTCTGATCCTAATGGTGAACCAACAGATGTCAAGCACTACAGAGGAATGATAGGGTCACTTTTGTACTTAACCGCCAGTAGACCTGATATAATGTATGCAACCTGTCTCTGTGCCAGATTTCAGGCAAATCCTACCGAAACTCATTTAACAGCTGTCAAACGTATCTTTAAATATCTGTAAGGGACTCAATTTTTGGGTCTCTGGTATCCTCTTAACTCTGGTTTTGAGCTTGTAGCTTACACAGACTCAGACTATGGAGGATGCAAGAACGACAGAAAGAGTACCTCTGGTAGCTGCCAAATGCTTGGAGAAAAGTTGGTGAGTTGGACATCCAAGAAACAGAACTGTGTTTCAACCTCTACAGCAGAAGCGGAATATGTTGCTGCTGCTAGTTGTTGCTCCCAAGTAATATGGATGAAGACACAACTCAGAGATTATGGCTTAGAGTATGGTAAAATTCCAATTCTATGCGACTCCAAGAGTGCCATTGCCATAACAGCCAACCCAGTTCAACACTCGAAGACTAAGCACATCGACATAAGGTATCACTTTATAAAGGATCATGTTGAAAAAGGGACTATTGAAATGTACTTCGTTTCAACAGACATCCAGCTTGCTGATTTGTTTACAAAAGCCCTTAATGAAAGGAGATTTAACTTCCTAATCAGCAAACTGGGTATGCTGAACTTGTCCTCCTAACTCTGTTTAAAATCAACAGAGGCTCTGATGTTCCTACCAGAGCTCTGTCAAAAAGTTGGGTAGGATAATTCAACAGAGTTCTGTTGTACACAAGAATTCTGTCGCGCATTTTTTTTGGTCGTACAAAAGCTCTTTTGTTTAAAAAAAAATCAAAGGAAGGGATGGCTCATCTGTCGAGGGGGAGCTTATAAAGGAAAATTGGGAGCTTATAAAGGAAAATTGCATGGTTTTAGGGGGAGCAAGTCAATAATCAAATTTCCAAAACCAAATTGACTTTGCTTTTTGAGCTTAAAGCTAAATCTTTTGGAAAACCAGTCAGAACTCTGACATCTCATCAGAGCCTCTGTTGCTTCTCATCAGAACTCTGTTTGATCATGTAAAGTTCTGACCATCTCACATCAGAACAAGTTCTGGTAAAGGTAACGGTAAGAAATGGAGGCCACGCAACAGAAGCAACTTAACACAGCTCCATCAGAGCTCTGTTAGTCTATTCTGCCACGTCATCAGAACACGTCATCAAAAGTAACGACATCAGAGGTGCAGGTTATTTCTAAACGTCAACCACTTGTAACCCACACATCTCTAACCGCGACGGTTTACTTGCACAAAAGTGGTCAGAACAAATCCACGTGGCAATCTCCAATTGAAAGCTAAACCACTAGCTGTCCCCACGATACACATTTCAGGCCACTCCACCTTCTGACACTCGAGTGCCTACAGTATCTGCGGCGATTACTCAGCCACAAGATCAGACTATAAATATCCAAAACCTTGACCCTCTTTTATTTAAACCCTGTTCATCTTTCCTCTTCATTCAAACCTTCAAAACTCAAACCTGCAAAAATGGCAAACCCTCAACACTCAGCAGATTCAAGCCGTATTGGTCCCGTCGACCAAATTGTTATTCTCCCATACGAGTTCGCTGAAAGCAACCATCGATTAGATCCAAACCCTGCTCTCTATCTATCCACATACCACATATTTCTGGAGTTCTTCAGAAACTCAGAAATCTTCAAAGCCCTAACAGACTTCGACGACAACATTCCTGAGCTCTACATCAAGCAGTGGTGGACTACATGCCAACACGTAGAAGAGCTCAACGGAATAATCGGCAATGTGGATTCTGGTCGAGATGGAGGTTCAGGAACGATCAGAATCAGAGCAACTACCCTGCGGAGAATTCTTGGAATGAAGAGCAAGCGACAGCTCAACATAGAAGCTTTCGAGAAGCCACCCAACACTGTTGTCCTTCTGGAGTTTGTACGATTTCTAGGCTACAACGATGATATCACCCGCATCGGAGCATTCAAAAGACAAAATCTACCACTAGTGTGGAATTTCTTGTTCTCTGCACTGAACCGAACCCTCACAGGAAAATCTGGTAGTCAAGATCAAGCCAGCATAGAAATCCTACAGATAATGTATGGATTGTTCTTTCAAAGAAACCTTGACTATGCCAGCATTCTCTACACCGACCTTCTCACTGCCGTTAATCTCAAGACCTCCGCCATTGCAAAAGGAGGAGAAGTTGGGCAACATAAATTCCTGAAGAACATCAAGTTTCCAAGGTTTATCGGGTTGGTAATCAGAAGAGCATTTCAGAGTCTGGAATTGACTCAACAAGGCAATATGTTCAGGAACTGGGTCATGACCAGATTCAATCCCACCACTTCAGGAGAATATCCCCTCATTCGACGCGTTCCAGGTACAATGCTCGCTCTGATAAGCCCAGACCACATTTCTATCCAAAACTATAGACATGCTGCTCAACCTCAAGAACCTGAGGTGAGAACCCCAGCATACTT
The DNA here is from genome assembly GCA_033807775.1 of Saussurea involucrata. Classification (NCBI taxonomy): domain Eukaryota; kingdom Viridiplantae; phylum Streptophyta; class Magnoliopsida; order Asterales; family Asteraceae; genus Saussurea; species Saussurea involucrata. The sequence continues at coordinate 660,825 of CM066318.1, forward strand.
AGGCTCTGAGCCATCTGAGGAGAGTACGAGTGAGGAAATAGGAGTGGAAGAAGGAAACGGACCAGAGGTAAGAGTACCCGAAGTGGGGTCTTCCTCTAGAGTGATGATGGAGGAAGTAGGGAACAGAGCATCCACTATGGAGACTGTTCATGAGGGAGTACAGGAGTCACCAGAGGTAGAAGTTCTTTCCTCTGATACTGGTGAGCAAATAGATAACAGAGAGGAACCCGAGCGTTCTACAGCCTTAGGTGCCGAGGAAAATGTGAGGATAGAAGAAGATGTCCAAGATGACACATCTGAGAGAAATCATAGCCCACATCCCAGTGCTCCCACACAATCTAATCCGGGTGATCAAGACCAAGGGATTATTGAAACAGAGGTGCACACCTCGAACCCTAACCAGCCTATACCATCAGAGGCACTTCTTCATACCTCTGATACGCACGAAGCCGGGGAAACTATCTTTGGTAGTGATGTTCATTCGCCCCAGAACATCAATAGGTCACCTCCACACGATGATGCCTCTGTGGCTCATTTAGAGACTACACAAATTAGACCAGAGATCTTTGTAATCTCACGTAGCATCTGTCCGACTCAGGGACAATGGGAGACCATAGTAGAACAAGGGAAGACATTGCTTGATCCAAATACTTCCCATCACACCAGATTTCCTTCTTCAGAACCTGAGCTGGAAGAGGAAACTCTGGTCAGAACACCTGTAGTTGTTTCCCCTCAAAGGGAACATCAAGGATCAGGTGGAAGCCCTCCAAGAGCCAACATCAAAACAACTCTTGACGGAGGCGCCTCTGAACTCGAGGCAGAATTGGAACCATGTGTTGGAACCAAGGAGACCCTCGTTGACACTGTCACAAGAGCAGAGTTCGAAAGCTTATGTGACAGTATCAACAACTCTTTGAACGAGTATAAACTTATCAATGAACAAAAGGAGGAGCTGATCCGCAAGGAAAATGCTTCTCTTAGGGAAGAACTGCTGAACATCTCAAACAAGCATGTTGATCTAACTCGAAGATATGACGAAGCTGCAACACTCAGAACAGAGTCTGAAAGGGTTAGAGGAGAAGAGATTGCAAAGCTGACGACAGAGATAGCCGACCTACGATCAGTCAGCGCAGAGGAAGTTACAAAGACTTCGACAGAACTTGCAAACCTAAAGCGACTTATATCAGAGAACCACACAGCGCAGATGAACAGAACCCTTCCCATCCCCACGGTTATTCTTTCAGAATCTAATATCAGAACCTTGACAGAGCTAATTACCAACTCTGTTAAGGAATCCATAAAAGAAGCAACCACTTCATCTGCTACTCCACTCAACATCTCCAGCCCTAACCCAAATGACCTACCCATGACAGTTGGGCAAATGGGAAACTTCAGAAAATCTGTTCTAAGCCGGATGATGACGATCTCATCAAAATTCGTAATGAAGGCTAAGGCAACAGAGCAACATGTGAAAGCGTCTCTTGATACTCACAAAGTCAACTTCAAGGCTCAAGTAGAAGAAATCAGAGCCGCTACAACAGAGGTAGAAAACAGGTCTGAAGTTTGTTGTTCACTCCTCACCAAAAGCTCAAATTCAATCCTCTGACGATGATGATGACTTTGAAGACGCTCAAGAAGGTCAATCTGACAATCAATTGGGTGAGTCCTCAGAACAACAAAAGGGGGAGAAGGAGAAGGAGAAGGAGAAGGAGAAGGAGAAGGAGAAGGAGAAAGAGGAGAAGGAGAAAGAGGAGAAGGAGAAAGAGGAGAAAGAGGTAGAGAAGGAGAAAGAGGTTGAAAAAGAAGCCAAGGGCAAAGGGAAAGTCACAGAATCAACTGAGGCAGAGACTACAGAAGGAGAAAAGGGGATGACAGATATGACTGAAGTGGCATTCGACTACATGTTCAAGAACATAGTCATCAAAGCGACAGAAGAGTCATCGCAAGAACCACCAGAGATCATCTGCCTAGACACCCCTCCTACTTCTCCAACAAAAGAACCAGAAAGGACAGACCAATCCTTTGCTGAAGAACAAATAAGTCAAGCCGAATCTGCTCACATCAACACCCTTATGGCAGAGACCCACAATGAGCCAAACCCAACCGTAACAGAACAGAACCCAGAAACCTCTACCTTTCACACCGAAAAACCTGCCTTAGAAACGGTATTTGCATTTCTCTATGCTGACAGAGACATCATCCCTGTAAATGCCGTACCCATTAACCCATACCTCAACCCAATCAGGATAAACACCATATCTGATGCAAGGCTAAAGTTCATCCAATCCAAGTCAAATCAGAACAGAGCCATCAATATAAACTTCGGTATCTGCAGAATTCTGGACATCAAGCACAAGAAGTTTCAACACGACAGGGTCACATACCATGAGTATACTGTGGAATCAACAAAAGGCAGAAATAAAATCTTCAATGACAATGATCTCGTCCTTCTGAATCCATATGACCTGATCTTACTCCACGCATATTGCTTGAACTTCTCAGAAAGATACACACCGGCCAGAACTGCGATACCAGAAGTCAGATTTGCTATGCAAGAACACATCAATCTCCGAATACAGATTGATTATCAACTTGGCATAGAGTTTGAAGTGGAGAAACTAGCGATTGCACCTCCTAACGAAAACCTTGAGGGTTATGGTCATCACAGAACTGGAACTGTAGTAGAAGATCCTCCAGTCTTTATCTGCAGACAGAAGGGCATAAAGAAGGCCATCAGAGCAAATGAAGCCCACAAGTACTCAAGTGAATCGCTGGTATACATCAAGAACATAATCCAAGATCTCCCAAGAAACAAGTGTCCAGAAGAACAGCAGAAACTCTTCATCGACCAGATTGATCTGATGCTGGACTTCCGTACTCTAATCAGAAGATTCGACAGAATTCTTAGGGGAGATAATTATGCTTAAATGTACCGATCTTTTAATCTTTTTGTAATATTCCAAAAGATTAGTGCAAGGCATCGACAGAGGTAATAGTTCTCTGTTCTTTTGTTTAATCTCTTGTCAATTGTAAATTTTTATTTTCAATACTTAGGGGGAGATTGTTAGCCCCAAGTATCTGTTATGTAAAAGTATTGAAAATAGTTCAAGTCAGAAGACCAACAGAGATCAGACAGAAGACGTGGAAGGTATTTCATCAAGAAGACCAACAGAGCTCAACAGAGCTCTGTCGGATCCAACAGAGCTCAACAGAGCTCTGTCGAAGACTTCCAACAGGAACAAGTATTTAAAAGAAGACCAACAGAGCTCTTTCAACAGAGCTCTGGTGAAGTGAAGATCTCTGTCAGTATAAGTCTCGTAGGAAATATTAAGTGTCAGACACGTATCCACAATTTCCACGTATGCCCTAAAATTGGAGACACACTTTCCACGTGTCATTCCGGGGTACGATAGTACACTGTCTACACTTTATCAGGTCTATAAATAGCGAGGTAGTGGAACAACATTTGTAAGCTTTGGGAAGAGTAGTTTTTCCACAATTGTTTAAGCACACACTGCAGCAATCCCGAGCACTACCTCCGTACGATATTGTTGTCCTATGAGATTTCCGAACACACTTTAACTTGTTCTTGGTGTGATTCATTATCAATATATGAGCAACTTTTATATCTGATCTTGTTATCAGTTTACTGTTCAATATTTGATTCTCATAGTTCACTTATCGTTTACACAATCACTCATTTTAATGGCTTTATTTAATATGCTTCCGCTGTCTATTTTACTTCCATTAATATGATACAACGTGAATCTGGGAACCTACAGACGTACACCTCTACCTTTAGATTCTTGAACTGAAATTCCAAAGATCTCAATTCACCGACATCGGAACTCCCAGAATAAATACTCAACAGAGATTAGGAGCTCACCTCCAATCAATTATTTTCCTTAAGAACCCTAAAGATTCTACTTCGCTCGGGCACTTATCCCACACCTTACAACAACACCCTTCTAGATGGGGTCAACAATCACACCAGGAATAATTTCACACTACACACTAAGCCGTTGCCATCCAGTCAAGGTTAGAACTCCACACAAACCACTACTCTCCACACACTATCCACCACACGTCGCACACTACTGTTACTCTCCACACACTAACACCTCCATCGACTATCAGAACAAAAGTGAGCAAGCACACCCATGCACCTGTAAATTCAAAATGACATTGGCCAGATGTGATTTGAATTTACCTTACATGAAAGTCCTCATCACCATCATCCTAGATCCTCGATGATTACGGTCCTCCCTAAAGGCTTCCTATATCTCAGTTGTGTCCTTCTACTCCACAGTTTAAGTTTAGGCCCATCCGGTCACCTAAATCCCTTAAACTAGGGCTCTGATACCATTTGTAACAACCCAAAACTTGAACATACAAGCTAGAAGCTACCTCTTTAGTTCATAACGCCAAAAACGGCTCAACATGGTCCCACTAACAAGATTTACAATACAGGGTTCGCGGAAATAACCCTAAATACAGCTGAGAAAATCTAACTAAACATTTCAAAGGAGATTCTTCTAATTCCTTCTAGCGCAAGCTCCGATCCACGTCTTGCCAAAACTCTAAACGTGCCCTCGACTACTGCTTACCTGAAAAAGGTTTTAGTTTTGAAAAGTGAGGGTTAGACCATGAGGTCTAGTGAGTTCCCTCCACACCAAGTCACACCAAAATATTTCAGTTTATAAAATCAGTTATGAAAGCATTGTATAAATCATAACTAGCACACAAAGTTGATATGCACACATTGACACATGCTACTGGCACGCGCTAAAGTCACACACACCGTGACAGCGCTATCGGGCACACATCGCCCATGTCACACACACCGTGACAGCGTAATCGGGCACACACCGCCCATGTCACACACACCTTGACAGCGTAATCGGGCACACACCGCCCATGTCACACACACCGTGACAGCGTAATCGGGCACACACCGCCCATGTCACACAAAAGCCAGAGCATGGTCACACACATTTAAATCACACATATAAACCACACTTATGAATCACACATTCATACCCTGCCTTGAAATAAAAGCAGTTGAAAAGCACACTGTTACATAATAATCTTCAAGCACACGGTTTCTTCATTTGAAACACATACTGTCACACAATTAATCATCGCTTGAAACAGCAGCAGTTGTATAACACACAGTTAGATAAAATCCACACCACACACCTTCATCGTTTTGCCATAAAAGTAATTGAAAAGCACACAGTTAAATAATAACCATGCCACACACTAAACCTTCAGTTTGTAATAAAAGTATTTGGAAAACCCACCATTAGACAATAATAGTCAACCACACACTTGTATAAAATTTAGGTTCAGAAAGACTCACCTGACGTCCTGCTTAATCCTCTTACTAAATGGAACCTCCCTTCAACTGCACCTATAAGGATACATACTACCACGATAAGCCACTTGATGGAATTACACACTCACACAGATTGCCCCTCGGTCTATCAGTCTGCACTACTATGTCATACCACACTTTCCGGACATAGTATCCGGATAGTCAAAACTATCCGGACAACCAGAGCTATCCGGACAACCTACCCGGACACCCAAGACCATTCGGAAAACTATCCGGACAACCAGAGTTATCCGGACAACCTACCCGGACACCCAAGACCATTCGGACAACTATCCGGACAACCAATATTATCCGGACCCACAAAGGTTTCCGGTTAACTACCGGAAACTGCTGCCAAAATTCTACCCGGACACATCTCTCATCCGGACACCACCAATCGTCCGGACACTACCCTGACTTGAGGGTTTCCGGACGCTACGAGAAAAACCCAGAAACGCAGAAAGTTGCATAATCTCAAGTCCTAATTCCCTCAACACCTCCAGATTAGCAAAATGGGTCGATAGCTACACATTAACCCAAACTACAACACTCCTTACGCAGATTAATGGGGAAACACGATAAACTCACAAAATCTAAGTTTATTTTCTAATTTCCCCCAATACACACACTAAATTAGAGAGGGATAGGATTTGATTTACCTGGATGATTATGGAGTTCTTCCCAAAACTCAACTGAAAATCGCAGCTCCTTCTTCCTCTATTGCCAAAATCCCTTTTCTTATTCTTTCTTCCAGCCACACACAACACACACTAGACAAAAGCTTAAAATGAGAAATTAGGGTTTTCCCTTCCTTTTTATGCTTTTCTCACTAAACACCATACTTTTAGTTCTTTACACTTAGACCACACAATTTTCTAAATTCGAAATTCTTCCACAAATTCTAATTATGACTAAATTAAAATCTTGGTTATTACAATATCCTCCCCTCAAAAGAATTCCGTCCTCGGAATTCCATTTTCAAACAAACGAGGATATCGAGTCCTCATGTCTGATTCCAATTCCCAAGTTGCCTCTTGCCCCTTATGGCATCGCCACTGAACTTCCACTAGAGACACTTCTTTACTCTAAACCTTGCACCGACTCCTACATGGAATTCGATAACTCTCCTCCTACTGCTCACATAAACCAGTGGCGGTCTCGAGCCACGCTTACCCTCTCGCGAAAATGTTCGACCTATCGGTGGTCAACCGTGTGACCTCCGGTCTCACACAAAATCATTCACACATCTAGACTCACAGTTCTAAAACGTGTCAAACTATGGGTTTCACACACCATTTTCACATTCTTAAAGAACGAATTCTACCAAAGTTAACGTCACAACAACATGCAACCCTTATTAAAATAACGACGCTCAATTCGCCAACTGATCACAAAATCAACCTTGAATATCACCCTAAATCGCAGTTATGATTCTCTTTAACTGATTACACACAATTCTACCATTACTTCCCCAATACAAAAATACGCCTAAGGCAGATAACACCTTCTCACATTAATTAAGCTGACCACAAACTATTGATAAGAATCAATTCACACGCTTTTATCACCACGTCACTCCTATATTACCACCAAGTCTAATCCAATGGTCCCTCACCCCGAACACTACATTCGACTACTGTCTTCCACTTGCTTCTCAACATAAAACATGTTTCTAAGGAACGACTCACTAGAAGGTGCACACTTTTGACCAATCACACAAGTTAGCTCCCCTCAACGCTTAAACCAATCACATACACACAAATCCTCTTTCTCATACTCCCACTAGAAGTTCATGCACCCGATTGTGACGTCTTGATAACGTTGCTTCCCACGTTCCGTGCCACTTGTCACACTTTCTACTTCGCGCTTACTCACTTATTCCAATCTACCGTCCCAATTATCTTAGGTTAGTATGGAACATTTCTTATTCAACATTGACCACTACATAAACGCAAGTCAATCCGAAGTCACACTCAATACTTGAAGCGACCACACACTCCTCATTCCCAAACAATATTAACCCCCTCCTTTGCATTTCCTTTACATACCACTACTAGCGAAACATTCCCAAAGATTTCGTATCTTCTACGACATCCTAACCAACCAATCCAAGAGCACACAATTTCCTCTTAGCTAGCCATCCACTGCCACCCTATTCCTTTATTTTCGGATGCAATCCACACGCCACTTAGACACTCATGCCTTACCACGCACAATTTTACCACACTTGGAACAACTTCTAAACAATTTCCCAGCGACGATCTCCACTTACGCTCTCCCCATACCAACACTAATCCATCACTTTCCCTCACAACAACCTATCATTATCGAGCCTCGCAAGCTTACTAAGTATAAGTGACCACCAACTTATCCACACCACCCCCACGCACTAGATGTTCAATCCTCACAGTTACCACCTGTCTACTAATTTGTAAAATTAACAGCTTCACCTCGATCTCACATAGGTTAACCAGCATTAGTGTTACCCATCCAAACATCTATCACTTCTCGACTACCCTTGTCACTCTTCCACTAACTAGAGAGTAATGACGTACACCTCTACCCTTAGATTCTTGAACTGAAATTCCCAGGATCTCAATTCACCAACATTGGAACTCCCAGAATAAATACTCAACAGAGATTAGGAGCTCACCTCCAATCAATTATTATCCTTAAGAACCCTAAAGATTCTACTTCGCTCGGGCACTTATCCCACACCTTACAACAACACCCTTCTAGATGGGGTCAACAATCACACCAAGAATAATTTCACACTACACACTAAGCCGTTGCCATCCAGTCAAGGTTAGAACTCCTCACAAACCACTACTCTCCACACACTATCCACCACACGTCGCACACTACTGTTACTCTCCACACACTAACACCTCCATCGACTATCAGAACAAAAGTGAGCAAGCACACCCATGCACCTGTAAATTCAAAATGACATTGGCTAGATGTGATTTGAATTTACCTTACATGAAAGTCCTCATCACCATCATCCTAGATCCTCGATGATTACGGTCCTCCCTAAAGGCTTCCTATATCTCAGCTGTGTCCTTATACTCCACAGTTTAAGTTTAGGCCCATCCGGTCACCTAAATCCCTTAAACTAAGGCTCTGATACCATTTGTAACAACCCAAAACTTGAACATACAAGGTAGAAGCTACCTCTTTATTTCATAACGCCAAAAACGGCTCAACATGGTCCCACTAACAAGATTTACAATACAGGGTTCGCGGAAATAACCCTAAATACAGCTGAGAAAATCTAACTAAACATTTCAAAGGAGATTCTTCTAATTCCTTCTAGCGCAAGCTCCGATCCACGTCTTGCCAAAACTCTAAACGTGCCCTCGACTACTGCTTACCTGAAAAGGTTTTAGTTTTGAAAAGCGAGGGTTAGACCATGAGGTCTAGTGAGTTCCCTCCACACCAAGTCACACCAAAATATTTCAGTTTATAAAATCAGTTATGAAAGCATTGTATAAATCATAACTAGCACACAAAGTTGATATGCACACATTGACACATGCTACTGGCACGCGCTAAAGTCACACACACCGTGACAGCGCTATCGGGCACACACCGCCCATGTCACACACACCGTGACAGCGTAATCGGGCACACACCGCCCATGTCACACACACCGTGACATCGTAATCGGGCACACACCGCCCATGTCACACAAAAGCCAGAGCATGGTCACACACATTTAAATCACACATATAAACCACACTTATGAATCGCACATTCATACCCTGCCTTGAAATAAAAGCAGTTGAAAAGCACACTGTTACATAATAATCTTCAAGCACACTGTTTCTTCATTTGAAACACATACTGTCACACAATTAATCATCGCTTGAAACAGCAGCAGTTGTATAACACACCGTTAGATAAAATCCACACCACACACCTTCATCGTTTTGCCATAAAAGTAATTGAAAAGCACACAGTTAAATAATAACCATGCCACACACTAAACCTTCAGTTTGTAATAAAAGTATTTGGAAAACCCACCATTAGACAATAATAGTCAACCACACACTTGTATAAAATTTAGGTTCAGAAAGACTCACCTGACGTCCTGCTTAATCCTCTTACTAAATGGATCCTCCCTTCAACTGCACCTATAAGGATACATACTACCACGATAAGCCACTTGATGGAATTACACACTCACACAGATTGCCCCTCGGTCTATCAGTCTGCACTACTATGCCATACCACACTTTCCGGACACAGTATCCGGATAGTCAAAACTATCCGGACAACCAGAGCTATCCGGACAACCTACCCGGACACCCAAGACCATTCGGAAAACTATCCGGACAACCAGAGTTATACGGACAACCTACCCGGACACCCAAGACCATTCGGACAACTATCCGAACAACCAAAATTATCCGGACCCACAAAGGTTTTCGGTTAACTACCGGAAACTGCTGCCAAAATTCTACCCGGACACATCTCTCATCCGGACACCACCAATCGTCCGGAAACTACCCTGACTTGAGGGTTTCCGAACGCTACGAGAAAAACCCAGAAACGCAAAAAGTTGCATAATCTCAAGTCCTAATTCCCTCAATACCTCCAGATTAGCAAAATGGGTCGATAGCTACACATTAACCCAAACTACAACACTCCTTACACAGATTAATGGGGAAACACGATAAACTCACAAAATCTAAGTTTCTTTTCTAATTCCCCCCAATACACACACTAAATTAGAGAGGGATAGGATTTGATTTACCTGGATGATTATGGAGTTCTTCCCAAAACTCAACTGAAAATCACAGCTCCTTCTTCCTCTATTGCCAAAATCCCTTTTCTTGTTCTTTCTTCAAGCCACACACAACACACACTAGACAAAAGCTTAAAATGAGAAGTTAGGGTTTTCCCTTCCTTTTTATGCTTTTCTCACTAAACACCATACTTTTAGTTCTTTACACTTAGACCACACAATTTTCTAAATTCGAAATTCTTCCACAAATTCTAATTATGACTAAATTAAAATCTTGGTTATTACACTAGGTGTATTCTATGTATTCTTTATTGTATCCTCCAGAATTCTCAATCAATGCGTATGACTACGATGGCTTATCCAATTGGTGATATCTTTATCTTCGTAGTTTATTGTTTATTGATCTAAACTTTGATATATTTGTTTGAGATATGTCCATTGACACAACAAAATAGTAATGGTACTAAAGATGCATTGGCCTATTGGGTAGCACATAAAGTTTAGTCAAGTAAAAACAAGAAATAATTTTAGTGGGTTTAACAAGTAACTAATTAAAAGTGTTTTAATTAATATGGAATTACTAGAAGAAGTAACTGGTAATTAGTCCATACTTGCTATTAGATATTGTTAATGCCAAAAATCGCACCAAAGGGACAACTTAAGATCGATGTGGACTTTAACAACTAAAGAAAGGAATCGTTCGACAAAAGCGTGCGTTTAAGACGGAAATGTAAATGAGACAGAGAATTTGATGACGCAGGAAAAACCTCAACGAGGAAAAAACCTGCGGACGACAGTGGATGTCGTTGCTGCACTATGGTCGCCAAACAGGGGCGATGTCCTTGGTGTTCCAGGTGTCGATCGTACAGAGATTACAATACAAATGAAGGAAAGACTTCGAAATGTAAAGTTACAAGTGTTTTTTAATGAAAAACAATGTGCGTCGTGTGTTTAAACTGTGTGTCGAGTGCTGATGTCGTGCGTCGAGAGCGATTCTTCTGTGAGCGATTTCTGTGCTTCAAGTGTTCTTCGGAGTTCAAGTGCTTGCGTCTGATGTTCTGCGTTGTATCTGTGTTCCTCTCTGTGTTATTCGATGTTCCTTGAACTGAGGATTGAGCTTGGAATATATAGTCTTTGGGCACTTTTAATTGGATCATTAAGGACTTTGATAGCTGTCGTAACGGTTGGTGTCTTTAATGCTAGAATTGATGTTCTTTAATTGATTCTTTCGGTTATAGCCGTTGTCCATCAATGGTGTTGACTCCTGCATTAAACACTGAACAAAACATAACAGTCGTATAGCGCGTTAGTCGGTTGAGGTCGCATGGTTTTTATGCGACGGTCGTGTGAGCTAGGCGACGTCGAGGTCGAGTGTCGTGAGGAATTCTCGACTTACCTTTTAGGGGGGGACGACGGAGATTTTTTGGGTCTCTGTCGGGGCCTTATCTTAATACAAGGTATAGTTCATAACATGTGTCTTACCTTTCTTGGTCGTGGCCGAGACTGGTGATTTTTTGCCCAAACAGTTTGCCCCCAAAATTTGAAAGTAGGATGGCAATTTCGAATTTTAAATTTTGCTTGCCGGGTGCCCAGGATCGTGACACGTGTTGAGAGTTATCTTGGAATTGGATTAATCCAATTCTAACTGAACGAGAAGTCGAAAAGGAAACGGGATTGTGACGTCATACCGATGCATAATGGTGCTTACCAGCTGTCTTTGACAGGTGTCGACGATCCCTGCGGTCATACGAAGAGACGAGGGAACGTGGTGATCATCAAAGGACTCGACCTGACATGATCGACTGCATAAATAAAGATCATGATGGATCATTTCCTTTTATAGTTTTGGAAAGTCTTTAGAGCGAGATTCTTTTTCTGATCTTCTCTGAAATTTCGAAGTTTTTGAGCACTTATATATGGCACAGCTTCTCGCCCTTCCATTCATCTTTGACTAAGGCGTTCGTGCTCTGAGTTCATCGTTTTTTTTAAATTTGTTGTGCGATGTTCCTCTTTTGTATGTTCTTAGGAAGATCGTTGAAAGGTGCTAACCATTTCTGCTAGGAGAATGGCACGACTTAAGAGTATCCGCGAAGAAAAGATGCAGAGAGGCTTTGTTCGCTGCGTCGGGGTTTTACTGAAGACGAGGGTGGTAATTCTGAAAGGGATGCTTTCAAAGGTTAATGACTTATCGAGAGTCATTATGCCTGAAAAGGCGAAAGCATTGATCGCGGTTGACGTGATATCCGTGGAATCTGCGCATCTGGCGACGATGTCCTCTATAACCACGTCAATCCTTTCGTCAGTCGTCAAGGGCAAAGGTGCAAAGACGGGAGAGGGTGAGGAGGAGGTTATGGCGATCAGCTTTACGTTGTCGTCGGTCTTCTTGACTGACCGTATCCTTGACGGGACGAAGTCACTTCCGTTTCAGGGGAAATATCATCCCCTATCTTTCGAGGAGTGTTTCCGAGGGATCTCCGTCGTAAAAATGGGACCACATATAGTGTTAAAACCCAGAATCTAGCAATGATATGTAGAGAGAGAATCTAGAGTGCTCAAGTCATCCATGTATTGATCTTGAAAGAGTAAATGACAAATGCTACAATTGTTACAAGATTTGTAAAGGAGTCTTCTTTATATAGTAGGGCCATGACATGTCCATGCCTCTACTAAGAAGAACAGTACAAAATATTAATACTGTTATGATAGCTACAATAAAGCCCTAACAATGTCCCCCTTAGCTATCAAGGCAGAAAGGGTCTTCTTCTTCTTCGAAACCCAAGATGCGTCTCAATTCTTCGCATAGCCATTCTGAAATTCAATCTTTCATCTATCTCTTCAATGGCTCTTGTCAAAACTCTTCTAGGTCTTGAAGACATCCAAGTAACTTTTCGTTCAGCATCATGTCTTTTGAGATTTTCTATCAACTGAAGTCTTACAATCTTGAGTGTACCGTCCGAATACTTTTCCAACTCATTAAACCGAATGAATATCTTATTTACACCAGTTCTGAACACAACACCAAACTCTGGTTCTCCAATCACAGCAAATAGTGCCATCTTCATTAATCCAGGCAAATCTTGATTAGGCCTCAACAAGTTAACTCTTGGTTGATAACTCTCCACAACCATTTGTAAATCATGACACTGTGTGAACAGAACGTGTCTTCTTAAGAACCTTTTGATGGCATTCAATGCAAGAGTCACGTTTTCCCTTCTGATCTGAAGATCTCTGAAATGATGATACATGAACTCAAAATCTTCCATCGTTAGGTGACAAAAATCAGCTTCAGATAATCTGTAATCCCTACAATCCTGCCTCTGAACAACAAACTCTGGATACCACATTTTGTAGTATAACCGTGCAGTTACCTCCTTTATAGTCACAATCAACTTCTTGCTCCTCACCTCTCTTTTCTTTTGGCACTTGTCTCTCAGAAAATACATATACTTGAACTTGTATTCGGCTGTCTGATCAGTAATTCCCAACACGGCGTAGGGATTCAAACTTTTGATTCTGTGCACAAACAGTCTTCTTTCAGACTCTTCCAAGAATGGTGTTCTCAAATACAAAGTTCTTTCACGCTGCTCAAGTTCAGACAGTTTTCTGCTCCGTGAGGATGATGGACCAGGTTGATCAGCTGTATTGGAAGGACCAGCTTCGTGATGGGTAGGAATAACAGGTGGTACTACAGGTGTATAAGATGGAGGTTCAGTATCTTCAGGTTTTGGTTCTTTTGGAAATGGATCATGAAAGGATTGTGATTCAGGTTGAATGGGAATCGATTCAGAAGTTGGAATTGGTTCAGAAACTGGTGTAGTGGTTTGAGTTGTACTGGGTTGGTTTAGGTTAAAAGATAAAGGTGTAACATCATATTGAACATGTATAAAGGTACTTGAGATATGTTCAGGTGAATGAATAGGACTTTGATAACGCCACTTTTTGGCGTTATTTCCGGTTCTCAAACCAACGAGATTGGCTTGTATTCAAGTAAAAAGGTAGGTATTTGACGGTTTATTGAGTAATTTACGCAGGTTATATAAAAGGCGGCATTCCTCGGAAAAAGAAGCTAAAAAGAGCCCAAAACGAGTCCAAACGAAGCCTAACGGGAGCCCAAAAGCCAAGCCCAAAACCCACGACCGAACCAGGACCCGAACCGCGAACCAGAAAACGACCCACGCAGCTAATTGGACACGTGCGACTTACCACGCGACTTGCAAGTCGCGTATCAAGTGGTGTAACCCACTGTTTCGCGTTTTTCAGCTACAAAATCCGATTTTGGGTCACTTTTTTCGGTATCCAACTTTCGGCAGACGATCCAGAGCAGTTCCGGGGCAATTTTGGGCGACTTTTCGGAGTCCTCGAGGTCACGATACAGATCCGATCACGAGTGCATTCAAGACGGAACGTAGAGACGGACACGAGAAGAGGGAGTTTTCATCATTTGTTACCACAATTTCATCTTTTCATTCTTAATCATGTTTGCATACACTTTCGCACCTTTCTCTCTTGTGTTTGAATCCACCACCGACATGAACTAACCGGTTCGTGTTGGGGGTTGGAATGAATCCGGTTTTTAAGCATGTAACGAATTGATTTGGACTTTTATCAGTTTCTCCTTATTAATGGAAGCATGTGATTTTGTTCTTAACGCTTTTGTGAATTTGGCCAGTTTACAATTGATTTGTTGATTAGCAATTAAGTTCGAGAGAATTAACTGCTATATAGACTTAGCAATTGCATGCCTAAAGCCCAAAAAGGTGATAGAGATATACCAAGTAAGCTTTAGTCCCATTTAAACCGTTAGGTTATTATCGAGAGATAAAATCTAGCCAATTTAACATAAATCGAGTACTTAATGTGTTTTGGAATCCATAGGTGAGATCGAGAGATTAAATTTATCCTTTTCAAAATAAAACCCGTTGTGGCTTGAAAGAGAACAACAGTGACTTTAAAAGATTTGGGAATCATTAAGGGGATTAACTGGTAAATGTTTTGAGTTGATTGGTTGCATGTGTAAAACTGGAGGATGTCCAACCCTCAACTTTTCTCTCTATCGAAGTCTTTAAAGCTGTTTTGTTTGTCTTGTGTTTGTTTGATTTTATTTTCTGCAATTATTGAGTTCGAAAACCAATCCTCCAATTTCGACAGTCAAATTAATAGTCCTTATAGTAATTGTGATATTTAGTTCCTAGTTCCCCGTGATTCGATACTCGTACTTTCCAAGTACTATTACTTGACTTCGACCCGTACACTTGCGGTAAGATTCGCGGGGTGTGAAAACCCCGTGTCAAGTTTTTGGCGCCGTTGTCGGGGAACTAGTTGCAACTAATAGTACTACTATCTATACACGCTATTAGATTGGACATTTTCTTTTCGTATTTTATTTCATTCACTTTCAGTTTTTGGATTGTTGACTTTGTTTTCTTCTTTTCAGGTTCCACTTGGTCTATGCCAAGGACGACCCGAAGAAAAGAGATTGAAGAATTTGATCCGGAGATCGAAAGAACCGCCCGTCGTCTGCGGAAAGAAGCTAAAGCTAAGCGAAATCTGAAATTCGAGATGTCTGACGACGAGAGACCACCTCGCCGCAACAATCCACCACCACCTCCTCCGGAGAGAGTTCCGATGCGGTCATTTGCCGATCCTAATGTGGCGGCCGCACGAATAGGCATCCAAGCGCCCACTACTGGGGCGAACTATTTTGAGCTTAAACCGAGCACCATTGTGATGGTGCAACAGAACCAATACGGAGGGACGCCAACCGAGGATCCTCACGCACATCTTCGTGCATTCGAGAGGATCTGCAATACTTTTAAGATCAATGGCATGAGTAAAGACGCCATCAAGCTGCGACTATTCGGGTTTTCCCTCAAAGGCCGAGCTGAAACATGGACTGAAAGCATCTCACCTGATTCGATCACTACTTGGGCACAGTTGAAAGCCGCCTTCCTTCAGAAGTTCTTCCCACCGAGTCGGACCGCCCAACTAATGGCGGAGATCACCCATTTTTCTCAATGGGAGCAAGAAACGCTATATGAGGCGTGGGAACGTTACAAGGACATGATCAAGAAATGTCCGCACCATGGGCTACAAGGCTGGGTCATCATCTAGACCTTCTTTAGTGGGCTCCACCCACAATTCAAAAATGATATCACTGCTGCCGCGGGTGGAGCATTGATGGATAGATCATACGAGGAAGCATGCAAGCTGATTGAAAACTTGGCCGAGCAGAGTTTTTCTACACCGAGATCAGCCGTTAGAAGAGTGGCAAGTATTCAAGAGTCAGAAGAGATGAAGGAACTGAAGGCTCAACTAGCCTTTATCACAAATAGGCTGAATGGTGGAAATCTTCAAGAACCTGATCAGGTCCATTTTGTGGCAAACCGGAACCAACCGAGAAACGATCCGTTCTCGAATACGTATAACGAGGGGTGGAAAAGGCATCCCAATCTTTCATGGAATCAGCCGGGTCAACCACAGTCAGGTAATTTCCCTAACTCTTCTAATTTCTCTAATACTAACAGTGCTTATCGCCCTCCAGGTTTTCAGCAAAGAAACGAAGGACCATCCGGGGAGAAGAAGCCGGGACTCGAGGACATGATGATGAAGTTCATGTCAAAAATGGACAGCACAGTCGAGGGATTAGCAATCACAATCAATACTGTCAAGGCGGCTACCGAGCAAAACACCGCCGCCATCAAGATCCTCGAGAGGCAAGTGGGGCAGATTTCCGAGACCCTACAAAACCTAGCCCCCGGGAAACTTCCGAGTCAACCCGAAAGACAAAACCGGGAGCATTGCAATGCCATCTACCTTAGAAGCGGAAAGGAGTTGACCAGAGATCCGGTAAGCGAGACTTCATCAAATGAGACCGGTCCAGAAGAGGAAGAGTTCGAGATGATAGACATGGGCGAGTTAAAGGCTGACAAAGAGTTTGAGGTGAAGAACAAGAAGAAGGAGGAAGATGTGATTGATCGAGAGAAGCCGAAGGAAAAAGTGGCACCACCGGCCAAGCCGGAAGTTCCAAACGTGCCTTACCCGAGCAGATTGAAAGCGCAAAAGGATGATGTCAATTTTTCAAAATTTCTTGATGTTTTCAAAAAGCTAACTATCAACATCCCTTTTGCAGATGCACTTACACAAATGCCCTCTTACGCTAAGTTCATGAAGGAGATTATATCGAAGAAGAGGACACTTGATCACCAGGCCACCGTTGCACTCACTGAAGAGTGCAGCGCGATTTTCCAGAACAAGCTGCCCCAAAAGCTTAAAGATCCAGGGAGTTTCTCGATTCCTATTCAAATTGGCAGTTTTAATTTTAATAAGGTTCTATGTGATTTAGGGGCAAGTATTAATCTGATGCCTCTTTCTGTTTTTAGGAAACTCGGACTGGGTGAAGTGCAGCCAACGTACATGACATTAAAGCTTGCGGATAGGTCGATCAGATATCCTTACGGAGTGATAGAGATGTGCTCGTCAAAGTTGGTAAGTTCTACTTCCCGGTAGACTTCGTGGTGATAGATATAGACGAAGATGAAGAGGTCCCACTCATATTGGGACGATCATTTTTGGCCACGAGCCGGGCTCTGATTGATATGGAAGAGGGTGAGATCACGTTTCGAGTTGGCGGTGAGAACGAGAGATTCAAGTTGCTGGAAAAGGGAAGTGGTGAAAGAGAAGAAAGAGGAGAGAAATCTAAGGGGAAATCGCAAGTGTGGGCGATTCAAGTCTGCGGATATGGAGCCAAGTTGAGAACCACACAGTCGTGCCACAACTTAAAATACGGCGCTGGGTGGGAGGCAACCCACCAAGGTTAGCTTCCCTTTATTAATTGCTTATTTTTAGTGCGTTTCTTATTCCCGAAAAACCATAAAAATCAAAAAATCGAAAAAGCGAAAAACGAACAGGGACATACGCGACTTGCCACGCGGTGATAAACCGCGCAGGAAGCCGCGGGGCACTCTGTTGGTTTTCTGAGACAGAGAGTTACGCGGTTTGCCACGCGACTTGCAAGTCGCGGGCTAAACCGCGGGAGTCCCCGGTTGGCTCTCGTTCGTTTTTCGTGCAAATCTTTATTCCGTTTCTGCTTTGTGTGTTTCTGTTTTCGTTGCTTTCTTTCGTCTTTTGTGTGTTTTCTTTCTTTTGTCTTGCTTTCTCTCCCCAAATCTGCTGATTGGTGCTCGGACTTTTCAAGATCCATTCTTTCGTACGGGCAAAACAGGTACGTTCTAAACCTTGCATATACTGAGTGGTGTAAGATGTTTGTTCCTTATCAGTGAACGAGATGCAACAAACCTAAGTTGCACTTAGGTTTGGGGTGCCTCATTTTTCACATCTACACACTCAATTCTTTAAACCCTGTGTAAACCTCGGTTTCACCGAGGTTTGGGGTTGGCTTTTATTTGGCAAACCGAGGCCACGACCTAGGTTTGAGGTGCCCATTTTAGAAATTTTGGGTTTCTTTCTGCTATGCCATGTTAATGTTCTACCCGTCCTTTCTATACCTGTAATAATTGCACAATGATTGCGTCGCATCACCTACAACTTTGCTTGCACATTGGGGACAATGTGTGGGTAAGGTTTGGGGTTGCCCAATCGGGCCCAAGTTATGCACGTAGATTTCCTGCACTTCTGAGTGTCTAGATCAAAGTAGCTAAAATTTTACTGTTTTGAATGATTGAGACCGACCATTGTGGGAAGAATCTTGTGATAGTGACGTGACCGTTAGGGAAAGACCGAGAAAGGACATGTCTAGGGACATTAGTGGAGACCACCCGATAGTGAGTTTTGAGCCTAATAAGACGTTTTTCATTTCGAGGGATTCATACACGTAATTCTTATACACTTTTCGAATTCCTTGTCGTAAATGTAGAAAGATCTCGCTACATTATTGCATTAAGTAGCAAAGACGAACATCGGGATATTAGGTAAGGGTATAGTAAACCATACCGTGTGGACCTTAAGAAATGATTCCAGGCATTGTGTGTTTTGTTTTAACCCGGTTCAGCTATCGTTTTCCCTTTTACCCTTAGTTTGTACCCATAGCCCATTTGAAGCCAAACACTCACCGTATTTCTTTCTAAACCCATCATTTACCCTTTAGCCAAAAGCCTTAGCCAACCCTTATCCGAAAATGTGTCAATCGGAAGCAGTAATGAACTACTAGAGATAAAGCAGAAAATAAAGAATTCCGGCCAGTCATGAGAATAAAACGGGTCAATGTAACCCGAGAAGTAGAAAAGAGGACCAATGAAGTCCCAAAAAAAAAAATATATATATTTAGATAATAGTTAGAGCTGCAAAATAAGAGAGTTAAAGCGACTCCAATAGTGACGAAAAGGGCCAAGTAAGTGAATGTAAAGCAACGAGAGTTCAGGAATTGCCAATGATTGATACACCGAGGATTGTTGATCCTTTTTACCCGTCGTTTCTTAGCCTTAACCTTAGCCCCATTACAACCCGTGTAAAGACCTGGATGATCTTTTGGAAAATGTGATTACGGTTTACGACTACCTTTACTGATATTCCCTGTCTTGCCACTTGATTCCGTCTGAGATCAAACTTCTGGACATTTGTGCGTCTTTTTTTAGAGTTGTCATGAAATTTGAGTATTCTTGCACATAACCTCCTTAAACATGACAACACGAGCGATAACCTAGGTTCGAGTGCAAAGAGAGTATCCCGTGAGGTCGGGTCGAGGCGAAATGTTTTCCCTAGCATGTCTGGACTTAGTTTAACCCGAACGTAATCGGAACAGTCACGAGTTCAACTCCCAATAGAAGGTCATAGATCGGGCAAAATAAAGAATGAGGCGAGAGTGAGATAGATATTCACGGGTATGGGAAATCACCGATGCATCACTTGGTACCGATTGGGAATTGTGCAGTTATTATTTTTTCACTGATATGTGCTTTAATTCTGTTTTAACGCTAATTTGCTTGGGGACAAGCAACGCTCGGTTTGGGGTTGTTGATAACGCCACTTTTTGGCGTTATTTCCGGTTCTCAAACCAACGAGATTGGCTTGTATTCAAGTAAAAAGGCGGGTATTTGATGGTTTATTGAGTAATTTACGCAGGTTATATAAAAGGCGGCATTCCTCGGAAAAAGAAGCTAAAAAGAGCCCAAAACGAGTCCAAAAGCCAAGCCCAAAACCCACGACCGAACCAGGACCCGAACCACGAACCAGAAAACGACCCACGCAGCTAATTGGACACGCGCGACTTACCACGCGACTTGCAAGTCGCGTGGCAAGTGGCGTAACCCACTGTTTCGCGTTTTTCAGCTACAAAATCCGATTTTAGGTCACTTTTTCGGTATCCAACTTTCGGCAGACGATCCAGAGCAGTTCCAGGGCGATTTTGGGCGACTTTTCGAAGTCCTCGAGGTCACGATACAGAGCCGATCACGAGTGCATTCAAGACGGAACGTAGAGACGGACACGAGAAGAGGGAGTTTTCATCATTTGTTACCACAATTTCATCTTTTCATTCTTAATCATGTTTGCATACACTTTCGCACCTTTCTCTCTTGTGTTTGAATCCACCACCGACATGAACTAACCGGTTCGTGTTGGGGGTTGGAATGAATACGGTTTTTAAGCATGTAACGAATTGATTTGGACTTTTATCAGTTTCTCCTTATTAATGGAAGCATGTGATTTTGTTCTTAACGCTTTTGTGAATTTGGCCAGTTTACAATTGATTTGTTGATTAGCAATTAAGTTCGAGAGAATTAACTGCTATATAGACTTAGGAATTGCATGCCTAAAGCCCAAAAAGGTGATAGAGATATACCAAGTAAGCTTTAGTCCCATTTAAACCGTTAGGTTATTATCGAGAGATAAAATCTAGCCAATTTAACATAAATCGAGTACTTAATGTGTTTTGGAATCCATAGGTGAGATCGAGAGATTAAATTTATCCTTTTCAAAATAAAACCCGTTGTGGCTTGAAAGAGAACAACGGTGACTTTAAAAGATTTGGGAATCATTAAGGGGATTAACTGGTAAATGTTTTGAGTTGATTGGTTGCATGTGTAAAACTGGAGGATGTCCAACCCTCAACTTTTCTCTCTATCGAAGTCTTTAAAGCTGTTCTGTTTGTCTTGTGTTTGTTTGATTTTATTTTCTGCAATTATTGAGTTCGAAAACCAATCCTCCAATTTCGACAGTCAAATTAATAGTCCTTATAGTAATTGTGATATTTAGTTCCTAGTTCCCCGTGATTCGATACTCGTACTTTCCAAGTACTATTACTTGACTTCGACCCGTACACTTGCGGTAAGATTCGCGGGGTGTGAAAACCCCGTGTCAGACTTACAGTTACTTCCTCAGGAGTTTGTGGCCCATAGATTTCAGTTAGTATGTCTACCTCATCTTGTGTGAACCCAACACCTTGATCCTCTGGTTCATATGTAAGCAAAGCGAACGGTTCTGCTTCCTCCTTAACTCTCCAATACTGATCATATTCTCTTGCCAGATCATCACCTTCATCACCAGAACTGATTTCAATTAATTCAACAGATTCCACAAATCTGTCTACCACTTCCCTTATCTCCTCCTCATTTACCTCAGGCTTTTCAACAATCGGTTCTGCATTCGGATCAACATATAATACGATCTGTTTTCCGCTTTCATCACCCATAGCTCCAGATTCAAACATATTAGAAATCTCAGCAACAGTTGGATTTTTCTTTAGGCCTTGTGAACTATGAGACTCAGCCCTTCTCTTCTTACTTATCTCCTCCTCATGATCATGATCATCGGGATCCTGATCATGCTTTCGTTTCAAACCATGGACTTGAGTCTTACAACTCTGATTCAGTAATGTTTTCAACTCATCTAAGGACTGCTTCATATCATTCAAAGATTGTACAACTGTTGACTTGAAAGAAGTAAACTCTGTGGATAAGGATTGGAACTCCGTGGATGTAACTGTAGATGTAGGTGGAGGTGGTGGTGGTGGTGGAGGTGTAGATTGGAAGTTCTGTAGTAGCGATAATAGAGTTTTACTTTGTTGATCTTCAGGGCTAATGGACATCAACTTAGCATAAAACAGATCTCTTCAATGCTTTGATCAACAGGAGGTTGTTGAACTGAAGGATGCTGAGTTACACGAGGTGGAGCCAAGTAAATTTCTGGTCGTGAACGCACAACGGGCTCTTCAATTGCCGACCCTTTTCCTTTCAATACATTTTTTACCCCTTGTATCTCCCGTGTGAACGATTCCTCAACAGCCTTTAGGGCGCCGTCGAGAATTTCCCTTGTCACAAAGACGGGTAACGTAACACCGGCACCACTTAGGTTCACCGTTGACACAACAGTTGTTTCAAATGTGTCACCTACGCTCAGTGTTGCATTAATGTTAGCACTGGTAGGATTTCCACTCTGTCCTTGTAGTCATGTGAGAGGATCTACTCTGAGTGTTTCGGATGGGTCACGAAGACTCGCATCAGTTGTTTCAGAAAGTGTCCTATTCAAAGAATAAAAAATATTAACAATAGGCA
The DNA here is from genome assembly GCA_033807775.1 of Saussurea involucrata. Lineage (NCBI taxonomy): Eukaryota > Viridiplantae > Streptophyta > Magnoliopsida > Asterales > Asteraceae > Saussurea > Saussurea involucrata. Next base: position 683,458 of record CM066318.1, read on the forward strand.
CTAGACTCTCAACATGTGCAGAAATGAAGGTCGAGGACCGGGGAGGAGGTCGCTCTGTTTCAATACCCGAAATCTCCAAGTGAGATCCGGATAGATTATGTGCTAAATCCCCGTGAGAAAATGAGACAGCTTCTTGTTGAGAAGAAGCTGAATGGCTGGCTGAGGTGTGCAATTGCGTTACTGGGCGAGTAACGTCTATTTCAACACCTGATCCCAACAAATGAGATCCGGTGGTGGAAGTGGCTGCCCTTCTGGTATAGAAATGTTTGGTAGCTCTCACACTCTCCATATTTTTTTCTTCATTTTCTCTCGCAGACTCACATATATTTTCAACTAATTCTCCCTCGGTTCTCCTTATACCTCCCATTCCTTCACTAACTTGAGTAGACATCAAAGGCATGTCATCAAAGTTCAGCTCTTCCACATCAATATTAGCTGACAAATTCATTTGTGGAAACACTAGAATATCAGCAACATCACCAAACATATTGTCTGCATCAGCACCATCATTTCCAGCATTGCCATCATTATCATCATCAGAATCTCCATCATTTTGTTCCTCCGCGGGATCAGACGCGTTGTCAGACTCTATACTATCATCAGAATATTCAACTAAAGGAGCATCCCCAATATGTTTAGGAACTACTTCTTCAGAATCGTCTTGTACAAGGTCATCTATATGTGTGTCCTCAGACGATGACCCTGCATCTTCAAGTACAGGTGACTGACCCCCACCAGTTACCCTCTCGGTATTTTCCCTCGACTCTCCCCGTTCAGTAGCCCTTGCATCCTGAACCCTCACAGACTCCTCTCGCCTAGGGGTTGAGTCTTGGGTAGGTCCCTCCGGTGCTGGCCGGACCATAGACTTTCTATAATCAACTATACACTCAACGTCCTGATCCGCATATCCAAGGAACCCTTCCGGTAATGGCATTTCATAAGGATAAGTCTTCTTCGGAAGTTGAAGATACTGCATTGCTTTTTCAGGTACAGAAGGATGATTTGTACGCCGTGGAATCTCCCGGTTAGAGCGAAGCATACTCTGAATAATAATCTGAAGAAACCTCATGTACGGAATATAAGGCTTTCCCTTGTTTTGACGACGTAGCTCTATCTTCTCGTTCAGTTCATGCCAGAAGATGGCTGCATAATGTACGTGTAGATCATACACCACCGCATGAAATAATTTCAGAAAACCAATACTGGCACTGTCAGTTCCCGCATGTTTGGCAGTTAAGCATCGGTTAATGATTGAAAAGATAGCATAGTACAAAGGTGGTAGATTCGCCTTATTGAAGCCCTTCACTTTTGTCAGATTCGCGGTATATCCCATTGCGCGTATACCTTCAAATACTTCTTCCTCAGACGGATAAGGATCAAATTCAGTCTTGTCTTCTCTAGAATCAGGCTCCGGTAGCCTCAGTACAAGTCTCAATCTCTGGAAATCAAGCTTTGTGAAAAACTCGTCTATCTGGAATAAAAAGATAGGTCTTTCGTTCTCCATTGATGTAGTGATTGTCTTCCATGCTTGTTGAAGATATAGCATAGGCACATTGACTGTGTGAGTCAATGCGTATGCTAACGGGTGATTACGAAGCACTTCCTTGACCACCGGATGTATGTTGATCTTGTCAAAATCAACGTGATGATTATTCGGAATGATCGCGACATAATTGATCGGATGAATAATAAGATGATCTGGATGTCCTCCGGTAAGTGATTGATGTACGGATCGCGTCGATGGTAAAGGAACATTGGCTGTCGGATCGGGTATTCTTGGAATATGTTCACCAAAGCCGTGAACACGGCTTTGTTCTTACTGATTTGCCATCTGAACTGTTGTTTTGGAATAAAACAGTTCTGAAAAAGGTTATCATTTTGAAAAAAAAAATTGAAAAAATTTCTGAAATTTTCTAAGTAGAGGATTCGGATCACACACACACACAATGGATTCGGATGAACAAGGATCCGAAACCAAGGGATTTCGAACCAAGGAGGATCCGAAATAGGGGATTTCGAACCAAGAAGGATTCGAAACCAAAGATTTCGAATCAAGACGTGTCCGAAACCATGACTTAGTTGATTTCAAAATTTCCAAAAAAACTTTTAAACCCCAGATTTCGTATCCAATAAGGAACCGAAACCAATGATTTCGTATCCAGAAGGATTTGAAACCAATGATTTCGTATCCTTATAGATTCGAAACCATGACATGTTAACCCAAACCCTATTTCAAAAAAAGATGTCCATGATTTCGTATCACCAAGGATTCGAAATCAGGACTTCATACACAAGAATGATTCGAAACCCTAATTAGCATTTCTGACCAAAGAAGGATTTGAAATCCTATGAAGACCACGAAGAACATGATAAATGTAAAACCCATATACAAAATAAGCATAGCAGAAGATCATCATTGATGAAATTAAACAGACAGAAAGGTGCGCATGAAGAATTCGAGTCTTAAGAAACTAAAATGAACAGAAATGGTTACCTGATGAGTGTGAATCGAACAGATGAAGTTTGAAGTTGAAGATGATGAACAATGCACTTGGAGAGAATTCGAATCCTTTGCCAAATTTGAAATAAGTGGGAAATGAACTTTTGAACTCTATTTATACTTAAAAAAAATTTGACACTTGGCACGATTTAGAGTACCCCACTTGGCAAACAGTAGAAAAAGGCATGTCTGAAAAATAGACATGGCACTGTTCATCTGAACAATTTGCATGAACAAAGATGCAAAAAGTTCCAAAAGAATTAGAATCAGATAAAGTTGAAAAATTTTTAAATTTTTTTGAATTCGTACACTTCTAGATCCGAAACCATATGGTTTCGCATCCTTAAGGGTCCGAAACCTTTGGTTTCGCATCCTTAAGGGTTCGAAACCTTTGGTTTCGATTCCTTAAGCGTTCGAAACCTTTGGTTTCTTATCCTTATAGGTCCGAAATCACAAAGATTTTCAAAAAAATACAACTTTTTCAGAAAAACATTTCAAACTGTTCAAAAACTCTTACATCACATAAAATCTTTGAAGTCTTTTACTTAAACTCTCTCAATTTTTTTTTTGGAATATTATATACTATATTCTATATTCTTACAGACTTATGCCAATCTGCTCCCCCTAAACAGATGCATAATCAGTTCTCTCTTCTTTAGAAAAATATGCACAAACAGATGAAAACTTGGTACTCATAGAACATGAGTCCATATCAGTTAGTCGTATCACTTTATGCAAAATTCAAACCCCCCTTAAAAGATGAATATAATTAAATAAACAAGAACAGATACTCCCCCTCAATGTTTTAAAGAAAACTGAGAGATGCCTAAGTATTCAACATTCCTAGTTTGCTGATTAGAAAGGTGAACCTTTTTTCATTTAAAGGTTTTGTAAATAAATCAGCAAGCTCTAGTTCTGTTGGTACGAAATACATTTCTATAGTTCCCTTCTCAACATGGTCTTTGATAAAATGGTACCTGACATCTATGTGTTTCGTCTTGGAGTGTTGAACAAGATTCTCAGTTATTGCAATCGCGCTTTTGGAATCACAATATATTGGGATCTTGTTGAAGATATATCCATAATCCTTTAGCTGAGTTTTCATCCAAATTACTTGTGAACAGCAACTAGCGGCGGCCACATACTCTGCCTCAGCCGTAGATGTTGATACACAAGTTTGCTTCTTTGAAGACCATCTTACAAGTTTATCTCCCAAAAATTGACAAGCACCAGATGTGCTTTTCCTGTCCATCATATTTCCCGCATGATCTGCATCTGTGTAAGCAGTTAGCTCAAACCCAGAATCCTTAGGATACCAAAGACCCAAATTCTTTGTGCCTTTGAGATATCTAAGGATTCGCTTTACAGCCACAAGGTGAGATTCCTTCGGGTTAGCTTGAAAACGTGCACAAAAGGATGTTGCAAACAAAATATCCGGTCTACTTGCCGTTAGATATAGTAAAGATCCAATCATGCCACGATATAACTTTTGATCGACTGATATACCAGATGAATCAGCGTTCAAAAGCTTACCGGTAGCCATGGGAGTTTTCATGGTGGAAGAGGAATTTAAGTCAAATTTCTTAAGCATATCATTTATATATTTTGATTGATTAATGAAAATGCCTTCATTTGACTGTGTCACTTGGAGTCCAAGAAATTTTTTTAGCTCTCCCATCATACTCATTTGAAAGCGGCTTTTCATCACCTCTTCAAAATCTTTACACATATCGGGATTCGTAGAGCCAAATATAATGTCATCAACATATATTTGTACTAGCATTAAATATTTACCTTTTCTTTTGAGAAAAAGAGTTGTATCTATTGTACCTTTGGTGTATTCATTTTCAAGCAGATGAATAGTCAGAGTCTCATACCATGCCCTTGGTGCTTGTTTTAGACCGTAGAGTGCTTTGTCTAAAACGTAGACATGGTTTGGATATTTTGGATCTACAAAACCCTCAGGTTGGCTTACATAAACCTCTTCATGAAGTATTCCGTTCAGAAACGCACATTTGACGTCCATCTGAAATACCTTCATGCTTTTATGCGCGGCGTATGCAAGAAAAATTCTGATGGCTTCAATCCTTGCTACTGGTGTATAGGTTTCATCGTAATCTATTCCTTCTTGTTGATTATACCCTTTTGCAACCAGTCTTGCTTTGTTTCTGACTATAATTCCTGCTTCGTCTTTCTTGTTCCTAAAGACCCATTTAGTTCCAACAATGGTCTTGTCTTTAGGACGCTTTACCAAATGCCAAACTTTGTTACGCTTAAACTTATTTAACTCCTCTTGCATGGCGTTTATCCAATCTGGATCTTGTAAAGCTTCAGATGCTTTCTTGGGTTCTAACATGCTTAGAAAGTTGACATACAAACATTCGTTTGTAGTCGCAGATCGTGTTTTCACTCCATCATTGAGATCACTAATAATATCTGCTGGGGGTGTGCTTTTGTCCATTTATGTGTACTGGGAAGAGTTGGAATCTCTACACGAGTGTTTGAAGAATCATTCTCATCCAAAACTGCAAGAATCTCTTCAGTAGATTCAGCTGAAGATACATGTGTCGGTTCTGGTATGTTAACTTCTGGTTGTTGTATTTCAGGTGTAGAAACCTCCGATGATGTGTTTACTGAAACCGGAACTTCAGGCTGAATTTCAGGTTCAAAAACTGGAATAGTTGTAGGTTCACTTGGAGTTTCGTTGGTCGCCCCAGAAGTACTAGCACCGACATCGTCAGATGGACCGGAGACATTAACACTCGTCTGTTGTGGAGATGAATTTACAGATGTGATGGGTAATTCCATATCTACACAATATTCCATAAATGCATCATGAAATAACAAATCTAAATCTTTAGTACTATTATTATCTAATACAGAATTAGAAAACGGTTTTGCCACAGGTTCTACTCCTTTTTGAGTAGAAGCTTCAGATTTCTGTCCGAGTCCTGAACTGTGTTGTCCAGAAGTCAAAGTCACACTCTCGTCAAACGTAACGTTGATACTCTCAATGATTGATTTTGTACGATTATTGTAGATCCGATATGCTTTAGAATTCAAGGAATAGCCAATAAAAATCCCTTCATCAGCCTTGACTTGGAATTTTGCAAGGTGTTCTTGATCTTTTAGGACAAAACATCTGCATCCAAAAACACGCAAAAATTTGATGTTAGGTTTGCGATTATTGATTATTTCATATGCAGTTTTATTAAGACGTTTATTTATAATTGTCCTGTTTTGTGTGAAACATGCGGTGGAAACTGCTTCAGCCCATAAACTTGGAGGAAGACCCGAATAGGCCAGCATAGTCCGAGCTACTTCCACAAGCGTCCGATTCTTTCTTTCAACCACTCCATTTTGTTGTGGAGTAATTGGTGCAGAAAAATTGTGAGAGATGCCAACGAATTCAAGAAACAATTGAAGAGTCGCATTCTTGAATTCAGTCCCGTTGTCGCTTCTTATCTTTTGAACTGGACGTTGTAGAAGAATTTGAATCTTTTTGATGAACTTGATTATCAGCTCAGGTGCTTCAGATTTGAGTCGAAGAAAATCCAACCAAGTGTAGCGTGAGTACTCATCAATCATAACTAATATGTACTTCTTTCCCCCCATTGACTGAGTCCTCATTGGGCCACAGAGATCCATATGAATTAATTCCAAGGCGTTGTTGCAGTTAGACAAAGTTTTGGATTTGTGCGAGACGTGTTTCATCTTTCCCATTTCACACGCCGGACAGATAGAAACTTTGTCAATCTTCAATTCAGGAAGCCCGGAAACTAATCCATCTATTCTGAGCTTGTTGATGCTTCGAAAATTCTGATGCGAAAGTCTTCGATGCCATAACCAACATTCGTCTTGTGAAGCTTTTGAAACAAGACAAACTTGATTTGAAGCAACAAGAGTCGCAAAATCTGTCATATATAGATCGCCGCATCGTTTTGCTCTGAAAATCTCTGACCAGTTCTCATCCACAACATAGCAAAATTTCTTTTCAAAAATCACCTTACAGTTCTTGTCGCAAAACTGACTAATACTGAAAAGGTTATGCCCTAATCCTTCAACATACAAGATCTTTTCTATTTGCATCGAGTCATTCTTCAACGTTCCGAAGCCTCGAACGTGACCCTTGGAGTCGTTTCCAAAACCTACCGATCCGCCAGGATGTACAGTAAAATCGTGCAATAAATGCTTGTACCCCGTCATGTGTCTAGATGCTTCCGAATCAATGACCCACACATGACGGTCCTGTAAAAAGAAAATTACCTGATCTTAGGTACCCATATCTGTATGGGTCCTTTCTTGTTAGTACGGATCAGTTTGTTTATTACAGTTGATGAACCTTGAATTTTGCCTTTAAAGGTAAGGTTATTTTGTGAATTTGGTTTGCTAATTTGATCTTTGGGAATCCAAACCATATTCACATCAACTGTTTTTGTTTCTTTCTTCTTATTTTGTTTGTTTGATCTGAAACCGAACACTTTAGCAAATTTGTTTGCTGAAGATTTTAAAGAAAAAGATGAAGTATTAGACTTTTTGTTCTTTGGATCATGTCTATTTAGCTTGAAATAGTTATCCCAACAATGAGCACAATGTATTCTTCTTTTTGCTTGTGTCAACAAAGTAGAATCAGAAATTGCGGAATTTTTATTTTCACAAACTTTGTAAACATTACACGAATGAATACAATTTTTATTTGAAGAAATACATTTCTCAGTATCAGTATTCCTATTCTTGCTATTTGAAACATTCTCCTTCAGATCCACACACTTTTCTTCATCCATTTCTGAGAAAGAATGAGAAACATTGTCAAAACTCTTAGAACTAGAGGAATTATTTGGAAACAAATTTGATTTCGTTTCGAATAATTTTCCTTTTTCTTTTCTTTTCAGTTCTTGTTCCTTTTCGACATTAGATATATTTGATGAAAACTTTTTATGATATACTTCACAATATTTCAGTTCAATTTCAAGCTCGGTTTTTTCCTTTTTATGCTTCTCTTTTTCAAGAAAAAGCAATTTCTCAAAATCTGAAACTTGATTTGAAAGTTTTGCACATCTCAAAACAAGTATCTTGTTTTCTTCAAAAAGCTTATCTTTTTCTAAAAATTCTCTAGCACTAGAATCAATTGTACTTGAAGATTTACTCTGATCTTTGAATTCAGTTTGTTTTGAACACTTTTCACAAGGTTTTGAATCCTTAGATTTTGATAATTCGAATAATTGGGATTCAAGTCGTCGAATCTCATTTTTAAGATCAAGATTGACCTTTTGAATGTGATCTTGATCTATTCCAATATTCTCATAATCATCCTCTAATTTTTCAAAATTTAATTGTAATTTAGAAATTTGATTTTCTAAATCCACAATTTTAAGTAAAGCCGAATTCAAATCAGGAAATTCATAAGAGATATCGTGAATAAACTCCTTTTCGTCAGAATCTGATATTATTTTTGACTCCAATTCAATACTTGATTCAGATTTAACAGATTCAGGTTCATCAGTTGTTTTAGCCACAGATTCTTTTGAAAATAATAGACTAAATTCAGTTAGTTCAACCCTTTTGGTTTTGTAACTAGAATTTAGTTCATCGTATTTGAAGTTTGTAGTATTAAATCTAGGCTTTTCTTCTGAACCTTTATCCGTTTTTACTTCCTCTTTGTTTGAAATGGGAGTTGAAGGATTTGAAGCAACATCTTTAGCAAAACTTTGTTTCAAACTTTCATTATTAGTATTAACAAAAGCTTGTGTCACTGAAGGAACCTCCGTTATTATAGTTTGCTGTAAGACTTCATTACTTGATTTAACAAAGACTTGTGAAATTGGAGGAATTTCCTTTATAATTGATTGCTTCAAAACCTTACTTTTAATTTCAGGTTCTTTAGTTTTAAAAGTTTCCTTTAAACCTTCACCCAATTTTTCAATTGTGTAAAGATTTTCAGGTGCATTCTTAAGAACCTCTACATCAGATAATCCTAGACCCATTTTTGGATTATAAAATCTAGTATCTTTTGGGTTGCTAGTTAGTAATTTCAGAGTTTGCTCAGTCTGATCTCTTTTATAATTTAAATCTTCAAGCTCCTTGATTTTATTCAAAGCATCTTTTCTTTCTTCAGAAAGAATTTTGATTGTGAACTGAAAATCTATGTTTTCATCATTTATATCTTTCATTTTCTTCTTTAACTCAGAAATTTCAGATTTAAGCGCTTTAACTTTTGATCTAATAACTTCTTTTTCTTGTTCTCTATCTTCAGCTAAAGCTTTATAAAGAAGTGCTTCATCGTGATATTCCAACTTTGAACTTTTCTCTTCTTCAAGTTTCTTTTGAACCTTTTCAAGTTTCTTTTGGGCTTTTTCAAATTTCTCATTAAGTTCAAGTATAACGATTTGCATTTCTTCATATCTATCATCTTCAGTTTCAGAATCATTATTATCAGAATTATTGGAAGAGTATAAAAATGATACCTCGGATTCCTGGTCATCTTCATTCAGTTTTGCCATCAGACTATGTTTTACTTCAGTAAAATGCACTTCTTCATCATCAGAAGAATCCAAAAGCCAAATTTCCTCTTCAGCATTGACTGGCTTTCCACTTTCTTTGGCTTTTGCTAGATGTGCCTTACGCTGATAATATTCAGAATCCTTGACCTTCTTTTGCCTACAGTCTCTGGCAAAATGACCTGGTTTTCCGCAGTTGAAACAATTTCGATCATCTCTATCCTTCTTTTCTTCCCTCTCCTTTCTCATAGCTTTCTCCTCTTTCTCTTCTTTCTCTTCCTCCTTTTTCTCATACTTTTTCTCAAGTCTTTTATATTTGTTAGCTTTGTTGTATTCAGGTTTAGCTTTTGAATAGTACTTCTTTCTACTAAACCTGTTTTGAAACTTGTTAGTCAACAATGCTAACTTTTCAGCAATATCCTCCATTTCATCTTCAGAACTGCCACTATCATCATCATCAGAACTTAACTTCTTCTTGCTCATCCCAGAAATCAAAGCTTTTGTTTTCACATATCCAATCTTCCTATGTTCACTTAGAAGGGCTAAAGACTCTTTGACCTTTTTATCCTTTTCCTTAACTGCTTTTACTTTATCTTCGTGTTGACCAAGAATACTGAAAATGTCGGTCAACTTTTCTTCATCCATATCCCTAGACATTTGGAGCTGAATAGAGTAAGAATCCCATTCTGGTAGAAGATTCTTGATGAACTTGTAGTTTATCTCCGATTCTGATTTGTCGACTCCATTTCTTCTCAAATCATTAAGGATGATGTTGTAGCGATTGTAGGTCTCTTTCAATGATTCGCCTTCTTTTGCCTTAAACCCTTCATAAGCATTGATACTTTGATTCTTTTTGGTCTTCATTGATTTAGATGATCCCTCAAACTGCCTTTCTAACTCGTCCCATATCTCCTTAGCTGTATTTCGACTATCTACTCGATTGTAGATATCATTTGGGATGGCCTGTGTCAAGTATGTCAATGCTAGCTCATCAATTTCAACTTTAGCTTTATCAGCTTCATTGTAATATCTGTATTCTTTTTCAACTCTTCTTGGAGGAACATACTGACTTGTAGCAGTTTCAGCAATACCACCAATATCTATGTATGCTTTGTAAGGACCATTTTGAATAGACAGCATGAGTTCTCTGTTTTGATGATTCAGAAATTGACTCATTCTCTTTTTCCATTGAGAATACTCTTCATCTTGAAGAACTGGAGGCTTACTCTTTGATCCCATACTCAGTAAATCTCTCGACCTCTTTTCAAATAGCTAGAAAATGATCGTTCAGAAGATCAAGCAGTAAGTGTAACGGAAATTACACTTAGAATAAACTGTTCAAAGAATTTCAACACAAGGGTCCGAAACCAACAGAATTGGAATACAATATGGTGCGAAACCTTCAGAATTCGGATGCTATATGGTGCGAAACGAAGGAATTCGAATGCAACTGAGTACGAAATCCCTGAATTCGGACTTAGCTTGGTGCGAAATCAACACTTAGACAAATTCGAATCCCATTACAAACTTCACCTCAGAATTCGGACGAAGATGGGTGCGGAACCACGGAATTCGAACCTAACTTGGTACGAAACCAACACTTGTTTAAAATCAAACTTACAACCAATGAATACCTATCCGAAACCACCAGAATTCGGACTTAACTAAGTTCGAAACCTCAAGAATTCGAATCTAACAGGGTGCGAAACCACGGATTTCGGACTTAACTGGATCCGAAACCATCACTTGAACACTTCGAAAAACTTGAATGGTGCGAAATCCGTATGAATGATCCGAATCCCTCAAGAACAATGCGAAACCCTCACTTTATCCCAAAAACCACTGATTCAGCCATAATTTCTTCAATTCTTGATCAATTAACACGAAATTAGCATTGATTTGCTCGAAATCACAATCCACACACTTTCTTAGTTAATCACAAGATCTAATTCGATCAATTTAATCGAATTAAGATCCAAAACAGGTAAAATAGGGTTTTCGAACAAAGTTTCTAATAAGATCAAATCTAATGATTCTGTGCAGTAATTGATGATAATCCAAGAATTAAAGTTGCTTAGAAATCAATTCCGAGTTTAGTGATGCCAAGAATTTATCCAAGAAATCAGAAGCTAGAAAAAGTTAAAGTCTGAATGAACAGTGATCAGATGAACAATAAACTATGCTTGGTCCGAAATCTTCATCTCTGTGTAAAAAATCTTCAATTTGGATCTTAATCTGCTTGAATCTCTTGTTTGTGCTCTGATACCAAATGTTAAAACCCAGAATCTAGCAATGATATGTAGAGAGAGAATCTAGAGTGCACAAGTCATCCATGTATTGATCTTGAAATAGTAAATGACAAATGCTACAATTGTTACAAAATTTGTAAAGGAGTCTTCTTTATATAGTAGGGCCATGACATGTCCATGCCTCTACTAAGAAGAACAGTACAAAATATTAATATTGTCTTGATAGCTACAATAAAGCCCTTACATATAGCCATACAGGTGTTCGTTGTAAGTTTTTCTTTCAAAACCCATGTTTTCGATGTTTTTCTTAGTTTGACATATTCGTTGTGACAGATGTTTCGGTCTCTGCTCTTTCGATACGCGAAGACAGAGAAGTCGTCGGACCAGAAGTTAATCGTCGAAAGCGTCTTATTCCTTCCTCCAACCTTAACATTCATCTTAAGAGCCACATTCTCAAAATACTGCGGGCTTTTCTTTATAACATGTCGTGGCATAAAGTGTTGGGAAAACGGCCCTGTCATACTCGTTTGATCCTTGCATAAGCTCCTTTACGTGACGAGGATTCGAAGGTCGAGACTCTGGACAGAATATGCTATCGACACTCTTCCCTAGTTTTAGGATAAACTTTGGTTCTATGAACTATGTCTTTCATATTCGGTCGTTGGTGATCGGGTTGTCTAATGTAAATATGTTTAAGTATGAATGAAGTTTCGTGGGATTTTTCATTATATATTGCAAGAAATTGTCGAAAGTAATGTTCAATCATATAAACACTCTTACAAATTGAATACAACCATAGGTACGTGCGACCGAGGCTTTTCATTATGAGATAACGATAATAACATTAGTCGTGTAAAGACAAGTATACATGCGTCTAGAGCATTTGTTCAGAATATGAAGCCTTTTTAAGTCGACATATTCAGATTGTGAGCTGATTGCATAATCAAATCGCGTGATGATTTTAAATCGCATATCGAGTTGTGTATTAGATTTACGTTATGCGATCTTGGGAAAGTTGTATGATTAACTTGTGTCGTGCAATTCTGCGAATAATACTGTCAGAGGTTGGTCGTTGGATAACCAACGACCCTCCGATGCTTAAGTTAGTTACCGTCGAGGTAAAAATAAAAAATCGTATGAAAAAGTATTTAAAAGAAATACCTCTTTAGATGTGTTGCATTCCAGCTGCGTGGAATCTCTTGGTTGTCGAGGGTTTGGAGTCGATAGGCTCCTTTACCCACGACTTCAGATATGCGATAAGGACCTTCCCACTTGATAGAAAGTTTACATGCGTTGATCTCCTGAGTATTTTGGAATACTCGATGGAGGACGTAGTCGCCTTCTTGAAAGACTTTGATTTTGATGTTTTTATTGAAATGTCGCTCGACCGCTTGCTTTTGTGATGCCATTCTAATCAAGGCTGATTCTCTAAGTTCTTCGAGGGCGTCGAGGTCGTATCCTAAATCGACCAAGTTATGGTCGACGGATGTATGCCTTGAGGTTGGGAGCTGGACTTCGACCGACAAAACTGCTTCGCAACCGTAGACGAGAGAGAAAGGGGTTTGTCCTGTGGACGTGCGGGGCGTCGTGCGATTTGCCCACAGGACCGAAGGGAGTTCTTCGACCCACTTTCCCTTTGCAGCTTTTAGCCTTTTCTTGATTGAAGCAATAATGGTCTTATTACTTGATTCAGCAAGTCCGTTCGCCTGAGGGTATCTGGGAGTCGAGGTTGTCAAGTTGATGCTCTTGTCTTCGCAGAATTGTTAGGTACTGTCACTTATGAATTGGGATCCGTTGTCACAGACGATTTTGGATGGAATCCCGAATCTGCATATGATGTTAGTCTGGATAAAAGAGACGACTTCCTTGTCCCTTATTTGGGAAAAAGCAGCCGCCTCAACCCACTTGGAAAAATAATCGGTAAGTACGAGGAGGAATACCTTTTGCCCCGGGGCCGGGGGTAGCTTGCCGACAATATCCATTCCCCACCTCATGAAGAGCCATGGGATAAGTGTCGAGTGCAAGGGTTCAGAGGGTTTATGTGACATACCTGCATGTCGCTGACAAGGGTCACAGTTCTGGACGTACTTGATGGCGTCTTGTCGCAGTGTTGGCCAAAAATACCCTTGTCGAGAGATACGATTAGCTAAATTGCGACCCCCTGAATGATTGCCACATTCACCGTCGTGCATCTCTTGAAGGATTTTCTGTACCTGGCTCTTGCTAATGACGCATCTTAAGTTTAAACCTGTTGATGATCGTCGATAGAGCTTATCCCCAATCATGACATATTTAGATGCCTTGAATCTGGTCTTGCGGGCTTCCATTTTGTCTTATGGGAGTTGGTCGTGTACGAGGAAATTTTGGATGCCGCACGACCAATCATCTTCTTCTTCTTCGATCTGGACGACATCAATGTTTTCGATGGATGATGTCGCCAGATGTATCATGGGAATGGCGTCGAATATAGGTTCGACCAGAGCAGACCCGAGATTTGCCAAAGCATCGGCCTGAGTATTCTGGTCTCTCGGGATTTGTTCGATAGAAAATGTTTTGAATTTTTCGGCCTTTTCTTTTGCTACCTTCAGGTATGCTGTCATTTATGAATCTTTGTCCGCGAACTCCCCATTGATCTGGTCCACTACTAGGAGAGAGTCGCTTTTGACATGTAACGCAGTTGCCCCTGAGTCGTAGGCCATATTCATTCCTATGATCAGGGCTTCATATTCAGCTTCGTTGTTGGTGGTTTTGAAATCGCATCGGACCGAGTATACCATCTTGCTCCCCTGTGGCGACTTTAAGACGACGCCTAGTCCTGAACCTCTAACGTTGGATGAACCGTCGACATATAAGATCCAAGGCACGTCGTCGTGAGTCGCCACAGTTGATACTTCGAGTTCTGCTTGTTTCTCCAATTCAGGGCTGAAATCAGCAATGAAGTCTGCCAAGGCTTGCGATTTGATCGTGGTCCTGGGCTTGAAATCGATGTCGTAACTGCTGAGATATATACTCCATTTTGCCAGGCGACCTGTCAACTCATGTTTTCTTAAGACAGACTTAAGAGGAAAGTTAGTTACGACAGTAATGGGATGCGACTCAAAATAGTGTCGCTGTTTTTTAGCAGCTGTGACTAGCGACAAGAGAAATTGTTCGATAGAGGAATACATGGTTTCTGCATCCAGAATAGATTTACTTACATAGTAGATCGGTAGTTGCTGCTTTTCATCTTCTCGTGTTAGGACGGCGCTTACCGCATTTGGACTAACAGCCAGGTATAGTTGCAAGACTTCATGGTCGCGAGGTTTGGACAATAGGGGAGGCGACGTCATGTATTCTTTAAGCTTTTGCAATGCCTGCTCATGGCTGTCGGTCCAGTCGAAACCTCTATTTTTCCTAAGGACATTGTAAAACAGATGGCATTTATCTGAGGATCGAGAGATAAACCTGTTCAGTGCAGCTACTCGACCAGTGAGCTTCTGGACTTCTTTGAAATTTCTAGGAGATTTAATTTCGATAATCGCTTTGATCTGGTCTGGATTAGTCTCGATTCCTCGACGAGTGACCATGTATCCCAGGAATTTCCCAGCACTGACACCGAAGGAACATTTCGTCGAGTTAAGCTTCATGCTGTATTCCCGAAGGATGTCGAACGATTGTTTCAAATGCTCGACGTGGTCGGTAGCTTGCTTCGACTTGACCAACATATCGTCGATGTACACTTCCATCATGTCGCCAAGACGATCTTTGAACATCTTGTTCACCAGGTGCTGGTAAGTAGATCCTGCATTTTTTAGTCCGAAAGGCATAACCTTATAACAATAAATACCACGATCCGTCATAAATGCGGTTTTTTCTTGGTCCTCGACGTGCATTGACATTTGATTGTATCCGGAATAGGCATCCATGAACGTCAGTAGTTCGTGCCCCGCTGTCGTGTCGACCATGGCATCGATGTGAGGTAAAGGAAAAGGATCTTTTAGACAAGCTTTATTGAGGTATGTGAAGTCGATACAGACCCTCCACTTTCCATTCTTCTTCGCCTCAACCACGACGTTAGCAAGCCAATCGGGGTATTTTACCTCTCGAATCTTCCCTGTCTTGAGAAGGTTGTCGACTTCGTCATTTATCACCGTCTGTGAAGTCGCTTCTGCTTGATAGGTTTGAACGACGGGTCGACGTTGAGCTTGTGGGAGATGACGTCAGGATCTATGCCGACCATATCTTCATGCGACCAGGCGAAACAATCAGCATGTTCCTGTAAAAAAGATATTAACTTTTCCCTGAGGCAAGGATTGAGAGGCGCCCCGATAAAGACTTTTTGGTCAGGCTTGCTTGGATCTAGAACGACTTCCTCCAGGCGATAATCGTTGACTGCTTCAAGTGCACCTTGTGCATTTTTGAGCCCCTCATGTGCTGGGACAGCGGCTTGTTCGGAGTTTCCATTATTCACCATTTTCCTGAAACAGAGAATAGAAGAAACTGCAAGAAAATGTCAGTAGGGCGCACGTTTGTCGAAGATTTTCTCTAGATGGGGTCCCACGGATGGCGCCAAACTGTTAATGCCAAAAATCGCACCAAAGGGACAACTTAAGGTCGATGTGGACTTTAACAACTAAAGAAAGGAATCGTTCGACAAAAGCGTGCGTTTAAGACGGAAATGTAAATGAGACAGAGAATTTGATGACGCAGGAAAAACCTTAACGAGGAAAAAACCTGCGGACGACAGTGAATGTCGTAGCTGCACTATGGTCGCCAAACAGGGGCGATGTCCTTGGTGTTCCAGGTGTCGATCGTACAGAGATTACAATACAAATGAAGGAAAGACTTCGAAATGTAAAGTTACAAGTGTTTTCTAATGAAAAACAGTGTGCGTCGTGTGTGTAAAACTGTGTGTCGAGTGCTGATGTCGTGCGCCGAGAGCGATTCTTCTGTGGGCGATTTCTATGCTTCAAGTGTTCTTCGGAGTTCAAGTGCGTGCGTCTGATGTTCTGCGTTGTATATGTGTTCCTCTCTGTGTTATTCGATGTTCCTTGAACTGAGGATTGAGCTTCGAATTTATAGTCTTTGGGCACTTTTAATTGGATCATTAAGGACTTTGATAGCTGTCGTAACGGTCGGTGTCTTTAATGCTGGAATTGATGTTCTTTAATTGATTCTTTCGGTTATAGCCGTTGTCCATCAATGGTGTTGACTCCTGCATTAAACACTGAACAAAACATAACAATCGTATAGCGCGTTAGTCGGTCGAGGTCGCATGGTTTTTATGCGACGATTGTGTGAGCTAGGCGACGTCGAGGTCGAGTGTCGTGAGGAACTCTCGACTTATCTTTTAGGGCGGACGACGGAGATTTTTTGGGTCTCTGTCGGGGCGTTATCTTAATACAAGGTATAGTTCATAACATGTGTCTTACCTTTCTTGGTCGTGGCCGAGACTGGTGATTTTTTGCCCAAACATATATTATCTAATTAGGCTAGATTAGATATTTTTTTAAAAGGGATATTAATCACAAAACCCTAACCCTAATTGGAATAAGCTCTCTCCCTCTCCTCTCTCTTAATCATGACACAAATAACCTTCCACAAAGGGTTTTTTTTGGCCGATTCTTTCACAAGATAAAAAAGGTGGCCAATTTCTCCACAAGTCACACAAGAGTTCAAGTGTGGTGGTTTTTTTATTGCATAGAGAAGAAAGGAGGTGCCTTTTTTGCTACATACGCGACTACATCTTTGAGGTGTGCTATTGATAGAGAGATTCTTGCTATTGGATTCTTCACCATCATCCAAATGAGGTCTTTTTAATCCTTCTCTTATTTTATGTTACTTGTATTTGATTGTAACATGGTATCGTGTGTTGTTTTGCTTTTGCTATTTCTGATTTAAAAGTTTTGTAATACACACAATCCATCAGTGGTATCAGAGCCACAGTTACATAGGAATCGTTTGTTTTTTGAGCAAGAGTTTGTTTTAAGTGTGTTGTTATACATTCAAATGGGAAATTTGAATGTATGAAACACACACAAAGAAAAATTCTAAGGTTTTTTCTATTAGTTTTGAATATTTCAAAACTAAAGTTTATAATTTTGGAAGTTTAGGGTTTCTAACCCTAAATTTTGAAATTATGTTTTTTTTAACAATAGATTTCCTAAGTTTTGAAGATTAGGATTTAAAAGTCTTAATTTGAATTTTTCAAAACATAAAGTTTCCAATTTTGGACGTTCAGGGTTTTAAAACTTTAAATTAGGGGTTTTAAACCGCAAATTAGTTTTACAAAACTTAAAGTTTCTTATTAGGGATGTCTAATGTTTTAAACCTTAAAACTTGATATTTTGAAAAAATAAAGTTTCCCTTTTGGGAAAGGCTTTTCTTTTTGAAACTTAGTGTTTAAATTAAAGTTTTGAGTTATAGAGTTTTCAGAAATCTAGGTTTTCGAAATTTTCAAGAAAAGACCGTGAAAAACGATTTCTTTTTTCAATTGTTGAAATTTTATTTGAATGTGTTTTTTGGAACCTTTGATTCACTTTTATGTTTTATGTTTTGATGGTTTTTGGCATGAAACCATACTTACATATATACAAAATGTACTTGAATCTCTGCCAAAAATTTTATTTTGATGACATTAAGATATTCAAGCAAAAATTGATTTATATTAAAGTGCCAAGGTGTATGTAGCAATAAATCTTTTTCAAAGTGTTGTCAATTGCATGGATTTGGCACTCCATTGCATCAATATACAGTTTGTGTTTGTATGGATCCGGTAACAGTTTGCCTCGGTTAGACCTATGTGATGGGATGTTTGGTTGTCTTTTGGTTGTTTTTTAAATGTTTGTAAATTTTGCGTGACATGCGAGTCGTTTCATATCTACGTATTTGTAAAATAGTATAGAATATAAATTTATTTTGTTACAAAATGTAAAAAAAAAGACCGAAGACAACCAACAAGATTCATGGAGATTGAAGTCTTGGCTTGGATCCACTCGAGCATTGAAGAAATGACAGTTTTAGTGGGAGCCGACACATATTTTTTGTGGATGTTTGTCCCTTAGTTAGACCATATTTTTTTGTGATGGTTCACGGGAAAAAAACATAGGTTGAGGCAAAGGTTATCGTTACTTGCATACGGTTGTGTTTTTTATCTTACTTATTATCTAGGTCTAGCATAGATAATTTAAAAATATTTTGAAACACAATAAATTTTAATAAAGAGTGAATAAAACTTGCAAGTACATTTTGGAAAATAAATAAAGTTGGTTTTATAGTAACGTTTTAAAATGGTTACAATGAAATTTGCTAAAATGAAACGGTTACAAACGTTTTAACTAAGAAAAAACAAAAACCTGTTTTTGTAATATAAATCACACGCTACCTATTTAAGACACACATTTGAACTGATAATCTTTCGACGTGGGCACAGTGCTAAAGCCAACACGTCGGTTAGATTTTAGGAAAAAACATTTATGACATTCGTGATATCTGAGAGTCTTAGGCCGGATGTCGTGTGTCTTAATATGGTTGATTTACAATTTGGACTTGTGATCCACGACAAACCTGTCACACGAATGGATTAGCGTGGAAGGGATTAAACATGCCGAACGACATAATGGATGTCAATGAATCCCACAAGGATCTAAGAATTTCATAGAGATGATATTGGTAAAATGGTTACTTACCTAAATAGTTTCTTGCTACTATCCGCGACAAACCGTCGTAGGTGGGAGTGAAATATGGATCTTAACCATGTTAAAAAAATTATTTGTTTTGAGCAATTGGGTAATATTTTTCAACGAGGATCATTCAATTCAAATCACTAAAAAATGTTTTTTCTTTTGATAGATATCAAACAACGCGAATACATCAATTTCAAGCTTCTATTTGAAAGGTCTCCTCCGAAAGGACAAGATTACGGGCTTGAACTATATAGACTGGCTTTGAAACTTGAGAATAGTTCTCATGATGGAAAAGAAGCAGAGGGTGTAACACCCGTAATTGTTGTTGGGTAAGTACAATTTCAGGTTAATGTAGAAAACGATCTTCTAAGAGAAATAGAGGGAAAATGAGTTTGGGCTGAGATCCTAGATTTTATAGTCTTGTTCGATGAAGAATTCAAATACGGGTCCAATGGTTCTTTCTGGAGCAAAACCGGAGCTAAAACGAAGAAGTTATAGCCAAAATAGTGTTTAGTACCTTCTGGGCGAAAGTGTCATGCGAAAGTGACACTGGCACTTTAGCATGTCACTTTTGCAGAGGCAAATTGGCCCTCGGTACATTTTGGGCGAAAGTGACATGCTAAAGTGACACTGTCACTTTTGTAAGTCACTCTCGCAGGCGGGTGCAGTGCATAAAATCCGATTTTGAGTATTTTTCTTCATTTGGTCATATGTCTCTCATTTCTACTCCGTTTTTGGCGATTCAAATTGCTATGATTTCGTTTTTTAGATCTTTTCAAGGATAGATTGTTATTTTTCGAAATATCCAAGGTTATTTGGTGATGGAGTGGATGCAAAGATCAAGAGCTTATCATCATCACCTCTATCTCAAGAAATTAGGGTTTTCTAGATTTTCATCAAAACCTAAGTGGTGAGTTCATCCTCCTAGTTTTTAAACATTCATATGAGTTATAAATTGTTAATTGATGACTTCCTAGTGTTTATGTTTCTCCAATTTCGGTTTGTTTTGGGAAAGTCAGGTCAAATTGGAGTTTTGGTCAAAATGAAGATTTTGATATAAGATGTTTGAGGAATGATTCTAAATGCTTGGACACGTATATTTATGTTTGGAAAACTTGTGAATCTAGGGTTTGAGGGAATTTCTTGTGGATTCAAGTTTCTTTATGGAGCTCTTATTGGGGTAAAATCTAGATTTAGCCTAAATCTAGCAAGGTGAGTTCAAGTTGATTTGTGAAAACGTTGTGCATGTCAATTTTATATTTTAGGGTGTTCATGCCAATAAAATTATCAGTTGTTGCTTTATTTGGTGGCCTTTGGTTATTTGGAGTGTTTAGCTTTATAAACTTTGCAAAACACTCACACTTGAGATTTTTGGGTAATTTGATAAATGAATCATAAATGAAAGTATTTTGACAATTTACTACATAAATGGAGATTATTTGGTAAGAATGCACTTTTAGTGGTTGTGGGAAATATGCATAGTTTATGTTATGGTAGGTTTTGAAAATACGAATGTGTGGGATTTTGGGCTTTAAATAAATGAAACATGCATGAAAGTATTTTGAGGTTTTGTCCTATAAATGGAGATTGGTATAAATGCTCTTTTAACGTGTATTTTGGAAACATGCATATAGTACATTACGGGACAGTTTGAAAATGTAAACGGTGTGAGTTCCTTGGAAAAAGGGTTGTCCCAACCCAATGTCTTGTTTCAGGTTATTCATGGATTTAATACATGTGTTGGCATATGCTTGTGTTGTTACGTTTGATTTCACTTTGTGGCTTTTAACAAATGATCTTTTGAGTAGTCGAGCTTTTGGCTCAGTATTTGATTATGTTGGGTTTTAGGGACATTTGTCCAGTTTTGATAGCTCAATGTAGATCTTTGGTCATGACTTATACTTATTTGAGAATTACACGTTTTGTATGCGCTAGTTCATTCGTATTGGAGTCATGTATTGTTTTACACTGAAATGTTATGGATTCATAGGCATTTGAGTTTTTATGTTCAATTATGGGAGTTTTTATGTTCAATTATGGGACGCTAGTTTCCCTCATTGTAGCAGGGAATAGGCATCGGGTTTCATGATAAGTAAGACGTGGACCGTACGGTCGTGTATTGTCCCATGAGCAGTAAAGTGTAATTCCATTGTGCTTGCATGTTTGCTTGGATTTGGACATCTCAAAGTATAGACCTAGAGAGGTTGAATTTGAGTCTTCACGAGCAACAGATCCAGAGGGGTTGAGCTTGATGTGTCTTATGAGTATAATCCATACGTTTGTTTTATTAACATAGATATTTGACATACTTTTGTGTTCCGTCACGTTCAATGTTGTTAAAACCAAATCTATTAGATAATCATCAATCCAAACTTGAATTTTATTGACCTTTAGAGAATCTAGAGAATTACATTTGAATTAACAACTTTCTCTCTCTAGACTATCACTTTGTCTCTCTAAGAACTTTGCTTGAATTTTTACAAATGAGCTTCTCTACCACATGCTTAGAAATAAAGCAAACCTATATATACCTACAAGATTACAAGACATTAAACAGAACTACTTTGACTTTAGCTAGACATTGACCTTCTTTGACTTTACAATACTTGGACAATTATATTAACTTTACAATTGATAGGTGGGTTTACACCCCCCTTAAATCTATAGCAAGTGTATGGGTCGAATCAAGTAATAGTACTGAAAAGTACGAGTATCGAACCAAAGGAACCAGGTGTTAAGTACCACAATGATTGTATAGACTATTAACTAGACGAACGCAATTTGAATTGTTGGTTGTTGAAAATACGAATTAAAATACTTCAATTAATTCAATAAGAAGAAAGAGTTGGAGGGTTGGATTCCTCACGAGAATAATCCAATAACTAAATAGAATTGACATGATTGAATTAACTTCAGGATGAACAGCATAATCATAAGCCATTACTATACTTTATCAAGCTATAGCAAAAATCATTCAACACATTGTATCATCTCTCGATCTAAACAATAATAATTGAACAATTAGTGATTAAAAACCACAAGGAATGAAATATCATATCACTATCTCAATCTCATCCAAGACATAAAAGATGAATCAAATCTCAAAACTTTTCTCAAAGATTAAAGATTTATAAAATCAAATAATAATTGATCAGACTATTACAAGCATTAAGAACGATCTCAAATGTTTCATCCATCTCAATTCAAACCAATCATATCTATCCACTTATCCACACGATTATCGGTTCGTGATTCACACCAACCCCCTAACACGAACGAATTAGTTCATATTGGGGGTTTTCAAACACAAAAATGAAATGATTAAAACAAAGGTAAACATGTTTGTTCTAAAGAAATGAACATAATGAACTCCCTGAAAAGCTTAATCCTCCGATCTCACGTACTCGGTTCGCCTTCGATTCTCCATTCCAATATGTCTCTTGCCTATCTTTGCCTTCAAAAATCGCCTCTTAGTCTCCAAAAATCGCCCAGAGCAACAGAAATTCGTAACCCCCATTGCATGACCTCAACCCTAGCCGTCAAAAGGAATTAAAACGGCCAGGGTCTCGGCGCGTATGGTGGCATGGATGGAACAGCGCGACGAAATGCGCCAAACGTTGGAGTACACCCAAACAGGGGTCTACGCATTTGGTGGCGCGAGTTGGGTCGCGTCGTGAGATGCGCCGGGCTCTGTTTGCCCCAGAGATGTGATTTTTCGATCTCTGCTCAGATTTGCTTGTTTCGTCCTTTAATCGTCCCAAAAGTTGTCCGACTCCGAAAATTAGTGGTGACCTGTACTTTCTCAAATAATGCTATTAAAATCACCAATTTACTTGGAAACTTACAACGAAAACCCCGATTTAGGCTTCAAAATAATGTCGGAAACGACATTATCAACAACCCCAAACCGAGCGTTGCTTGTCCCCAAGCAAAACAGCGACAAATAGAAATAAACCAATAAGCAAACATTGCAATTTCGTGTTGTCGAGGATATCATTGGTGATCTCTAGTCAACTCAGCAATCACACATAATTACATGCAAGATGAACTACCAATCAGCACAACTAACCGTGGAGTTCTAGACAACAAATCTTTAGGGAAGGGCACTATCAGGGACCACACCACACTATTAAGTACCTAGGCTAAGCATGCACAGAGAGAATTTCGCCTCGACCCTACCTCACTGGTTTCTCTCTTCACTCGAGCCCTAGGTTTCACACATGTTGTCATGCTTTAGGAAATTATGTACAAAGAATTCACAAGAGCATGCATGAACAACAAATAAGAATGACGCACAAATGTACACAATTTGATCTCAGAAGGAATCCATTATCAAGACTAGGACTAGAAGTATTGCTCTGCTTCTCTTTACAAACTCTCCATGCGAAAACCAGATCTTCTATTGGCTATGGTTGTTGCTCAGGAATGGGAGGTAAACGGATTCACGATCCTCAAAAGGTGTTTAATGACAATTGGTTACCCTCCCCTTTCTTTCTTATGCTTACTTCACAACAATTCACTCTCACTCCTTGAACAGGCCCCTCAGCTCAAAATTATTATTATTATTTTTTTGAACCCTCACATTGTCATTCTAAGTAAACCCCATGATGAATGATTCACTATGTTTATGGCTGGGGTTGACAATAGGGCTTTTCACTCTATGAACTGTACTGAATGGGCTGCAAAAAGGGTTAAGGCTATGAGTGTTTGAGTCATGAAAAGCAACAACCAACACGCCTGATGTCTTCGCTCATGGTTTGTTCAAAAGATGGGCAAGAGCTTAACTTCCTATGCCGATAGGCGGGTTTACACCCCCCCTAAATCTAACCGCAAGTGTACGGTGTCGAAATCAAGTAATAGTACGGAAGTACGAGTATCGAACCAAGGGAACTAGGAACTAAGTATCACAATGACTACAATTGCTATTAATTGAACGATCGGAATTTTGATTTGTGGTTTAGAACTTGTTTAAAACTAAATAACACTAAAATCGATTAACAAAAGGTTTGGAAGGGACTTTGATAGAGAAAAGGTTGAGGGTTGGATTTCCTATGGTTATACTCTCGATGAACGAACCCGAACGATGATTACCGATCATTTCTATGAACCCTAGTTTTGAAATTCACCGTTATTCTTTCTCAAGCAATAACGGATTTTATCTTAAACTCACTAGTTTTATCTCTCGAACTCCACCGGTGATTTTAAAACACATTAGGTTAAACTTTACAGATGAAAAAAGGTGATTCGGATATCTCTACCCGAATCTCCTTTCCGACACCTGATTACCTGATCTAGTTATTAATTAATTCTCTCGAACTTAATCAAAAACCAAGAAAATCAATTGAAGGTGATCAAGCTACAATTGGGTATGAAAAGCTGAAATCAAATGGTTCATAGATCAAATCGTTAAATCCTTCGGTTACACGTCATCCATAATAAAAACCATAGTCATTCCAACCCCCAACATCTAAAGATTAATTCATGTTGGGGGGTGGACAAAAACGCAAGAAAAAGGTAGAAACTAATGTATGAAAACATCGTGATCATAACGTGAAAGATGTACTAATGAAATCCCTTCTCCGGCTCTAATCCGCTTCGTGTTCTGAACTCCTCTTCAATTGGCTCTCTATCGTGGCTCAAAAGTGGTGAAAATACCTCTGAAAATCGCCCCTCCGTAGCCTTCCATCGCACGTGTCGGAATACTGACCTAAATTCCGGAAAATGCCAAGTATAGAACTGAAACAGATACTTACGCGACCTGGATCGCGGCCTCAGGCCGCGATGCAGGCCGCGCGTGTTCCTTATTGGCCCGGGTCAGGTCTGGGTCATGGCTTTGGCTTGGATCTTGGGCTTCCGTTGGGCTTCATTTTAGGCTTTCTTTTGGATTCTTTTCTGGCCTTTTTCCACTTTGATTCTCGATGCTCGTCTTCTTTCGGATTACCTACGCATTTCACTGGAAAAAGCATAAAATTCCGCCTTTTTGCTTCAACACAAGCCAATCTCATTGGTTTGTGGACTGAAAATAACGCCAAAAAGTGGCGTTATCAACAATCCCAAACCGAGCGTTGCTTGTCATCAAGCAAATTAGTGATAAAAGAGAATAAAAACATACATCAGTGAAACAATAACTGCACAACTCCCAATCGGTACCACGTAATGCACTGGTGATTTCCCATACCCGTGAATGCTTATCTCACCCTCGCCTCACCCTTATCCTGTTTGACCTATGTCCTTCCATTGTGAGTTGAACTCATGACTGCTCCGATTACACTAAGGTCGTACTAGGTCCAAGCATGCTAGGGAAAACATTTTGCCTCGACCCTACCTCACGGGATGCTCTCATTTCACTCGAACCTAGGTTGTCGCACATGTTGTCATGTATAAGGAAGTTATGTACAATGATACTCGAGAATTTACATGACAACTCTAATGAAAGACGCACAAATGTCCAAAAAGTCGATCTCAGAAAGGAATCAAGTAGCAAGACAGGGACTATTGGCAAAGGTGGCCGTATACCTTAATTACATTTTCCAGAAGATCATTCAGGTCTTTTACATGGGTTGTAACGGGGCTAGGAAACGAAGGGTAGGCGGATCAAAAAAAAATCCTCGTTGTGTCAATCTTTAGCAGTTCTGAACTTTCCGTGTGTCATTTCCTTTCACGTGGCCCTTTTTGTCATTATTGGAGTCGCTTTGACTCTCTTATTCATCTGCTGTAGATAGTGTTTAAACTAATTATTATTATTATTTGGGGGCTAAATTGGCCCTCTTTATTTGATTGGGGCTGTATTGGCCCTCTTTTCTATCTTTTGGATTAGAATGACCCAACTTCTCTTCATGACTGGCCTGTACTGTTCTATCTGCTTTATCTTCTGCTGTTCATCCCTGCTTCTGATTGACACACTTTCGGATAAGGGTTGGCTAAGGCTTTTTGGTTAGGGTTTAATGGTGGGTCCGAAATGAAAAAGTGGTGAGTGTTTGGCTGCCAAAATGGTTTTGGGTACACACATAATAGGTTGAAGGGACGATAGATAAAACGCGGGTTAAAATTGCACACAATGCTTGGAATCATCTGTTAAGGTCCACACAATATGGTTTACTATACCCTTACCCAATATCACGATGGTCGTCTTTGCTACTCAATGCAATATTATAGCGAGATCACTCTATAATCACGACAAGGAATTCGAAAAAGTGTATACGAATTAAGTGTTTAAATCCCTCGAAATGAAATACGTCATTTAGGCTCAAATCTCGCTATTGGGGTGGTCTCCACTAATGTCCCTAGTCATGCCTTTTCCCGGTCTTCCCTTACTGTTCACGTTGCTATCACAAGATTCTTCCCTCAATGGTTGGTCTCAATCATCCAAAACAAGAATTAAGCTTATATGATCTAAACATTCACATGTGCGGGAAATCTACATGCATAATACGTGAGCCCGATTGGGCAACCCCAAACCTTAGCCACACATTGTCCCCAATGTGTAAGGATCGGCTTAGGCGATACAAAGATGTGACGAATATCATTGTGCGGTTATTACAGTCATCCAGAAAGAAAATAAAATTCAGTACAGTACATCATCAAATATCAGAAACAAACGAGAATGAAAGCAAACCCAAGGCTACCGGCGTGCTGAAGAAGAGGCTCCCCCGGACTGCCGGCCTCACACACGTCTTCGGCCTTCGGGTTGTGAAGGTTGCGCTGGAAAGCCGGCTTGGGTGAGGTGGTCATCAAAACCGTCCAACCGCTGGTTTACTCCACGAAATCCGGCCTCCATCTGCTCTGTCAATCGCCGGATGTATGGAGGAGTATCTCCGCCATGCTCCGTAGTATCTGTCGGGGGTGCATCCGGGTCGAAATCCGGATCACTGTCTGAAGCGCTCTCCGAGGAATCCCCGACCGGTGGTGCGAGTAGTCTCCTTTGGTAGTCCGGGTCTGCCCGCCTTCTCGCGTCTAGCACCGCGGCTGCCGAGATCTGGTATTTATATTGCTTCTTCCTGAAATCCTCCCATGATGCGGTGAGGCATCCGATTCGGATGCCGTCTTCCCTGTAAAAATGTGTAATGAGGCAAGGGAACGGTAAATTACCGTCAAGAGTCATACCAGCATCCAACAGCTCCATCCAAATGATATGCCTGATATCCATCGGGAGATTGTTTTGAAGCGAATACAAGACCTCCGCGACTCATCTATCCGCGGTGGTGTTATGGGACGACGACTTCAATGAGGATTGGACAAAGAGCATTAGGAATGCCAAATCGGTATGGAACTCGCTCTTAAAGATGTGATGAGACATCTTGTTCCACCTGACACTCCCGTTTCGCCGGAAGGAGCCGGCTATGGTTGGACTGAGGCGTTCTTGGAATGCCGTGTTTGGAGATAACCCGTAAGTCGCGCTCAATTCCGGACGGCGGGGAGTGTGGAAGTATCGGCAAATGTCATCCGGGGAGATCCGAACATCCCTATCTCCCATACGCACCACACAACGATCGTGATAAATGGTTGGGATCATGCACGCGAAAAACTCCTTCACAACTGCCGCGTCATACATGGTTGGGGTTTGAATAAACCTCTCCCATGTGTGCTGGCGAATAATATCTGGTACCAAGGAGCTGGACGGTAGAGTCTCGAGCCAAATACCCCGCTCGCCAAAGGGTTGGCATCTCTTTTCCACCATTCTTGCAATTCGCACGGCCTTATCCGGTTTTCTCGGTCAAATATCCGCAGCCGGAGGTTTGGGTGGATACGTTCATAGTCCGGGAAAGACAGATGGGTGCTAGGATGGTGCCTCATTGTCTGCAAAAAAAATAGAAACCCAAGTGAGTTATCTCGTTCATGGCCACCCTAAACCTCGGTAAAACCGAGGTTTGCAATGGGATGTATGTGAGTGTGTGGATGTTGAAAAATAAGGCACCCAAACCTAAGTGAAACTTAGGTTTGTTGAGTCTCCTTTCATTTACATGTACGTACAGACATAACCCACAATTACCATGCATGCAAATTGCCAATAAAATTAACTTTTTAGTCCATGCATCTTGACCATAGTCACGTAGCCACATAACCCCCTAGTGCATGCATCTAAAGATTTTCACTGGTTTGCACCATTGAACCGAAAATTGACGAACCCCAAACCTAAGTGAAACTTAGGTTTGGCTCTGCTTGCACTAAAAAGATAAATCCCACATAAATGGCGTAGGGATTCTATGTTGCTAAGAAATCCCCAACGTACCATTTATGCACAAAGGTGGGGAGGGGTTCACAAAATCATGAAATCCCAACATTTTTCCCCATTTTTACTTCCCAAAAGTTCCCCTTCACACATTTTAAAAACACATTCTCACAAAAGTCACATACTCACTTGTATACAATTATAATGGTCTTATATGAAATTCCTAGCATACAACGAGCATGTAGTCACAAGTTAAGCATAAAATCAACAATAGCGCACCACATTTGTGAAAAATCAAAATATTTGGGGGAGTAAGCATGAACAATATGGGGAAGCATTGAACATGGGGGAAAGAGCATACTTACACCACATAGCAACCATTAAGACTAATTGGGGAGAGGGAAGAACACATACCTTGAAGATCTTGAAAAATGGAGCACAAAAATCTTGAAAATGGATAGGAGCTCTTGAAATCGTGTAGAGAGAGAGAGAGAACTTCGAATTGGAGAGAGAGAGTAGAATGGGGTAGAAAGAACAAAGAAGAGTGACAAGACAACAAACAGGAAAAAAAAAGAAAAAAGCGTCAAACCCTAGGTGTTCATGGGGCAGTGCGGCTGGGGTCGCGTGGCTTGGGCCGCGGCCTGAGACTGCGTGGCACCCCGCGCGTTTTTGGAAAAGGGGTCAGGAAACAGAGGCCTGCGCGGCTTGGGCCGCGGCCGGAGCCCGCGTAGCACCCCGCGTAACTCTCAGTTCCTAAAACCATCCAGTGGCCTGCGCGGCTTGGGTCGCGGCCTAGCCCGCGCAAGTCACTGTTCCATGCCAATTTTTTTTTGTAAATAAAAAACACACTCAAATAACGAAACTGAAACGAAAACAAACCTCGGTGGGTTGCCTCCCACCCAGCGCCTTGGTTTCGGTCGTGGCTCGACCTTCTGTCTTCTCATTCTTTCGGGTCCTCTAGAAACGTGGTGTCGACTACCACCGTTTCTCCGCCATAGTAGGGATTCACCCTCTGCCCGTTAACCTTGAACGTCTCCTCATTCTTTCCTTGTATCTCTACCGTTTCATACGGGAACACCTCTTTCACCGTGAATGATCCGGACCACTTGGACTTCAGCTTACCTGGAAGCAAACGAAGCCGAGAATTAAAAAATAAAACTTGCATTCCATGGGATATTACCTTTGGTTGAAGACCCTTGTCGTGGAAGTGCTTCGTTCTCTCCTTGTATATAACCGCATTCTAATATGCGTCTCGTCTGATCTCGTCAAGCTCGTTAAGTTGCAAACACCGGCGTTTCCCGGCTGCTTTGAAATCCATATTGAGCTTCTTGATCGCCCAATATGCTCTATGCTCCAATTCGACAGGTAGATGGCACGATTTCCCGAACACAAGTCGATATGGTGTGGTGCCAATCGGAGCCTTGAACGCGGTTCTGTAAGCCCACAATGCATCGTCCAATTTGATGGACCAATCTTTCCGCGATGCATTCATGGTCTTTTCTAGGATCTGCTTCAGCTCCCAGTTAGACACCTCGGCTAAGCCATTGGCTTGTGGATGGTAGGGTGTCGTGACCTTGTGCTTGACCGAATACTTCTTAAGGACCGCCTCCAAATACCGATTGCAGAAGTGACTACCACCGTCACTTATCAGCGCTTTCGGAACCCCAAACCGTGAGAAAATATTCTTTCGCAAGAAGTTGATTACCACATTTGAGTCGTTCGTGGGGCTCGCGATTGCCTCTACCCACTTGGATACGTAGTCGACCGCTACCAATATATATTCATTGCGGTGGGAGTTTGGGAATGGACCCATGAAGTCGATCCCCCAAACATCAAACAGCTCGACCTCCATGAAGATTTTCATGGGCATTTCATCTCTCATGGGTATGTTCCCCGTTCTTTGACACCGATCACACTTGGCGATGAAGTCTCGAGTCTCTTTGAACATAGAAGGCCAAAAGAAACCCGACTGTAGGACCTTTGCAACTGTTCTGTCGGTGCTGAAGTGGCCCCCATATTCTAAGGTATGACAGTGGTTTAGAATGTCGGCCTTCTCTTCGTCCAGGACACATCTCTGGATCATGCCGTCGGCACATATCTTGTAAAGGTACGACTCGTCCCAAATATATCTCTTAGCTTCAAAGAAAAATCTCTTCTTTTGGTGGGAGTTCATCTGATAAGGCACTACTCCTCCCACTAAGTAATTTACCAAGTCGGCAAACCACGGTTCTGAATGACTAACCTTGAAGAGTTGCTCATCCGGGAACGAATCGTTGATGAGGGTCTTGTCCATGCTTTGATCTTCACCTCCCTCCAGTCTCGAGAGGTGGTCCGCCACAGTATTTTCGGACCCTTTCTTGTCTAGAATCTCCAAGTCGAACTCTTGGAGCAACAGTACCCACCGGATGAGTCTCGGCTTAGCATCTTTCTAGGCCATTAGATACTTCAAAGTTGAATGGTCGGTGTACACGATTACCTTTGCCCCAACCAAATAAGAACGAAATTTGTCACATGCATTGACGACGGCTAATAGCTCTTTCTCAGTTGTCGCGTAATTGATTTGAGCGTCGTCTAGCATCTTACTGGAATAGTAGATCACATACATCTGCTTCTCTTTTCTTTGGCTCAGCACCGCTCCAACAGTAGTGTCACTCGCATCACACATCAGAATAAATGGAAGACTCCAATCCGGGGCCGTGAGGATAGGTGCCGAAATCAGTTCCTTCTTTAACCTGTCAAAAGCCAAGATACAATCATTAGTGAACTCAAATTTAGCATCTTTAAGAAGTAAGGAATACAAAGGTTTAGTAATTTTCGAAGAATCCTTTATAAACCGCCGGTAAAACCCGGCATTCCCCAAGAAGCTGCGGACTCCTTTGACGGAGTTCGGATATGGAAGATTCTCGATCACCGCCACCTTTGCTTTATCTACTTCAATTCCCGCTTTCGAGACTTTTTGGCCAAGAACTATTCCCTCGGTCACCATGAAGTGACACTTCTCCCAATTCAAAACGAGTCTCGTTTCCTTGCACCTTTTTAACACGGCTTCCAAATGTTCTAAGCATGTGTCGAAAGAAGGACCAAACACAGAAAAATCGTCCATGAATATCTCGATGGTCCATTCCACCATACCCGAGAATGTTGCCATCATACATCGCTGAAAGGTGGCTGGAGCATTACACAAACCGAATGGCATCCGGCGGTATGCAAATGTTCCGTACGGACAAGTGAATGTTGTCTTATCTGGTTGTACTCGGAATAGTCGTCTAAGAAACAGTAGTACTCGTGTCCAGATAATCGTTCCAACATCTGATCAATGAATGGAAGAGGAAAGTGATCTTTCTTTGTCGCATCATTCAGCCTCTGGTAGTCAATACACACCCTCCACCCGGTGACTGTCCGAGAAGGGATCAGATCATTGTTGTTGTCTTGGATTATTGTGATTCCACCCTTCTTGGGTACCACTTGAATTAGGCTCACGCACGGGCTGTCAGGAATTGGATAAATAATTCCAGCATCAAGGAGTTTCAATACCTCCTTACGGACCACTTCTTTCATGTTCGGGTTTAACCGGCGTTGGTGTTGGAAAACCGGTCGATGCCCTTCTTCAAGGTTGATGCGGTGTGAGCAAAACGTTGGGCTTAAACCCTTGAGATCAGCTATCGTCCATCCAATAGCGGGTTGATGCTCGCTAAGAACCCGTAGTAGCTTCTCTTTATTCTCGGGACTTAACTTGGACGATATGATTACCGGAAGCGTGTCCTTTTCTCCCAAGTATGCATATTCGAGATGGTCGGGCAATGGTTTGAGCTCAAGCTTTGGTGGTGTCTTCGATGAAGGTTCGGACTTGGGAATCGGTTCCACCAAATCCTCTATGATGGGTCGTCTCGGGCCTTTCTACGATGGTAATGCATTGAGTTGCAATACCGACTCGCTCTCTTGATCGGTCTCAATTCCCACTAAAGCCCTCATGAGATGATCGTTTGATACTTGATGCTTGTACATCTCTTGAGGCATAGCTTCCATTACCTCTACCCGGTAACACTCATTCGATCCCATGCCTTGCTTGGCTGCCCGAAAAACATTGAAGACAGCTTCTTCGTCACCCATTCTTAATGTGAGTTTTCCCCCTTTTACGTCGATCAGTGCTCCTCCCGTGGCCAAGAATGGTCGGCCAAGTATCAATGGGATCTCTTTGTCTTCATCCATATCGAGCACCACAAAGTCTACCGGAAATTTATAAAAGTTAGGATCCTCCCTGTGGGCTTTGAGCCTATTCGGATATGGCACTTTTGGAGCTACCGGTTTAACCGGTGGTTGCTTTGGAACAGTTGGTTGCTCTTGCTTCCTCTCTTCACCCTTCGAGTTTTCCTCCATCATGATCTCTTCATCGGCTTCCATCTCATCCACTTCTATGATCTCACTGTCTTGCCCTTTAGGCTTAGTCCCCTTTGGTGATGAATCTCTAGTAGGCTCCTTGATCAGCTCCTTGCCACTTCTCAGATGAATGACTTTGCAATCTTCCCGGGTTATCCTTTCGGGTTGGCTCAGAAATGTCCTGGGAGCTCGGTTTTGTAAGACTTCAGAAATTTGCCCCACTTGCCTTTCAAGAAGCTTTATGGAGCCCGTATTCTGATCAGTGGCCTCCGTGACCGTGCTAACCGTACCGGCTAGTCCCTCAACCGTGCTATCCATCTTAGACATGAATTTCATCATCATGTCCTCTAGCCCCGACTTCTTCTCCCCGGATTGTCCTTCATCGAATTTTCGTTGGTTGTAACCTGGAGGACGATAGACATTGTTAGAATTAGATGAACTGGAAAAGTTGGAATTATTACCGTGTTGCTGTTGACCCATTGTTTTCTTTGGTTGGCCTTGCAGTTGACACCACGAGAAATTCGGGTGTCTCTTCCAACCCTCATTTTACGTGTTCGAGAAAGGATCATTCTGTGGCCGGT
The DNA here is from genome assembly GCA_033807775.1 of Saussurea involucrata. Classification (NCBI taxonomy): domain Eukaryota; kingdom Viridiplantae; phylum Streptophyta; class Magnoliopsida; order Asterales; family Asteraceae; genus Saussurea; species Saussurea involucrata. The sequence continues at coordinate 716,495 of CM066318.1, forward strand.
TGTTCCGATTCTGAAGAAATTTAACTTGTTCCGGTTCATTATTAGGGGGAAACCCTTCCGACATGCCTTATTCTACCATAAATGATGGTTGGAGAAAATATCCCTTCAACTTACTCGTGAGTGTGGCTAATTGAGCCTTTATGGCCTTCAACTCATCATTTTCTTGCACACTAGCAACCCTTCTAACTGATGATCTCGGAGTGGAATAGATGTGTTCAGCTAGGTTGTCGATCAACTCACATGCTTCCTAATATGACTTATCCATTAGAGCTCTGCCCGCTGCAGCTGTAATATCATTTTTGAACTGCAGGTGAAGTCCACTGAAGAATGTCTAGATAATGACCCATCCGTGTAACCCATGATGAGGGCATTTCTTTAACACGTCCTTGTACCTCTCCCATGCTTCATATAACGTCTCTTGGTCCCATTGAGCAAAATGGGTGATCTCGGCCATAAGCTGGGCGCACCTGCTCGGTGGAAAGAATTTCTGGAGGAAGGAAACTTTCAATTGTGCCCAGGTGGTGATCTGATCTGGTTGTATACTTTCTGTCTAGGTTTCTGCTTTATCCCTAAGTGAAAAGCAGAACAACCGCAACCTGATTGCATCATCATTCACTCCGTTGATTTTGAAGGTATTGCATATCCTTTCAAATGCACAGAGGTGTGCATGAGGATCTTCTGTTGGTGCTCCCCCAAACTGGTTCTGCTGTACCATAACCAGTAGTGGGAGGTTAGATGCCTATACGTGCGGCTGCCACATTTGGATTGGCAAACGACCGCATAGGATGTCTCTCCGGAGGAGCTTCGTCGCCCATTTTCAAGTGTCTTTTAGCTTTGGATGCTTTTCGTAATTGACGGGCGGTTCTTTCGATTTCCGGATCGATCGGTTCGATTTCTTTCCCTCGGGTTTTCCTTGGCATAAACCAGTTAGTACCTGAAAAGGAAAGTAATTAAAAATTAGCAATCCAGAAACTGAAAGTAATAAAACAAAATAACAAAATAAAAAAATATTCAATGTAATAGCGCTTATAGTTGGTAGTGCTATCCGTTGCAACTAGTTCCCCGGCAACGGCGCCAAAAACTTGATAGGCGGGTTTACACCCCCCCCCCTAAATCTAACACCAAGTGTACGGTGTCGAAATCAAGTAATAGTACAGAAGTACGAGTATCGAACCAAGGGAACTAGGAACTAAGTGTCAGAATGACTACAATTTCTATTAACTGAACGATCGGAATTTTGATTTGTGGTTTAGAACTTGTTTAAAACTAAATAAAACTAAAATCGATTAACAAAAGGTTTGGAAAGGACTTTGATAGAGAAAAGGTTGAGGGTTGGATTTCCTATGGTTATACTCTCGATGAACGAACCCGAACGATGATTACCGATGATTTCTATGAACCCTAGTTTTGAAATTCACCGTTATTCTTTCTCAAGCAATAACGTATTTTATCTTAAACTCACTAGTTTTATCTCTCGAACTCCACCGGTGATTTTAAAACACATTAGGTTAAACTTTACAGAGCAAAAAGGTGATTCAGATATCTCTACCTGAATCTCCGTTCTGGTACCTGATTACCTGATCTAGTTATTAATTATTTCTCTCGAACTTAATCAAAAACCATGAAAATCAATTGAAGGTGATCAAGCTACAATTGGGTATGAAAAGCTGAAATCAAATGCTTTATAGATCAAATCGTTAAATCCTTCGGTTACACGTCATCCATAATAAAATCCATAGTCATTCTAACCCCCAACATCTAAAGATTAGTTCATGTTGGGGGTGGACAAAAACGCAAGAAAAGGGTAGAAACTAATGTATGAAAACATCGTGATCATAACGTGAAAGATGTACTGATGAAATCCCTTCTCTCGGCTCTAATTCGCTTCGCATGGGGAACTCTTCTTCAATCGGCTCTCTATCGTGGCTCAAAAGTGGTGAAAATACCTCTGAAAATTGCCCCTCCGTAGCCTCCCGTCGCACGTGTCGGAATACTGACCTAAATTCCAGAAAACGCCAAGTATAGAACTGAAACAGATACTTACGCGACCTGGCTCGCGGCCTCAAGTCGCGGCGCAGGACGCGCGTGTTCCTGATTGGCCCGGGTCAGGTCTGGGTCATGGCTTAGGCTTGGATCTTGGGCTTCCGTTGGGCTTCGTTTTAGGCTTTCTTTTGGATACTTTTCTCGCCTTTTTCCGCTTTGTTTCTCGATGCTCGTCTTCTTTCGGATTACCTGCGCATTTCACTGGAAAAACCATAAAATTTCTCCCTTTTGCTTCAAGACAAGCCAATCTCATTGGTTTGTGGACTGAAAATAACGCCAAAAAGTGGCGTTATCAATAGATGTCTATGCCAATAGATGCAAGTTATAGTGAGATCAACTATAACAACAACCAAAGGACTAAGTGAGAAGTGTATCTGTTGGTCCCGAAGGCCTATACAAGTTTGTAGAAGGGGGGGGGGGGGTTGAATACAAACACACAGATTTTACTTTTCTAAATTGTTTATTGATAAATCATTAACAATTTACAGCTTGTTGCGGAGACAAGATTAAGGATAAACCTAAATCTAAACAAGTTGGAACACTAAGGTTTCTTGCACTAAGAAAGATAAGGAAATTACTAATAATAACCTATCTTGAGATAAGAGATTTGAACTTGTCCAGATTTAGCAAGTTACTTCAAAAGAAGTGAGTTCATATCTTTATATACTGCATGCATTTAATGCAAGTCAGTATATACTTTACACGTGTCATCAGCTGGTTGGTTGCATGTCATTGACCTTGGTTGACAACCTTAGTAGCCGTAAGGATGAATAGTGTAGTATCAGAGTGGTTGTACGATTTCAGATATTCGGAGGTTCTTTTCTGACAATTCGTACGGAGTCGTGCAAGGGTGGTTGAGACAAAAGTACTTTGTACGGAGGACTTCATGATCAGCTTTCGTTGATTCAGCGATTATCATTTACTATTCAGCAGATGATAAAGTTCAGCGATAGCTGAAGTCTTGTACTTGATACTTCACGTTGAGTGGACAAATCTGAGTCTTCGCAGATCCGCATCAGTTCATTAGGAGACTTGTCGCTGGTTCTTGAGCTTGATCTTCGACTTCAGCGTAGAACCTTTGTTGACGGGAAACTTGTCTTCAGGGATCATAAGTAAACAACTAACTTATCAGCGATCATCATAATGACTGAACAGACTCAGAGCATTAATGATGAACAGTGTTCGCTGAATGTTTAACTTAAAGAGCGAGAGTTCCTATCAGTGGTACTGTTAGATCTTAGTACTTATCAGCGATAGTGAAACTCTGATACATATTGTTTACTTACAATTTTCACTAAGTATTTAAGAGAGGGTCATTATCAAATCACTGAGGGTTTAGATCAACAATCTCCCCCTATTTGATTATGACATAGCAACAAAGAAAATTGCTATTTAATGAAAACATAAGGATAAAAAGAACTCATAAAATATTTGTCCCTTTTACTGTTTTCTGGGATCTTTTCAGTACTGATGGAGTAAAGTACGTTCGATGAAATCTTTCTTTAAAATATTGAATCAGGTTACAATGAAGAACAGAAAGATTACAAGTACAAGCGAAATAATTTACAAGTACGGAAGGATAACTGATACAATAGAGAAATAGGAGATTATATCAGTTTTCAAAGGGTTCTTCCTTAATGAGAAGTTCATCAAGGGTCTTTTCAGTGGGGATCATCCAGTCAGGAACCGTTACACCTCATTTTCTTTTGTTCAGCGCTTCTTCAAAGATCAAGGGTTTTAGGTGTCGTGCCTGAATGTCTTTTCTGAAGTCGCACCAGTTGATGAGATCTCTGAGCTGTTCGATTGGAGTGATTGGAAGCTCAGCGATCCGTTGAAAACATTTACGTCCGTCGTAGTCGAGAAAGAATATTCCATAAGGATTACTGATGACTTTACCAGGGACTAAAAGTTCACATGGTGGCAAAGAAATGTCAAGGGCAGATAGATCAGGGTCAGGACCAAGCACTTCAACGTGAGAGAAACCAATTCCAGTTTCATTTCGTATGACAGGACCTGAGTTTGAATCTTGACGTTTCTTCTTTGGAGAGGCCCTTTTTCTTTTCAGCTTAAGATCAGGAAGAGGAGGAATGTCCACACAAGAAGATATCAAGTCGATCTGTCTGTTTATCAGCTTTTCGAAATGATCCTTGTAGTTAGATTGTGACGATTGGATAGCTAACCTCATCTCCAGCCATTCAGAGAGACCATACCTGTTTACAGTGTCAGCGCGAAAGGTTTCAGATTTGCCATCTTCTCTGAAAAGTTTGATGTCAACAATAGGTACTCCGATAGAGGTTCTTCCAGAGATGAATACCTTGTTGATCTTCGCTGGACGATATCTGAAGTGAATTTTCTCTTTACACCAGATCAGGGTGGTCTGAGAAACTTCAGTTTTCTTTTCCACGATCTTCTGGGCTTCTTCCCAAAGCTTTCGTTGGATTTGAATGGGAACACGTTTCAGCTTGGGGTCTTTGACAGATTCTTGAGTAAGCTTGATGGCGTATTCTCTGTCTTTCTCTTCAGCTTCCTTTCTTTCAGCGATGAGGCGTTCAGCTCTGAGGTGTTCCTTGTATTCAGCTTTTGAAATTCTGAACTTAGGAGGAACTGAAGGCATTTGATCACGCCTTAGAATGATTCGCTGATCCTCGAATCGCTTTATTATTTCCTCTTTTCTCTTTTGATCCTCTTCACTCAGCTTTTGAGGAGCTGAGGAAGGTCTGTTTCTGTGCGAGAGAGGTTGTTCTTCTGGTTCATCAGTCTTAGAGATCAAATCTAAGACTGGGATTATTTCATCAGCAGCAGCTGGCTTTATTTGTGAAGTCGCAGTAGTAGAAACTTCAGCGACATCCTCAAACAGGGGAGAGGACTAGCTGAAACACAACGATCTTACAAATAAGAACATGGGTAGAAGAACTAGGGTAGAAAGAGAAAGATAAATATGTTCAGGTATAGGCTAGGGAAGTAGAACTTAAAGTGTGGAGGAGGGATGGAGTAAGAGATGTTTAGTGTACCTGACAAACCGGCTTTTCAAGCAAGATCATCAGATTGTCATCTTCAGCGATGCTTTTGCCTTTGCCTTTCTCAGCGCCAGAGGCTGAGGGCTTTGTCTTTGTCCGCTCCCCTGTTGGTTCATTTATTGAAATTCCCTTAAGAGATTTGATCCTTGGGGCAGGTTTGACGATAAAGAAATCATCGTCATCTTCGTCATCATCATCATCATTCTTCTTTGGAGAAGAAGATGGTTCATCATCAGGGATGTCGATGGCTTCATCATCTTCTGCTTCGGATTCTTCAGCGTCTTCTTCGAGTTGCTCCCCCTCAGATACAGAGGCAAGCTTCTCGGTTCCCTCAGGGTTTTCATCTCCCTGAGGTCCAGCGATAAGATCTTCATTCTTCTCTCCCCTGATAGATTCATCATGGGAAAGGTCTTCAGCGCTCTTTTCAAGATCCTCAGCGCTCTTCTCAGTGGTATGTTCCGCGCTCTTCTCCCCCTCTTTCTCATGATTGGGGGAGGAATGGGTAGACTCAGCATTTGTATTTTCTCTGTCTTCTTGGCCAGAGATTTTAATACAACTTTCAATGGCTGCTAATCTGTCTTCAAGGCCAGATATAGCAGGATTGATCTTTTCCAACTCTTTGCGATCCGCCGATGTGAAAGTTTCCAAAGCAGGGGCAGGGGCAGGTTCAGGAGCAGGAGTTCTCGCCTTGTTGAGCAGCTCTTCAATCATTGTTTTCATCGAACCAACGTCGGTCTTTACAGAGCCTAAGTCAGTCGTCAGAGTTTGAACATTTGTCTTCATAGCAGACATATCACCCTCTAGTGCTCCAACCGATGTCTTCAGCGTTGTTACCTCGCCGGACATGGAGGAAACTGATTGTTTGAGTGAGGTGTAGTCTGTGTAGATATCAGCGAGCACCTTAGCAAAGTCGCTGAGAGTCTTATCAACTTGCTTCAAGTCATTTGTGGAAGCTTTCTTCTCCACCACCGTAGTTAGCTTTGTCAAATTCTCTCCAGCGTTTGTTACAGCTGTAGAGTTGTTGGAGAGTGTGGTGGTGAGACCGGTCAGCTTTGTTTCCACGGACTTCAGAGACTCATTGATGTCTCCCAAATTAGGACCCGTAACACATAAGTACTTGTGAACAAAGGAAAGCTCAGAAGTTTCAGGTTTAGTTACAGTGTATGTGGGTTGATTTGTACCTGCAGGAGGATTGACGAAATCGTCAAAGTTGCGGATTCCTGAAAAATGTTCCATATCTTCCTCAAAAGTTCGGTGAGGTATGGTGATCTCTGCAGGTCCTGTCTTTATCATTCGTTGAGAAGCGTCAGCGGTGGCTTCTGGAATGATGGCATCTCCAGTGTTCTTTGGAGGAGTGTCCAAGGGAGTGGGGGGAGAAGCGAAGGATAAGAAAGGGGTTCGGGTACTGAGTTCAGCGTTGGAATCACTGAGAATCACTTCATCAGTCTTTTGAGAGACTGAGGGAGGTTGGGTAGGTTCCAAGTTTCTAACCTCAGCGTTTGGAGACGCTGAAGTCTGGATTGGAGGGATGGCTTGAACGGGTGTGGCAGAGTGTACCACGGAACTTTCCTTCAGCTCGTCAGAATGAGCTGAGGAGTCTTCAGCATGGAATTGTTGGGGTTGCTCCTTGGTTTTCTTGATCCTTTTGGAATCAAGTTGGGTGTGAGAGGGTTTCCTTTTCTTAGAAGGAGAGGATTGTGTGGCCGGGGTATCAGCGATGGGTATTGTCGCTAAAGGAGCCACAGAAGTCGAAGAATTGGGGTTAAGAAGAGAGAGAAGGGTAGAGAGACGTACCTTATTGTCGACAGGTTTGAAATCGAGCACCTTAGGGCCAACCTGAGAAAGTTTCAGGTCACCCTCTTGAGGATAGCCGTCCATCAGGCCATATTGAAAGATGGCGCTGATGAAACGGGGGTAGGGAACCCATGCAGGTCTGTCAGCAGCAGAATCTACTCTTTGCACTAGGTCATCATAAATGATAGATGCCCAGTCAATATGTAGACCTTTCAGCAGTGCGTATCCCATAGCCTGCTGAGGTTGAGCGGCTTGATCAGAGGAGCCGGTCTTCGCTGTCATGCAGCTGATCAGGTGTGCGAAGATGAAATTCATCTCGCTAGGCATTTTGGACTTCTTTATCAGCGTCAGCTTCTTCGCGGGCTTCTTGTCCCTTCCAGTTTCCCAGATGTAACCCATTGCGTCGAGGAAAGCAATGATTGCTTCTCTGTCAGCATGCTTCTTATGGTCAGGGAATGGAACAAATGGTTTTTCTTTGGTAGCATTGGGGAAGTTCAGGGCTTTTCGTATGATAGCGGGGGTTATCTTAATTGTACCATACTCAGTATCGCTGAGTATGCAATCGATGGTTTTGGATGCATCTTTGGCGGAGGGTAGCTGAGTGTGTCTGGCAGAGTACCAGAACTGGGATAGTAGTAGCTGACTTGCGGGAGGTGTGATGGTCAGGGCTGTTGAAATGCAGCAGTTTTTCAGGAAATTCACAGCATCATCCAGATGTGTGACTTGCTTTCGAGGAGGAAACTCGAGAAGCGCAGAGAGGTTGTTGACCTTAGTCCAATCTAGTTGATCCAGCTTGAACTTAACCTGAGGGGCTTTGATGATGTCCACTTCCTCAGAGTCAGCGGAGATGGACTCAGCGGTGACATTGATCTTTGAAGATGCCATTTCTCTGTATTATCAGTTCAACCAAAGATGTTAACAAATAAGAATTGTCTTAGTATGGAAAGAATTTCCATTAAGATGGTTCGAATTTTGTCCATTTCATTCAGACATAAATGTCTTAATGAAGATTAGGGTTTTTCATGATTTTGAAACGAAATGTAAAACCCATAAATTCTTGTATTCCAGTTTCAAAAAAAACTGGATACGAATGAAGAACAAGTTTAAGATTTAGATTTAAAACTTGAAGAACAACCATGAAATGGTTGTGTTCATAAAACCATGAAAGAAAATGATTTTATTTTTAAGTTCTTTTGTTTGATCTTGTTTAAAACAAAGATAAGATCAGAAACAAGTTATCTGCATTTGAAAAATAAGAACATATTAACCTTGATGTTTTGATGAAGAAGATGATGAACAGTTCTTTGAAGATTTGAGAGCACAAATGCAACAGTAATTCTTTTCTTGCGGAGGAAGATTGTTCGCGTAAAAGACAAATATAAACCAAGAGTTGTTTATATAGGGAGTTTTAGAGAGAGAAAACCTTGAGCGGGAAAAGGTTTTCATCATGACACGGACACGTGTTTGCATTTGATTGGAAGTTTGAACGAAACGTGCAAACGTGTGTCAGAAAGAAGAACGTGCCTGGTGCTATCCGTTGCAATGACGTCACAACTGTCCTTTCACATTCTTTTAGGATGTCTCTGAGGTTTTGAAAGCTCAGGGACTCTTTTGAAAAACATGAAGCACTGAATAGAAGATATCAGTGAAGGTTTTAAGAACTTTCAAAATATCGCTGTTAATGAAGAGATATTCAGCGATGCATTTGTTTTTGAAATCTTGCATTTTCATGCGTTTGTCAGAGAAAGAAAACATACCTGGATATCAGTTTAACCAAGTTTATTCAGAGAGAAGATGATTGAATAGGTTATACGAGTTGATTTTATCCTATCGCTGATCAATGTGAACCGTTGAGGATTTTACCCTTCAAAGTTCAGCATTCCAAGCTCGCTGATGAGAAAGTTGAATCTTGTCTCATCAAGAGGTTTGGTAAATAAATCAGCTAACTGATAATCAGTTGGGATAAAATAAAGTTCTATATCACCATTCATCACATGATCTCTGATAAAATGATATATGATTTCTATGTGTTTTGTCTTTGAGTGTAGCACTGGATTGTTTGCTATAGCGATGGCACTTGTGCTGTCGCAATAGATTGGAATTTTGGAGAGCTGAAGATCATAGTCTAGTAGCTGATTTCTCATCCACAAGACTTGAGAACAACAGCTTCCAGCGGCTACATATTCAGCTTCAGCTGTGGAAGTGGACACTGAGTTTTGCTTCTTACTTGTCCAACTTACCAGCTTTCCACCCAGGAGCTGACATCCTCCTGTGGTGCTTTTTCTATCCATTTTGCAACCTGCAAAATCACTGTCTGAATAGGCGGTTAGATCGAATCCTGAGTCTTTGGGATACCAAAGGCCTAGATTCGCTGTACCCTTAAGATATCGAAAGATTCGCTTTACAACTTTCATATGAGATATCGTGCACACAAGCATGTTGCAAACATAATATCGGGTCGGCTAGCTGTAAGATACAATAGTGAGCCGATCATCCCACGGTACAGCGTGACATTGACAGGAACACCCTTTGTGTCCTTATCAAGTGTCAGCGGTGGTGCCATAGGGGTTTTCATAGCTGAACTTTCAGTTAAGTCGAATTTCTTCAGCATATCTTTAACATATTTTCCCTGATTTATAAAAGTTCCTTTTTCAGTTTGCTTAATCTGAAGACCAAGGAAATATGTTAGTTCACCCATCATGCTTATTTTATACTCATCTTTCATTCTATCAGCGAAACGAGTACAAAGCTCAGGGTTAGTAGAACCAAATATAATGTCATCAACATATATTTGAACTAAAATGATATGACCTTTCACTTTTCTAAAAAATAGAGTTTTGTCAATCTTACCTCTCTCAAATTGTTCAATAAGGAGATAAGTAGATAGAGTATCATACCATGCACGAGGAGCTTTCTTTAAGCCATAAAGTGCCTTGTCCAGTTTATAAACATAACCTGGACGATCCTAAGAATCCTGGAGGTTGTTCCACATACACTTCTTCATTCAGCTTTCCATTCAGAAACGCTGACTTAACATCCATCTGATGTACAATGAAGTTTTTGTGTACAACATATGCTAAGAAAAGACGAATAGATTCAAGTCTTGCTACTGGAGCAAAAGTTTCGTCATAATCTATGCCTTCCTCTTGTCTGTATCCCTGAGCAACAAGACGAGCTTTGTTGCGAGTTACAGTACCATGTTCGTCCAACTTGTTTCGATAGACCCATTTAGTGCCTATCACCGTTTTGTCAGTTGGTCTACGAACGAGTTTCCAAACTTTGTTTCTTTCGAATTCAGTCAGCTCTTCTTGCATAGCGCTGACCCAGTTTGGATCTCTGAGGGCATCATCTATTTTCTTTGGTTCAGTTAGAGAAATAAAGTTAACAAATAAACAAATATTACCTGCACTTCTACGAGTCTGAATACCAGCGTTGGGATCACCAAGAATTTGATCGATTGGGTGATTTACAGTCCATCGCTGAGCCGGAGCATACGTCGCTGATTCAGTCTGAACTGGAGAAACTGAAGATGAGGCTTCAGCTACTTCTGGATTATCAGCTAAGAGAGGAATGTTTGCATTTGTCACTTCATTCACTGATTGCTGAGAAATAGACGGAATTTCTGAGACATTTGGATCAACTGCAGGTATAGTGTTTATAGGCACAGCTGAGACCCAAGATGTTTCAGCTTCATTTTCTACGGTGTGAGCATGAGGAGTGGGAACTTCTTCTGAATCACCAAGATGAGAAAACATCCATTGATTCAGTTCTTCAGTATCAGTGGACGGTTTAGAGTTCGCTGAACGGGATTCGTCAAACGTGACGTGAATAGTTTCTTCTACAGTTTGTCTTCTACGGTTGAAGACTCTGAAGGCTTTGGAGACTGAGGAGTATCCAAGAAAGATTCCATCATCAGTCTTAGGATCAAACTTTCCAAGGGCATCTCTGTTGTTCAGTATGAAACACTGACATCCAAAGATGTGAAGAAAGCTGATTGAAGGCTTTCTCCCATGAAGGAGTTCATAGGCTGTCTTTTTGAATCTTTTAACTATCAGCGACCTGTTTTGCGTAAAGCAAGCAGTGTTGACAGCTTCTGCCCAAAACTGAATAGGCAGGTGAGAATCGCTGAGCATTGAACGTGCAGCTTCAATAATTGTTCTATTTCTTCTTTCAGCGACTCCATTTTGTTGCGGTGTTCTCACTGACGAAAAGTTGTGAGAAATACCCTTACTCTCAAGGAAGGAATCAAGAGAATTGTTTTTGAATTCAGTTCCATGATCACTCCATTTTGTTGCGGTGTTCTCACTGACGAACAGTCATATTGTTCAGAGTTTCCATCTTCCGAACAAAGGTGATGAGTTCTTCAGGGGTGTCACTCTTAGAACGGAGAAACATTACCCATGTGTAACGAGAGAATTCATCAACTATGACCAGCGTATATTTCTTTCCAGCGATGGATTGTTTGTTAACGGGGCCAAACAAATCCATATGGAGTAGTTGTAGAGGAGATGACACTGAGGAGACTTGCTTTGACTTGAAGCTTGCCTTGGTCTGCTTCCCTTTTTCACACGCTGAACATAAAGACTCTTTGGCGTATGAATGCTGAGGTAGACCAGTGACTAACTCTTTGGAGGAAAGAGTATTCAGTGTCTTGAAATTTAGATGTGAGAGCCTCTTGTGCCATATCCAGTTAACATCAGAAGATGCCTTTGAGAAGAAACATGAGTTCTCAGTGGTTGTTGAGTCCATGTTTATTACATAAACATTTTCCAAACGATAACCGCTGAGAGCTATCTTCTCCTTTTTGTCAGAGACAAAGCAGGATTCCTTAGTGAAAATCACTTTGTTATCCATGTCGCAAAGCTTACTGATGCTCAGAAGATTATGCTTCAGCCCTTTAACATATGCGACTCTTCTGAAGGAGGTTGTACCATTTGAAAGTACACCATACCCTCGGGTGTGTCCTTTTCCATTTCCACCGAAAGTCACAGAGGGACCCTTCTCTTCCTTGTATTCAGCGAGCAGGTTTTTCTTTCCAGTCATGTGTCTAGAGCATCCGCTATCGAGATACCAGATACCCTTCTTAACCTGCATTTACAAAGGAAGATTAGTTTTGCTTGGGTACCCACTTAACCATATATACACGTTTGTCAGTGGAGCTAGTTGGAATAGAAGGTTCATCGGTCTTCGCAGCATTTGAAGATTCAGCTTTGTCTTTCTTCACTTTGGTTAATTTCTTAACTTAAGTGGTAGGAGTCACATTGACCTGATTTGCATCGGTGTTGGTCTTCTTTGCCTTGGGGGCAATCTTCACCTTAGCTATTTTTTCAGCTTTGGTGGCTGTGGGGCACTTACTAGCAATATGATCAGTAAGTCCACAGTGATAACATTTCCTATAACTAAAAAAAGTTCTAGGACCACTTGTATGCTGAGCTTTTAATTTTGAATTAGAAGTGCCAGCACCAAGTAAGCTATTGGCTTTAGAAATGGGACGAACATTCAGTTCTTCAGATTTCTTACCAAGGACATCCACTCTGAGTCTAGGAGTAGATCGTTGAATAGATCCAGAGATCAGCTTTCTAGATCCAGAGGGGTTGGTCACTGAGGCTTTAGAAGCATTCAGCTTTGGTACTAAGGTACCCTTCTGAGGATTTTGATAAATAACAATTCCTTTACCTTTGTCTTTAGAGACAGAGGTAGGTTTTGAATAAACCATTTTCTCCTTACCTTTTGAGGAGGTAGGAGTTTCCTCAGGGATTGGTGTAATGGACGAGGAGCACTGAGATGATGAAGTGTCAGCGACTGAGGATACAAACGTTCCAAATTTAAGCATTGAACGTTCAGTGGTTGGTTTTGGAGTATCATATTTATAACCCAGACCACGTTTATCACTCAGAGGAATCTTAGCCTTAATTATCTCAGTGATCTTTGTTGAAGAATTACACCATCCTTCAACAGTAGCTTGTTCAGCTTTTAATGCAGCGATAGCTTCTGCTCGTTCGATTTTGACTAGCTGATTTAAATAGACTTGATCTTTAAAATCATCTTCAATTTTAGAAAGCTTTTCTATTTGAAGGTGGCCGTTTTTAAGCTTTTCAGCGAGATCAAGATTTTGGTTTTCAACCACAGTTTTGCCGTTCATGGCTTCGTATAAACTTCTAGTCAAGAGATCGATCTTACGGAGACTATCAGTTTCATCAATATTTGCAATATTGGTAAAGAAAGAAGGTGATACCTGAATGGCAGATGTTGAAGTGGAGGGAATGTCTGAACTTTCTTCCTCTTCTTCAATCTTGGCCATGAGACATTGATTTGCTTCATCATCTTCAGAGTCAGATGATGATGCTTCTTCATCAGAAGCAGCCCAATCATAGTCAGCCATCAGGCCTTTTCCTTTCTTCTTAAAACTTTTCAGCTTTGCATACTTCTCCTTCAGCTTTGAGTATTTGTCATCTTTATTCCTTGGAACAAAGTTTTTCTTTGAGAAAGATGAAGGTCTCATGACTTTCTTTGACCTGCACTCAATAGCGAAATGACCTGTCTTTTCGCAATTGAAACAAGTAGCAGTAGCCTTATCAACAAAAGCTGATGATTTAGGCTTGTCAGTTATGGAAAGAGGTTTGTTCTTTCTAAACATTTTCTTCTTGGCGAATCTCCTGAACTTTTTAGTTAGGAGAGCCAAGGATTCATCATCATCTGAAGAATCAGAGTCTGATGACCTTTCAGAGTTACTTTCTAACTCAGTGATAGTGACCGAGGGTCGCTGAGTAGAAGGTTCTTCTGAGATTAAAGCAACAGGAGTGCTTTTGGAATCTTTTACAAGATTCTTCTTAAGATGGCTAGATTGCTCATGATTCAGCAATGTACCATATAAGGTTGAAAGGGTCATTGATTTAAGATCCTTTGACAGCTTGAGACACATGGAATAATTATCCCAGCTTTCAGGTAAACATTCTAGAAACTTTGTCAGCACTTCAAAGTTAGAATATTCCTTACCAACAGTTTTTAGATCTATAATTAAGCAATTAAAACGTTGGTGAACTTCAGAGAGAGTTTCTTTCTTACCAGAAATGAAGCTTTCGTATTGTCTTACCAGGTTGATCTTTCTTGAGTCCTGGACTTCAGACGTTCCTTCATACTGAACACATATTGTGTCCCACATGGCTTTTGATGACTTCAGGTTCATGACGGAATGGTAGACTTCGTCAGGAAGGGCCATGGATAGTATGGATCTGGCTTTTGTATCTATAGCCACTTTCTTCTTATCTTCATCGGTCCACATGTGTATTTCCTTTGGAATCAGGCTTTCTGGAATAGCAGCTCTAGTTGCAGTGGCTGGAACTAAAGGATCAATTGTTACAGGGATGTGTGGGCCGTTTTCAAGATAGTAAGTCATAGTAGGGTCTACACCTTCTAAGAAGAGTGTCATCCTATTTTTCCACAAGTTGAAGTTGTCTCTGGAAAATATAGGGGGTTTTGCAAGAGAACCATTGTCTATATAATGTGTGTTTGTGTTGGCCATTTTCAGATAATAGCAAGGAAGAGAAATATCTTAGATTAGATCTTGTTTATGAGATTAAACAAATCTGCTCTGATACCACTTGTTGGTCCCGAAGGCCTATACAAGTTTGTAGAGGGGGGGGGGGGGGGGGGGTTGAATACAAACACACAGATTTTACTTTTCTAAATTGTTTATTGATAAATCATTAACAATTTACAGGTTGTTGCGGAGACAAGATTAAGGATAAACCTAAATCTAAACAAGTTGGAACACTAAGGTTTCTTGCACTAAGAAAGATAAGGAAATTACTAATAATAACCTATCTTGAGATAAGAGATTTGAACTTGTCCAGAGTTAGCAAGTTACTTCAAAAGAAGTGAGTTCATCTCTTTATATACTGCATGCATTTAATGCAAGTCAGTATATACTTTACACGTGTCATCAGCTGGTTGGTTGCATGTCATTGACCTTGGTTGACAACCTTAGTAGCCGTAAGGATGAATAGTGTAGTATCAGAGTGGTTGTACGATTTCGGATATTCGGAGGTTCTTTTCTGACAATTCGTATGGAGTCGTGCAAGGGTGGTTGAGACAAAAGTACTTTGTACGGAGGACTTCAGGATCAGCTTTCGTTGATTCAGCGATTATCATTTACTATTCAGCAGATGATAAAGTTCAGCGATAGCTGAAGTCTTGTACTTGATACTTCACGTTGAGTGGACAAATCTGAGTCTTCGCTGATCCGCATCAGTTCATTAGGAGACTTGTCGCTGGTTCTTGAGCTTGATCTTCGACTTCAGCGTAGAACCTTTGTTGACGTGAAACTTGTCTTCAGGGATCATAAGTAAACAACTAACTTATCAGCGATCATCATAATGACTGAACAGACTCAGAGCATTAATGATGAACAGTGTTCGCTGAATGTTTAACTTAAAGAGCGAGAGTTCCTATCAGCGGTACTGTTAGATCTTAGTACTTATCAGCGATAGTGAAACTCTGATACATATTGTTTACTTACAATTTTCACTAAGTATTTAAGAGAGGGTCATTATCAAATCACTGAGGGTTTGGATCAACAATATCGATTAATACATAGTCTCTCAGAATCGAAGTAAAAGCTAGTGTGTGGCTCAAGAAACTCACTGGTGGTCTCCACTAATGTCTCTGAAGCATGCAGTTACCCAAATCCATCTTAGTGCTATATTATCCCTTCTAGATTCACCCCCCTCCCCCAAAATTGGTGTTTTCGAAAATCCACACTAAGACATGCTAGAAAGGGTCGTCCGCTCTTAACAGTAATACAGTATTCGCTCAATCCACTGAGATCGGAAATGATAAACTCGACAAATCACCCCAAACCATAACCATACATTGTCCCCAATGTAAATAATAATAGAAAAAGGTAAAACAACCACAAAATATGCAATTAAGGTACAGTCATCCATCTACTAAAGTGTTATGAATAACAGTTATCATTAAAATAGCAAAATCAAAAAGCTAACCAACCATCACTGATCACGCGCTCGGCGGCTCGAACTACATTGAGGTCTCCTCCTTACCCTCCTCGCTGGTTGTAGGTTTGAAGGACCCGCTTCATTTGGGTTGGAGGGACCCGCAACATATGGGTTTGGCTCACCCGTGAACAAACTTCTGAGATCAGCAAATCCGAACCGCATCTCACTCTCCAGCCTTTGCATCTGCCTCGCCAACCCTAGAATATCATTCGGTAAGGCACCTGCTCCCATGTCCGCCGCCGGGTCATAGTCTACATCACCGTCTTCATCTACTTCCACATCATCCACCTCCGCTGGGATGCGCATGCGCTCTCTCTCTATCCACTGCATGAATCTGTGCATTGTAGGTGTGTCGGTCGAAGGGTGGTGGTGGTGGTGTAGTGTCACCGATACCACAGCCGGTGTCCCTGCAAAATTTGGTTATTAAACAAGGAAAGGGTAGAATACCGACGTTGTTGGTGCTGGAAGCTGCATCAATTAATTGAAGTTGGATGATGTGGCCAATATCCATAGGAAGGCTGAACTGAAGGTGATATAGGATCTTGGTGACATAGGCGTCCACGGTAGTGTCATGAGTAGACGGAGTCAAGTTGCACTTCAGAAATTTCATCCACAGTGTTATCTCCGGCCGGAGTTCACTTTTCTTAATATCGTCCGTGTGTGGAATCCATTGTAATCTACCGCTCCGTCGCAGAGCCGAGGACAAGACTTCACTATAATCAGCATCATTCCTAACACCGGGAATCGGGGTTAGGCCAAAGGTTGCCCTAAGGTTGTCGGGACGAGGAACCCTATAATGGGCACAGATAGCTTCTACTGGCATCCGTACAACTCTCCCTCTCACCACCACTGAATCAAACTCATTGAAAGTGGGTGGTATCATTGAGGCATAAAAATCTAGTACTAGCGCCGCATCATAAGGCTCCGGATCGTTGACATACGTGGTCCATCCACGTTCTTCCGCTATATCTCGTACCCTTGCATTCGGTATCTCGTTCAACCTTAATCCCCTCTC
The DNA here is from genome assembly GCA_033807775.1 of Saussurea involucrata. Lineage (NCBI taxonomy): Eukaryota > Viridiplantae > Streptophyta > Magnoliopsida > Asterales > Asteraceae > Saussurea > Saussurea involucrata. Next base: position 733,378 of record CM066318.1, read on the forward strand.
TGGCCATATTGGCCGGTTCTTGAATTGTTCCCTCCTTTGGTCAACTCTATTGTTACTTCTTTCAGTCAAGGCTTCGCGTTCCGCCGGCTGCATATTCTGGTAATGGAACCAGCGTCCAACGGTGTTGGGATTTGTGCGTACCATATTTCCTGAAAAAGGTTTACATCCATTAGATATAGAAATCTTAACTATGCCACCCTAAACCTAATCTTTAGATTAGGTTCTTTTTCATGACAAAGAGATATGCAAAATGAGTGTCAACATGAAAAAGGAAACCCCAAACCTTGGTGAAACCGAGGTTTGCAAAGGGGTGTTGTGTAAATGATCCTAAATTGACACCCCAAACCTAAGTTTGGTTAGTAATTTTACAATAAGATACTAAAAACAAAACCATCCACACGACAAGATGCACACACAACCCAACGAAGTTTATACTACCAACTCAAGTATCACGAAACCACTATATTGCACAAAACATCCTTTTTCATCATGAGAAAAACAAGAACCACAAACCTTGGTGAAACCTAGGTTTGGTTTATCTTGGACTAATAAGCACAAGGACATAAGCTAGCAAGAACTCAAATCATCCACAAGTTTTTTCTCTCAAAAGAAAATCACACCACAATTCCACAAAATAAGCATATCATTCTTGCCAGTTGCCACACACAAAATCATTGAAGTTTTTCACATCCTTAACACATAAACACATAAACACATAAACACTTAAAATTTTGAGAGCATTGCTAGAGATGAAGTATACCTTGATTTGATGTTAAAAACCCCAAACATTAAGAGATTAGGGCAAGAAATCATACCTTTGAACTTGGTGGATGATGGAATGTGAGTAGAAGTTGAAGAACCTTGGAGGAATAAGTCGAAATCGGCGATGAGGGATGTTTTTAGAGAGAAAAACGGCTCAAGAAAGGAGTTAGGATTTGTAAAAAACACCAAAGGGCCTACATTTGCTTTAAATACCTGTGGAAAGGTTCTACGCGGATGCCAGCGCGGGTCGGGTAGCACCTCGGGTCGCGCCCGACTCTGGATTCGAAATCCACCAGTGTTTTGCGTGAGTGGGTCGGGTCGCACTGTGGTACGCGCCAGTCTCTGGACTTATATGGAAGCAGTGCCTTGCGCGGATGGATGCGCTGATCTAGTAGCGCAAGTATTCGCGCGATTCTCAATTCTTGCACATTCTAGTGCTCCGCGCGGATGGTCGCGCGGCTGGATCAGCGCTACTAGTAGCGTGGGGCACTGTTGTCCTGGTTTTCCCTTTTTCTGCTCTCTTGCCTTTGTTCATCATCCGGAGTGCTTTCAGGAGTCACAATTAAACATAAAACACAAAGAAAACACAAAAACACCCAAAAACACAAAACCACAAACAAGAGAAAAAGAAAAAAAAATAACCACAAAAACACACAAATTAAACTTTACCTACGGTGGGTTGCCTCCCACCCAGCGCCGTATTTTCTGTCATGGCATGACTTCTCGAGTCAATTACTCCTTCCGCTCATCCAGATATATGCTCGCTATGCTCGTGATCTCACCTCCCAAGTAAGGTTTGACTCGTTGGCCGTTTACCTTGAATGTCTGGCCATCAGTACCTTCTAGCTCAACTGCTCCGTAAGGGAATACCTCGACTACCTTGAATGGTCCGGACCACTTGAACTTTAACTTACCTGGAAACAAACGCAATCGTGAGTTAAATAATAATACATTCATACCTGGAACAATTACCTTCTCCCGAATTCGCTGGTCATGGAATTTCTTTGTCCGCTCTTTATAGATCGATGCATTCTCGAATGCATCAAGCCGGATTTCCTCTAGCTCGCTTAGCTGTAGTAATCTCTTCTTTCCGGCTGCATCTAACTCCATGTTCAATTTCTTGATTGCCCAGAATGCTCGACACTCTAATTCCACAGGTAAGTGGCATGGCTTCCCATACACTAGCTAGTATAGAGTAGTTCCCAGAGGTGTTTTGAATGTCGTCTGGTATGCCCAAAGAGCATCATCTAACTTCAATGACCAATCCTTGCGTGAAGCATTCATCATCTTCTCCAAAATCTGTTTCAGCTCTCTGTTTGAAACTTCGGCCAACCCATTCGCTTGCGGGTGGTAGGGTAGTTACTCGATGTTTTACCGAGTAGTTCTTGAGAACTGCATCAAGGTACCGGTTGCAAAAATGGATACCCCTATCACTGATCAAGGCGCGTGGGACCCCAAAACGTGAAAAGATGTGCTTCCGCAAAAAATTGATCGCCACCTTGGAATCGTTTGATGGCGTTGCAATGGTCTCAACCCATTTAGAGACATAATTTACCGCCACTAGGATGTACTCATTTCCGAATGAGTTTGGGAACGGTCCCATAAAGTCTATTCCCCAAACGTCGAATAGCTCTACTTCCATGAAGATCTTCATGGGCATTTCGTCCTTCTTCGTCATATTCCCCATTCTTTGGCATCGATCACATCTGCTAATGAATTCCCTCATTTCCTTGAACATAGATGGCCAAAAAAATCTGGATTGTAAAACCTTGGCTACCGTCCTATCAGAACTGAAATGACCCCCGCATTCTAATGTATGACAATGCGTAAAAATGTCGGTCTTTTCTTCATCCGGTACACACTTCCGGATCATCCCATCAGCACAACTCTTGTAGAGGTACGGTTCATCCCAATAATAATGCAAGGCATCAGATAAGAATTTCTTCTTTTGATGAGAGTTCAAGTTGTAAGGCACCACTCCTCCTACCAAAGAGTTAACCAAATCTGCATACCACGGTTCAGAATGACTAACCTTTAGTAGTTGCTCATCCGGGAATGTATCATTGATGGTGGTTTTATCCTTCTCTTGTTCTTCATTACCCTCAAGTCTATAAAGGTGATCTGCAACTGTGTTTTCTGTCCCCTTTTTGTCTAAGATCTCAAAATCAAATTCTTGAAGTTGTAACACCCATCTAATGAGCCTCGGCTTGGCATCCTTTTTGGTCATCAAGTACTTTAAGACCGAATGGTCAATGTAGACTATTACTTTTGCTCCCACCAGATTTGATCTGAACTTCTCACATGCATAAACCACTGCTAGTAATTCCTTCTCGGTAGTGGCGTAATTGACTTGAGCTTCATCTAGGGTCTTGCTGGCATAATAAATCACATGCATTCTCATTTCTTTCCGTTGCCCTAATACGGCTCCCGTCGCCGTGTCGCTTGCATTGCACATTACTAGGAAAGGAAGTTACCAGTCAGGTGCTGTAAGAATAGGTGCCGAGATCAACTCCTTTTTCAACCTGACAAAATCCAAAACACAATCATCAGTGAAATCAAATTTGGCATCTTTTAGAAGTAAGGTACATAAGGGTTTAGTGATTTTAGAAAAGTCCTTTATAAACCTCCGGTAAAAACCGGCATGTCCCAAAAAGCTTCGAATTCCTCTGACAGAATTCGGATATGGTAGGTTCTCTATCACTGCCACCTTAGCCTTGTCCACTTCTATCCCGTCTTTTGACACTTTGTGTCCTAGCACTATCCCTTCAGTCACCATAAAGTGACATTTCTCCCAATTCAAAACAAACTAGTTTCCTTGCATCTTTTTAAAATAGCCTCCAGATGAGATAAACAAGAATCAAATGAGAGAACAAACACCGAAAAGTCGTCCATAAAGATCTCCATAGTGCGCTCTACCATATCCGAAAATATCGCCATCATACATCTCTGAAACATTGCGGGAGCGTTACACAACCCAAAAGGCATCCGCCTATAGGCAAATGTTCCATATGGGCATGTAAACGTAGTTTTGTCATGATCTTCGGGGGCAATCGGTATTTGATTGTATCCCGAATATTTCATCCAAAAAGCAATAAAACTCGTGTCCCGCTAGTCTCTCTATCATCTGATCAATGAATGGCAATGGAAAATGGTCTTTCCGGGTGGCGTCATTCAGCTTCCTATAATCAATGCAAACTCTCCATCCCGTGACTGTCCGAGAGGGAATGAGTTCATTGTTGTTGTTGCGAACTACTGTGACCCCGCCTTTCTTAGGAACTACTTGAACGGCACTGACCCATGGGCTATCAGGTACTGGATAGATAATTCCAGCATCCAATAACTTTAGGATCTCTTTCCAAACCACCTCCTTCATGTTAGGATTAAGCCGGCGTTGAGGTTAGATTACTGGTCGGAGCCCTTCTTCAATATTTATACAGTGTGTGCAAAAGGCTGGACTTAAGCCTTTTAAATCGGCTATCGTCAATCCAATTACAGTTTGATGCCCACGTAGGACTCTCAACAACTTCTTTTTATCTTCAATTCTCAGCTTGGATGAAATAATGACCGGGAGTGTCTCCTTTTCCCCCAAATAAGCATACTCGAGATGGGACGGTAACTGTTTTAGTTCGAGCTTAGGAGGGGTGTGGGATGATGGTTGAGATTTGGGTATTGGTTCGCCCATTTCCTCAACATTCGGTCTTCTTGGGCCTCTATAGCTCGGTAATGCATTTAATTGCATCACACTTTCAATCTCCGGATCATCTATCATCCCCATGATCACACTTTCCAATTGATCTTGCCCAAACTGCTCCCCACATGATTCTCTAATCGTGGATTCCATGATATCTACCCAGTAACATTCACCGGCTTGCATTTGATGCTTTGCTGCTCGGAAAACGTTAAACACAGCTTCTTCTTCTCCAATCTAAACGTAAGTTTTCCTCCTTTCACATCAATCAACGCCCCTCCCGTGGAAAAAAATGGGCGACTAAGGATGAGAATAATCTCTTTATCTTCGTCCATATCCAACACCATGAAGTCCACTGGAAAGTAAAACTTGTCAACTATTATCAGCACATCCTCTATCACTCCATAGGGATATTTAATGGATCTATCCGCTAGCTGCAATGTCACATTTGTTGGTTGAACTTCCCCTAGCCCCAATTTCCTGAAAATAGAGAAAGGCATTAAGTTAATACTAGCCCTAAGATCACACAATGCTTTACTAAATTCAGAGGTTCCAATATGAACAGGGATAGTAAAACTCCCTGGATCCTTAAGCTTCGGGGGAAGCTTGTGCTGAATAATAGCACAAGTAAGTGCAACCGTAGCATTCTCCTCAATTTTCCTCTTGTTGGAGAGGATGTCCTTCAAAAACTTCACATAAAATGGCATATGTGCTAAAGCATCTGCAAATGGAATGTTAATATGCAGTTTTTTAAACACCTCAAGAAATTTAGCAAAATTTATGTCATCTTTGTGAGCCTTAAGCGTGTTAGGATATGGGACTTTTGGTGTGATCGGCTTAACTGGAACTTTCTTGGGAGTGGTTGTCTTCTTTTCTTCCTCTTTACTGTCCGGCTTCTCCATCTCCAACTCCTCATCAACTTTTTCTTCCTCTATCTCTTCCGGTTCAGCATCGCTTACCTTGGTGTCAGTTTTAACTGGTGAGGAATCTCTAGTAGGATCCCTAGCAAGCTGTTTGCCACTCCTCAGACTGATGGCTTTACAATCTTCTCTACCCTTCTTTTCTGGTTGGCTCGGAAATTGTCCGGGAGCTCGGGTTTGTAAGGCCTCAGAAATCTGCCCCACTTGTCTCTCTAGCATTCTGATTGAGGAGGTATTTTGGTCGGTGGTCGACTTCACAGTGTTCACAGTACCTGCCAATCCTTCCATTGCACCTTCCATCTTTGACATGAATTTCATCATCATGTCTTCCAATCCCGACTTCTTTTCTGAAGTTTTCCCCTCATCATACTTCCTCTGATTGTAACCTGGGGGATGATAAACATTGTTAGAGTGAAAGGAATTTGAAGGGTTAGAATGATTACCATATTGTTGCTGTTGTTGTTGCTGCCCCATTGTTTCTTTGGCTAGGCCTTGTTGAGGTTGACTCCAAGAAAAGTTGGGATGTCGCTTCCATCCCTCGTTATATGTGTTGGAGAACGGGTCATTCCTTAGTCGATTATTCCGGTTCTGGATGAATTGGACTTGTTCCGGCGATTGATATTCTTTAGAATTCGCGAATGGGTCTTGACCTCCCATGTCATTCTGAACATTCGGTTGAATGGCGGCTCCTTTCAATTGATTAGTCAGTGCAACCAATTGTACCTTTATAGCCTTCAACTCTTCCGTTTCTTGCACACTTGACACTCTTCTCGTAGCGGCTCTTGGAGTGGCATAGCTATGTTCCGACAAATTCTCTATCAACTCGACCGCTTCCTCATAAGATTTGTTCATTAAAGCTCCACCCGCAGTGGCTGTGATGTCATTCTTCAATTGAGGGTGCAACCCCACAAAAAAGGTTTGGATAATCATCCAATCTTGTAACCCATGATGGGGACACTTCTTGAGCATCCCTTTGTTTCTTTCCCATGCCTCGTACAAAGATACTTGATCCCATTGGGAAAATTGGGTGATGTCGGATAACAGTTGAGCCGTTCGCCCTGGTGGAAAGAATTTGTTGAGAAAAGCCGTCACCATATCATTCCAAGTTTAAATTGACCCGATTGGTAAATTCTCTTACCAAGTAGTAGCCCGATCCCTCAGTGAAAACGGGAACAAGCGTATCTTCATCGCATCTTGATCAGCACCATTCACTTTGAAAGTATTGCATATATTCTCAAACGTTCACAAATGTGCATGGGGATCTTCAGTTGCTGAACCCCCGAACATGTTTGCTTGCACCAATTGGATGGTACTAGTCTTAGTTTCAAAATTATTTGCAGCTATCGGAGGTGCATATGGTCCACGTTGTGCAGCTCCCATGTTCGGGTTGGCAAAAGCTCTCATAGGAACCCTTTGTTGACCTGGTGGTGGTGGTGGCGGATGATTGATATTATTGTTGATACCGTTGTTGACATTATTGTTCACACCATTATTGGCACCATTGTTGACACCATTATTCGGAATAGCATTGTGGAGTGGAGGACCATTGTTGACGTGACCCCCATTGTTGACGGGCATCTCATCTTCGTAGACATTTTCAACGTGGTCGTCGTCCATGTTCTGCACTTGTCTGACTCGTGCTTGTCTTCTCAGGTCTCTGGCAGTCCGCTCTATTTCCGGGTCAATCGGTAGTACTTCCCGAAATAGTCTCCTTCTTGGCATAAACCAGGAGGTAACCTGAAACGGAGAAGATAAAAATTTCAAAACCCATAAATATATGAACTCTCAAAGCAGAATAAAATAAAATAAAGACACGGTGTCTAATGTAATAATTTCTACAGCTGGTAGTGATATAAACACAAAACAGGTTCCCCGGCAACGGCGCCAAAAACTTGATAGGTGGGTTTACACCCCCCTTAAATCTACCGCAAGTGTACGGGTCAAATCAAGTAATAGTACTGAAAAGTACGAGTATCGAACCAAAGGAACCATGTGTTAAGTACCACAATGACTGTATAGACTATTAACTAGACGAACGCAATTTGAATTGTTGGTTGTTGAAAATACAAATTAATATACTTCAATTACTTCAATAAGAAGAAAGAGAGCTGGAGGGTTGGATTCCTCGTGAGAATAATCCAATAACTAAATAGAATTGACATGATTGAATTAACTTCGGGATGAACAGCATAATCACAAGCCATTACTATACTCTATCAAGCTATAGCAAAAATCATTCAACACATTGTATCATCTCTCGATCAAAACAATAATAATTGAACAATTAGTGATTAAAAACCACAAGGAATGAAATATCATATCACTATCTCAATCTCATCCAAGACATAAAAGATGAATCAAATCTCAAAACTTTTCTCAAAGATTAAAGATTTATAAAATCAAATAATAGTTGATTAGACTATTACAAGCATTAAGAACGATCTCAAATGTTTCATCCATCTCAATTCAAACCAATCATATCTTTCCACATAGCCACACGATTATCTGTTCATGATTCACACCAACCCCCCAACATGAACGAATTAGTTCATATTGGGGGTTTTCAAACACAAAAATGAAATGATTAAAACAAAGGTAAACATGTTTGTTCTAAAGAAATGAACACAATGAACTCCCTGAAAAGCTGAATCCTCCGATCTCACGTACTAGGATCTCCTTCGATTCTACGTTCCAATATGTTTCTTGCCTATCTTCGCCTTCAAAAATCGCCTCTTAGTCTCCAAAAACCGGCTAGAGCAATAGAAACTCGTAACCCCCACTGCATGACCTCAACCATAGCCGTCAAAAGGAATTAAAACGGCCAGGGGCTCGGCACGTATGGCGGCGTGGATGGAACCACGCGACGAAACACGCCAAACACTGGAGTACACCCAAACAGGGGTCTGGGCGGTTGGTGGCGCGAGTTGGGTCGCGCCGTGAGACGCGCCGAGCTTTGTTTGCCCCAGAGATGTGATTTTTCGATCTTTGCTCATATTTGCTTGTTTCGTCCTTTAATCGTCCCAAAAGTCGCCCGACTCCGAAAAATAGTGGTGACCTGTACTTTCTCAAATAATTCTATTAAAATCACCAATTTACTTGGAATCATACAACGAAAACCCCGATTTAGGCTTCAAAATAATGTCGGAAAACAACATTATCAACAACCCCAAATCGAGTGTTGCTTGTCTGCAAGCAAAACAGTGAAAAATAGAAATAAACCAAGAAGCAAACAATTGAAATTTCGTGTTGTCAAGGATATCATTGGTGATCTCTAGTCAACTCAGCAATCACACATAATTACATGCACGACGAACTACCAATCAGCACACCTAACCGTGGAGTTCTGGACAACAAATCTTTAGGGAAGGGCACTATCAGGGACCACACCACACTACTAAGTACCTGGGCTAAGCATGCACAGAGAGGATTTCGCCTCGACCTTACCTCACTGGTTTCTCTCTTCACTCGAGCCCTAGGTTTCACACATGTTGTCATGCTTTAGGAAATTATGTACAAAGAATTCACAAGAGCATGCATGAACAACAAATAAGAATGACGCATAAATGTACATAATTTGATCTCAGAAGGAATCCATTATCAAGACTAGGACTAGAAGTGTTGCTCTGCTTCTCTTTACAAACTCTCCATAAGAAAACTAGATCTTCTATTGGCTATGGTTGTTGCTCAGGAATGGGAGTTAAACGGATTCACGATCCTCAAAAGGTGTTTAATGACAATTGGTTACCCTCCCCTTTCTCTCTTATGCTTACTTCACAATAATTCACTCTCACTCCTTGAACAGGCCCCTCAGCTAATTGTTTTTTTTTTAACCCTCACATTGTCATTCTAAGTAAACCCCCTGATGAATGATTCACTATGTTTATGGCTGGGGTTGATAATATGGCTTTTCACTTTATGAACTATACTGAATGGGCTGCAAAAAGGGTTAAGGCTGTGAGTGTTTGAGTCATGAAAAGCAACAACCAACATGCGTGATATCTTCGCTCATGGTTTGTTCAAAAGATGGGCTAGAGCTTAACTTCCTATGCTTATGAATGCCATTGACAATTGATGCAAGTTATAGTGAGATCAGCTATAACAACGACCAAAGGACTAAGTGAGAAGTGTATCGATTAATGCATAGTCTCTCAGAATCGAAGTTAAAGCTAGTGTATGGCTCAAGAAACTCACGGAGTCACGGGTGGTCTCCACTAATGTCTCTGAAGCATGCAGTTACCCAAATCCATCTTAGTGCTATATTATCCCTTCTAGATTCACCCCCCCCTCCCAAAAAAATTTGGTGTTTTCGAAAATCCACACTAAGACATGCTAGAAAGAGTCGTCCACTCTTAACAGTAATACAGTGATCGCTCAATCCATTGAGATCAGAAATGATAAACTCGACAAATCACCCCAAACCATAACCATACATTGTCCCCAATGTAAATAATAATAGCAAAAGGTAAAACAACCACAAAATATGCAATTCAGGTACAGTCATCCATCTACTAAAGCGTTATGAATAGCGGTTATCATTAAAACAGCAAAATCAAAAAGCTAACCAACCATCACTGATCACGCGCTTGGCGGCTCGAACTACCTTGAGGTCTCCTCCTTACCCTCCTCGCTGGTTGTGGGTTTGAAGGACCCGCTTCATTTGGGTTGGAGGGACCCACATCATATGGGTTTGGCTCACCCGTGAAGAAACTTCTGAAATCAACAAATACGAATTAGAATACTTCAATTAATTCAATAAGAAGAAAGAGCTGGAGGGTTGGATTCCTCATGAGAATAATCCAATAACTAAATAGAATTGACATGATTGAATTAACTTCGGGATGAACAGCATAATCACAAGCCATTACTATACTCTATCAAGCTATAGCAAAAATCATTCAACACATTGTATCATATCTCGATCAAAACAATAATAATTGAACAATTAGTGATTAAAAACCACAAGGAATGAAATATCATATCACTATCTCAATCTCATCCAAGACATAAAAGATGAATCAAATCTCAAAACTTTTCTCAAAGATTAAAGATTTATAAAAACAAATAATAGTTGATCAGACTATTACAAGCATTAAGAACGATCTCAAATGTTTCATCCATCTCAATTCAAACCAATCATATCTTTCCACATAGCCACACGATTATCTGTTCATGATTCACACCAACCCCCCAACATGAACGAATTAGTTCATATTGGGGGTTTTCAAACACAAAAATGAAATGATTAAAACAAAGGTAAACATGTTTTTTCTAAAGAAATGAACACAATGAACTCCCTGAAAAGCTTAATCCTCCGATCTCACGTACTAGGATCGCCTTCGATTCTACGTTCCAATATGTTTCTTGCCTATCTTCGCCTTCAAAAATCGCCTCTTAGTCTCCAAAAACCGCCTAGAGCAATAGAAATTCGTAACCCCCACTGCATGACCTCAACCATAGCCGTCAAAAGGAATTAAAACGGCCAGGGGCTCGGCGCGTATGGCGGCGTGGATGGAACCACGCGACGAAACACGCCAAACACTGGAGTACACCCAAACAGGGGTCTGTGCGGTTGGTGGCGCGAGTTGGGTCACGCCGTGAGACGCGCCGAGCTCTGTTTTCCCCAGAGATGTGATTTTTTTATCTTTGCTCAGATTTGCTTGTTTCGTCCTTTAATCGTCCCAAAAGTCACCCGACTCCGAAAATTAGTGGTGACCTGTACTTTCTCAAATAATGCTATTAAAATCACCAATTTACTTGGAATCATACAACGAAAACCCCGATTTAGGCTTCAAAATAATGTCGGAAAACGACATTATCAACAATAAGTCCTGAATACAATTTTATGCGCTAACAGTTCCAAATCATCATGTGGGTTGTATTACGAAAACTTGGAAAAACGTTTAGCACGCACAAGCTTTTAAACATGCATAAAAGTTTTTCTATTGCATGTGGTTGCAAAATTTGTTGAGACTTTCTTTAATCCCTTTATGGACCAACGCTATTTTTGGATACTGTAATATCCATGCTTTAATGTTGTTTAGGGTCTTGGACAAGTAATTGCGATTTATGACTTTGATATTGGATCTCCTCCACATATGTTAAGGCTTGATTGAAGAAGTTATTTCCATGTTTTTGTGTTTGGGTTTTTTGAGAATTTTATCCTATGCTAGTTTTATCGAGAAATGTTACCCTATGTCATATTGCAACCAAAGGGAAAAATTTGGAATTTTGTTGTCGTGTGGTTTCAAGTTCGAGATTTGTGTCAGTACATTTTGTTGCACACTAGTTGGTGTACGGATTTATTTATGTTTATGGCGTGAGTAAGTGTACGAGGAATCTATGAAGGTTCGTATTAACATTTTGTTTTGTGCATTTTCATTTGTTGTTACCATTATTTGTAGTTCGCACAAATGCATTAAACATGTTGATTGTTATGCATGGCATTACAGCCACTGTTTTAGAACAAAGAGCATATTATTTGTATGACGTAAAGTTTAAAGCCGATCTAAATTATTTCACATTTCGACCAAACCACATACACATACTGTTTTGCTAGATTTTGAGAAATAAACGGATGCACGCGAGTCTTGTTGGGAAGTTTTCCTCCATGTCATTTTATGGTTAAATGGAAAAAAATTTGGAATTCGATTACGTGAACTTTCTCTTCTGAACATCTGTATAAACAGCATATGGCACACTATTTTAATGCAGGAAAATTATTCGGCGTGCATGGCATATGTATATACATGCTAAGACCATGATGGTTCATTTTAAAAGTTTGTTGAATATACTTTCGCGTTATCGCTATTAACTTTAATAGTAATCAAGTAGTTTTAAAATGATTTTTATATGTGTGACAGGTCTGCCCGTTTTGCACAACTACCAGATAAGCGGTAGAAGATTTTTACACATACGCTTAAATGTTATGAAGTTTTTGTGTTGAAAAATATTATAAAATTTCTAGTTGGCATATTTGTTGAGTCTTATACTTGAAACCTTAAATTCTTTAGGACTTTAAATGTTAAGAAACCCTTGTGAATGGTAAGGACATATAAAGCCTTGTGTGGATCCCAGATTAATGCAATAATAACAATAATCAATCAACAACACAATAAGAATTGCAATAAAAGTAGGTCATATGATTGAATTGCTTTAAGAAGTAATAATGTTTGTTTACAGAGAGGCCATATGCTCTGATGAAGTGATTAACCCTAAACAAGGTTTAAGGAAAACTATTTATACCCCTTTAGGATATTTACAAAACTAGTCCCTCAACTTTAAGACAATAGAAATTAACACCAACACCTTGACAGTGGAAGTGATGGATAGTCCAACTTGTGATAGCATTGAAATCCGATTAGTGTCGTTTGTAAAGTCGATGTACTTTTGAGTAACTGAAGGGTTAGACTTGTGGGATCTTTTATTAGCGTTTGTAGAAAGTCGTCCGCTTCGGCAACCCTTGAATTGGTAGTTGGTCAATTATTTGCATAGAGGTTGTGTAGAACTCTTTGGATACTATGTTAACATCATTGGTTTGTGTTTTGTAGGCTCGATGAGTTCGGCGTGTGAAGCTCTGTTGTGGTTCGGGTCATAGTGGAAATGTTAAGTACCAACTTTTAGATTATGAGGCCAGGAAGTGTTGACGTACTTGGAGTGCTATCGTCAATTCCTAAAGGATGTTTGTAACACATTAGGTGATTTTAAGAAGCTTACTTCGTGATAAGTGGATATAGTTGAATGACACTTCTTTGTCTGGTAAGAAACTTGACGATTAGACGTTCCGTACTTGGATGTATTATCAGAGTTTTTTTATCCTTATGTTTTTAACTTAGTAATTTTCTTATGTTGCTTTGTCATCACCAAATAGGGGGAGATTGTTGATCCAACCCTTCAGTGATTTGATGATGACCCTTAGAATCACTTAGTAAAAATTATAAGTAAACATTATGTATAAGTGTTTCACCATCAACGATAAGAAAATCGAGTTTGTTCAGATTCATTGATGGAGAACCACTGCTCTTTATTTGTTCCTCAGTGATACATGTACATCAGCGATAACTGAGCCTGTTCAGTTTAGTTGATGATCGCTGATCGATTATTTGTAAGTGTCTATGGCACACTATTTTAATGCAGGAAAATTATTCGGCGTGCATGGCATATGTAAATACATGCTAGGACCATGTTGGTTCATTTTAAAATTTTGTTGAATATACTTTCGCGTTATCGCTATTAACTTGAATAGTAATCAAGTAGTTTTCAAATGATTTTTATATGTGTGACAGGTCTGCCCGTTTTGCACAACTACCGGATAAGCGGTAGAAGATTTTTACACATACTCTTAAATGTTATGAAGTTTTTGTGTTGAAAAATCTTATAAAATTTCCAGTTGGCATATTTGTTGAGTCATATACTTTAAACCTTGAATTCTTTAGGACTTTAAATGTTAAGAAACCCTTGTGAAGGGTGAGGACGTATAAAGCCTTGTGTGGATCCCAGATTAATGCAATAACAATAATCAATCCACAACACAATAAGAATTGCAATAAAAGTAGGTCATATGATTAAACTGCTTTAAGGAGTAATAATGTTTGTTTACAGAGAGGCTATATGCTCTAATGAATTGATTAACCCTAAAAAGGGTTTAAGGAAAACTATTTACACCCCTTTAGGATATTTACAAAACTAGTCCCTCAACTTTAAGACAATAGAAATTAACCCCAACACCTTGACAGTGGAAGTGCCGGATAGTCCAACTTGTGACAGCATTGAAATACGATTAGTACCGTGTAACGACCCGTCCCAAAACATATAACATATAAAATATAATAGTTACAAACATGTACAATGAAAACACCCACATATTACATATCGGGTCCCGAAGTCCATAACTATACTATCTACGTATTACAGTACTAACTTTTCGCTTTCAATACATTAGTACATAACATACATCCACATTACTAAATCCAACAAAAACCAATATCAAGTAACATAGTTTAACTACGAAAAGTAACTCATAACATCTATCCATGTATAACACGTTTCTTCCCATGATATCATATCTTTTTCTTTTCCTTTTGCCTTATCCACCATCTTTCCTGGAATACATATTTGAAAACCAAATGAGGGTTAGACCAATTGGTCTAAGTGAGAAAATCCCTTCATTTATCATACATTGGTATGATCAGTTAAAAACATAGTCATTCAATAAATCATTCATATCAAGCCATTCATCAATCCATTCATGTCAAAACATCCATGTCAAACCTTTCTTCACTTTATTCAAAAACGGTTGGCACTCTTTTTTTTATACATTGGCACTCAGGCCCTTTCGATGTACCTTAAAGTACAACCAACACCACTGACCTTCAAGTACAACCAAAGTGCAAGTGAAGCTGGCGATTCTTAAGCACAGCACGAAGTGTAACGTTCTAGAACAGTCGATAGTGTCACCGATTGGCCTCTTTAGGCTCAACCCCCGTATACTAGTGCCAACCACATACATATCCATTCTCATTTATTTCATATCATGAAACACTTTTATCCAATTCATATTATATGTATTCCAGTTTGAAAATAGTTAAATAAAAACTCACCTTATTAAGAGTTTGAAGCCACACACGAGCAAACGACACAAATGAGCAAAATCGGCAAATAACGCCACAACCGAACACCACCCAAGCCAGACTTCACCGACGATTAAAAAAGTATGTAATATACACATATAGATGTAATTTACATAATTATATGCATATAAGACTCCCTACGACAATTGACAACCTTAACAACCCATCGGACACCCCCGAATCGCAACCGAGCTAGAAACCGAACAACCGACATTAAAAACAATACTTGGAGTTGATATATGCCCAAACTATAATGTTCAAAGTGTTCAAATGCTATTTTACACTCAAAACGAGTACCCATACGCCTATATTTTTCTTTGAAACGACACGAGTACGTAACAAACAAAAAATCTGAAAATGCTGAAACAGTGACTTGCGCGGCTTGTCCCGCGACTTGAGGTCGCCCTGGAAGTCGTACAAGTCTCTGGACAGCCCCTTTTCACCTGCAACAGCCCCTGTAAAGCCCCTTGACACCCGAACTCAAAACCAACTCGATTCCAAGTCATTTTGTCTTATTTCTATGGAAGTTTAGCATGTAAATGAGGTTCTAAACATGGATGAACTAACCGATACTTTTCCAATAATATGAGTAACATCTAATCCATTTAGAAACCATTAAGATACATGATCAAGGCTAGCCATGGAAGAACATATAACCATGAACTTAATCAAACTTACCTTTTTAAATCATAGAAACCTTTAACATTTAAACACAAAATAATCTTTTGAATACACTTTTGGAATCATCCATGGAAAGACAATCCAAAGAATATGAACTTACACGCCTAAACCCCATGAGAGGAAACTAAAACCAAAATAGACAAAAGGAGAATTAGAAGAGATGGAATAACATACCTCAAGTAGAAGAAGATTTTAGGTTACAAATTTCTTGAATCACTCTTGAATCTTCAAACCTAACCCTCTCTTCTCTTTCCCTTCTCTCTTTTCTCTCTCTACGTATTACACCCTCACACACTTAAATATCAGAAAATGAGAATGAAATAGGAGGTGGCATCCTATGACAAGGGTGACTCATGACAACTATGGTCAATAAGGCCATTCCAAACCTTAACTAAGAGAAATGATAATTAAACCCTCAAACTTATAATAAGACTTACACAAATAACACAATCTACCCCTAGACTTATATGATCACATAAAATACTAAGGTTACTTACTACGGGTTATTACATACCGTTTGTAAAGTCGATGTACTTTTGAGTAAATAAAGGGTTGTACTTGTGGGATCTTCTATTAACGTTTGTGGTAAGTCATTCGCTTCGGCAACCCTTGAATTGGTAGTTGGTCAATTATTTGCATAGAGGTTGTGTAGAACTCTTTGGCTGTTGTGTTAACATCATGGGTTTGTGTTTGATAGGCTCGATGAGTGAGTTCGGCGTGTGAAGCTCTGTTGTGGTTCAGGTCATAGTGGAAAAGTTAAGTACCACCTTTTAGATTATGAGGCCACGAAGTGTTGACATACTTCGAGTGCTATCGTCAATTCTTATAGGACGTTTGTAACACATGAGGTGATTTTAAGAAGCTTACTTCGTGATAAGTGGATATAGTTGAATGACACTTCTTTGTCTGATAAGAAACTTGCCGATTAGATGTTCCGTACTTAGATGTATTATCAGAGTTGTATAATTATGTGGGTTTGAGAATAATAAACTCTTTATAGGGTCTATTTGTACTTTCTGAAGTCTATATGATAGTCCAATGGCGAAATGGTTGTATTAAGAATTTTGTGGATATTTGGTGATGATCGTATCTTGTGACAGTTGAAGTACAGTTTTAGAGTGTGTAGATATGAATTAGGCTAATTATTAGGAAATCTTGTCAACGAAGAGACGGTGAATATTTCATGGTGCTAATTATTGAAGAATTTAGTGAGAATGTTGAGGCAGACCATAAGTGAAAATCTATTATTGAGGAGACTTTGATTTGTCGGGGTTAAATCATCAATGTGATAGTGAGTACACTAATTCGAAGGAGTGTGTCTAGTTGTAGTCGGATGAATGGTTGGGAAATACATCAAAGTGTTGAATGCAACAGGGAAGAGTATCAAAGTTTGATAGAGGTTGTTAGCGAAATTGAAGAGTGAATTCATTTTAATCAAAAGTGATGTAATTAAGTAGTTGAAGTCGTGAACTACTGTTAAGGTAGTATGGGTCATTCTAAGGTTGGGAGACAACTGAAATCATACGGTCAGAGATACTTTAGAAAAGTTATAGGTTCACTATAATATAAGTGTAACGTATCGAAATAGATATTGGGTGTGAGAGCCAACATGGAAATCAACATGGCAGTTTTGTCAGGTAGTTATCGAATATCAATTAAGGTCGAAGTGGGTTAGAAATGCATCCTTGGAAAGAGAGTTAGTCGTTTTATGAGAGTGAGGTTGGCTAAGAATCTATGTCATCGGATCATTACCCCTTTAGGATAGGTTAATGACAAGATATTTAACAGACTGGAGCTCCGTACTATGTGGTGTCTTTGAACGATCTCTTATTCCTCTCATAGTTTGAGAGTGGAGTGGAACCTAGAATTGCATGACTTTGAAGATTCAGGGATTTCGTGGGTCATGAGGTAGTTATTGCAAGAAATGATTGAGTTACTTTTCGTGACTAGGGAGATCCCAAAAGTGCTAAGTGTAGCATTTAAATTCTTGGTGTAAGAACTAGATTTTGTGGATGAAATCATTCTAAGGTTGGAAGGATTGTATCACCCGTAATTTTTCGGTAAGTATAATTTTAAGTTAATGTAGAAATCGGTCTTTTAAGAGACATAGGGGAAATATAATTTTGGGATGAGATCCAAGATTTTATAGTCTTGTTGGATGAAGAATTCTAATATGTGTTCAACGGTTCTTTCTGGAGCAAAATCGGAACTAAAACGAAGAAGTTTAGGCCAAAATAGTGTTTGGTACCTTCTCGGCGAAAGTGTCATGCGAAAGTGACACTGGCATTTTAGAATGTCATCGTCGCAGAGACAAATTAGCCTGCGGTACATTTTGGGCGAAAGTGACATGGCAAAGTGACACTGTCACTTTCGCATGTCACTCTCGCGGGAGGGTGTAGTGCATAAAATCCGATTTTTGAGCCTCTTTTTCTTTTGGTCATGTCTCTCTCATTTCTACTCCGTTTTTGGCGATTCAAAGTGCAAAGGTTTCGTTTTTTTAGATCTTTTCAAGGATAGATTTTTAGTTTTGGGAATATCCAAGTTTATTTGGTGGTGGAGTGGAAGCAAAGATCAATAGCTCATCATCATCACCTCCATCTTCAATAAAAGTAGGGTTTTCATCAAAACCTAAGTGGTGAGTTCATCCTTCTAGTTTCTAAACTTTCGTATGAGTTATAAATGCTCCATTTATGACTTCTTAGTGTTTATGTTTCTCAAATTTCAGTTTGGATGATTTTAGAGAAGTTAAGTCAAAATTGAAGTTTTCGTCGAAATGGAGATTTTGATATAAGATGTTTGGGGAATGATTCCAAGTGCTTGGACATGTATAATAATGTTTGAAAAACTTATGAATCTAGGGTATAAAGGAATTGCTTGTGGATTCAAGTTTGTTTAAGGAGCTCTTATTGGGATAAAATCTAGATTTAGCCTAAATCTTGCAAGGTGAGTTCAAGTTGATCTGTGAAAGCGTTGTACATGCCAAAAATGTCCATTTTAAAGTGTTTATATGTTTTACATAAAATTATCAAATGTTGGGTTATTTGATGGGTTTTGATTATTTGAAATGTTTGAGGTTATAAACCTTGTAAAACACCCATATTTGGGATTTTTGGATACTTTGACAAATAAATCATAAATGAATGTATTTTGATGATTTATCTTATAATTGGATATTAATTTAGTAAACATGCGCTTTCAACGTATGTTTTGGAAATATGCATAGATTATGTTACGGGACGGTTTGAAAGTGTAGATGGTGTGAGTTCCTTTGGAAAAAGGGTTTGTCCCAATCCAATGTTGTGTTTTGGGCTATTCAAGAATTTAGAGCATCTTTTTGCATAAAGGTGGGTTGTTTACGTTTTATAATATTTTACAACTTTTAAGAAA
Organism: Saussurea involucrata; assembly: GCA_033807775.1. NCBI lineage: Eukaryota > Viridiplantae > Streptophyta > Magnoliopsida > Asterales > Asteraceae > Saussurea > Saussurea involucrata. The sequence goes on from CM066318.1 coordinate 752,442, forward strand.
TAGTCATTAGATTGGTTGAGCTTATGGCTTGGTTTTTGGCTTTATCAGGTCTTGGGGACATTTTTCCTGTTTTAATAGCTTAATGTGGAGCTTTGGGTGTGAGTTTCATTTATTGCACTTTATTTGGAGAATACATGTTTTGAATGTGTGCGTCATTCTTTTAGAGTCATGTATTTTAGACTGTAATGTATTGGATCCATAAGCATGTAAGTCAGTCATATTTAATAGTGAGGATCCCTAATATTCTCACTTTGAGAAATATGTTTTGATGACATTGTTGTTGTCCCTATGGGTTGTACTCCGGGACCATGGGTTTTGTAAGTTAGATGCTCTAACCCTTGTGCACGAGGGGTAAACATCTTGGAGTCATCAAGTAAGGAGTTTGAGACTCCTATCCTGAACACTAGTAAGTATGCACTAAAGGTCTATTAGAACCTCGAGGTTGTAACTTACTAGAAAATGAACATGCAATAAGATCATGTATCCTTGAGTGTAGCTTGGCAAAGCAGGCAATAAAGGATACAACATCATTGGGGTGCCACTCATTGAGGGGTGTGCACTAAAAGAATTGGGGACTTAAGGTGTAGCTTAGCTAGCAGGCAATAAAGTCCGACTTGAGATGTAGCTTATTAAAGCACGCAATAAAGTCACGATCTGAGGTGTACCTCGATAACATAAATATGTGGCTTAACTTTGTGTTCCTCCACGTACAATGGAAGCGGGTCTTCTCCGTCACCGAAAGGTGTTGTTTGGGTATTGAATTTTATTATCCATGTTTCAGTGACATTTTATATCCATAGATAGTTATCTATAGATTTATAGGTATTGTTATTCATGTTTGGATGTTTCGGGATATAAAGTTTTATCCACGTTTTCATTAATTGGGAGTTCATTTAATATTCACGTTTTGAGTGAGTCTTGGGTTGAGTTTACTTTACGAAAGAATGTTTTATATTAGGGTTTTTGTCTTTAAAATTGTGCGTGTTGGAAAACGTTTATATTGGTGTTTCCATCACCTAAAAGGCATGTTATTGGAAAACGGGTCGTTTTCATATTTAAAGTAAATTATTTTGGAAATCATGATTTAGGTTGTACTCGTTTCTTTTAACGATTTTCATAATCATGATGAAAACTTTTGAACTCACTAGGCGTTAGCCTAACTTTTTTATTTGTCGGCATGTGCATCAGGTTTCGGTTGGGGAATGGTACTAGTGACACTGTGAAGAGATGAGTGCGAGTCCTATGCACGAGAAGAGAGTAACTATTGGATGAATCCTTCCGCACTTTGGGAATAGCAACTGGTATTGGGTTTAGTAACAGCCGACCTATTTTTTTGGTCTTTGTATAAGACTTAAACTTAGTAATTGTTGAGGTTAAATAGAGGATTTAACTTAAGGTATTTTCATCTTTTGATTGGTAGAGAGGGATTTTATCCTTTATTTGATGTAATAATGAAATTTTAAATTAGTTGCTCTTTTCAAATTTGAGGGTGTTACGCTAGGACCATACTGATTCCCCAAGGATCCTCCTGCATTCTGGCTCCTCAAATGTGCGATTTGTTCGGATGCCCTGCGATTTTGTTCATCCAACGCATTGATACGATTTGACCGGCTTCCATTTCCATGCACATTTGAGCGAGGGAATTGTGATTAGCTCCTTGTTCTGACATATTTCCTGCAAATGACAAAAACTTTCCAAGGGACGTTAGTAGGACGTGTGTTTGTCGGAGGTTTTCTCTAGTTGGTGCCCCACGGTGGGTGTCAAACTGATAATGCCAAAAATTACCCCAAAAGATAACTTAAGGTTGATGTGCAACTTAACAACTAAAGAAAATAAATCCTCGGAAAACACACGAAAAACAACAGAAAATAAATGAGACTAGAGAATTTGGTGACACGGAAACCCCGTCGAGGGTAAAAACCGCGGACCACAAGCTAAGTCGTTAGTGCACTATGGACGTCAATTAGGGACGTCGTCCTTTTGTAACAATGATCGAAGGTATAAAAGATTACAATACAATGAAAAAGTTAACAGATCGTGAGATTCAAGTATGCGTTGTGAGTTCAACCGGTATGTCGTGAGATTCTTCGCGAGAAAATGAGGTTGCTTGCTGCAATACTTGCTAATGCTCCAAGAATTCCCTTGATGTCCGAAATATGACTTTGGCCTTTGTTTATATAGTCTTGATCATCATAAATGTGCCTCTTTAATTGTAAGGAACGGTCCTTGCATTTAATGGTCATGATGGTAACCTTCAGTTATAGTCGTTGGATCATTAATGACTTGAGACCTGCATTTAAGAGATAAAGAAAAACGTTCGTTGCATAGTAATGAATCGACGTCGATAGAGTACTTACGATGATCATTAGATATTAATGAAAGATGGTCTGGACATCCTTGGTCGCTAGTTGTGAGTCGAGGTAATCTTACGACCATCACCAAAAGTGACGATCATAAGTCTAGATGTCTATGGTCGTTCGGACCTTATATGAATATGTAACCTGTCACTAGATTCCTGTGTCGGCCGTCACTTTAGAAATTTCACCCAAACACATATCAAGTTCTCTTAGTGGTGGGGCACCAAGGTCTTGAGTGGAGTGTGGATACCTTTAGATGGCCTTTTTGGGATAGACGACTTTTGGTTGATTTGACGTACAAGCTTTAAGAAGTTGATAGTACACCTTTTTGGGTCATCATTAGAGATGTAAACGCTATTACTATTTTCCCTTTTTGGGTGATTTTCTTTGACATAGATGTCATTGTTACTTCATTATTCAAGTTTATTGTTTTATTTTTAAGGGTGTTGCATACAGCCGTTATGTTGTCGAAATTGACTTGTAATATTTTGTAAACCACACGGTGACTATCCAATCAATCTCACCCAAAAGCACGACGAAGATGCCTCCATGTATCCCTTAGTTGATACAAAGTTGTGGCACTTGGGGAACGAAGAAAGGATGTATATTTAGGTTTGGGAACAACCAAGATCCCAATTGGATCTTGACCGGGACATACACATAGGGTGGTGCGTCATCTTTTTCTTGTATTTGTAGAAAATTAAAGACTTAAAATCCCAAGTTCAAGAATTGATTCAACGAGACAAAGCTCCGGTTGCAGGAAGAGAAGAAATGGAAGAAACAACATGAGGAGACGATGACATTGGTCAGGCAACTTAATAAATCTCAACAGTTTCGGTCACAATTGCCATTAGAGTTCTAAGTATTTGTTTGTTTGGAACAATCAATTTGTATTGAACATTTAATCTTTTTGATGGAACAATTTTACGATATTTCTGCCCAAACTATTGTATTGGGCAGTAAATTAATGTATGACATTAACAATATTTTTCATTTTTTTGTAGTATTTACAGGTCTTATAGGCGTTTTACGCGTGAATTTATCCGACGAAAACTATAATAAAATAAACTTTTTACAAGTAAATTAATTTTTATTTTTAAATTAAATAAATTGTAATACAATTTCTAGAATCATTTTTATTGAATTAAAATTTTAAAATGTTATTTACATACTTTGTGGTTCCTTTTAGTTAAAGAAAAATTCAATGCATTTGCACTATTTTATATGATTTGCTTCAGTTCACCTAACTTCTCTGGATAGAAGTGGGTGCTTCTACTGTCTTACAAACAGGGAAGGCACTCGATCATGATGCTTAAGAGATGGAATTGAATATATCTCTATATATATATATATATCTATATATATATATATATATATATATATCTATATATATATATATAGCTTTAAGTTCAATAGAGAAGTGCATAGTTTTTGAGAAATAGAGAAATGATCTTGACCATTCATTCGGTCAAGATCGGTTATAATTGGTCAAAAGTTGCGGCTCTGACCGGTCAAAAGTTGCGGCTTTGACTGATCAAAAGTTGCGGTTGTTCCAAAAATAGAAGGGCAATTTCGTAACTTTTACAAAAAACACGGGCTGAGTTCATATATGAATCTGTGTGATTCACATATGAACTATACGTTCATATATGAACTATACGTTCATATATGAACTATACGTTCATATATGAACTATACGTTCATATATGAACCTTTGTAATTCACAATTGGTATCAAATTGTTAAACCAAGATCTAATCAAGATAGAGAAGATATGATTAGTCATCCATTTCACTCAAGAACACATTACAAGATTAGGAGTTCTGTACAAGTGTTTCTCTCTCTAGAATATAAGAATGTGAGTTAAGTATGTCTAGAGTCCCATACTAACACACAACTAAACCTATGTATACTAAACACATTACAAGGTGTAAACAACACAATACAACTCAATACATTGACTTTGACTTTGACCTTTCTATATTAAAACCTTGAAGACATATTGCACTAACAATCTCCCCCTTGGATTCAAGGTTTAAACAAATGCGATCAGCAAGCTTTAGCTTTCTTGAATCTTCGGTCTTCATCAAAGCTTGTCAAAGTCAAAATGTCATCCAATCTTCAAACGGCAAATAACGAACTTCTTTCTTCGAGCAGGAGAATATGAATCTTCACACAAAGCTTTTTAATACAAATAAGCACAAGTTCAAGAAAAAGAGATCACAGAATGATCAATCGATTTTCCTCAAACTCTTGAAGAATTCTCCCCATTTCCATTGACTTGAGAATTTCATTCTTCAGTGTCGATCTTCATAAACGCGCGAGTTCAAAAGAAAGAGATCACTGAAATGATCAATCGATTTCTTAAAAACTCTTGAAGAATAAAACTCCCCGTATCATTTCTTGAAACAACGTCTTCTTTCTACAAATCTCCCCGTTGACATTAAAACGAATCTTTGATTTTAAACTTTCTTTGACATGAAATTGATGTAGACATTCTCCCCCTTTTTCGATGAAAGTGAGCATCACGAGCATCGAAAATCTTTTCAATTTCAGTCACGGACAATCTTTGTTGGTCCCGAAGGCCTATACAAGTTTGTAGAAGGGGGGGGGGGGGGGGGTTGAATACAAACACACAGATTTTACTTTTCTAAATTGTTTATTGATAAATCATTAACAATTTACAGCTTGTTGCGGAAACAAGATTAAGGATAAACCTAAATCTAAACAAGTTGGAACACTAAGGTTTCTTGCACTAAGAGAAATAAGGAAATTACTAATAATAACCTATCTGAGATAAGAGATTTGAACTTGTCCAGAGTTAGCAAGTTACTTCAAATGAAGTGAGTTCATCTCTTTATATACTGCATGCATTTAATGCAAGTCAGTATATACTTTACACGTGTCATCAGCTGGTTGGTTGCATGTCATTGACTTTTGATGACAACCTTAGTAGCCGTAAGGATGAACAGTGTAGTATCAGAGTGGTTGTACGATTTCAGATTTTCGGAGGTTCTTTTATGACATTTCGTACGGAGTCGTGCAAGGGTGGTTAAGACAAAAGTACTTTGTACGGAGGACTTCATGATCAACTTTCGTTGATTCAGCGATTATCATTTTCTATTCAGCGAATGATAAAGTTCAGCGATAGCTGAAGTCTTGTACTTGATACTTCACGTTGAGTGGACAAATCTGAGTCTTCGCTGATCCGCATCAGTTCATTAGGAGACTTGTCGCTGGTTCTTGAGCTTGATCTTCGACTTCAGCGTAGAACCTTTGTTGACGTGAAACTTGTCTTCAGGGATCATAAGTAAACAACTAACTTATCAGCGATCATCATAATGACTGAACAAACTCAGAGCATTAATGGTGAACAGTGTTCGCTGAATGTTTAATTTAAAGAGCGAGAGTTCCTATCAGTGGTACTGTAAGATCTTAGTACTTATCAGCGATAGTGAAACTCTGATACATATTGTTTACTTACAATTTTCACTAAGTATATAAGAGAGGGTCATTATCAAATCACTGAGGGTTTGGATCAACAATCTCCCCCTATTTGATTATGACATAGCAACAAAGAAAATTGCTATTTAATGAAAACATAAGGATAAAAAGAACTCATAAAATATTTGTCCCTTTTATTGTTTTCTGGGATCTTTTCAGTACTTATGGAGTAAAGTACATTCGCTGAAATCTTTCTTTAAAACTTTGAATCAGGTTACAATGAAGAACAGAAAGATTACAAGTACAAGCGAAATAATTTACAAGTACAGAAGGATAACTGATACAATAGAGAAAAAGGAGATTATATCAGTTTTCAAAGGGTTCTTCCTTAATGAGAAGTTCATCAAGGGTCGTCTTTTCAGTGGGAATCATCCAGTCAGGAACATTTACTCCTTGATTCTTTAACTTCAGAGCAGCTTCAAAAATCAAGGGCTTCAGGTGTCTAGCTTTGATGTCGCGTCTGACTTCACACCATTGTACGAGATCTCTGAGTTGTTCGATGGGAGCGATGTGGAGCTCAGAGACACGTTGAAAGTGAAGATTTCCATCATAGTCTAAGAAGAATATACCATATGGATCACTTACCACTGTGCCAGGGATGAAGGTTTCTCCAGGTGGTAGGGATGTGTCAAGCATTGAAAGATCAGCATCAGGGCCAAGAACTTCAGCACGAGAGAAACCAATACTTGTTTCATTTCGAATGATTGGACCTGAATCAGAAACTTTCTTCTTCTTAGCAGAGGCATTCTTCGGTTGAGGAAGAGTAGGAGGAATATCCACAACAGATGAAAGCAAGTCGATCTGTTTGTTTAAGATCATCTCAACATGGCTTTTGAATTTTGAGCGTGATCCCTGAATGACTAATTTCGTTTCTAACCATTCAGAGAGACCAAACTTTTCTAATGAAGCAGCATAGAAGGTTTGCTTGGTTTTGTCATCTCTGTAGACATCCACTTCAACAACAGGAACATCAACGTACATTTTTCCTCTGATGTTGGCTTTGATTATTTTGGATGGTCTTGATCGATAGGTCAGCATTTGTTTAGCCCATTCCAAAGTTGTATCAGAGACCTTTGTCTTTTCTCTAACAATTTCTTGAGCGTCATCCCAGAGCTGACGTTGAACATCAATGGGAACTCTTTTCAGCTTGGGGTCTTTGATTGATCGTTGAGTAAGCTTGATGGCGTATTCTCTGTCTTTCTCTTCAGCTTCCTTCCTATCAGCGATAAGGCGTTCAGCTCTAAGGTGTTCCTGGTATTCAGCTTTGGAGATTTTGAACTTTGGAGGAACTGAAGGAAGTTGATCACGCCTTAGAATGATTCGCTGATCCTCGAATCACTTTATTATTTCCTCTCTTCTCTTTTGATCCTCTTCACTCAGCTTTTGAGGAGCTAAGGAAGGTCTGTTTCTGTGCAAGAGAGGTTGTTCTTCTGGTTCATCAGTCTCAGAGATCAAATCTAAGACTGGGATTATTTCATCAGCAGCAGCTGGCTTTATTTGTGAAGTCGCAGTAGTAGAACCTTCAGCGACATCCTCAAACAGGGGAGAGGACTAGCTGAAACACAGCGATCTTACAAATAAGAACATGGGTAGAAGAACTTGGGTAGAAAGAGAAAGAGAAATATATTCAGGTGTAGGCTAGGGTAGTAGAACTTATAGAGGAGGGATGGAGTGAGATATGATTAGTGTACCTGACAAATCGGCTTTTCAAGCAAGATCGTCAGATTGTCATCTTCAGCGACGCTTTTGCCTTTGCCTTTCTCAGCGCCAGAGGCTGAGGGCTTTGTCTTTGTCCGCTCCCCTGTTGGTTCGTTTATTGAAATCCCCTTAAGAGCTTTGATCCTTGGGGCAGGTTTGACGATAAAGAAATCATCGTCATCTTCGTCATCATCATCATCATTCCTTGGAGAGGAGGATGGTTCATTATCAGGGATGTCGATGTCTTCATCATCTTCTGCTTCGGATTCTTCAGCGTCTTCTTCGTGTTGCTCCCCCTCAGATACAGAGGCGAGCTTCTCGGTTCCCTCAGGGTTTTCATCTCCCTGAGGTGCAGCGATAAGATCTTCATTCTTCTCTCCCCTGATAGATTCATCATGGGAAAGGTCTTCAACGCTCTTTTCAAGATCCTCAACACTCTTCTCATCGGTATGTTCAGCGCTCTTTTCCTCGGGATGTTCAGCGCTCTTCTCCCCCTCTTTCTCATGATGATTGGGGGAGGAATGCGTAGATTCTACAGCTGTGGGAGGCTCTCTGTCTTCTTGGCCAGAGATACCCACACAACTTTCAATCTTTGCTAATCTGACTTCTAGGCCAGTTATAGCAGGATTGATCTTTTCCAGCTCTTTGCGATCCGTCGCTGTGAAGGTTTCCAATGCAGGGGCAGGGGTCGGTTCAGGAGCTGGAGTATTTGCCTTGTTGAGTAGCTGCTGGATCATCGTTTTCATCTCACCAGCGTCGGTCTTTACAGAGCCTAAGTCAGTCTTTACAGCTGACATATCACCCTCTAAGGCTCCAACCGATGTCTTCAGCGTTGTAACTTCGCCAGACATGGAGGAAACAAAGTTTTTGAGTGAGGTGTAGTCAGTGTAGATGTCAGCGAGCACTTTGGCGAAATCGCTGAGAGTCTTATCAACAATCTTGATGTCGTCTGTGGAAGCTTTCTTTTCCACCACCGTTGTCAGCTTTGTCAAATTCTCTCCAGCGTTTGTTACAGCTGAAGAGTTGTTGGAAAGAGTAGTGGTGAGATCTGTCAGCTTGGTTTCCACGGACTTCAGAGAGGCGTTGATGTCTCCCAAATTAGGACCTGTAACAGATAAGTACTTGTGAACAAAGGAAAGCTCAGAAGTTTCAGGTTTAGTTACAGTGTATAGGATTTTATTTGTACCTGCAGGAGGATTGATGAACTCGTCAAAGTTGCAAGTTCCTGAAAAATGTTCCATATCCTCTTCGAAAGTAAGGTGAGGTATGGTGATCTCTGCAGGTCCTTTCTTCATCATTCTTTGAGAAGCTTCAGCTGTGGGTTCTGGAATGATGGCATCTCCAGTGATCTTTGGAGGAGTGTCCAAGTGAGTGGAGGGAGAAGCGAAGGATAAGAATGGGATTCGGGTTCTGAGTTCAGCGTTGGAATCGCTGAGAATCACTTCATCAGTCTTTTGAGAGACTGAGGGAGGTTGGGTAGGTTTCAAGTTTCTAACCTCAGCGTTTGGAGACGTTGAAGTCTGGATTGGAGGGATGGCTTGCACGGGTGTGGCAGAGCGTACCACGGAACTTTCCTTCAGCTCTTCAGAATGAGCTGAGGAGTCTTCAGCATGGGATTGCTGGGGTTGCTCCTTGGTTTTCTTGATCCTTTTGGAACCAAGTTGGGTTGTAGAGTGTTTCCTTTTCTTCGAAGGAGAGGATTGTGTGGCCGGGGAATCAGCGATGGGTATTGTCGCTGAAGGAGCCACAAAAGTCGAAGAATTAGGGTTAAGAAGAGAGAGAAGGGTAGAGAGACGTACCTCATTGTCGACAGGTTTGAAATCGAGCACCTTAGGTCCAACATGAGAAAGTTTCAGGTCACCCTCTTGAGGATAGCTGTCCTTCAGGCCATATTGGAAGATGGCGCTGATGAATCGGGGGTAGGGAACCCATGCAGGTCTGTCAGCAGCAGAATCTACTCTTTGTACTAGGTCATCATAAATGATAGATGCCCAGTCAATATGTAGACCTTTCAGCAGTCCGTATCCCATAGCATGCTGAGGTTGAGCGGCTTGATCAGAGGAGCCGGTCTTCGCTGTCATGCAGCTGATCAGGTGTGCGAAGATGAAATTCATCTCGCTGGGCATTTTGGACTTCTTTATCAGCGTCAGCTTCTTCTCGGGCTTCTTGTCCCTTCCAGTTTCCCAGATGTAACCCATTGCGTCGAGGAAAGCAATGATTTCTTCTCTGTCAGCATGCTTCTTATGGTCAGGGAATGGAACAAACGGTTTTTCTTTGGTAGCATTGGGAAGGTTCAGGGCTTTTCGAATGATTGCGGGGGTTATCTTTATTGTGCCATACTCAGTATCGCTGAGTATGCAATCAATAGTTTTGGAGGGATCTTTGGCAGATGGTAGCTGAGAGTGTCTGGCAGAGTACCAGAACTGGGATAGTAGCAGCTGACTTGCAGGAGGTGTGATGGTCAGGGCTGTTGAAATGCAGCAGTTTTTCAGGAAATTCACAGCATCATCCAGATGTGTGACTTGCTTTCGAGGAGGAAACTCGAGAAGCGCAGAGAGGTTGTTGACCTTGGTCCAATCTAGTTGATCCAGCTTGAACTTAACCTGAGGGGCTTTGATGATTTCCACTTCCTCAGAGTCAGCGGAGATGTTCTCAGCGGTAACATGGATCTTTGAAGTTGCCATTTCTCTGTATTATCAGTTCAACCAATGATGTTAACAAATAAGAATTATCTTAATGTGGAAAGAAATTTTCATTAAGATGTTTCGATTTTTATCCATTTCATTCAGACAAAAATGTCTTAATGAAGATTAGGGTTTTTCATGATTTTTGAAACGAAATGTAAAACCCATAAAGTCTTGTATTCCAGTTTCTAAAAAAAATCTGGATACGAATGAAGAACAAGTTTAAGATTTAGATTTAAAACTTGAAGAACAACCATGAAATGGTTGTGTTCATAAAACCATGAAAGAAATGATTTTATTTTTAAGAAGTTCTTTTGTTTGATCTTGTTTAAAACAATGATGAGATCAGAAACAAGTTAAGCATTTGGTAATAAATAATAACATATTAACCTTGATGTTTGATGAAGAAGATGATGAACAGTTCTTTGAAGATTTGAGAGCACAAATGCAACAGTAATTCTTTTCTTGCGGAGGAAGATTTGATCGCGTAAAAGATAAAATATAAACCAAGAGTTGTTTATATAGATATTTTAGAGAGAGAAAACCTTGAGCGGGAAAAGGTTTTCATCATGACACGGACACGTGTTTGCATTTGATTGGAAGTTTGAACGAAACGTGCAAACGTGTGTCAGAAAGAAAAACGTGCCGGGTTTATCCGTTGCAATGACGTCACAACTGTCCTTTCTTATTCTTGGTTGTCTCTGAGGTTTTGAAAAACTCAGGGACTCTTTGAAAACATGAAGCACTGAATAGAAATATCAGTGAAGGTTTTAAGAAATTTCAAAAAGTCGCTGTTAAGGAAGAGATATTCAGCGATGCAATTTATTTTGAAATCTTGCATTTACATGCGATATGTCAGAGCGAGAAAACATACCTTGAAATCAGCGAATCAAGTTTATTCAGAGAGAAGATGATGAAATGGATTATATAAGTTGATTTTATACTATCGCTGATCAATGTGATCTGCTGAAGGTTTTATTCTTCAAAGTTCAGCATTCCAAGCTCGCTGATGAGAAAGTTGAATCTTGTCTCATCAAGAGGTTTGGTAAATAGATCAGCTAATTGATAATCAGTTGGAATAAAATGAAGTTCTATATCACCATTCATCACATGATCTCTGATAAAATGATATCTGATTTCGATGTGTTTTGTCTTTGAGTGTAGCACTGGGTTGTTGGCTATAGTGATGGCACTAGTGCTGTCGCAATAGATTGGAATTTTGGAGAGCTGAAGATCATAGTCTAGTAGCTGATTTCTCATCCACAAGACTTGAGAACAACAGCTTCCAGCGGCTACATACTCAGCTTCAGCTGTGGAAGTGGACACTGAGTTTTGCTTCTTACTTGTCCAACTTACCAGCTTTCCACCCAGGAGCTGACATTCTCCTGTGGTGCTTTTCCTATCCATTTTGCAACCTGCAAAATCACTGTCTGAATAGGCGGTTAGATCGAATCCTGAGTCTTTGGGATACCAAAGACCTAGATTCGCTGTACCCTTAAGATATCGAAAGATTCGCTTTACAGCTTTCATATGAGATATCTTAGGTTCAGCTTGATATCGTGCACACAAGCATGTTGCAAACATAATATCGGGTCGGCTAGCTGTAAGATACAATAGTGAGCCGATCATCCCACGGTACAACGTAACATTGACAGGAACACCCTTTGTGTCCTTATCAAGTGTCAGCGGTGGTGCCATAGGGGTTTTCATAGCTGAACTTTCAGTTAAGTCGAATTTCTTCAGCATATCTTTAACATATTTTCCCTGATTAATGAAAGTTCCTTTTTCAGTTTGCTTAATCTGAAGACCAAGGAAATATGTTAGTTCACCCATCATGCTCATTTTATACTCATCTTTCATTCTATCAGCGAAACGAGTACAAAGCTCAGGGTTAGTAGAACCAAATATAATGTCATCAACATATATTTGAACTAGAATGATATGACCTTTCACTTTTCTAAAAAATAGAGTTTTGTCAATCTTACCTCGCTCAAATTTTTCAATATGGAGATAAGTGGAAAGAGTGTCATACCATGCACGTGGAGCTTGCTTTAAGCCATAAAGTGCCTTGTCCAGTTTATAAACATAACCTGGACGCTTAGGATCTGAGAATCCTGGAGGTTGTTCCACATAAACTTCTTCATTCAGCTTTCCATTCAGAAACGCTGACTTAACATCCATCTGATGTACAGTGAAGTTTTTGTGTACATCATATGCTAAGAAAAGACGAATAGATTCAAGTCTTGCTACTGGAGCAAATGTTTCGTCATAATCTATGCCTTCCTCTTGTCTGTATCCCTGAGCAACAAGACGAGCTTTGTTGCGAGTTACAGTACCATGTTCGTCCAACTTGTTTCGATAGACCCATTTAGTGCCTATCACCGTTTTGTCAGTTAGTCTACGAACGAGTTTCCAAACTTTGTTTCTTTCGAATTCAGTCAGCTCTTCTTACATAGCGCTGACCCAGTTTGGATCTCTGAGGGCATCATCTATTTTCTTTGGTTCGGTTAGAGAAATAAAGTTAACAAATAAACAAATACTACCTGCACTTCTACGAGTCTGAATACCAGCGTTTGGATCACCAAGAATTTGATCGATTGGGTGATTTACAGTCCATCGCTGAGCCGGAGCATACGTCGCTGACTCAGTCTGAACTGGAGAAACTGAAGATGAGGCTTCAGCTACTTCTGGATTATCAGCTAAGAGAGGAATGTTTGCATTTGTCACTTCATTCACTGATTGCTGAGAAATAGATGGAATGTCTGAGACATTTGGATCAACTGCAGGTATATTGTTTATAGGAACAGCTGAGACCCATGATGTTTCAGCTTCACTATTCTGCATGTTTGGAATGATAGTGGGACTATCATCTTCTACTGGATGAGCATGAGGAGTGGGAATATCTTCTGAATCACCAAGATGAGAAAACATCCATTGATTCAGTTCTTCTGTATCAGCGTTCGGTTTAGAGTTCGCTGAACGGGATTCGTCAAACGTGACGTGAATAGTTTCTTCTACAGTTTGTCTTCTTCGATTGAAGACTCTGAAGGCTTTGGAAACTGAGGAGTATCCAAGAAAGATTCCATCATCAGCCTTAGGATCAAACTTTCCAAGGGCATCTCTGTTGTTCAGTATGAAACACTGATATCCAAAGATGTGAAGAAAGCTGATTGAAGGCTTTCTCCCATGAAAGAGTTCATAGGCTGTCTTTTTGAATCTTTTAACTATCAGCGACCTGTTTTGCGTAAAACAAGCAGTGTTGACAGCTTCTGCCCAAAACTGAGTAGGCAGGTGAGAATCGCTGAGTATTGAACGTGCGGCTTCAATAATTGTTCTATTTCTTCTTTCAACGACTCCATTTTGTTGCGGTGTTCTCACTGACGAAAAATTGTGAGAAATACCCTTACTCTCAAGGAAGGAATCAAGAGAACTGTTTTTGAATTCAGTTCCATGATCACTCCTTATTGAGCGAACAGTCATATTGTTCAGAGTTTCCATCTTCCGAACAAAGGTGATGAGTTCTTCAGGGGTGTCACTCTTAGAACGGAGAAACATTACCCAAGTGAAGCGAGAGAATTCATCAACTATGACCAGCGTATATTTCTTTCCAGCGATGGATTGTTTGTTAACAGGGCCAAACAAATCCATATGGAGTAGTTGTAGAGGAGATGACACTGAAGAAACTTGCTTTGACTTAAAGCTTGCTTTGGTCTGCTTCCCTTTTTCACACGCTGAACGTAATGACTCTTTGGCGTATGAATGCTGAGGTAGACCAGTGACTAACTCTTTTGACGAAAGAGTGTTCAGTGTCTTGAAATTTAGATGAGAGAGCCTCTTATGTCAAAGCCAGTTGACATCAGATGAGGCCTTTGAGAAGAAACAGGAGTTCTCAGTGGTTGTTGAGTCCATGTTTATTACATAAACATTTTCCAAACGATAACCGCTGAGAGCTATCTTCTCCTTTTTGTCAGAGACAAAGCAGGATTCCTTAGTAAAAATTACTTTGTTATCCATGTCGCAAAGCTGACTGATGCTTAGAAGATTATGCTTCAGCCCTTCAACATATGCGACTCTTCTGAAGGAGGTTCTACCATTTGAAAGTACACCATACCCTCGGGTGTGTCCTTTTCCATTTCCACCGAAAGTCACAGAGGGACCTTTCTCTTCCTTGTATTCAGCGAGCAGGCTTTTCTTACCAGTCATGTGTCTAGAGCATCCGCTATCGAGATACCAGATACCCTTCTTAACCTGCAATACTGTAACACCCTAAAATTCAGGGCCAATTTAAACCTCAAAATACAAGCGTTATGATCATCAAAATATCAGACTTTTATAAACCAAAGGATCATAAGTAAGTTTCTATATATACACAAGGTAGATTAACTTAAATAATCTGATCAATCTAATTATACATCACAATAAGATCAACTAGATTATCTAAGGATTGTCCCAAAAGGCATCAAAAGATTATCCTGATCCTTCGTTATCGCCAAGTCTGATTTCCTCCAACTGAAGTCTCACTTCCCAAACTATTTCCCAGAGCCTGTACCTGGTAAGACAATTTAATTTGAAACATTAGGCTTTCGCCTAGTGAGATTATCCAAATTAAATTAAAATTTAACAACTAAATATTAACAGATATATCAAACCTGTTATCAACCATCTCACCATACCAAGCTCTTATCAATCATTGGAATCTACCTATTCCTTACTTATGACTAATTCATCTAGTCATCATACTACCAACGAGAATTATTATAAATCCCACCGGACTTATAAATAACTCTAACTCCCAGAAATTGCAGTTTCCAAATCTGCTTCTTTCTGAATTAAGATTACAATTTCTCAACAATGAAGATATCTCATCTTCCGTTTGAAATGGGAATTACAACTCCAAGTCTTCCATTCCTCATTTCATTTCCTCCCCATCTTGAATAACTGGTCTCTCAAATGAGATTTCCTTTTTATCGCGATCAACAACCACCAGAGACCCTCACAGATGATTCAAGATTCACTCCAACAACTAGAAATACATCTCAACAGTCCCTGGCTAGTAAATGGTTCTCATTACACCGTACTTTATGCCCACTAGACCAGATGTAAATTTCTAGCCAACGCCACACAATAAATGTGTATCAACACTCATTCTATTGTATACTAAAGCTATACAATTTCAACATATATTCTATATCTCTAAGTACAGAATATTAATCTCAACGGTTATCCCTACTTTGCCATTTAGCATCGGGGATTATCATCTCAATAATTGATCACAGCTCCGGACTCATAAATAAGTCCTTATAATTTCACATAGCATGATTTTTACATCAATAACAGAGTTATAAACATATAACAAATAGCATATACATATCAGATTGCATGCCACATAACAGCCTCAAACTACTACTGAATGTCAAAACCTTTTGCAAGCTACTGTAGCGAAAAGCTACACTTTTCGCAAGCCAAAGCTGCGAAAAGTCCACTTCTCGCAACCCACTATTGCAAAAACCCTACTTTTCGCAACCCTCAGTTGCGAAAACTTTACTTCTCGCAACCTACTGTTGCGAAAACTTCTATTTTTCGCAACCAACTATTGCGCAAACTGTACTGTTCATCATCACTTTCACCTGTTAATACAGTCTCGAATTTTCTTAACCATTAAGCATTCTAAGTGATTCAATCGCAATTACAACACATCTATTAACATTCACCTTGCTTAATTTTAAAGAAAGTTGAATAACTCACCTGAATATTTCTGAACACAGTGTTCTTCCAATTCAGTGGCTTAATCACAGCTTAATCACAATCTGGACAAAATACTACCATTTAAATCTATGGAGATGAATGATAATAACAGAGAAAACAAACTCTTACCACAGAATCACCAAACGATTTCTCCTTTTTCCTTTCTTCTTTCTTCTTTCTTCCGTTTCTATCTCTCTGCCTCGTTCTATCTCTCTCGCTATTCTCTCTTTCTTTTTAGAATAACAACACAAAATCAGTATTATCAAATACTGATTTATTCCTACTGTGACACCTCACATAAAACATGAGTCATTAACTCATTTTCTAAAATAAACCCCAAACTTCCATATAATTTCAATTCAACCCTCTAAGTAACTTTTCTCATAAATAAAATGTACTAAACTACAATTTATCTTTTATTAATTACAAAGGAAATTTCGGGATGTTACAATACTCCCCAACTTAAAAGGATTTCGTCCCCGAAATCAAACTAAGTAAACAAATGAGGATATCGTTTCTTCATTTCTTCCTCCGACTCTAAAGTCACGTTACTGCCTCGGTGATGTTTCCACTGTACTTTCAACATAGGCACCTCTTTGCCGTTCCTTAACTTCCGAACCGATCTTTCTAAAATCGTTTCTGGTTCTTCAACACATTGACTCTTCTCATCCACCCTAACATCAGTTATCGGAATCACATCTTGTTCTTCGGCCAAACACTTCCGAAGATAACATACATGAAACACATTGTGAATTCCTTCCAATTCTGGTGGAAGATCTAGCTGATAAGCCTGTTGACCAATTCTTTTAGTGATAACAAAAGGCCCTAGAAAACGAGGACTTAGCTTCCCACGCTTTCCAAAACGAATTACACCTTTCCATGGAGATACTTTTAGCATGACGCGTTCCCCAACTTGAAATTCTACTGGTCTTCTTTTTAAATCAGCATAACTCTTTTGTCTGTCCTGAGCCGCTTTCATGTGTTGTCGGATTTCTTTTTATCAGCCGTTTGTTGCACCAATTCCGGTCCAGCAATCTGTTTCTCTCCAGCTTCTAACCAACACACTGGAGTTCTACACTTTTTACCATACTAGGCTTCAAACGGTGCTCTTCCGATACTAGAATGATAACTATTGTTATACGCAAATTCTACCGATGGCAAGTGCGTATCCCAGTTACCTCTAAAATCTAGTATACAAGCTCTAAGCATATCTTCTAATGTCTGAATAGTTCTTTCACTCTGACCGTCTGTTTGTGGATGATATGCAGTACTCAAATTCAATTTTGTACCCAACTCTTCTTGAAGTGACCGCCAAAACCTTGATGTAAACCGACTATCACGATCTGAAACAATAGACATTGGTATACCATGTCTTGACACCACTTCGTCAATATACAACTTTGCCAACTTTTCTATTGGTGAAGCTTCCTTCATTGCCAAGAAATGAGCACTCTTTGTCAACCTGTCAACTATTACCCATATAGTGTCGTTACCTCTTTGTGTCCTTGGTAACTTCGTCACGAAATCCATGGTAATCTTATCCCATTTCCATTCTGGAATTTCCAAAGATTGAAAACTTCCGTATGGCTTTTGATGTTCAGCTTTAACTAAAGAACAGGTTCCACACTTTTCTACACATCGAGCCACATCTAACTTCATGGTTGGCCACCAATAATGTAGCTTCAGGTCTCTATACATTTTAGTACTCCCAGGGTGAATGGAATACTTAGATTTGTGAGCATCTTCCAAAATCAACTCTCTATTCCCACCTTTTCTTGGTACCCAAACACGGCCTCGAAACAACTTCACCCCACGACTATCTTCCGTCAATTGAAACCGTTGTTTGACCATAACTTCATCTTTTAGGTTTTCTTCCAAAAGAGCTTCCATCTGAGTCTTTATTCGTTCAATCAAACTTGACATCACATCAATTCGAGCGTTTGTTGACTTCAGACAGCCACTATACTCCTTCCTGCTTAAAGCGTCAGCCACTACATTTGCTTTACCAGGATGGTAATGCAATTCACAATCGTAGTCTTTAAGTAGTTCCAACCACCTTCTCTGTCTCATATTTAATTCTTTCTGATCAAAGACATGCTTTAAACTCTTATGATCAGTATAAAGAGTACACTTCGTACCGTACAGATAATGACGCCATAGCTTCAAGGCAAAAACCACCGCTGCTAACTCCAAATCATGGGTAGGATAATTCTTCTCATGCTCTTTCAATTGCCTTGATGCATAAGCAATCACCTTGCCTCTTTGCATCAATACACATCCTAGTCCCATCTTTGAAGCATCACTATATACTACAAAATCATCTGTACCTTCAGGCAGTGCTAAAATAGGAGCTTCACACAACTTTTGTCTTAAAGTCTTGAAAGCTGATTCTTGCTTTTCAGTCCAAACAAAGTTTACATTTTTACGAGTTAACACAGTCAAAGCAGAAGCAATCTTTGAGAAATCTTGAATAAATCTCCGATAATACCCGGCCAAACCCAAGAAACTTCTGATTTCAGATGCATTCTTTGGAGTTTCCCAATTCATCATTGCTTCTATTTTGGCTGGATCCACTTTCACCCCTTCAGCTGAAATTACATGACCCAGAAATTGTACCTCTTCTAGCCAAAATTCACATTTCGAGAATTTTGCATACAACTTCTCCTTTCTTAGTACTTCCAAAACTTCCTGAAGATGACACTCGTGATCATTTTCATTCTTTGAATAGACTAGTATGTCATCAATAAAGACAATGACAAATTTGTCTAGAAATGACCGACACACTCTATTCATCAGATCCATGAATATAGCTGGAGCGTTAGTCAATCCAAATGGCATCACAAGAAATTCATAATGTCCATATCTCGTTCTAAAAGCAGTCTTCGGAATATCTTCATCCCTTACTCGTATTTGATGATACCCCGACCTCAGATCAATCTTAGAAAAACATCCTGCACCTTGCAATTGATCAAACAAGTCATCAATTTGTGGCAACGGATACTTGTTCTTGATTGTCACTTTATTTAATTCTCGATAATCTATACACATCCTCATACTTCCATCTTTCTTCTTAACAAACAGCACCGGAGCTCCCCAAGGTGAAGAACTCGGTCTGATATAACCTTTGTCTAATAACTCCTGCAATTGTGACATCATTTCTTTCATTTCTGCTGGTGCTAAACGATATGGCGCACGAGCTATTGGTGCCGCTCCAGGAATTAGATCAATACGGAACTCTACTTGCCTTTCCAAAGGTAAACCTGGAAGATCATCCGGGAATACATCTGGAAAATCATGTACCACTTTAATGTCTTGTATCTGCTTCTTTTCTGACTTAGCGTCCAGAACATATGCCAAATATGACAAACATCCTTTTGCTAAACACTTACGTGCCTTTATGACTGAAATCAACTGTACTTCTCCCTTCTGCTTCTCCCCATAAATAATTACATCATCTTGATCAACCATCAGAATTCGGATCAACTTCTTAGCACACATTATTTCGGCTTGGTTATCAGACAACCAATCCATTCCCATAATAACATCAAATCCTCCAATTTCTATTAACAACATGCTAATTGGAAATTTTGTATCTTCTATCTGAATCGTACAACCATCTATCCTTTCACCAACCAAAGCTAAACCCCCATTAGCTATCTCTACTACTAAGGCATCTTCTAGAGTAGTGACAGGCATAGCTAAATTTCCATAGAACACTTTGGATACAAACGAATAATTTGCACCGCTATCAAATAACACACGAGTAGGTATGGAATTTATAAAGAATGTACCAGAGACGAATCTTTGGATCCTCTCGCTTCTTCCACTGTCATATTAAACGCTCGACCTGTGGGTTTAGGTATAATTGCCTTCCTTCCCTGTTCTCCCTCCTTTTTCATCTTTGGACAATCCTTTCGAATATGCCCTGGCTGTTTACATTCAAAACACACCGCACCGGGTAATAAACAGTTAAATGCAAAGTGCCCTGTCTTCCCACATTTAAAACACTCTGGCCCACTTGTTCGACATGGCCCAAAATGCTTATTCTTACACTTCGGACACCAGTTGGGTTCTCTTCGCGAATCAGAACGTATATTTTTACCAAACAGCCTGAGTTTCTGAGAAGAATCAGAGCGACCTTCCACTTTCTTTTATCTCCAACATGAGCTTTCTATTCTCTATCTCTAGCATACATCTCCTCTATCAACTTGTCCTCTTCGATCATTTCCCTGAGCGTTACAGCCTTTGAATTCCGCACTCGGGACATCATTTCGGCCGGCAACCCTTTCAGATAGGCTTTCACTTTATCTTTCTCAGCAGGAGCCACGTGTCCCACCAAGTTCAGTTTTTCCATAAATAACTCCGTATATCTTCTCACTGACATGTTACCCTTTTTGAGATTTCTAAACTGTTCTTCTATCCGATCCATCTCATGTTCATTACAATATTCTTTCAGTATCTTCTCTTTAAATGTTCCCCAAGTCATAGCATCTAACACAGTTGTCGTCAATGAAGCTGTCAAAACATTCCACCAGTTCAAAGCATTACCTCTTAACATCTGAGAAGCAAATCTGACTTTTGATCCTTCCTGACATTCACAGGCTCGGAAAGCTTGCTCTATCTCCCGCAGCCAATTCATACATGCAACTGGACTGTCTTCCCCTTTAAATTCAGGCGGCTTGCAGCTTAAAAATGTTTTGTAAGAACAAATTTTGTCTACCCTTCGTTCCGCCTCTAACCTTGGATTACCTATCGGATTTATCACCCCAGTATGAATCACTGGACGTCTTGGTTCTATATTTCTGTCATTGAATAGCTTTGTAAACATTTCTGTTTGTCTTTCCATGGAGGCGTTCATCAATTCAGCTTGTCTTTCTACCGAAGCATTCATCATTCTTGACACGTTCTCCATTATTCTTGCCTCCATATTAGAATCTGCCGTCTGACTAACATTGCTAGTACCCACCCTCGGAGCTGAAGTATGCATACCTCCCAAAGAAAGAAAATCTCTTGGTGCATTATGCATATTACTCACTTCTGCCTCTTCGGTTCCAACTCTTTCTCTAGGTGGCGTATTCACCATTGCTCTGATCAAACACAAATAACCATATAAATGGTTAAACAGAATTCTAACATACTAAACGTACTTTATCACTAATTAACCCTTGTAACAATTGAGAAACAAGCATGCTTATGTAACAATATATCCATAATAACAGTAGCTAATTGAAATTGCGAACATATTATACATGAGAATTCTCGTCCCCATCGTTACAATACTAAATTAGTGTATTTCCGTCCACCCTAAGACTACCCCGTCTTAGCAATTCTACCCATCTCTCATAGATCATAACTTAATTTCATCACAGCTTAAGTCTAGGCATATCAAATTCATACCTAGTTCGCTTAAACTAAAGCTCTGATACCATACTGTAACACCCTAAAATTCAGGGCCAATTTAAACCTCAAAATACAAGCGTTATGATCATCAAAATATCAGACTTTTATAAACCAAAGGATCATAAGTAAGTTTCTATATATACACGAGGTAGATTAACTTAAATAATCTGATCAATCTAATTATACATCACAATAAGATCAACTAGATTATCTAAGGATTGTCCCAAAAGTCATCAAAAGAATATCCTGATCCTTCGTTATCGCCAAGTCTGATTTCCTCCAACTGAAGTCTCACTTCCCAAACTATTTCCCAGAGCCTGTACCTGGTAAGACAATTTAATTTGAAACATTATGCTTTCGCCTAGTGAGATTATCCAAATTAAATTAAAATTTAACAACTAAATATTAACAGATATATCAAACCTGTTATCAACCATCTCACCATACCAAGCTCTTATCAATCATTGGAATCCACCTACTCCTTACTTATGACTAATTCATCTAGTCATCATACTACCAACGAGAATTATTATAAATCCCACCGGACTTATAAATAACTCTAACTCCCAGAAATTGCAGTTTCCAAACCTGCTTCTTTCTGAATTAAGATTACAATTTCTCAACAATGAAGATATCCCATCTTCCGTTTGAAATGGGAATTACAACTCCAAGTCTTCCATTCCTCATTTCATTTCCTCCCCATCTTGAATCACTGGTCTCTCAAATGAGATTTCCTTTTTATCGCGATCAACAACCACCAGAGACCCTCACAGATGATTCAAGATTCACTCCAACAACTAGAAATACATCTCAACAGTCCCTGGCTAGTAAACGGTTCTCATTACACCGTACTTTATGCCCACTAGACCAGATGTAAATTTCTAGCCAACGCCACACAATAAATGTGTATCAACACTCATTCTATTGTATACTAAAGCTATACAATTTCAACATATATTCTATATCTCTAAGTACAGAATATTAATCTCAACGGTTATCCCTACTTTGCCATTTAGCATCGGGGATTATCATCTCAATAATTGATCACAGCTCCGGACTCATAAATAAGTCCTTATAATTTCACATAGCATGATTTTTACATCAATAACAGAGTTATAAACATATAACAAATAGCATATACATATCAGATTGCATGCCACATAACAGCCTCAAACTACTACTGAATGTCAAAACTTTTCGCAAGCTACTGTAGCGAAAAGCTACACTTTTCGCAAGCCAAAGCTGCGAAAAGTCCACTTCTCGCAACCCACTATTGCGAAAACCCTACTTTTCGCAACCCTCAGTTGCGAAAACTTTACTTCTCGCAACCAATTGTTGCGAAAACTTCTATTTTTCGCAACCAACTATTGCGCAAACTGTACTGTTCATCATCACTTTCACCTGTTAATACAGTCTCGAATTTTCTTAACCATTAAGCATTCTAAGTGATTCAATCGCAATTACAACACATCTATTACCATTCACCTTGCTTAATTTTAAAGAAAGTTGAATAACTCACCTGAATGTTTCTGAACACAGTGTTCTTCCAATTCAGTGGCTTAATCACAGCTTAATCACAATCTGGACAAAATACTACCATTTAAATCTATGGAGATGAATGATAATAACAGAGAAAACAAACTCTTACCACAGAATCACCAAACGATTTCTCCTTTTTCCTTTCTTCTTTCTTCTTTCTTCCGTTTCTATCTCTCTGCCTCGTTCTATCTCTCTCGCTATTCTCTCTTTCTTTTTAGAATAACAACACAAAATCAGTATTATCAAATACTGATTTATTCCTACTGTGACACCTCACATAAAACATGAGTCATTAACTCATTTTCTAAAATAAACCCCAAACTTCCATATAATTTCAATTCAACCCTCTAAGTAACTTTTCTCATAAATAAAATGTACTAAACTACAATTTATCTTTTATTAATTACAAAGGAAATTTCGGGATGTTACAAATACAAAGGAAGATTAGTTTTTCTTGGGTACCCACTTAACCATGTAAACACGTTTGTTAGTGGAAGTAGTTGGAATGGAAGGTTCAGCGGTCTTCGCAACATTTGAAGATTCAGCTTTGTTCTTCTTCACTTTGGTTAATTTCTTAACCTCAGTGGTAGAATTCACCTTGACCTGATTTGCACCAGGGTTGGTCTTCTTTGCCTTGGGGGCAATCTTCACCTTAGCTATCTTTTCAACTTTGGTGGCTGTGGGGCACTTACTAGCAATATGATCAGTGAGTCCACAGTGATAACATTTCCTATAGCTAAAAGTAGTTCTAGGACCATTTAAATGCTGAGCTTTTAATTTTGAATTAGAAGTGCCAGCACCAAGTAAACTATTGGCTTTAGAAATGGGACGAACATTCAGTTCTTCAGATTTCTTACCAAAGACATCCACTCTGAGTCTAGGAGTAGATCGCTGAATAGATCCACGCTGAATAAATCCAGAGATCTGATTTCTAGATCCAGAGGGGTAGATCACTGAAGCTTTAGAAGCATTCAGCTTTGGTACTAAAGTACCCTTCTGAGGATTTTGATAAATAACAATTCCTTTACCTTTGTCTTTAGAGACAGAGGTAGGTTTTGAATGAACCATATTCTCCTTACCTTTTGAGGAGGTAGGAGTTTCCTCAGGGATTGGTGTAAAGGACGAGGAGCACTGAGATGATGAAGTGTCAGCGACTGAGGATACGAACGTTCCAAATTTAAGCATTGAACGTTCAGTGGTTGGTTTTGGAGTATCATATTTATAACCCAGACCACGTTTATCACTCAGAGGAATCTGAGCCTTAATTATCTCAGTGATCTTTGTTTAAGAATTACACCATCCTTCAACAGTAGCTTTTTCAGCCTCTAATGCAGCGATAGCTTCTGCTCGTTCGATTTTGACTAGCTGATTTAAATATACTTTATCTTTAAAATCTTCTTCAATTTTAGAAAGCTTTTCTATTTGAAGATGGCAGTTTTTAAGCTTTTCAGCGAGATCAAGATTTTGGTTTTCAACCACAGTTTTGCCGTTCATGGCTTCGTATAAACTTCTAGTCAAGAGATCGATCTTACGGAGACTATCAGCTTCATCAATATTTGCAATATTGGTAAAGAAAGAAGGTGATACCTGAATAGCAGAGGTTGAAGTGGAGGGAATGTCTGAGCTTTCTTCCTCTTCAATCTTGGCCATGAGACATTGATTTGCTTCATCATCTTCAGAATCAGATGATGATGATTCTTCATCAGAAGCGGCCCAATCATAGTCAGCCATCAGGCCTTTTCCTTTCTTCTTAAAGCTTTTCAGCTTCGCATATTTGTCTTTCAGCTTTGAGTATTTGTCATCTTTATTCCTTGGAACAAAAGATTTCTTTGTAAAAGCTGAGGGTCTAGAAACTTTCTTAGACCTGCACTCGTTAGCAAAATGTCCTATCTTTTTGCAGTTAAAACAAGTAGCAGTAGCCTTATCAACAAAAACTGATGATTTAGGCTTGTCAGCTATGGAAAGAGGTTTGTTCTTTCTAAACATTTTCTTCTTGGCAAATCTCCTGAACTTTTTGGTTAGGAGAGCCAAGGATTCATCATCTGAAAAATCAGAATCTGATGAACTTTCAGAGTTACTCTCTAACTCAGTGATAGTGACCGAGGGTCGCTGAGTAGAAGGTTCCTCTGAGATTAAAGCAACAGGGGTGCTTTTGGAATCTTTTACAAGATTCTTCTTAAGATGGCTTGATTGCTCATGATTCAGCAACGTGCCATATAAGGTAGCAAGGGTCATTGATCTTAGATCCTTTGATAGCTTGAGACACATGGAATAATTGTCCTAGCTTTCAGGTAAACATTCTAGAAACTTTGTCAGCACTTCAAAGTTAGAATATTCCTTACCAACAGTTTTTAGATCTATAATTAAACAATTAAAACGTTGGTGAACTTCAGAGAGAGTTTCATTCTTACCAGAAATGAAGCTTTCATATTGTCTTACCAGGTTGATCTTTCTTGAGTCCTGGACTTCAGACGTTCCTTCATACTGAACACATATTGTGTCCCACATGGCTTTTGATGATTTCAGATTCATGACGGAATGGTAGACTTCGTCAGGAAGAGCCATGGATAGTATGGATCTGGCTTTTGTATCTATATCCACTTTCTTCTTATCTTCATCGGTCCATTGATGGATTTCTTTAGGTACCAGCCTTTCTGGAATAGCAGGTCTATTCTCAGTGCCTGGAACTGCAGCATCAAATCTTACAGGGATGAATGGACCATTCTCAATATAGTAAGGCATAGTAGGGTCTACACCTTCTAAGAAGAGTGTCATCCTATTTTTCCATAAGTTGAAGTTATCTCTGGAAAATCTAGGGGGTTTTGCAAGAGAACCATTGTCTATATAGTTTGTGTTTGTATTGGTGGCCATTTTCAGATAATAGCAAGGAAGAGAAATATCTTAGATTAGATCTTGTTTATGAGATTAAACAAATCCGCTCTGATACCACTTGTTGGTCCCGAAGGCCTATACAAGTTTGTAAAAGGGGGGGGGGTTGAATACAAACACACAGATTTTACTTTTCTAAATTGTTTATTGATAAATCATTAACAATTTACAGCTTGTTGATGAAACAAGATTAAGGATAAACCTAAATCTAAACAAGTTGGAACACTAAGGTTTCTTGCACTAAGAGAGATAAGGAAATTACTAATAATAACCTATCTGAGATAAGAGATTTGAACTTGTCCAGAGTTAGCAAGTTACTTCAAATGAAGTGAGTTCATCTCTTTATATACTGCATGCATTTAATGCAAGTCAGTATATACTTTACACGTGTCATCAGCTGGTTGGTTGCATATCATTGACTTTTGATGACAACCTTAGTAGCCGTAAGGATGAACAGTGTAGTATCCGAGTGGTTGTACGATTTCAGATTTTCGGAGGTTCTTTTCTGACATTTCGTACGGAGTCGTGCAAGGGTGGTTAAGACAAAAGTACTTTGTACGGAGGATTTCATGATCAGCTTTCGTTGATTCAGCGATTATCATTTTCTATTCAGCGAATGATAAAGTTCAGCGATAGCTGAAGTCTTGTACTTGATACTTCACGTTGAGTGGACAAATCTGAGTCTTCGCTGATCCGCATCAGTTCATTAGGAGACTTGTCGCTGGTTCTTGAGCTTGATCTTCGACTTCAGCGTAGAACATTTGTTGACGTGAAACTTGTCTTCAGGGATCATAAGTAAACAACTAACTTATCAGCGATCATCATAATGACTGAACAGACTCAGAGCATTAATGGTGAACAGTGTTCGCTGAATGTTTAATTTAAAGAGCGAGAGTTCCTATCAGCGGTACTGTAAGATCTTAGTACTTATCAGCGATAGTGAAACTCTGATACATATTGTTTACTTACAATTTTCACTAAGTATATAAGAGAGGGTCATTATCAAATCACTGAGGGTTTGGATCAACAATCTCCCTCTTCAAAAACATTTCTTCCCCTTGAAAAACACGAACAATCTCCCCATAAGCGAAAGATCTTGCTCCCCCTAAAATAAGAATTTTAGAGCAAGTTGATTTTCTCCCCCTGAAAATTTGCATAAAAATTATATAAGCGCACATTTTAACAAACTTATATAAAAAAAATAGAATTCATTGAACAACATTTTATAACTGCTAACATTTAATCATTTGAACACCAAACAAAAGAAATTCAACTTAATGAAATGTAACAGATATTTCCATCAAGTGAAATCAAATGCATGCGTTCGGATTCAAAAACAAGACATCATCGCATATCGAGTTACAAAAGTTCAATTTCAACCCCTTTATAAAATCTATTTGGTGGACTAGCATGCGAAATATGATTAGCAACAAGCAAATGCACCTCTAAAACCTATAAGAATACTTTGCTCTTACTCACACTATTTGTCCAAACACAGAATTTTCACAAATTTACAGGTTTATCGCGACTTTGTATTTTCCCCAAGTTTCAAGAGATGTGTGCTCTTAGGCATCTTTTCATATTGTGCACATTGGCAACTTTTATTATGTGCTCATTGGCATCTTTTATAATCAAACAGTTTATTAAGACTAAGATACACCGTAAACGTAACTTTCTAATTGGTCCTATAGCAGGATTTGGGTCAACCGATCCCAAACCAGTTGGCCTTAGGGGCTAGGTGACAAGCACCCCTTGGAACTTACTCTCCCGAACCAGAAAGGCTACATCGATATACCTTAATCCTATCTGTACCAGTTGAACATGGCTTTCTACCTGGTTCTATAGCAGGATTTGGGTCAGCCAATCCCAGATCAGTTGATCTTAGGGGCTAGGTAACGAGTACCCCTTGGGACTTAATCTCCCAAACCAGATAGGCCACAGGCACAGACTATCAAACTGAATGATTTTATTATATATATATATATATATAATTTTTTTATTATTATTATTATTATTATTATAGCATCTCAATCACTTGGTTCAAAAACGTAGTGCTTCCCCCATATTTTCGTTTCCATTCATGATTAAAACGAATAGGCTTTGTGAGCATTGTATTCTAAATAAGTCTAGATTTACACAATTTTGTGCTTATATCAAAATCTCAAACATGTTTCGCTGACCTTTCGACTTATTTCAGAAGCGAAAGTAGAAACAAATATAACTCTGAAGATACAAAAATGCTCGTAAAATCATCCTTAACACACATTTTATTCATTGAATGAAAAATTGAAGAATTTTTCACTTCATTGAATTAAATTTGTGAAGGTTCAAACTTTCAACGTTAGTAGACATAAAATATAACACAATGTTACCTTTAAGCACATGTCCTAAAAATAGAAAGATATGACAGTGAAAGGATATCACCTGATAAGTACGAGTTCTAAACTGATATGTTTAGAAGTCATAGCCTTTGAAGTACGGGTTCTAAACTGATTTGTTTAGAAGCCTTTACCGTTGAAGTGCGGGTTTTGAACTGATGTGTTCAAAAACCATTACCGTTGAAGTGCGGGTTTTGAACTGATGTGTTCAAAAGCCATTAACTTTGAAATCCGGGTTCTAAACTGATGTGTTTAGAAACCATTGTCTTTTATCTTTCTCCCCCTACAAAATACCAAAAGATTTGTCATTAATCACATGTATATAAAAAAATAATAAACTCCCTGAAAATATGTGATGTTCAATATCTTCTTGAATGCACAAGTACTTCATCTTCCGAGAGTTCAACACTTGTCTCTAAATCTGCAAAACAGATTAAGTAGATTTTGGTACCCAACGAGTCTTGGGTCATGGCTTGTTAAGCGGAGCTCTATAGGAAGGAAAATGATAAGTACCGTACCAAAAAGAAGTATATTCTTTATGCACAAAATCATTAGTTCCACAATAAGAACAACATATATTCTTTTGTGCTAACCTGATTAAATGATTTGCGGAATAGAATGAATCAGGTTTAGCAAAAGATTTACCTTTCAGGTTAGTGTTCTTGTCGGGAACAGATGATTTAGGAACACCTTTTTCCGGAAATTTACCTTTGACTCTCCATTGCATGTTGATTCTTTTGTAGGAAGGAAGATCAGAAAATGATTTGGAAGACTTATCCACCGAATGATCGTAGAAAAGATTGGAAGATCGAATCGGACATTCAGAATAGCTTCCGGATTTGTTGAACGACCTCACTTTGTCTGATAAGTCATTTCGTTCCTTTGTCATCAAATCGAGCATCTTCCGAATATCACAATTAACCCTCTTCTCTTTCATAATATTTGTGGATAAACCTGCCAAATTCTTTGTGAGTTTCTGAATTTCCTGTCGAAATATCTTCCTCTCTTTAGAAAAATCGTCTTTAATGCACCTGGCCTGAAAATCAGCTTTCTTCATCTTTTCAAGCTCTTCACTTTCCTTATCTAACTCTTTTTGAAGCTCAGAAATTTTCTCTGACAGCTTTCCATTTATAGCTTCAAAATCTTTCCTTTTCTCTTCATACACAAGTCTTTCCTTCTCCAATTTTTCTTTTTCTAGAAATAAGACTTTCTGAAAATCTGAGTTCTGCTTGGAAAGTCTTAGACATTTGAGTTCAACATCTTTCTTGTCATCAATTTCTTTAGTCTTTGACTTCAACGCCATTTCAAGTTCCGAAACCCTTTTAACAAGACCCACTCTTTCTTTCTTGAAGTCTTCTCTTTCCATAATCAAAAGATTTTCCATCTCTTGCAACTTCTTTGTAAGTTCGATAATTTTCTCTTTATCATCTTCCCTTTCAACTTTCTTCTCTTCTTTTCTCTTGAATTCAACCTTTGATCCATGCATAAGCTTCGTTAATTCATTCCACATCTGCATCGGGTTGTTTTTGAAAGCTTCAACGCGTTTATAAATGTGTTGTGGAAGTGCAAGAATCAAGTAGTACGAAGCGTCCTTATCAGCTTTCTTTCTTTTATATACTCTTCTTCTGTAAAGTCATTCTCCATTTTATATATGATCATTGGACCTTCGGAGAAAGTTTTTATCATATATTCACCATTTTCTCGACTTGAAATGAAATCGATAAACGAAACACTCCATCGTTCAAAATCAGATTCTTTGATCAGCACTGGAAGTCGGTTCATGATCGCTTGACGATTAAAAGATCTTTATAAAGAAAAAAAATTATATAAAACTTTTTCTTGAAAAACTCTTAAAAAGTATGAAATACACTATAGAAAAAATTTCATTATAAAAAATTTTCTCAAAATAATCGCAACTCAAAGAATAAAACTTTTTTTTAATATCGTCTGAAAATAACCAAGTCAGAAACTCGCAACTCAAAGAAGCGAGAAGTAAGAAACTCGCAGGCAACCGATGCGAAAAGTAGAGAAACTCGCAAGCAACGGTTGCGAAAAGTGAAGATTTCGCAAGCAATGGTTGCGAAAAGTAGACTTGGGCAGAAACTTGAACGCTGAAAGATCACTTTTCGTAAAAGAAGGTTGCGAAAAGTAAGGTTTTCGGGTCAGTGAGTTGCGAAAAGCTGTAAAATTCGGGTCTTAAGGATGCGAAAAGCTATGCGAGATGTAGACTTGAATGAAGAACAACACTCAGATCGAAGAAGCTTGCGAAAAGTAGGATGAATGTTGCGAAAAGTTTAGATCTTGCGAGATTCTTCCAAAAACGACAGAAATCACTTAAAACTCAAAATATCTGAAATCAAACTGTGCAGATAAGTTCGAAATATAAATTCGACCACCTCTTCTTCATACACAAACCTCTGAAAACCTCTGAATCAGAAATTTGAAGATCGAACAGTAGCAAACTTCGAACTGTCTAAAAACTCTGAAAATAGCAAAATTGATCTTGAAATCCTTCGAATTAGTTCTCGATTCTTGAATAAGAATTATTCTCCACACAAAAACGAATCCAAAGAACCAATTCACGAACGAATTCGATCAAAAATCAACAAAATTTGATAAAATCTCAAGAAAACGAGATTTTCTTGAAAAATCAAGAAAATCAAACAAATCTTCTTGAAAAATCCTCAAATTCTACTGATTGATCAACAAAATTCTTCTCTGAATCTTGATCCTGCTCTGATACCAATTGTTAATCCAAGATCTATCAAGATTAGAGAGAAATTCTAGAGAGAGATTGTAGAGAATGAAAGTAGATCTTGATTCATAAGCTCTCAATATTACAAGATGTGAATTATGCTCTAGAAGTGTTACAATATTACATTAGACAAAGCTATTTATACCTAAGATCTAACAAGGCATATTAAACTAGTTTTGACTAACTAAAACAAAGACTTTGACTTTGACTTTGACATTTAAATCTTGAAGACATATTTGTCCTAACAATCAATGTTCATTTAAAAGCATATGTATGTGTGTATATATAATATGAATATATATATATCATTTACAAACTAGTTGTGTTATCAATGTTCATTTAGAAGCATATGTATGTGTGTATATATATAATATAATATGAATATATATATATATATATATATATTTTTTACAAATCAGCGTTCAGATCAACAGTATCATATGTGTTTGTTCCATATGGTTCAAGCTGTGACGGGCCCGGGGTGTGACTGACTGAATGTCTCCTTGGCACGGTTGAAGGGGCGGAATTTGGACACTCTCCACGAGTGTGTCCTACGCATTGGCACCGAGTACATCTTCGTTGTATCGAACTTTCACCATGTGATGGACGTCGGTCGTTTTTTCTCGGTCTCCCGGCTCTGTTCTTATCCATTAAAGGTGGATAGCATGGCGGAAGCGGGTCGGGTGGATACACCCATGCTGCAGGGGGTCCAGCTGGGTTTATTACCTCCACGTATGTTTTCCGGTAATATTCGGACGTGAAGAAAGGTACAGCCAAGTCGCTGCAATCTGTACGACCCATATATCTTGCTGCAGCGATGGTATGGCCGCACGGTAACCCAGATTTATCCCATTCGCGACACGAACAAAAGTGGTCTTCCATATTCACAATTGCGTGAATATAGTCATCATGCACCTCGTACTTCCCATACCCGATTGCTCTTACCGGCCATGTCGCTGCACGACGCGCCCTGTACTGAACGATATTCTCCGCCGTTGGTGTGAGTGCATTTTGCATCTCAGCTCTTTTTAGGCGTCGAATTTGGTACCACTCTTGTTGAAAGGCCCGAAAGTAGTCCATAAGATTAACAATCGGACATCTACGCGCAAAAAGGGAGAATGCATTCACAGACTCTGCACTATTCGAGGTCAGAATGTCATACCGTTGTCCAGGAAAATGGGCCGTGGACCACCTCTCCGGTCCAGCATCGTCAAAGACTTTGGCTGCTTCGTCGGCACTATATCGTAGCATATTCATGTACTTGTTAAACTCCCGATCCGTATATGCTCTGCATGCCGCCCAATAGACATCCTTGTAGGTGGTAATACGTTTGTCCTTGGATTTGGCGTTCATCTCCAAATGTCGACAACATATGGCGTGAGGGGCGTTTGGGTACATGGCAGAGATTGCGGCGCTTATGGAAAGAGCACTGTCAGACATAAACACCAACCTTTGCGGGTCTCCGATAGCTTGTCTCAACATGGACATAAACCAAGTCCACTCGTCCCCGGTTTCAGACTTGCCTACGCCGAAAGCTACTGGAACGATGGAGTTATCCCCGTCCATGGCAACCGCCAGTAACATCATACCCAAGTAACGGCCCTTTAAATGGGATGCGTCTATTATCAGGACACGACGTAGATTTTCCAGAAATGTGCGGATCTGCAAAAACATAGGTGGTTTTCATTTGTAAATGTTATAGTTTATAATGTGTAAACATATGACGTGTTAAAATACGTACCACGGGTCCAAGGGCCACGAAGCACATCTCAAACCGTCGACGTGAATCGGTCCGTAGCTGCGTGACAGTACCAGGGTTCTGCAGCTGCAAATTATATAAATATGTCGGGAGTCGTTCATACGACTCCTCGAACGTGCCTCTCACCATAAACAGTGCATGGCATCGCGCACGCCAAGCTTGGTGGTAATCAATCGTGACGCCGAACTGCCGGTGAACATCGTGGACGATGTCCTTTGGACGCAATGACCTGCTAACATCAAGAAATTTGTTTTTCAGCATCGCACCCAAAGTCTTTTTGCCGGCTTGTTTGTGGTGGGGATTAAGTTGCGTCCTCGTACAAGTGTGTACGTCGTGCAACTTTTTAATCATTATCGCCCCTCCTTTGGGACCCGTGTGAATCGCGTACAACCTCCACTCACACATTTCTCTGGCACATTCAACTACGTATCTGCTTTTGTCAGATTTCCGCGCGTGACTTTGGAAACCCTCTTCCAAGAACTTGAGTCCGATCTGACTTGCCAAGAGATCCTTCGAATCGAATATATGACCTGCTTTTAACCTTTCACTGCGAATATAAGGTGTAGGTTCGTAGGTTTGTGTCTGGGTATGGGAGTCTGGAAGAATAGGGTGCATATCAAAAAAGTCATTTATCTGACTACATGATTTTCTACTAGGGGTATATTCTTCGTGATCATCATTATCGGTGTCTGATCTGTCTATTTCAGAATTTCCCGTTCTGAAAACGTGGGTTTCGTCATCAGCAACTCCAACAGTACGCCCTTCGTGTGGTTGTGGTGGCTGTTGTTGTTGAGAATCAGGCTGCTCTATTTGGAGGTCTTCGTCGTCGTCACCGTCGTCGTCAACGTCGTTGTCACCGTCGGATACGCCGGGATACACAAAAAGTAATGGGGGCCTTTCTGAATCGACTGCAAAGTGCAGAAAAGTAGAGATATCCCCATCGTTGGATAAATCCACAAATGACCCATCGCCATTTTTAAACACTAACTTGCAAACAGCAGAAGAGTTGATTCCACATTTTTGCATGGCGTATGCAAGAAATTTCTGATAAGTATAGTTTACTGGCAATTTTACACCATGCTTAGATTTATAAGCAAAATTCCACTCATTGTCATCTTGCTCCCATTCACCATCAAAACAGAAATATATCTTAGCTTTTGCAACAGATGAACTAATTTTTTCAGTAGTATCTCAAACACAAAATATTGCAGAAAGAAATCAAGAAAGAAGTATGAAATCGGTGTGTGGATTATGGCTTGCATTTTACATCTATTTATCAATGAATCAACCAACAGTGATGACAACCAATCTCTCATTTCATCCACAAACTGGTATTCCAAAAACACTGATTTAACATTGATTCAAACATGCAAATGAATTTCAACCACAAATCGGTCTTCAAAGTACAATAATTGTAGAAAAAAACAGTAAAAGCATGCAAAATTCGTTTAAGTACAGGGGCTGAAAGTATAAATTTTCAGGGACCAAAAGTGTAAATTTCCAGGGACCAAAACTGTAAAATTTGGTCCATCGCGGGCCATCGCGGGCAGGGGCCAAATGTGCACCGCGACCAAAGTTGAGGGGCTCCGCGGGGCACTTTTGGCCAAAGTTCGTGCCACGTCATCCCGCGATCGCGGGGGTCAAAGGAAGTCAAACGCGGACAGGGACCAAAACTGCCAACACGGGCATTCTTGAGGGGGGAAATCTGGACCGCGGGCATTCTTGAGGGACCAACGCGGGCATAGTGGGCATAGTTTGGTGACACGTGGCCTAGGGCCCGCGATCGCGGGCTCCATCGCGGATTTTTGGGGCATTTTTGTAACATGGGAGAGATTTGTGGCATTTTGGTAAGTGATGGTCAAACTTAGGGTATTTTAATTAATTTCCCTTTTTAAAATTATATATCTTTTATTGTACATATTTGTTTTGAAACTAAAAATTATAAAATTATATATTTTTTTATAAAAATGTATTATAATAATATTGAATCCATGGCATGCAAGACACGCGTAAGATGAGAAAACTAGTTTGCTAAAAAAAGAGCAAAAGAATACAACAAGTAGGAGCATGAGTCAGCATCAGCATTTACATCGAGCGGTTTCTAGGCCCCAACCCTCTTCGCCACGCCTTCAACCCACCCACACACAACTCACCATCAAAATTATCCACCTCGGAATTAATTGCCTGGTTGTAAAACCACCTCGGAATTCATATTAAGGTCAAACCGCATAAAAAGGTAACGTACTTTATTTTAATTTCTGTTTTGAAATTCTATTTTTAAAAGACACGTTTAAGGGTCTATCGTAAAACTTTCCAACCAAACAAGAGACTCAGTTACCTGTATAACAAGTTATACTAGACATGTCATTTGTTATATTATTTTTAAATTACAAGTCAACATTAATATTACCATGTCATTTAAATTATTTTCATGTAATAAAAAGAAATTCCATATCACTAATATTTGATACCTACACTCAAAACCTATTCCATTTCCCCTCTCCTTGCTCGTCAATACAATCTCAAAAAAGTGAGATTCTTAAAAAACAAGAATCAAAATATTACTTGGTTTTACAAAGATGCAGTATTTAAAAAAATAAGAAAACCACCAAAATGCTACATCTAGAGTTCTAACCCGCTCGTCCCATTTTAAAAGAAAGCATCTGCCGCCGATCTGGTCCCCTCTATTCAGCATATTGAATAGGTGTATGACCCCGAAGCGCACACCGGTTTAGACAAATGTAACATTTGTATTCTCAGAATGTTTCATGTAGTGGCATTCAATTGTCAGATAGACTATGTTGTGCTTATATGGAACAAATTGATAGAGTTGGTTGATGACAAGTCAATACCGAACAAGGCCAGAAACTTCGTACCTTTCCAGAGGTTCTTACAGATCTTGATTCACAGCATTATGCAATCCAACCAAGAGATTCCCAGACGACATGATTTTGTTCAAGGCCCGCAACAATGGATGCATTTTCTCAAGATGCCAGCTACCATTGTATTTGCTCACATTGCAGTTGTTCGAGAAGCTGTTTTGGCCTATGCTGACCAGCAGTCACCATTCATAGTTGAGTATAGGTTAGAAAATGCACCTATGGCCCAGCCAGATCCGGAGGGACCTGTCCAGGGTGCAAATCCATTAGGTGGTGAGGGTCAAAACATTGAGCAGGATCAAGAACAACGGGTTCTTGATCGGGTTGAGCTGAGTGAAAATATTAATGTGAGGGGATCCGGAGTTGGGAGTGCTGCTGGTCAGGCATCTGTGGCAATATTTTCTGATGACGAATCTCTTGTTGTTGCTGATGATGATGACGATGATGAATCTTCTCTAGATTCTAGATATGATGCAGATAAAGTGATATCTACATCTTCTTCTTCTGATGACGATGCTCCTAACACCAAAGAAAAAGGTGGTGATTCCGATAATGACTCTGACTCAGATCATGATCCAGATGTTTCGAGAATCCCAAAACATGTCGGCCCGAGACCACATGTAGAAAGTTCCGATGCTCATTCCACTTGGAACATCGAGAACATTGATTTTTCTGGAGGTACAAGGATGGATGAGGGAACTTTAGTTGAAACAGAATTAAATGTGAGCCGTGAGAAGGAAATAAAAGAAAATGTTAAGAGTGTGATAGGATCTGAAAAACAAGAAATGATAGATCCTTCCCAAACCAGGTCTAGCCGGGTAGCCACATCTACTACCGACGCGCGTCTGTCGCCGTCAGGTGTTGAAAAAGACATAGTGGACCCAACTATGCATTGCATAGCCCCACTCACCCACTGAAATGTTTCAATTTGTCACGGGGATCAAGCACATACACTATCAGCGACACATTCGGTGTCTGTCGGTATTGAAACAGATAAGCAGTTGCCCCCACCATCGACTTCAATTTAAAGCACATTGAGTCTAGAGCCCTTCGGATATACAACCTTTCCTAGAACACGCCCGTCAGTCACTTCACCGATAGTGACACAATCTATTGGTAGCTTTCGTGCACCAATCGGACCGGGTGGAAGACCTGCCAACGTCAACACCATGCCAGCGTTGAGCACAGGCCATGTGGTTGCTTCAACCGTCATGTCAACCGGTAACCTACGTGGTCCGGGTGTTAGTCCCGTTCGTGCACAACAACTCCTCGCTATGTTGGGGCCGCCTCCTCATTATATTATACTTGACTTCCTACATGCGGCGTTGGATTCTCTTACTGTGTCTTATAAGAATCAGATGAAGGAGATGCAAAGGATTGTGAGTCAGTTGTTAGCAGAGGTACAAAGAGATGTGAAAGGCAAATCCGTGTTGGAGACACCATGTTCTGAGCCTGAAACCACGAATATTAGCCAACCACTCTCAAACACTCAACCTATACCTCATATTGGCAGATCTACTCATGGTAATTCAACCCAACCTGAAACACAAGTTCCAACCCATGAGCTTAAATCTCAACTGTTAGCCCGTTTGTTAGAGCAAGGAGAGAATGTTGATGCTGAAGAGATGGAATTAGTTGGTCTGTTGAGGAAAGACTCTAAGATACA
Source organism: Saussurea involucrata (assembly GCA_033807775.1). Classification (NCBI taxonomy): domain Eukaryota; kingdom Viridiplantae; phylum Streptophyta; class Magnoliopsida; order Asterales; family Asteraceae; genus Saussurea; species Saussurea involucrata. Next base: position 789,694 of record CM066318.1, read on the forward strand.
ATCACATATGGCTACTAAATTAGAAGTCCAGGCTATTCAACAATCATTGCAACAACTTACTCAGGCTATGACCTCTGGATTCTAATCTATTTTTGACAGAGTTGTTATTCTAGAGCAATCATGTAAGGCTCAAGCTCAATCTCATAAGAGGAAACATGATGATCAGGATGATCCTGATCACCATGAGGGGGAGAAGAGAGCTAGAGTTGAAACTACGGTTGAATCAGAGAATGTTGAACTTAGGGGTACATATCAGATTGTAAGTGATGTTCCAGAAGGACAGGCTGATAATATTGTCAACGAAGTTCTAGATGATGTCACACCTAGGGTTGAAAAGCCTCAAGGTGGTGATAATAGAAGTGAGGAAGAGAGGATGGCGGATGCTATGATTCAAAACATAGTATATATTGATTTGGAAGATGAGCCTGACAGAAGAGATTCAAAGATCAAAGAGGAAATTGATGATGTATCTGATGCTACTGGTGATGTTCAAAATGTGGATTCTGATTCTGATGATGACTATGATCAGGTGCTGCAACAACAAGATGATCCGGTGATTGGTATTCCTGAACTTAATATTCCTATTATTCCTGATGGCAAAATTAAAGATCCAGTTTCAGAAGCTGAAGTTAGACTGTTCCAACAGTGTGTTGATAGTGAACCTAACTATCTGGGAAGAGGGCATAGAGTAAGGATTCTGACTCCTTTTCAAGAGGGTGAAAGAAGAGATTTATTTGTCAAAAATGTTCAACGCATTGATCTGGTGAAGCTATACTCTATTGATAAGTGGTCGTCACTTCATCAGATTGAATTTCCCTATGTTATGAAGAACGGGGATTAGGAGATAGATTGGGTACAAACAGATAAAAGGATTGTGAAGATAGTGAAGATTGAATCTCATAAACTGCTAAATGTGTGGTATCCATAGTTCACCGTTTATAGAACAGATGGAAAGGAGTGGTTCTTCCCTGAGACTGATTTCAAAAGTTTAAACCTTGATGATCTTCTTAGCCTATATGACATACTTGCCAGAACCCCTAACCAAAATAAAGAATGGTCTGAAGCATTTCAGTCAGTCAAGAGATTTATGAAGAACATGGTCAAATTTTCCTATCCTACTGACTTCCAGATGGGATTGGAAGCAGGTCAAGTGAGAGTCAATATTCTGAAATCCAATCAGAGACCGTCTGATATTCAAGGTATCCCGGTTTACAAAATTCTTGAGAAGCCCGAATTTGGTATTGTTTACTTTAATGGAAAGAAGAAAAAGAAATTTCTACGTTTTGTCGAAGTGAACAAATACAGTGATGGGATATTCAAGTTATTTTAGATTCAGCTTGAAAGCAAACTCAGACTAGATGAAAAGGGTCATGTGAAACTAGAGCCAAAGGATAGGAAGTTGATTGATCATGCCTTGGAAGCCATAAAGAAAAGGAAGGAGTACCGAAATGCACTGAGACGTTTTGAGTCATCTTTGGAATTAGAAATAAGTATGTTGCACCAGTTCAAGCCCAGTAGCTACCTCAACTTTTGATACAAAGAGGGAGAATGTTAGTGCCATATTTCTAGATTGTATTAAGTTGAGGGACCATTTCTGTTCATAGGTATAAATAGCCTAAGTAGTGTTCATTTCTTACTTACATGCGTTATCAAGAACCTTGTAATCCTCTCTACTTTGTAACCCACACTTTGAGATTAAAAGAGGGATGACTTGTGGATCATATATTTGTGTTTGATTACTTGTCTCTGGGATCACAATTGCTAATGCAAAAGAAATTAGAATTGTATGGGTAAAACAAAGTTTGATATATCAACAATAGTTAACTAAGAATAAGAATTATAATAAACAAGGTATGAAAAGGATCAGAGTACGCAGCTTGGTAGTCGTGAGAAAGAAATTTCTTTTTGTACACTACTATTGGAAATATAATAATACCAATGTATTATGATGGGAGAAATGTATACAAACATAACTGTGATTAGTAAAGATCATAGAACATTTATGAAAAAAATATAGTGTCAGGAAATACAATGCCAAGAACTTTTCACATGGTATTGGCAACTATGGTTAGTAGGGTAAATCTTTAAGCCATTGATGTGTGGATAAGTAGTAAGTGTAGAAATTTTGACTGCCAATTGTCTAAGGTGGCATCTGATTTACAAACAAACTAGGATATCTATAAATGATGGAATTTAACTATATATTAGGATATACTATTGTATCCAAAAGTATACTGTAACACCCTCGAATTGGGAAAGAGCAACTAAATAAAATTTTCGATAAAACATCCAAAATAATAGGATTTCTCCCTATAATTCAATACGGGGAATACCTCAAATTAAAATCTATGATTACCCTCAAACAATATGTACACTCAAGTACAAAATGCTATTCCCAAAACATAACGCGGAAGACTTCTCTTAAACAATTCACCTCTCGAGCACTTTACTAGTACACGACCTTTCGCAGTGTCACTAGACCTACTCCCAACCTGAACCTGTTGCACATGCCGACAAATAAAAAGGTTAGGCTAACGCCTAGTGAGTTCAAGAGTTTTATAACATGATTTAAATAATTTTTTGAATGAAAGATTGCGACATAAATTATGATTTCCAAAGGAGTTTATGAAAGGATGTAAACGACTCATTTTCCAACGCACACAAAATCCATGAGAAAAGTTCCCAAAATGTAAAAAGCGTTTTCCAAAATGAATCCCAATCCCAATTCACTCAAATCGTGAATAAATCTATACTATGCGAAACCTTCAAATACGGTTGACGACATAATACTCAACCCATAAATCATGGAAGAACAATCCATATAAATATAATACTACACCGAAAACATGATACGAACCAATACTCACACGAACATAAAATGTAATGAAGTCCAAATGCCATAAATATGGAAATGACCTGCTTCATTCAAACTTTAATATACATGGAGGGAAATCCAATATTAAAGTCATCAATTGCAGCCAATCGCACAAGACCAACGATAAAAAAAACAAGGACATTATAATATCCAAAGTAATGTTGGCCGACGACGGGGGAGACCCGTATCCATTGAGAGTGGAGGAACACAAAAGTATGCCACTCATACAATGTTAATCGTATGACACTTGACGACATAATAGCCCAAGTGTCCCTACGACTCCTTTCAAGACACACCCAAAGAGATAGCTGACCTTAGCGGAATATTACCATGAATACCACCAAAGGCTCGGCATAAGCGGGGTTACAACCATGGCGTTGCCCCGACATGGCGAAGGTCATAAACATCCGTCAATCAAACCTGACAGCTCAACCAGACTCAGCCCTCCTAGTGTACCCTTGAAAAGTAAAGGTCATAAAACATGGGGCCCAGTTAAATCCCTCAACACCCAGTAGACCATCAAATAAAGAGTGACTTACGTGCCTATGGATCCAATGCAACACAGTCTACAATCACATGCCCATCCCGGAATGACTAAAGCACCCGAGCATGTAAATATCAATACTGTGCAATAAAATGCAATAAGTTGCGATAAATACAAACCATAAATAAGACTCTACATTGAGCCATCAAAGTCGGACAAGATGCTCCCAAAGACTCCTTCAAAGTCAAAACCGAGCAAAATGCTCAAAACCCATTAGACCCATAACTAACGGTCCTCAAAATATAAAATGCATTTAAACATCGTTTAGGTAAACGTATACCGCAAGATCATCATTAACCCAAAACTCGTCACAGATTAATACAAATGGGTTCCCAAAATGGGCTCATACTCTTATAATTCTCAAAACGTCTCATGACACTAAAATATGCATTTTCCTAAATGGTTTATAAAATCAATTATACCCACATGATTAAACCATTGAATAAGCTCTATTTGAGCAATAAATCATTTAAGGACATAATTATGATTTCTACACATCAAAATATCCAAAATCCCAAATATGGGTGTTTTACAAACTTTATAAAGTTAAAAAACTTAAAAAGGGTTATACTCATCAAATAACTCAACAATTAATAATTTCAAGTAAAACACATAAATACTTGGAAAAATAACATTTTTGGCATGTACAACGTTTTCACAAATCAACCTGAACTCACCTTGCTAGATTTAGGCTAAATCTATGATTTTCCCCAAACGTAAGCTCCTTTGAAAAAACTTGAATCTTCAAGCCAAATCTTCCAAAAACCTTCATCACTTGAATCCTTAAAGCAAATCACCTAGTCTCCCACAAGAGCTTCAAGCTTCCATATCTTCAACAATGGTGGAAATGGGTTTGATTTGAGTGGAGAAGATGAAGAAGAGGAGGAAGGATTTATGGTTTTTGTAGGTTCCCAGATTCACGTTGTATCACATTAATGGTAGTAATATAGACAACGAAAGCATTTAAATATAAAGCCATTAAAGTGAGTGATTGTGTAAATGATATTGTAATAGTGAGAATCAATCATAGAACAGGATAATGATAACAAGATCAAATAAGAAACGCTGCTCGTATATTGATAATGGATAACACCAAGAACAAGATCAATGGTGTATCCTGAAATCTCACAGGGAACAATATTGTACGGAGGTAGTGCTCGGGATTGCTACAGTGTGTGCTTAAACAATTGTGGAAAACTATTCTTCCCAAAGCTTATAATTGTTTGTTCCACTACCTCTCTATTTATAGCCCTGATAAAGTGAAGATAGTGTACTATCGTACCCTAGAATGACACGTGGAAAGTGTGTCTCCTAATTTTAGGGCATACGTGGAAAGTATGGACACTTGTCTAACACTTGGGATTTCTTACGAGACTTAGGCATCACAGAGGTCTTCACTACAACAGAGCTCATAGACCAGAGCTCTGTTGGTCTTCGGGTTGTGAACAGTTCTTCTGTTGATCTTCTGACAGAGCTCTGTTGAGCTCTGTTAGTTCCACCAGAACTCTGTTGAGTTCTGTTGATCTTCTTGAAGCTTTTTCTTCTAAGTCTTCCGCTGCATCTCTGCTGGTCTTCTGACTTGATAATATTTTCAATACATTTACATTACAGATACTTGGGTCTAACAATCTCCCCCTAAGTATTGAAAATAAAAAATTTAAAACAGAGATGTAAAAAAGAACAGAGAATATTTACCTCTATTAGCCTTTGTACTATTCTTCTAAGATATTACAGTACATGGTAAGAAGTAGTACATTTATGCATAGTTATCTCCCCTAAGAATTCTGTCGAATCTTCTAATTAGAGTACGGAAGTCCAGCATCAGATCAATCTGGTCGATGAAGAGTTTCTGCTGTTCTTCTGGACACTTGCTTCTTGGGAGATCTTGGATTATGTTCTTGAGGTATACTAGCGACTCACTCGAGTACTTGTGGGCTTCAGCTGCTCTGATGGCCTTCTTTGTGCCCTTCTGTCGGCAGACAAAGACTGGAGGATCTTCTACTACGGTTCCAGTTCTGTGATGGCCATAACCCTCAAGGTTTTCATTTGGTGGTGCAATCGCTAGTTTCTCTACTTCAAACTTTATGCCTAGCTGATAATCAATCTGTATTCTGAGATTGATGTGCTCTTGCATAGCGAATCTGACTTCTGGTAGCGCACTTCTGGCCGGCGTGTATCTTTCTGAGAAGTTCAAGCAATATGCGTGGAGTAAGATCAGGTCGTATGGGTTCAGAAGGACGTGATCATTGTCATTGAAGATTTCATTTCTGCCTTTTGTTGATTCCACAGTATACTCATGGTATGTGACTTTGTCATATTGAAACTTCTTGTGCTTGATGTCCAGAATTCTGTGGATACCAAAGTTTATATTGATGGCTCTGTTCTGATTTGACTTGTTTTGGATGAACTTTAGCCTTGCATCATAAATGGTGTTTATTCTGATTGGGTTAAGGTATGGGTTAATGGGTATGGCATTTACAGGGATGATGTCTCTGTCAGCATATAGAAATGCAAATACCGTTTCTAAGGAAGGTTTTTCGGTATGAAGGGTAGAGGTTTCTTGGTTCTGTTCTGGTACCATTGGGTTTGGGTCATCATGGGTTTCTGCCATAAGAGTGTCGATGTGAGCAGATTTTTGAGTAGCTTGAGGTTGGGCTCGACTTGTTTGTCCTTCAGCAGAGGATGGGTCTGTCCTCTCTGGTTCTTTTCTTAGAGAAGTAGGAGGGGTATCTAGGCAGATGATCTCTGGTGGTTCTTGTGTTGACTCTTCTGTTGGTTTGATGACTCTGTTCTTGAACATGTAGTCAAATGCCACTTCAGTCATATTTGTCATGATTTCCTCTGTTATCCCCTTTTCTCCTTCTGTAGCCTCTGCCTCGGTTGCTTCTGTGACTTTCCCTTTACCCTTGGCTTCTTTTTCAACCTCTTTCTCTTTCTCTGCCTCTTTCTCCTTTTCTTTTTCCTTCTCCTTCTCCTTCTCCTTCTCCCCCTTTTGTTGTTCTGAGGACTCACCCAATTGATCGTCTGATTGACCTTCTTGAGCATCTTCGAATTCATCATCATCGCCAGAATCGTCAATTCGAGCTTCTGGTGAGGACGGAACAACAAATCTCATATCAGCTTTGTGTCTCTTGCTTGAAGTTTCATCTGTAGGTGCTTCTTCTGCAGGTCTTTTCGATGTAGAGGTAGCCTGTAAAATAATATTAGTAAAGTTTGAGGCTGCCTTCATCATTACATCTTCTACCTCTGTTGCAGCACCTCTGATCTCTTCTACTTGAGCCTCAAAGTTGACCTTGTGAGTATCAAGAGACGTTTTCACATGTTGTTCTGTCGCCTTAGCTTTCATTACAAATTTTGATGATATCGTCATCATTCGGCTAAGAATTGATTTTTTGAAGTCTCCCATTTGGCCAACTGTCATGGGTAGGTCATTTGGGTTAGGGCTGGAGATGTTGAGTGGAGTAGAAGATGAGGTGGTTGCTTCTTTTATGGATTCCTTAACCGAGTTGGTAATTATCTCTGTCAAGGTTCTGATGTTAGATTCTGAAAGAATAACTGTGGGGATGGAAAGGGTTCTGTTCATCTGCGCTGTGTGGTTCTCTGTTATGAGTCGCTTTAGCTCTGCAAGATCTGTCGAAGTCTTTTTAGCTTCCTCTGTTCTGACTGTTCTTAGCTCGACTATCTCTGTTGTCAGCTTTGCAATCTCTTCTCCTCTGACTCGTTCAGACTCTGTTCTGAGTGCTTCAGCCTCGGCATATTTCTGAGTTATATCTGCATGTTTGTTAGAGATGTTCAGCAGTTCTTCCTTAAGAGAAGCATTTTCCTTGCGGATCAGCTCCTCCTTCTGTTCATTGATAAGTTTATACTCATTCAAAGAGTTGTTGATACTGTCACAGAAGCTTTCGAACTCTGCTCTTGTGACAGTGTCAACGGGGGTATCCTTGGTTCCAACACATGGATCCAATTCAGCCTCGAGTTCAGAGGCGCCTCCATCAAGAGTTGTGTTGATGTTGGCTCTTGAAGGACTTCCACCTGATCCTTGATGTTCCCTTTGAGGGGAAACAACTACAGGTGTTCTGACCAAAGTTTCCTCTTCCAGCTCAGGTTCTGAAGAAGGAAATCTGGTGTGATGAGAAGCATTTGGATCAAGCAATGTCTTCCCTTGTTCTACTATGGTCTCCCATTGTCCCTGAGTCGGACAGATGCTACGTGAGATTACAAAGATCTCTGGTCTATTTTGTGTCGTGTCTAAATGAGCCATAGAGGCATCATTGTGTGGAGGTGACTGTTGGTTCCCGTTTTGCTTAAACAAGATTATCAGATCTATTAGTTCAAGTTTAAGGTTTGATGCAGAAGCGTATTTGAAGAACTAACATATATGTTTGATAGATTTAGAACGGAATATAAATAAACAGTGAACAGATTATAATTACTTCAAGGTTTATTGAATATATATATATCAAGAACAGATTAAGAATAAAGAGTAAGTAAAGCTTTAAAACAGATATGACTTTTAAGGTGAATAAGCTTTTTGTGTTCTTTTTGATATATGTTATTAGTAATAAGGAAGAACTCAACATGAGTCTTCCTTATATACTAATCTAAAGGGGACCATAAAGTAGGTTACTATTCAGAACGGTACTGATGAATAGTAGAACGGATGTCGTGAACAGTTGAAGGGATGGCATGAACAGTCAGACGTGCTGTATTGCATTTAATGCAGCAGACGTCTAATATGTACTAAGCCCTACTGAGCCCAATCAGAGTTTGACACGTCGACGTTGGACAGGGCATGCTACCATGCAAGTTGATGAACGGGTCCTGTAACAGTAGCAAGATATTATAAATATCTTCAAGTCTTTCAGTGAGGACCACAGAGGCTCTGTAATGAGTTACAGAGGTTCTGTGGTCTGGTCCTCTGTAGAGCAGTCCACCGGATTCCGAGATATTGGTCTTCTTTGTGCGTATGACAGAGCTTCTGTAGCGAGCCTCTTTAGCTTCTGTAGATTCTTGATCTTGAGCCCTCAGTAAGTCCGGCAGAGCCTCTGTAAGAGGCTTTCTTCACTTAGCCTATTTTTCACTACTTCTAAATACTTCTATGATTAGGAAGATTGAAGCTAACAATCTCCCCCTAAGTAGTGAAAAATAAAAAATTTGAACTTGAGTTAAGTTAGGCTAAGTTAGATAAGACAGAGGTTAAACAATACCTCGAAATTTCTTTCATTTAGAAATATGCCAGAGGCATTTTACATTTGAGTACAATGAAAGATGAACTTTAACTTTGTTTGCAGAGATTGGAGGTCTGAGAATCAGATTTTGGCATCTTTGAAATCGTTGTAGCTTCTATTGTCTCTTCCGACTCTTCTGATCTCTTTGTAGAATCTGATGCAGAGTTCTCTTAGGCGGATTGTGGCGTCTATCTCTCTGATGAAGGTATCTGCAGCATCTCTATCCATTTTCTCTGTACCTCTGTATTTTACAAGGCTTGCTCTGAATTTGTTCAGAGTACTGGTTGCGTACTTCTGACAATCCATGGGTACAAAAAGTTTGACCTCGCCTAGTGGATTTTGAAATACTAACCCAAAACTTGGTTCTGTAATGATTGAGTTTGGTACGGCGTCCGGTGGGCAGCGATCTTCTGGTGGTCGTAGATCTAGATGTTTGAGACCAAGATCCTTTCCTAGCTGAAAATCTATCATGCTGTAGAGCAGAAGCTTTTCCCTCATCGCTTTTCTCAACACTTGATAGGCTCTGGTGTTTGGCTCTGTGTTGTAGTTGTCCTTTGTCCATTGCAGAAGGTCAGGTAGATCATAAGGATTGATATTTCTTAGGTCAGCATCAGCGAAGGTAGATTCTGAATTGTTCTCTCTTCTGACTTTGTAAAGATTGTACCTGACCCTTGGATAGGTTCTTGTGAAGGAGAATCTGCAGAAGATCACCTTTTTGATCTTGTGGATTGAGAAGACATATGCTTTGGTTCTTGGCTTTGTCCTTGTGAAGATGTTCTCAAATTCTTCTCTGATCCTTGGATCTGTCACATGATCTACTGGATGATTTGTTTGATAGGATTGTTTGTAGAGGTATTTGTATACCACTTCTTCCATCTCTTCATGTGTTGGACCAGGTTTTGGTATTTGTCTTCTGAGACTCTCCATTTGTTGAACAACTTATGCAGCTCTACCAGTTAGAGGAATGTCTGACAGGGGCTTCAATCCATGTGCCCAGTCAACTTCTTCAGGCTTTGGGGTTTGAAAGGCATCAAACGCACTCTTCATTAGTTTCTCTGTTGGCTTTGGAAATGTTTTCTTCTTAGGCTCTTCTGTCAGTATTCCTTTGCCCTTATCTTTGGCTTTTGGCGGGGCAGAAACTGTTGCTTCTGTAAGTTTGGAGGTTGGCACTTCTGTTGGCTTGATGGGGGTTGCCTCTGTGGGTTTTGACATTTGTGATTTAGAGGACTTTTGTGGCGATGGTTCTGTTGGCTTGAGTTGCTCTGTAACCTCTGTTGGAGGTTGTTTGTTGACTTCTTCTGTGAGCTCAGTTTCTGTTGATGAAGTATTGACATCGAATCTTCTTGTCATTCTGAAAGCTAAAGTGAACCTGTGCCTTTCTTCTTCTCTCTGCGCCATACGATCACTCATTGTTGTGTGCATCCTTTTCAGAATGTCAGAAGCAGAGGTCGTTGCTCTTTTTGGTTTGGTGGCAATCGACTTTCTTCTCGGTATGGTTTGGGGTGTTTCCATAGAGGTGGGTGTTTTCTCTATGGTTTGTTCATCTGTTTCTTCCAAAATGATTACCTCAGGGGCGGTTGTTGCCTCTGTGGTTTGCTGATCTGCTTCTGGAATTTTGGTTTCGTCAGGAGATGATTCCACAGAGATGGGTGTTGTCTCTGTGGTCTTTAGGGTTTGTTGTTGTTGGGTTTGTTCTGGAGGGGCTTGGCTGATTGGTTCTGCTGCGATTGGTGGACCTTGTATTCCTCTGCTCGTAGCTTTCTCCATTAGATTCTCCCCCTCAGGATTATCTGATGGACCAGGTTGGTCATCATCAGAATCATCCTGACTTTTATCAGAAGTACCCTCTGCTCTGCAAGAAGTGTTGGGCTTCTTCGGTAATTCAGCTGCTGCTGCCATCAACTTTTCACAGACATCATCGCAGAGGACAATCAATGTCGCAAGCTCTGCTTCTGTTTTGAAACGCATTCTGCCGACACTCTTTCTGAAATCCTTGACATAGTTGGCATTTGCAGTTGTGAAGGAGACAATGACTTCTGTGACCTGGTTAATGACGTTCTGTCCGAGCTCTGTAACCTGTGCTCTGGTCATATAGTCTTTTGGTTGCATCATTGTCGTGTTGCGTATTGCCTCTGCTTGGACTTGTGATAGGGCATTCTGTATATCTGCAGGAGTAATGCCCTCTGCTCTAGTGGATTGCGTATTCATTTGTTCAAGGAAATTTTTGACAGAGTCCCTGAAAGCAGAAGTTGCAGTTGTTTCGAATTCCTGAGCGACAGAAGTGGATGTAGCTTTGGCAGTAGTTTCGGCAGAAGACTTCATCTCTGAGATGGCGGTTTTTACCTCTGTGGACAGATTGTCCATTTTGGTGTTCAGATTCAGGATAGCCGTAGATGTTGTCTCTGTAAAGGATTTGAAAGAGCTTTGCAACTCTTTCATTGTTTGGTTCACAGAGGTGACAAGAGTTTGGAACTCATCCCTTGATACTTGTGTTCCTTGTGTAACCTCTGGAGGAACACATTCGTCTCCAGAGTGAGTCCCTGTTCCTGGGACACCTTCGTTCACCCTTGTTTGTACGATGGGGGTAGAAGGATTTCCTTCTGATCCTCGAGAAGAAACCTGAGTTTCGATCTCTACAGAAGTTCTGTGAAGAACAGTGTCCAAATCCACTCCAGAGGTGGGTATTGGAATGTCCTTCTATTGACTAGGAGACTTGTCTAGAGTCTCTTCGTCTCTGTGCTCACTACTTCTCTCTGAAAGAAGTTTTGGTCCTAATGTGTGCGTGGCAGAGGAAACGAATTCCTCTGTAGGGTGTTCTAGGGTGATCTGGGGCGATTGATCACGAACAATAGGTGAGTCTCTTTGAGGAGACTCCCTAGGAATGGATTCCCCAGTTTCTGTGGGCACAGAGGTTGAAAGAGTAACCTCTGGCTGGATGGGTTGGGTTAGGATCGAGCTGTGCTGCTCTTTTTCAATAACTCCTTCTGCAGCTAGACCCGCAGAGTTAGAAATGTGGGTTGCACTGGGAGTTGGTTTTGGTTGTGTGCCTCTATTTAACCAGGCATCTTTTCTTGCTGCTTCCTCTGTTGAAGTTCCTTGATCTGTGCGTAATGAGTCGTATATTGGATTAGTGCCATATAATCTCATGACATCTGGATGATAGAGACCTTTTCGTATCTAGACAGCTTCTTCTTCATCTGAATCCACCGCTGAGATTTCTATTCCTGTCTCTGTTGTTGCAAATCCCTCTTTTTGTACAACTTCGGCCCCTTTTTCTTTTTCTTCTTCCATTATTTTCTCAGAAGCCTCTGTTATTTTACCTCTATTCCACTCAACTTCTGTTTGTTCTATTTCTTCTGAAGCTGGGTTTGGACTTCTTCTGTGGACGTCCAATCCTTGAATGAAAGGGTTTTGTAAAATAACAGGGGTGTTGGCTGGTTGATCTTTGGGTGTTGTGTCATCTTCTTGCAGATGTGTGTCAATGCCAGAAATGGAGAAATCTTGTTCTTCTGGAGAGTGGTGGTCGAGAGGTTGTGCCGTCCACCCTGCTGTATTTAGGGTGTTGGCAATGTCAGGGTTCTGTAAGAAGTCGTTCAGGTCTCCTTGGTGAGCAAATCTATCTGGAGATTGATAGGGTGATTGATACTCTTCTGTAGCCATTCCTTCTTCTGCAACTTCTTCTTCAGTTCTTTCTTCTGCATTTTCTTCTTCTGCAGTTTCCTCTTCTGCAATGGTAACCAACTTTTCAAGTGATTTACCATGCTTCTTTTTGGTTTTCCTTCTCTTAGGTTTTGGTGCCCATTCCTCTGTTGATTTCGATCTTCTTTTCTTATTCATTTTTGGGGAAGAGGGAGGAGCAGAGGAGCCAATTTCTGTGGCATGAGGAGGTGAAGGTTGATCTTCTGCAGCGCTTGTTGAGGTGCCTTCTGCAGTTTTTCTCTTCTTAGCTTTTGGAGTAGATGCAGAGGTTCTTGATGAAGACTTCTTTCCCATAAGTTCTGCACGTTTGGTTATAAAGCTGAGTTGAATAGCCATGTGCTTTGCTAACTTCTGATCCTTTTCTTCTTGAGTGGAAAGAGGTTTTGCTATCATTGTTCCTAGGGGGACACCTAAACGCGGGGGTGTCATAGGACTCGGTTTAGGAGTTCTATGATCGCGTATATACTCTTTCTTAAGGGATTTATTCGATGCGTAGCGCAGAAGCTTCTTTGACAGAGGTCTGCAGTGTGAGTAGCCATCAGTATGATCAGTGGGGGTATTCTTGTTCATCGGGAACTGTTTGGGAGTTGGTCCTTCCATTGGCCAGTTTTGGATTAGCAGTAGAGGTTCGAACAGTACTCCCAATATTCTTTGGAATTGCAGAGGTGGTAGAAAGTTCGGATCGTTCTCTTTGACCCTTCTCGTGTTGTTCTTTCTGTCAATGGTGTTTATGATCTCTTGCATCATTATGGTCGCATAATCTAGTGGAAGATCATAGTAAACCCCATACATGATGCTCAAGATTTGATGTGAGCTTTGGTCAATACTCCCTATTTTCCCTGTCAGGCATCTGTTAAGAATAGAGAACAAAGTGTTCCACAAAGGTGGTAATCTTCCTCTGCGGAAGTCATTTCTCTTCCGTAGTTGGGTGTTGTACCCAAGCATGTCCACGAAGCCACAAAGCTCTTCGTCTGTTGGTTGCTTTGCATAACTCTTCAATCCCAGAAGACCCCTTGTTGGTAGGTTGAATTCAAGTGAGAACATTGTTCTGTTGAACTTGATTTCAAGATGCTCAGATTTATCAGGTCTTGAAATGTACCCTTTGATAAGAGAATCGTCTTTATCAAATCGACAGCTTTGCCAAAATTGGTTCAGATAACGGATTGGAATTTTGTTTGGGGTTCTTGAGAGTAGAGGGAAGAGGATGTGATTTTCCATTATGTTCAGAAGAATAGCATTGGCTTCGCCGAAAGCAGTGGGTGAGGGGACCAAATAGCAGTTGTTGGATTTGATAGGAAGTATGGTTTCGAAGTGATCTTTTGCTATGAAGTTTTGCAAGTGTGTCGTCGGAGCAAATTCTGCTGAGTCCCCGGAATCTTGTTGTTCAATAGTTCTTGCAAGGTTGGGGTTTTCTGAATGTTCAGAATGGGCAGGTGAGTGTTCCGGTGAGTTCGCCGGAGAGAGTTCTTGGGAGATAGCTTTAGAAGATGAAGCCATTTGATTTTAAGAACAAGGTTTTTGCAAGCTTTTGCAGGGTTTCGCCGGAGAAGAAGATAAGAGTTTGTAAAAGGTTTTATGAGAGGGTAAGCTTGGTTTTTGTTAGCTTCAATCTTCCTAATCATAGAAGTATTTAGAAGTAGTGAAAAATAGGCTAAGTGAAGAAAGCCTCTTACAGAGGCTCTGCCGACATTACCGAGAAATCAAGGTCAAGAAGCTACAGAAGCAGCAGAGGCTTCCTACAGAAGCTCTGTCATACGCACAAAGAAGACCAAAGACTCAGAATCCGGCGAAGACTGCTCCACAGAGGACCAGATCGCAGAACCTCTGTAACTCATTACAGAGCCTCTGTGGTCCTCACTGAGACTTGAAGATATTTATAATATCTTGCTACTGTTACAGGACTCGTACATCAACTTGCATGGTAGCATGCCCTATCCAACATCGACGTGTCAAACTCTGATTGGACTCAGTAGGGCTTAGTACATATTAGACGTCTGCTGCATTAAATGCAATACAGCACGCCTGACTGTTCATGCCATCCTTGCAACTGTTCACGACATCCTCTCAACTATTCATACGTACCTTTTGAATAGTAGCATATGCTTTATGGTCCCCTTTAGAGTAGTATATAAGGAAGACTCATGTTGAGTTCTTCCTTACACATACACTATACACAACACTTTAATCGAACATCAAGAACACAAAAGCTTATTCACCTTAAGAGTCATATCTGTTTTAAAGCTTTTTCTTACTCACGGTTCATAAACCTGTTCTTGATATATATTCAGTAAACTTTGAGATATAATATTCTGTTCACTGTTTATTTATAGTTTGTTCTAAATCTATCAAACTTATCTGTTAGTTCTTTAAATAAGCTTCCGCATCAAACCTTAAACCTGAACTAATAGATCTGATAATCTTGTTTAAAGCAAAACGGGAACCAACAATTGGTATCAGAGCCTAGCTTGATTTTCAGTATCAAGTGATCCTCGTTTTACAACTTTTATTTGATAGATTATTTTCTCTCTTCATCACAATATTTCTAAATATTAGTCGTACCCAGAAAACCTTTCAGATCTTCATATTGAGAAATCCTCTCCTCAAAATGACAAATACAAATAACTTTTTCACTGCTGGCTCACTAACCAAACCTCCTACTCTTCTTAGAGATGAGTATCCTCAATGGAAGATAAGAATGGTTCATTTCTTTGAGGGTACTGAAAAAACTCTCAAACAATATCTTTACAATCCTCCTCCAGTTCCGATGATAACTATGCCACGTGTACCAGCTACTGCTGAATCTGCTGAAATCCCTGAACATCAAAAACCTAAGCCAAGAGAAGAATGGTCAAATGAAGATAAGGCAGAAGATGAAGTTGCACAGAAAACAAAGAGAATATTGATAATGGCAATCCCCAACGAACTTTTTCAATCCTTAGATGCATGCGAAACAGCGCACGATCTCTGGAAAGAATTAGAAAGACAGTTGGAAGGGGGTGCTAAAACTCAGAAGAACCGAAGGGCACAATACATAAATGAATATCATGCTTTCAGAGCCTCTGCAACAGAATCTCTGCAAACAACATACGACCGGTTCAACTCTCTCATAAACAAATGCAAAAAGTCTGGTATTCACAGAACTACGGAAGAAAATAACGTCATGTTTCTAAAGAGCCTGAACGATGAGTGGCTTCAGTTGTCTATGTCTTTACAAACAAATCAAGATCTAGACTCCTGGACACTCTCTGATCTCTATGGAACACTTGCTGTACAAGAGCCTCAAATAGCTCAAGCTAAAACACTAACCACTGTGCCATACGCATTGGTTAGTAAATCTACAGAGGCTGCAGACAGACCAAGAAATGAGAGATCTACAGAGGAGAAAAAGAAGGAGAAAAAGAAGATGGTAATGGTTGATAGCGAAGAAGACGAGCTGATAGAGGAAGAGATAACTCTTGCGTCATTAGCTAAATCAATGGATCTATTGACAAGAGAGTTTAGAAATAACCAAAGGATTTCGGGTAGAAGAGATGATGGAAGAAGAGAAGAATCAAGTGACCGACAGAGGTCAGACTACAGAAATGATGACCTACAGAGGTCGAGCGACAGAAGCTACAGAGGAAATGATCGACAGAGATCAGATGACAAGATAGGCCACACACAAGAATGCTACAAATGTGGTAAACCCGGTCATTACGCAAACGAATGCCGAACAGAGAAAGGTGGAGACCTACAGAAGTCCGACGACCGAACTGGAAACATCTCCCAAGGTTGTTTCAACTGCGGCAAGCCAGGTCATTTCGCAAAAGAATGCAGAAGTAGACCAAATCGCCCACAAAAGGACTCAGCTTTTTACAAAAAGAAGGCCGAGTATTACGCACAAAAATCCCTAATGGCGAACAAAGGGCATTATGAGGCAAGCAAAGAAGACTTCGAGTCAGACTCTACCTCTGACGATGAATTTCTCACAAATGCCCTGTTCTGTGGCATGGCAGAAGTTGACTCCTGCACTGACAATGAGGTATCCATTTCAAACTCTATCTCAAGTACTAATTCTGTAGATAGTGATTTATTTAAACTTAACATTGAACTGAAAGATATAATTGAAAGCATTCAGAAAAAGCTGACCTTTAATGAGAGAGATGTAAGGCTTCTCACTCAAGAAAAAGCCAAAATCTTTGAAGAAAAAGGAAAAGTCGAAAAATATTGGAGCAAAAATATAGATCCTTTAAAAAGGCAAATTTCTGATTTAACCTATGCTTTAAAAATCAAAACAAAAGAACTTTCAGTTTCAAGAAGTGAAACTACAGACATAAGAGCTCTCAAAGAATACTTTCAAAAGGAAAGAGAGGTACTTTGGCAAGATCTTTTAAGAAGAGAAGTTTTAATTAAAAACTATAAAGATGCACAGAAGGTGTATGAAAAGGTAAATACTCAAATAGCAAGACGAGGTATAGGGTACAGTGACATTACCTTAGGAGTTGAAAATAAACGACTAAAACCTCTGTCCTCTCTATTTGTTTTGGGAAAAACTAACAAACCAAACTTTCCAAACGTACTCTCTGTAAGCAAAAGGGTTAAAATCTCTGCAGAACCTCACTTGAGGATACATACAAAGATGATCAATGTGTGGATTGAAAACACAGATTCATCATCTTCAACCTCTATTAAAAGAGAAATCAAACCAAAGAAATATCTAAAAACACAAGATCAGATTGGTATCTTTAAGTTTGGTAAACCAGAGACTCAAACACAGGTCGCTTTTGTCTGTATGATAAATGTTGAAAAGAAATTGTCAGCAGAAGCTCCTGAGTTTAAACCCATTTTTTCAGAAGAAAAACTTGAAGAATCTATTGAAAAAGAAATTTTGGAAGTTTTGAAATCAAATATTTTAGAAAATTTATGTACATCTTCTATAAATCAAAAACTCGCTGAAAAGATCTCATTAGAAACCTCTGCCAACTACGAAAGTTTTTCTACAGAGGAAGAAAGCTCGTATGATACATGCTCAGAAAATCCAGCCTCTATCGAAAGAAATGACTCAACCTCTGCATATGAGGACGATTCATCCTCTGACGACTCAGAGACTGATTTCAAATCAGGGATAATTCACTGTGACACAGAGGATGTCAAAATCTCCTCTGAAGTTCTTAACAGAACAATTTCTCCAAAAGAGAAAATCACAGAGATACCTATCCGTCCAGATTTTCTCAAAATGTGTATACAAGTCAAAACCTCTACAGAGCTTGAAAATCTGAAAAAGGCCTCTGAAAATCCAAAAAGCTTAAAATTTTCAAAACCTTTAAGGAAAATCAAAGAGAATCCCACTTGGCAACAAAAGGGAAAATGGCCTGAAGCTAACAAATATTTTTCCTCTGTGACAGTAAAGAAAGATGTTCACCACAGAAGAGAGTCACAGAAGGCAGGAACTAAACAAGACTTTTGAAAACAACATTCTAGTATTCATAGATCTTCTTGTAATAGGAAATCTAATATAAAGAAAGAGTGTAATGTCTATGTGGCTCAGTTCAGAAAATTCAATGAAAAGTTCAAACAAATCACATCTCATATTCAATACTGTCATTGTTTTGATCTTATGTTTAAATTAAATAAACACTTCTCAAGTCCAGATTGCTTTCTCACCACTGAAATTCGAAAGTCAGAACCAAAAGAGAAACAATCTGATTCTTCTACAAAAGATAAAATGTATTTCAAGAATGCTAAGGCAAACTTGAAAAATTCTAACAATATTGGACCCATATGGATATGGGTACCTAAATCTCTATGATTGTCTTACAGAAGCAACATGTGCCAATTTGGTATCTTGACTCCGGATGCTCAAGGCACATGACT
The DNA here is from genome assembly GCA_033807775.1 of Saussurea involucrata. Classification (NCBI taxonomy): domain Eukaryota; kingdom Viridiplantae; phylum Streptophyta; class Magnoliopsida; order Asterales; family Asteraceae; genus Saussurea; species Saussurea involucrata. Next base: position 807,893 of record CM066318.1, read on the forward strand.
GGCAACAGAAGATTACTATCCACATACAAAGAAACACATGATGGTGGATCTGTAACCTTTGGAGACAACATGAAGGGACACATCAAAGGCTATGGAGTGATACAGAAAGAAAATGTCTCTGTATACAAAGTTGCATATGTGAATGGCCTCAAACACAACCTACTAAGCGTAAGTCAACTCTGTGATACAGGATTCGATGTGTTATTCAATAGAACTTTCTGCTCTCTACAGAGTGAAAACACAGGAATGGAACTTCTGCGAGCTCAAAGAAGAGGTGATCTATACCTAATGAATTTTACTTCAAAATCCAAGGACAGAGTTTGTCTAGTAGCCTGCAAAAGTGAAGAAGCGTGGTTATGGCACAACAGGTTCTGTCACTTAAACTTTCATACCTTGGATAAACTAGTAAAACTCAATCTAGTTAAAGGTTTGCCAAATGTTAAATTCAATAAGGATCATTTGTGTTCGGCCTGTGAAATGGGAAAACGCAGAAGGGCCTCCCACAAAGGCAAAACTGACGTATCTTGCACTAGACCTCTGTACATGCTTCATGTCGACCTCTGCGATCCCATTGCCATACAGAGCCTAGGTGGCAAGAAATACATACTTGTCCTAATTGATGAGTATTCACGTTTCACATGGGTTGAATTCGTTAGAAAGAAATCAGATGTTCCAAATATATTGATAAATCTAATGAAAAGAATCCAAGTTCTTTATGATTGCAGAATACAGAAGTTAAGAAGTGACAATGGCACAGAATTTAAAAACTCTGTCATTGAAGCTTATCTTTCAACAGAAGGAATATCACAGAACTTCTCTGCAGCTCGCACTCCACAACAGAACGGTGTTGTCGAAAGAAAGAATCGAACACTTGTGGAAGCCGCAAGAACTATGATATCAGCATGCGGATTATCAATGAACTTTTGGGCAGAAGCAATTTCTACTGCATGTTATACTCAAAATCGATCAACCATTGTGAAAAGACACCTCAAGACGCCTTACGAATTGCTTAACAAAAGGCGGCCAAACATCAAATTTTTCCATGTATTCGGATGCAAATGCTTTGTCTTAAACGACAGAGATTCAAGAGGAAAGTTTGATGTAAAAGCAGATAAAGGCAAATTCATTGGATACTCTGCCACTTCCAAAGCCTACAGAACATTCCTTACAAAGTCTCACAAGATTGTAGAAAGCATCAATGTTTCTTTTGATGATTCATTCCAAATGACTTCTGAGCAAATAAGTTCAGAACTCGGAATTAAAGGGAAATCCTCTAACATCTCAAGAACAAAAGAAGATTTGAATCTTCTATTTTTGGAGATGTTCCACAATGACATTGATCCTTCTGTCGGAACCATCAGTGTTTCTGAAGAACCATCCTCTGTCGGACAAAATCCTACAGGTATGACTCTAACTGGTCCAAATAATGCTTCATCTTCTTCTATAAATACTACAGATGCAATTGCCGAAGCAGAAGAAAGTGCAGAAGATGAAACATCAAGAAAAACGACCACAGAAGCTGCACAAACCACAGAAGAACCAATTACAGAGGAGATCGAGGACCAAGACTATACATCCTCAGAGGAACAAACTCCACCACTACTCGTACCAATCATTCCATAAACGGTAGAATCAACTACCAAGGCACGAAGAACATCAGAGGCTGCACAAGAAGAAACACAAGAAGCCTCTGAAGAAAGTTTTGATGACATTGATGATCAACTTCCACGCACAACTCAGTGGACAAAAAGCCATCCTCCAAGCCAAATAATTGGAGAACCTTCTGACTCAGTAAAAACAAGGTCTGCCACTGCTAATTTTTGTTTCTTTACAAATTTTATTAGTGTTATAGAACCAAAGAAGATTTCTGAAGCCCTAGATGACCCAAACTAGGTAGACGCCATGCAAGAAGAACTTCTGCAATTTGAGCGTAACAGAGTATGGACTTTAGTACCTCTGCCAAGAGGGAAACAGGCCTGTTAGACAACCTAGGGGGGGGGGGGTAAGGTTGTATTTAAATCTTTTACTTTCAAAAAATTCTTTTTAAAAATAAATACGGTATAAAATACAGTACAAATACAACAGAGTATAAAAGAATAAATATACAACAATTATATAAACAGATATAATTAAATGCACAGCGAAAAAATAAAGAGATAAAGGAAAGAGAATACTTGACACCGATATTTTAAAGTGGTTCACCAATCACGTGGTTGGCTAGTCCACCTCGAGAAAAACACTTCTCGGAGATCCAATAAGAACGTGTTCTTTACGGTAGAACACAAACCTTAATACAAAAAATAATCACGGATATCTCTACTTCAGTTGATGAGATTTCTATGGATCACTCACTCTATTCAAACACTTACAAGAGGTGTATAATTTTAATATGATAATCACTCTTGTATAATGTTAATCACTTGGATATTTTTAGAGAGATTGATCACTTGAGTTGTGTTGCTGATTCAACTAATCGAGAGATTTTAATCTGCTATCAACTCAAGATTTCTTGCTCAAAAATATTTTTTATAAATTTAATAAGTGATTTAAGTGAGAAAAGAGGCAGCAGAGTATTGATCAAATGCTGGGATAAATTGGTGAAATTGGTGAGTTTCTTCTCCAGCAAACACTTGTATATATAGTAAACCAAGGAAGAGATCCGTTGCATATGAACTAAATTCAGCGTGCAAAAACTTCCTTGCCATCCATGTTGCAGCTTTTCTTGGCTTCTTTTCACATAGGTATTGTAGCATGCAGACTTTGTAAACAACCACAAGCAATCCATCACCATCACCATAGCTTTCTTTCTTGGAATTGAAAATAGTATATATATAATATATAATAAAGGTAATGATGAGTTCCTAGAATATAATATATATATATATATATATATATATATATATATATATATATATATTTGGATGATAAAGAAATATATAATATATATATATGTATCATACGTTTATATATATATATATATATATATATATATATATTAAAAAAAATCTTTTGAATTTAATATTAAAAGATTAATTATATCAAAAACAGTATTGAGTTGGGTTTTCGAAATATCCAAGTGGTGTATTATTTTAGGGTGTTTATCATTAAAAAAATGATGACGTAAAACACAAGTCTTGGACTCTTCAGATAAAATCTTCGTGTTACCCAATTGACTGAGATGTTGCTCTTTATTCTTTAGGAGCTACACACTTGAATAAAATATTAGATAACAAATAATGCGGTGTGTTTTGTAATCATCAAAATAAATATGGAGATGTGATTTTATGTGTACCAAAAATATATCACAATATTAAAAGCTGGGTACACTTGCACCAACAAGGCCATTGGGACTAAATGGGTCTACAGAAACAAGAAGGATGAAGATGGAGTGGTCGTCAGAAACAAAGCAAGATTAGTAGCAAAAGGATATAGACAAGAAGAAGGCATAGACTACGATGAGACTTTTGCCCCTGTCGCACGTCTCGAAGCAATAAGAATATTCTTAGCCTTCGCAGCCCACAGAGGTTTTAAAGTCTATCAGATGGACGTAAAATCAGCTTTTCTAAACGGTGAAATCCAAGAAGAGGTTTACGTAAATCAGCCACCAGGGTTTGAAAGCTCAAAGTTTCCAAGGCATGTATACTACCTTGAAAAGGCTCTATACGGATTGAAACAGGCTCCAAGAGCATGGTACCAACGACTTTCTACCTTCCTTCTAGTCAATGGCTACAACAGAGGTACAACAGATACTACCTTATTCTATAAACGCAAAAATAGTGAGATAATGCTTGTACAAATATACATAGATGACATAATTTTTGGGTCTACAAATTCAGAAGAGTGCAAATTTTTTGAAAAACTCATGCAGAGTGAGTTTGAAATGAGTATGATGGGAGAATTAACATTCTTCCTCGGACTTCAAGTCAAACAATCTTCAGAGGGAATTTTTATAAACCAAGCCAAATATGTCTCTGACATACTTTTAAAATATAATCTCTCTGATACCTCTACAATGAAGACTCCAATGGCCACTGGAAATAAGTTATTCTTAGATCCAAATGGTATTTCTGTAGAATGTACTCTCTACAGAGGCATGATTGGATCTCTGTTATACTTAACAGCAAGCAGACCTGACATTATGCATGCCACATGTCTTTGTGCACGTTATCAACCTAATCCAAAGAAATCACATTATGATGCTGTAAAAAGAATCTTTAGATACCTGAAGGGGACCAACAATCTTGGTCTCTGGTATCCACAGAACTCTGGTTTTAGTCTTAAAGCTTATACAGATTCAGACTATGGAGGATGCATGCTCGACAGAAAGAGTACCTCTGGGAGTTGTCAATTCCTAGGTGGTAAACTAGTCAGTTGGACCTCCAAGAAGCAGAATTGTGTCTCCACATCCACTGCAGTAGCTGAATACGTTGCTGCCGCTAGCTGTTGTTCTCAGGTTCTATGGATGAAGACTCAGCTAAAAGACTACGGCCACATTCTGTTCAAAATACCCATCTTCTGTGATTCCAAAAGTGCTATTGCTATCTCTGCCAACCCTGTGCAACACTCAAAAACCAAGCATATCGATATAAGGTATCATTTCTTGAAACATCATGTTGAATACGGTACAATCGAAATGCATTTCGTGCCCACAGAATATCAACTCGCTGACTTATTCACCAAAGCATTAGACGAGAAAAGATTCAACTTCTTGGTGGGTAAGTTAGGAATGATTAACATGGTGTGAAAATCCTCTGTAAGTATAGCTTTATCTTCTGTAAATAAGTATAAATATCTATTATTACTAAGTTATTGCGTTGATAAATTTATTTCAGTTTATATTTTTTATATATAAAATAATTGTTTACAGAGCCTCTGTGGGTCCGCTCAGATCTTCTGATAACCCTTACTGAACCTCTGGTAAACATAATCTATGCTCAATACAAATCTTACCATTCTTTGAACCAAGCATAGATCAAGGGGGAGAAAAAGGAAAATTCTTGATCTACAGAAGCGATTAGATCAAGGGGGAGCAAAAGGGACCCTGAAATGATCTACAGAGGTAAATCTTTCAAAGGAAAGCCAAAGAAGAATGTCGATAATTCTCCATCGACAGAAGTAAGACAAAACTGCCGAGAACAGAAGAACCAAAAGGTATGTCTCTCGCACGAAAGGTTTTTAGAAAACAGTTTTCTAGGACAATAATTGTCAAATATGTCCTAAATATACTATGAATAACATTTCAAAAATCAAAAGTTCAAAAGGTTTAACAAAATTCGAAATAGGAGAAATTTAAGGTCATAGAGCTTCTGCTGAGCTCAACAGAGCTTCTGCAGGAAATATGCTCTGTGATCACAAATTAACCCTCTGCCGATTTATTTTTGGAATGTTATCTCGGAAACCGACAACACACACCATGACCTTCTCGAACAAAACGTTTATCAAAATAGTTTTCTCGGACACCAACCTTCAAAAATGTGCGAAAAACATCTCTTAACACAGATCAAAAATTGGATGATCAGAAAGTTAATAGAATTCAAGTTATAAGATTTTTTCTCTCATAGAGCTTCTGCTGGCTCTCGCAGAGCTTCTGCAAGTTCCATCAGAGCTACAAAACCTCTGTGAGTAAAATTTCTTGACAAAATCCTATTGATCCTCTCCAATGTCTTTACAAACGTTTTCGTTCAAAGAAGAACCTTCAGAGTCATGACAACAATGAGATATATGAGAAAAGGTTAAAACTCAAGATTTTCAAAATCACAGAGCTTCTGTAAAACACAAAAGTTCTGCCATTTTGTTATCTGTGGTAATAACGGTTACTGTTACTGCGAGTGAAACTCATATGGCTAAAATCAACCTCACGCGCCTAGCATTAATGGGCCGCGCACGACGTCCTGTCATATTCTGACAAGGCCTACGTGTCCCATTTTCATTGGGCGTACATGGAACGTTTTTATTTGGAAAGTTGAACCCGCCGCTCAAACTCGAGTGCGGATTCCAAACTTTAATCCATTGCCAAATATTTTACTCTTTCGAATTCTACCGTTTAACCATCCTATAAAAACAAAGCTTACCCTCTCATAAAACATTTTACAAACTCTCATCTTCTTCTCCGGCGAAACCCTGCAAAAAGCTTGCAAAAATCTTATTCTTAAAATCAAATGGCTTCATCTTCTCGAGCTACATCCTCTGAACTCTCTCCGACGAACTCACCGGAACACTCCCCTGCACATTCAGAACATTCTGAAAACCCCAGCCTTGCAAGAAATATTGAACAACAAGATTCTGGGGACTCAGCAGACTTTGCTCCGACGACACACTTGCAAAACTTTATAGCAAAGGATCATTTCGAAGCCATTCTTCCTATCAAATCCAACAACTGCTATTTGGTCCCCTCACCCACTACTTTCGGCGAAGCCCATGCCATACTTCTGAACATCATGGAAAATCATGGAAAATCATGTCCTCTTCCCTCTACTATCAAGAACCCCGAACAAAATTCCAGTCCGTTATTTGAACCAATTTTGGCGAAGCTGCCGATTTGATAAAGACGATTCTCTTATCAAAGGGTACATTTCAAGACCTGATAAATCTGAGCATCTTGAAATCAAGTTCAACAGAACAATGTTCTCACTTGAATTCAACCTACCAACAAGGGGTCTTCTGGGATTGAAGAGTTATGCAGAGCAACCAACAGACGAAGAGCTCTGTCGATTCGTGGAAATGCTTGGGTACAACACCCAACTACGGAAGAGAAATGACTTCCGCAGAGGCCGATTACCACCTCTGTGGAACACTTTGTTCTCTATTCTTAACAGATGTCTGACAGGAAAGATAGGCAGTATTGACCAGAGCTCACATCAAATCTTGAGCATCATGTATGGGGTTTACTATGATCTTACACTAGATTATGCGACCATAATGATGCAAGAGATCATAAACACCATCGACAGAAAGAACAACTCGAAAAGGGTCAAAGAGAACGATCCAAACTATCTACCACCTCTGCAATTCCAAAGAATATTAGGAGTACTGTTCGAACCTCTGCTGCTAATCCAAAATTGGCCAATGGAAGGGCCAACTCCCAAACAGTTCCCGATGAACAAGAATACCCCCACTGATCATGCTGATGGCTACTCACACTGCAGACCTCTGTCAAAGAAGCTTCTGCGCTACGCATCGAACTCCTAAACCGAGTCCTATGACACCCCCGCGTTTAGGTGTCCCCCTAGGAACAATGATAGCAAAACCTCTTTCCACTCAAGAAGATAAGGATCAGAAGTTAGCAAAGCACATGGCTATTCAACTCAGCTTTATAGCCAAACGTGCAGAACTAATGGGAAAGAAGTCTTCATCAAGAACCTCTGCATCTACTCCAAAAGCTAAGAAGAGGAAAACTGCAGAAGGCACCTCAACAAGCGCTGCAGAAGATCAACCCTCACCTCCTCATGCCACAGAAATTGGCTCCTCTGCTCCTCCCTCCTCCCCAAAAATGAAGAAGAAAAGATCTAAATCAACAGAAGAAGGGGCACCAAATCCTAAGAGGAGGAAAACCAAAAAGAGGCATGGTAAATCACTTGCAAAGTTGGTAACCATTGCAGAAGAGGAAACTGCTGAAGAAGAAGTTGCAGAAGAAGAAATGGCTACAGAAAGGTATCAATCACCCTATCAATCTCCAGATAGATTTGCTCACCAAGGAGACCTGAACGACTTCTTACAGAACCCTGAAATTGCCAACACCCTAAATACAGCAGGGTGGACGGCACAACCTCTCGACCACCACTCTCCAGAAGAACAAGATTTCTTCATTTCTGGCATTGACACACATCTGCAAGAAGATGACACAACACCCAGATATCAACCAGCCAAAACCCCTGTTATTTTACAAAACCCTTTCATTCAAGGATTGGATGTCCACAGAAGAAGTCCAAACCCAGCTTCAGAAGAAATAGAACAAACTGAAGCTGAATGGAACAGAGGTGAAATTACAGAGGCTTCTGAGAACATGATGGAAGAAGAGAAAGAAAAAGGGGCCGAAGTTGTACAAAAAGAGGGATTAGCAACAACGGAGACAGAAATAGAGATCTTAGAGACAGATTCAGATGAAGAAGAAGCTGTCTGGATACGTAAGGGTCTTTATCATCCACATGTCATGAGATTATTTGGATCTCATCAAATGTATGACTTCTTACGACTAGAGAAAGGAACTTCCACAGAACTTAGGGAAGAAGCACCAAGCCATAGGATAGTTACAGAGGATGATATGATAGAAAATGAAGTAGTGCTTGGATGCTTAACAGAGGAAGAAGCAAGAAAAGATGCCTGGATAAATAGAGGCACACAACCAAAACGAACTCCCAGTGCAACCCACATTTCTAACTCCGCAGGTCTAGCTGCAGAAGGAGTTATTGAAAAAGGGCAGCACAGCTCGATCCTAACCCAACCCATCCAGCCAGAGGTTACTCTTTCAACCTCTGTGCCCACAGAAACCGGGGAATCCATTCCTAGGGAGTCTCCTCCAAGAGACTCAACTATTGTTCGTGATCAGTCGCCCGAGATCTCCCTAGAACACCCTTCAGAGGAATTCGTTTCCTCTGCCACGCACACATTAGGACCAAAACTTCTTTCAGAGAGAAGTAGTGAGCACAGAGACGAAGAGACTCTAGACAAGTCTCCCAGTCAACAGAAGGACATTCCAATAACCACCTCTGGAGTGGATTTGGACATTGTTCTTCACAGAACTTCTGTAGAGATCGAAACTCAGGTTTCTTCTCGAGGATCAGAAGGAAATCCTTCCACCCCCATCGTACAAACAAGGGTGAACGAAGGTGTCCCAGGAACAGGGACTCACTCTGGAGACGAATGTGTTCCTCCAGAGGTTACACAAGGAACACAAGTATCAAGGGATGAGTTCCAAACCCTTGTCACCTCTGTGAACCAAACATTGAAAGAGTTGCAAAGCTCTTTCAAATCCTTTACAGAGACAACATCTACGGCTATCCTGAAACTGAACACCAAAATGGACAATCTGTCCACAGAGGTAAAAACCGCCATCTCAGAGATGAAGTCTTCTGCCGAAACTACTGCCAAAGCAACAGCCACTTCTGCAGCTCAGGAATTCGGAACAACTGCAACTTCTGCTTTCAGGGACTCTGTCAAAGATTTCCTTGAACAAATGAATACGCAATCCCACAGAGCAGAGGGCATCACTCCTGCAGACTTACAGAATGCCCTATCACAAGTACAAGCAGAGGCAATACGCAACTCGACAATAATGCAACCAAAAGACTATATGACCAGAGCACAGCTTACAGAGCTCGGACAGAACGTCATTAACCAGGTCACAAAAGTCATTGTCTCCTTCACAACTGCAAATGCCAACTATGTCAAGGATTTCAGAAAGAGTGTCGGCAGAATGCGTTTCAAAACAGAAGCAGAGCTTGCGACATTGATTGGCCTCTGCGATGATGTCTGTGAAAAGTTGATGGCAGCAGGAGCTGAATTACCGAAGAAGCCCAACACTTCTTGCAGAGCAGAGGGTACTTCTGATAAAAGTCAGGATGATTCTGATGATGACCAACCTGGTCCATCAGATAATCCTGAGGGGGAGAATCTAAGAGAGAAAGCTACGAGCAGAGGAATACAAAGTCCACCAATCGCAACAGAACCAATCAACCAAGCCCCTCCAAAAGAAACCCAACAACAAACACAAAAGACCACAGAGACAACACCCATCTCTGTGGAATCATCTCCTGACGAAACCAAAACTCCAGAAGCAGATCAGCAAGCCACAGAGGCAACAACCGCCCCTGAGGTAATCATTTTGGAAGAAACAGATGAACAAACCACAGAGAAAACACCCACCTCTGTGGAAACACCCCAAACCATACCCAGAAGAAAGTCGATTGCCACCAAACCAAAAAGAGCAACGACCTCTGCTTCTGATGTTCTGAAAAGAATGCACACAACAATGAGTGATCGAATGGCACAGAGAGAAGAAGAAAGGAACAGGTTCACTTTAGCTTTCAAAATGGCAAGAAGATTTGATGTCAATACTTCATCAACAGAAACTGAGCTCGCAGAAGAAGTCATCAAACAACCTCCAACAGAGGTTACAGAGCAAGTCAAGCCAACAGAACCATCGCCACAAAAGTCCTCTAAATCACAATCGTCAAAATCCACAGAGGCAACCTCCATCAAACCAATAGAAGTGACAACCTCAAAACCCACAGAAGCAACAGGTTCTGCCACGACAATAGCAAAAGATAAGGGCAAAGGGATACTGACAGAAGAGCCAAAGAAGAAGAAAACATTGCCAAAGCCAACAGAAAAACTAATGAAGAGTGCGTTTGACGCCTTTCAAACCCCAAAACCCGAAGAAGTTGACTGGGCACATGGATTGAAGCCTCTGTCAGAAATTCCTCTAACTGGTAGAGCTGCAGAAGTTGTTCAACAGATGGAGAGTCTTAGAAGACAAATTCCACGACCTGGTCCAACACATGAAGAGATGGAAGAAGTGGTATACAAATACCTCTACAAACAATCCTATCAGACAAATCATCCAGTAGATCATGTGACAGATCCAAGGATCAGAGAAGAATTTGAGAACATCTTCACAAGAACAAAGCCAAGAACCAAAGCAGATGTCTTCTCAATTCACAAAATCAAAAAGGTGATCTTCTGCAGATTCTCCTTCACAAGAACCTATCCAAGGGTCAGGTACAATCTTTACAAAGTCAGAAGAGAGAACAATTCAGAATCTATCTTCGCTGATGCTGACTTAAGAAACATCAATCCTTACGATCTACCTGACTTTCTGCAATGGACAAAAGACAACTACAACACAGAGCCTAATACCAGAGCCTATCAAGTGTTGAGAAAAGCGATGAGGGAAAAGCTTCTGCTATACAGCATGATAGATTTTCAGCTGGGAAAGGATCTTGGTCTCAAACATCTAGATCTACGACCACCAGAACATCGCTGCCCACCAGACGCTGTGCCCAACTCAATCATCAGAGAACCAAGATTTGGGTTAGTATTTCAAAACCCACAACACCAGGTTAAACTTTTTGTACTCATGGATTGTCAGAAGTACGCAACCAGTACTCTGAACAAATTCAGAGCAAGCCTTGTAAAATACAGAGGTACAGAGAAAATGGATAGAGATGATGCAGATACTTTCATCAGAGAAATAGACTCAACAATCCGCCTAAGAGAACTCTGCATCAGATTCTACAAAGAGATCAGAAAAGTCGGCAGAGACAACAGAAGCTACAACGATTTCAAAGATGCCAAAATCTGATTCTCAGACCTCCAATCTCTGCAAACAAAGTTAAAGTTTATCTTTCATTGTACTCAAATGTAAAATGCCTCTGGCATATTTCTAAATGAAAGAAATTTCGAGGTATTGTTTAACCTCTGTCTTATCTAACTTAGCCAAACTTAACTCAAGTTCAAATTTTTTATTTTTCACTACTTAGGGGGAGATTGTTAGCTTCAATCTTCCTAATCATAGAAGTATTTAGAAGTAGTGAAAAATAGGCTAAGTGAAGAAAGCCTCTTATAGAGGCTCTGCCGACATTACCGAGAAATCAAGGTCAAGAAGCTACAGAAGCAGCAGAGGCTTCCTACAGAAGCTCTGTCATATGCACAAAGAAGACCAAAGACTCAGAATCCGGCGAAGACTACTCCATAGAGGACCAGACCGCAGAACCTCTGTAACTCATTACAGAGCCTCTGTGGTCCTCACTGAGACTTGAAGATATTTATAATATCTTGCTACTGTTACAGGACTCGTACATCAACTTGCATGGTAGCATGCCCTGTCCAACATCGACGTGTCAAACTCTGATTGGACTCAGTAGGGCTTAGTACATATTAGACGTCTGCTGCATTAAATGCAATACAGCACGTCTGACTGTTCATGCCATCCTTGCAACTGTTCACGACATCCTCTCAACTATTCATACGTACCTTTTGAATAGTAGCGTATGCTTTATGGTCCCCTTTAGAGTAGTATATAAGGAAGACTCATGTTGAGTTCTTCCTTACACATACACTATACACAACACTTCAATCGAACATCAAGAACACAAAAGCTTATTCACCTTAAGAGTCATATCTGTTTTAAAGCTTTTTCTTACTCACGGTTCATAAACCTGTTCTTGATATATATTCAGTAAACTTTGAGATATAATATTTTGTTCACTGTTTATTTATAGTTTGTTCTAAATCTATCAAACTTATCTGTTAGTTCTTTAAATACGCTTCCGCATCAAACCTTAAACCTGAACTAATAGATCTGATAATCTTGTTTAAAGCAAAACGGGAACCAACAGTTTTTATAGGAGGGTAAATTGGTAGAATTCGAAAGAGTAAAATATATGGCAATGGATTAAAATTTGGAATCCGTACTCAAGTTAGAACGGCGGGTTCAACTTTCCAAATAAAAACGTTCCATGTACGCCCAATGAAAATGGGACACGTAGGCCTTGTCAGAATATGACAGGACGTCGTGCGCGGCCCATTAATGCTAGGCGCGTGAGGTTGTTTTTTGCCACATGAGTTTCACTCTCAGTAAAAGTAACCGTTATTACTACAGAAATGCCCAGATAACAAAATGGCAGAACTTTTGTGTTTTACAGAAGCTCTGTGATTTTGAAAATCTTGATTTTTAACCTCTTCTCATATATCTCATTGTTATCATGACTCTGTAGGTTCTTCTTTTAACGAAAACGTTTGTAAAGACATTGGAGAGGATCAAATAGGATTTTGTCAAGAGATTTGACTCACAGAGGTTTTGTGGCTCTGATGAAACTTGCAGAAGCTCTGTGAGAACCAGCAGAAGCTCTATGAGAGAAAAAATCTTATAACTTGAATTCTATTAACTTTCTGATCATCCGATTTTTGATCTGTGTTAAGAGATGTTTTTCGCACATTATTGAAAGTTGGTGTCCGAGAAAACTGTTTTGAAAAACGTTTTGTTCGAGAAGGTCATGGTGTATCTATCCGATTTCCGAGATAACATTTCAAACGATCGATAGAGGGTTAATTTGCGATTACAGAGCTTTTTCTGACAGAACCTCTGTTGAGCTCAGCAGAAGCTCTATGACCTTAAATTTCTCCTAATTCGAATTTTGTTAAACTTTTTGAACTTTTGATTTTTGAAATGTTATTCATAGTATATTTAGGACATAATTGACAATTCTTGTCCTAGAAAACTGTTTTCCAAAAACCTTTTGTGCGAGAGACATACCTTTTGGTTCTTCTGTTCTCGGCAGTTTTGTCTTACTTCTGTCGATGGAGAATTATCGACATTCTTCCTTGGCTTTCCTTTGAAAGATTTACCTCTGTAGATCATTTCAGGGTCCCTTTTGCTCCCCCTTGATCTAATCACTTCTGTAGATCAAGAATTTTCCTTTTGCTCCCCCTTGATCTATGCTTGGTTCAAAGAATGGTAAGATTTGTATTGAGCATAGATCATGTTTACCAGAGGTTCTGTAAGGGTTATTAGAAGGTCTGAGCGGACCCACAGAAGCTCTGTAACCAAGAATTATTTTTGCACACAAAAAAAAAATTACATACAGAAATAAATTTATCAAAGCAATAACTTAAGTAATAATAGATATTTATACTTATTTATAGAAGACAAAGCTATACTTACAGAGGATTTTCACATCATGTTAATCATTCCTAACTTACCCACCAAGAAGTTGAATCTTTTCTCGTCTAGTGCTTTGGTGAATAAGTTAGCGAGTTGATATTCTGTGGGCACGAAATGCATTTCGATTGTACCGTATTCAACATGATGTTTCAAGAAATGGTACCTTATATCGATATGCTTGGTTTTTGAGTGTTGCACAGGGTTGGCAGAGATAGCAATGGCACTTTTGGAATCACAGAAGATGGGTATTTTGAATAGGATGTGGCCGTAGTCTTTTAGCTGAGTCTTCATCCATAGAACCTGAGAACAACAGCTAGCAGCAACAACGTATTCAGCTTCTGCAGTGGATGTGGAGACACAATTCTGTTTCTTGGAGGTCCAACTGACTAGTTTACCACCTAGGAATTGACAACTCCCAGAGGTACTCTTTCTGTCGAGCATGCATCCTCCATAGTCTGAATCTGTATAAGCTTTAAGACTAAAACCAGAGTTCTGTGGATACCAGAGACCAAGATTGTTGGTCCCCTTCAGGTATCTAAAGATTCTCTTTACAGCATCATAATGTGATTTCTTTGGATTAGCTTGATAACGTGCACAAAGACATGTGGCATGCATAATGTCAGGTCTGCTTGCTGTTAAGTATAACAGAGATCCAATCATGCCTCTGTAGAGAGTACATTCTACAGAAATACCATTTGGATCTAAGTATAACTTATTTCCAGTGGCCATTGGAGTCTTCATTGCAGAGGTATCAGAGAGATTATATTTTAAAAGAATGTCAGAGACATATTTGGCTTGATTTATAAAAATTCCCTCTGAAGATTGTTTGACTTGAAGTCCGAGGAAGAATGTTAATTCTCCCATCATACTCATTTCAAACTCACTCTGCATGAGTTTTTCAAAATTTTTGCACTCTTCTGAATTTGTAGACCCAAAAATTATGTCATCTACGTATATTTGTACAAGCATTATCTCACTATTGTTGCGTTTATAAAATAATGTAGTATCTGTTGTACCTCTGTTGTAGCCATTTTCTAGAAGAAAGGTGGAAAGTCGTTCGTACCATGCTCTTGAAGCCTGTTTTAGTCCGTATAGAGCCTTTTCAAGGTAGTATATATGCCTTGGGAACTTTGAGCTTTCAAAACCTGGTGGCTGATTTACGTAAACCTCGTCTTGGATTTCACCGTTTAGAAAAGCTGATTTTACGTCCATCTGATAGACTTTAAAACCTCTGTGGGTTGCGAAGGCTAAGAATATTCTTATTGCTTCGAGCCGTGCGACAGGGGCAAAAGTCTCATCGTAGTCTATGCCTTCTTCTTGTCTATATCCTTTTGCTACTAATCTTGCTTTGTTTCTGATGACCTCTCCATCTTCATCCTTCTTGTTTCTGTAGACCCATTTAGTCTCAATGGCCTGTTTCCCTCTTGGCAGAGGTACTAAAGTCCAGACTCTGTTACGCTCAAATTGCAGAAGTTCTTCTTGCATGGCGTCTACCCAGTTTGGGTCATCTAGGGCTTCAGAAATCTTCTTTGGTTCTGTCACACTAATAAAATTTGTAAAGAAACAAAAATTAGCAGTGGCAGACCTTGTTTTTACTGAGTCGGAAGGTTCTCCAATTATTTGGCTTGCAGGATGGCTTTTTGTCCACTGAGTTGTGCGTGGAAGATGATCATCAATGTCATCAAAACTTTCTTCAGAGGCTTCTGATATTTCTTCTTCTCGTGTAGCCTCTGTCGTTTTTCGTGCATTGGTAGTTGCTCCTACCGTTTGCTGAATGATTGGTATGAGTGGTGGTGGAGTTTGTTCCTCTGAGGACGTATAGTCTTGGTCCTCAACTTCCTCTATAATTGGTTCTTCTGTGGATTGTGGAGTTTGATTTTCAGCAGCTTCTGTGGTCGTTTTTCTTGAAGTTTCATCTTCTGCATTTTCTTCTTCGGCATTTGCATCTGTAGTATTTATAGAAGAAGATGAAGCATTATTTGGACCAGTTAGAGTCATACCTGTAGGATTTTGTCCGACAGAGGATGGTTCTTCAGAAACTCTGATGGTTCCAACAGAAGGATCAATGTTATCGTGTAACATCTCTAAAAATAGAAGATTCAAGTCTTCTTTAGCTTGTGAGATGACAGAGGATTTTCCTTTAATTCCGAGTTCTGAACTGATTTGCTCAGAAGTCATTTGGAATGAATCATCAAAAGAAACATTGATGCTTTCTACAATCTTGTGAGACTTTGTAAGGAATGTTCTGTAGGCTTTGGAAGTGGCAGAGTATCCAATGAATTTTCCTTCATCAGCTTTTACATCAAACTTTCCTCTTGAATCTCTGTCGTTTAAGACAAAGCATTTGCATCCGAATACATGGAAAAATTTGATGTTTGGCCGCCTTTTGTTAAGCAATTTGTAAGGCGTCTTGAGGTGTCTTTTCACAACGGTTGAACGATTCTGAGTATAACACGCATTAGAAATTGCTTCTGCCCAAAAGTTCATTGATAATCCGCATGCTGACAGCATAGTTCTTGCGGCTTCCACAAGTGTTCGATTCTTTTTTTCGACAACACCGTTCTGTTGTGGAGTGCGAGCTGCAGAGAAGTTCTGTGATATTCCTTCTGTTGAAAGATAGGTTTTAATGACACAGTTTTTAAATTATGTGCCGTTGTCACTTCTTAACTTTTGTATTCTGCAGTCATAAAGAACTTGGATTCTTTTCATTAGATTTATCAATATATTTGGAACATCTGATTTCTTTCTAACAAATTCAACCCATGTGAAACGTGAATACTCATCAATTAGGACAAGTATGTATTTCTTGCCACCTAGGCTCTGTATGGCAATGGGACCGCAGAGGTCGACATGAAGCATGTACAGAGGCCTAGTGCAAGACACGTATGTTTTGACTTTGTGGGAAGCCCTTCTGTGTTTTCCCATTTCACAGGCCGAACACAAATGATCCTTATTGAATTTAACATCTGGCAAACCTTTAACTAGATTAAGTTTTACTAGTTTATCTAAGGTGTGAAAGTTTAAGTGACAGAACCTGTTGTGCCATAACCAAGCTTCTTCACTTTTGCAAGCTACTAGGCAGACTTTTTCTTTGGATTTTGAATTAAAATTCATTAGGTATAGATCACCTCTTCTTTCAGCTCGCAGAAGTTCCATTCCTGTGTTTTCACTTTGTAGAGAGCAGAAAGTTCTTTTAAATAACACATCGAATCCTGTATCACAAAGTTGACTTACACTGAGTAGGTTGTGTTTGAGGCCATCCACATATGCAACTTTGTATACAGAGACATTTTCTTTTTGTATGACTCCATAGCCTTTGATTTGTCCCTTCTTGTTGTCTCCAAAAGTTACAGATCCACCATCGTGTGTTTCTTTGTACATGGATAGTAATCTTCTGTCGCCAGTCATGTGCCTTGAGCATCCAAAGTCAAGATACCAGATTGGCACATGTAGCTTTTGTTAGACAATCACAGAGATTTAGGTACCCATATCCATATGGGTCCAATATTGTTAGAATTTTTCAAGTTTGCCTTGGCATTCTTGAAATATATTTTATCCTTTTTAGAAGAATCAGATTGTTTCTATTTTGGTTCTGACTTTTGAGTTTGAAAGTTGATGGAGAGTAAGCAATCTGGACTTGAGAAGTGTTTATTTAATTTGAACATAAGATCAAAACAATGACATTATTGAATATGAGATGTGATTTGTTTGAACTTTTCATTGAATTCATTGAACTGAGCCACAGAGGCATTACATTCTTTCTTTACATTAGATTTCCTATTACAAGAAGATCTATGAATACTAGAATGTTGTTTGCAAAAGTCTTGTTTAGTTCCTGCCTTCTGTGACTCTCTTCTGTGGTGAACATCTTTCTTCACTGTCACAGAGGAAAAATATTTGTTAGCTTCAGGCCATTTTCCCTTTTGTTGCCAAGTGGGATTCTCTTTAATTTTCCTTAAAGGTTTTGAAAATTTTGAGCTTTTAGGAGCTATAGAGACCTTTTTTAGATTTTCAAGCTCTGTAGAGGTTTTAACTTGAATATACATTTTGAGAAAATCTGGACAGATAGGGATCTCTGTGATTTTCTCTTTTGGAGAGATGGTTCTGTTAAGAACCTCAGAGGAGAATTTAACATCCTCTGCGTCATAGTGAATTATCCCTGATTTGAAATCAGTCTCTGAGTCGTTAGAGGACGAATCGTCCTCATATGCAGAGGTTGAGTCATCTCTTTCGACAGAGGCTGGATTTTCTGAGCATGTATCGTACGAGCTTTCTTCCTCTGTAGAGATACTTTCATAGATGGTAGAGGTTTCTGATGAGATCTCTTCAGCGAGTTTTTGATTTTTAGAAGATGTACAGAGACTTTCTAAAACATTTGATTTTAAAACTTCCAAAATTTCTTTTTCAATAGATTCTTCAAGTTTTTCTTCTGAAAAGATGGGTTTAAACTCAGGAGCTTCTGCTGATAATTTCTTTTCGACATTTATCATGCAGACAAAAGCAACCTGTGTTTGAGTCTCTGGTTTACCAAACTTAAAGATACCAATCTGATCTTGTGTTTTCAGATATTTCTTTGGTTTGATTCCTCTATTGACAGAGGTTGAAAATGATGAATTTGTGTTTTCATACCACACATTGATCATCTTTGTATGTTTCCTCAAGTGAGGTTCTGCAGAGATTTTAACCCTTTTACTTACAGAGAGTAAGTTTGGAAAGTTTGGTTTATTAGTTTTTCCCAAAACAAATAGAGAAGACAGAGGTTTTAGTCGTTTATTTTCAATTCCTAAGGTAATATCACTGTACCCTATACCTTTTCATACACCTTTTGTTCATCTTTATAGTTTTTAAGTAAAACTTCTCTTCTTAAAAGATCTTGCCAAAGTACCTCTCTTTCTTTTTGAAAGTATTCTTTGAGAGCTCTTATGTCTGTTGTTTCACTTTTTGAAACTGAAAGTTCTTTTGTTTTGATTTTTAAAGCATAGGTTAGGTCAGAAATTTGCCTTTTTAAAGGATCTATATTTTTGCTCCAATATTTTTCGACTTTTTCTTTTTCTTCAAAGATTTTGGCTTTTTCTTGAGTGAGAAGCCTTACTTCTCTCTCATTAAAGGTCAGTCTTTTCTGAATGCTTTCATTTACTTCTTTCTGTTCAATGTTAAGTTTAAATAAATCATCATCTACAGAATCAGTACTTGAGATAGAGTTTGAAGTGGATACCTCATTGTCAGTGTCGGAGTTGACTTCTGCCATACCACAGAACAGGGCATTTGTAGGGAATTCATCGTCAGAGGTGGAGTCTGATTCAAAGTCCTCCTTGTTTGCCTCTGAATGCCCTTTGTTTGCCATTAGAGATTTTTGTGCGTAATACTCGGCCTTCTTTTTGTAAAAAGCTGAGTCCTTCTGTGGGCGATTTGGTCTACTTCTGCATTCTTTTGCGAAATGACCTGGCTTGCCGCAGTTGAAACAACCTTGGGAGGTGTTTCCAGTTCGGTCGTCAGACTTCTGTAGGTCTCCACCTTTCTCTGTTCGGCATTCGTTTGCGTAATGACCGGGTTTACCACATTTGTAGCATTCTTGTGTGTGGCCTACCTTGTCATCTGATCTCTGTCGATCATTTCCTCTGTAGCTTCTGTCGCTCGACCTCTGTTGGTCATCATTTCTGTAGTCTGACCTCTGTCGGTCACTTGATTCTTCTCTTCTTCCATCATCTCTTCTACCAGAATTCATTTGGTTATTTCTAAATTCTCTTGTCAATAGAGCCATTGATTTAGCTAATGACGCAAGAGTTATCTCTTCCTCTATCAGCTCGTCTTCTTCGCTATCAACCATTACCATCTTCTTTTTCTCCTTCTTTTTCTCTTCTGTAGATCTCTCATTTCTTGGTCTGTCTGCAGCCTCTGTAGATTTACTAACCAATGCGTATGGCACAATGGTTAGTGTTTTAGCTTGAGCTATTTGAGGCTCTTGTGCAGCAAGTGTTCCATAGAGATCAGAGAGTGTCCAGGAGTCTAGATCTTGATTTGTTTGTAAAGACATAGACAACTGAAGCCACTCATCGTTCAGGCTCTTTAGAAACATGACGTTATTTTCTTCCGTGGTTCTGTGAATACCAGACTTTTTGCATTTGTTTATGAGAGAGTTGAACCGGTCGTATGTTGTTTGCAGAGATTCTGTTGCAGAGGCTCTGAAAGCATGATATTCATTTATGTATTGTGCCCTTCGGTTCTTCTGAGTTTTAGCACCCCCTTCCAACTGTCTTTCTAATTTTTTCCAGAGATCGTGCGCTGTTTCGCATGCATCTAAGGATTGAAAAAGTTCGTTGGGGATTGCCATGATCAATATTCTTTTTGTTTTCTGAGCAACTTCATCTTCTGCTTTATCTTCATTTGACCATTCTTCTTTTGGTTTAGGTTTTTGATGTTCAGGGATTTCAGGAGATTCAGCAGTAGCTGGTACACGTGGCATAGTTATCATAGGAACCGGAGGAAGATTGTATAGATATTGTTTGAGAGTTTTTTCAGTACCCTCAAAAAAATGAACCATTCTTATTTTCCATTGAGGATACTCATCTCTAAGAAGAGTAGGAGGTTTGGTTAAAGAGCCAGCAGTGAAAAAGTTATTTGTATTTGTCATTTTGAGAAAAGGATAATCTGATGGAGGATTTATTAGTATGAAGATCTGGGAGGTTTTCTGGGTACAACTAATATCCAGAAATATGGTGATGAAGATAAATGAAATCTATCAACAATGTTGTCAAACAAGGATAACTTGATATTGAAAATCAAGCTTCGCTCTGATACCAATTGTTGGTTCCCGTTTTGCTTAAACAAGATTATCAGATCTATTAGTTCAAGTTTAAGGTTTGATGCGGAAGCGTATTTGAAGAACTAACAGATATGTTTGATAGATTTAGAACGGAATATAAATAAACAGTGAACAGAATATAATTACTTCAAGGTTTACTGAATATATATATATATATATCAAGAACAGATTAAGAATAAAGAGTAAGTAAAACTTTAAAACAGATATGACTTTTAAGGTGAATAAGCTTTTTGTGTTCTTTTTGATATATGTTATTAGTAATAAGGAAGAACTCAACATGAGTCTTCCTTATATACTAATCTAAAGGGGACCATAAAGTAGGTTACTATTCAGAACGGTACTGATGAATAGTAGAACGGATGTCGTGAACAGTTGGAGGGATGGCATGAACAGTCAGACGTGCTGTATTGCATTTAATGCAGCAGACGTCTAATATGTACTAAGCCCTACTGAGTCCAATCATAGTTTGACACGACGACGTTGGACAGGGCATGCTACCATGCAAGTTGATGAACGGGTCCTGTAACAGTAGCAAGATATTATAAATATCTTCAAGTCTTTCAGTGAGGACCACAGAGGCTCTGTAATGAGTTACAGAGGTTCTGTGGTCTGGTCCTCTGTGGAGCAGTCCACCGGATTCCGAGATATTGGTCTTCTTTGTGCGTATGACAGAGCTTCTGTAGCGGGCCTCTTTATCTTCTATAGATTCTTGATCTTGAGCCCTTAGTAAGTCCGGCAGAGCCTCTGTAAGAGGCTTTCTTCACTTAGCCTATTTTTCACTACTTCTAAATACTTTTATGATTAGGAAGATTGAAGCTAACAGTGACCTATTGATGTTCTGTGGCGAATGAATATCACTACCAAAGATAGCTTCCCCATGTTCGTGCATACCAAAAGTATTAAGAGTTGCTTCTGGTGGTTCTTGCTAGTTGGGGTTCGAGGTGTGCACCTCTGTTTCAATAATCCTTTGGTCTTGATCACCAGGATTAGATTGTGTGGGAGCACTGGGAATTTGGTTAAGGATACGCTCAGATGTGCTCTGATGAGCATCTTTTTCTATTCTCACATTTTCCTCGGCTCCTATGGCTGTAGAACTCTCTGGATTCTCACTGATATTTCCCTTGCTCACCACTATCAGAGGAGATATTTTCTACCTCTGGTGTTTCCTGTACTTCCTCATGGACAGCCTCTCTAGGAGATGCTCTGTCCTCTACTTCCTCTCTTCTAGAGGAAGACCCCACTTCGGGTGCTCTTGCCTCTGGTATGTTAACTTCCTCTCCTATCTCCTCACTCAAGCTCTCGAAAGAAGGCTCAGATCCTAAGTATGTTGGGGTTCTAAACCTCAGGTTCTTGAGGTTGAGCAGCACTCTGATTGTTCTGGATAGAGATATGGTCAGGGGAGATAAGGGCAAGCATTGTACCTGGAATTCTTCTTATGAAGGGGTATTCGCCTGATGTAGTGGGGAAGAATTTGGACATCGTCCAAACAGGTGTTGAGCGACCCTGATTGAAACATCCCCTAGCCCACCGTACACGATATTGTCCGCTTTGCGCATACCCTCTGCATTACAGCATAACCGGTACCACTCACGGTTTTGTTCCTGCCCGCACAGGCATACGCGGGACGCACCCAGACCGCACCCAGTGACAGGCAAAAGGCCTCATGCAAGGAAGGTATCCATCCACCCTTATAAGGAAGACTTCGTTCCCCCTCCTAGCCGATGTAGGATCTCACAGTCCACATTGGTTGGGGAGGGGAACAAAGGTTGCCTTATAAGAGGAACTTGATACCTCCCCTATCAGACGCGTTTTAAAATCGTGAGTCCAGGTGTGTGGACAACGCGGACAATATCTGGTACGGTTGGCCTGGGATGTTACAGATGGTATCAGAGCCGGGAACCGGACTGGTGTGCCAGCGAGGACGCTGGGCTCCCAAGGGGGGTGGATTGTAAGATCCCACATTGGTTGGGGAGGGGAACAAAGGTTGCCTTATAAGAGGAACTTGATACCTCCCCTATCAGACGCGTTTTAAAACCGTGAGTTCAGGTGTACGGACAAAGCGGACAATATCTGATACGGTTGGCCTGGGATGTTACAGATGGTATCAGAGCCAGGAACCGGACTGGTGTGCCAGCGAGGACGCTGGGCTCCCAAGGGGGGTGGATTGTAACATCCCACATTGGTTGGGGAGGGGAACAAAGGTTGCCTTATAAGAGGAACTTGATACCTCCCCTATCAGACGCGTTTTAAAACCGTGAGTCCAGGTGTGTGGACAAAGCGGACAATATCTGGTACGGTTGGCCTGGGATGTTACACTGATGAGTTAGTTCCATTCTGTCGAAGGCTCTTCTGATCACCAGACTGATGAAGCGTGGGAACTTGATCATCTTCAAGAACTTGTGGGATCCAACGACTCCTCCTCTTGCGATGGATGAGGTTTTTTTGTTAACAGCCGTAAGAAGATCGTTGTAGAGAATGCTGGCGTAGTCAAAGTTTCTATTAAAGAACAATCCATACATGATTTGTAGGATTTCCGTTGTGGCTTGGTCTTGACTACCAGATTTGCTGGTAAGGGTTCTGTTTAAGGTGGAGAACATGAAATTCCACATAGTGGGTAGATTATGTCGCTTGAACTCTCCTATTCTATTCAGATCCTTGTTGTAACCCAAAAACTTCATGAAATCAAGAAGGACAGCTGTTTTTAGTGGTTTCTCATAGGCGTCTATTCCTAGTTGTCGTTTGGTTTTCATTCTGAAGATTCTTCTTAAGGTACTTTCTCTAATGCGGATTGTTCCCGCTCCTCCATTACTTGCGTTGACGCTCCCAACTATCCTGTCTTGTTCTTCGATGTATTGGCATGTGGTCCACCATTGTTGGACATAGATTGCAGGAAGATGCTCATCGAACTCTGTTAGGGCTCTAAAGATATCAGAGTTTCTAAAGAACTCAATGAAGACATGATACAGGGGTAGATAGAGTCCTGGAGTGGGATCGAATCTGTAGTTGTTGTCAACAAACTCGTATGAAAGAACAATGATATCATCAGTGGGTTCTATTTGTCTAGAATCAGCAGAGTTTTGGGGTTCCGCCATTGTTGCAGGTTTGGGGTTTTCTTGAAGAACACTGAGGATTTGAATAAAAGGGGGAAATGTGAAAGGTTTAGGAGGTTTAGAAATGAAATGGGTCAAGGTTATGGATATTTATAGTCAGAACTTGTGGCTGGGTAATCGTCGTAGGTACTGTAGGCACTCGAGTGTCAGAAGGTGGAGTGGCCTGAATTGTGTATCGTGGGGACAGCTAGTGGTTTAGCTTTCAATTAGAGAGTGCCACGTGGATTTGTTCTGACCACTTGTGTGCAAGTAAACCGTCGTGGTTAGAGATGTGTGGGTGACAAGTGGTTGACGCTTAGAAATAACCCGCACCTCTGATGACGTTACTTCTGATGACGTGGCATAAAACCGACAGAGCTCTGTTGGAGCTTTGCAAGTTTTGCCTCTGACGAGTGACCCTTTTTCTTTCTTTTCAAGTACTCCCTTGGTGTTTCACCTTTACCCAAAATCATTTAAAAATTCTATATCTGATGAGGAAATGGCCAAAGAACGAGAACAGAACTGACTTTAGAAATTTCACAGAGTTCTGGTGAGAAACAACAAAGGCTCTGGTGAAATATCAGAGTTCTGGTAGGTTCTTGACGTTATCAAAGGATTTTCATCATAACAGGTTTTCCCCCCCTTTTTTTTTAAAAAGATTTTTCTTTCCAGAACAGAAAGCGAAGTCATTTTGATTTGAAAAATCAGATTTGACTCGCTCCCCCTAAAACCATGCACAAAATCTTATAAACTCCCCCTTGAAATATGAGCAAAAAAAAACTTTTTACAAAAAGGTATATACAAACAGATTCACTAAGTTGAAAAAGTATGCTTGACAGAGTTCTGGTGAATAGCAGAGACTCTGTTGAACTATCCTTCCTAACTTTTTCACAGAGCTCTGTTGGAACATCAGAGGCTCTGTTGAATTTGAACAGAGTTAGGAGGACATGTTCAGCATACCCAGTTTGCCGATTAAGAAGTTAAATCTCCTTTCATTAAGGGCTTTTGTAAACAAGTCAGCAAGCTGGAAGTCGGTTGAAACAAAGTACATTTCAATCGTCCCTTTTTCAACATGATCCTTTATGAAGTGGTACCTTATATCGATATGCTTTGTCTTGGAGTGCTGAACTGGGTTAGCTGTGATTGCTATGGCACTCTTGGAGTCACACAGAATTGGAATTTTTCCATATTCTAGGCCATAGTCTTTGAGCTGGGTTTTCATCCATATCACTTGAGAGCAACAACTAGCAGCAGCAACATACTCTGCTTCTGCTGTAGAAGTTGATACGCAATTCTGTTTCTTGGATGTCCAACTCACCAATTTTTCACCAAGTAATTGGCAGCTACCAGACGTACTCTTTCTGTCATTCTTGCATCCTCCGTAATCTGAGTCTGTATATGCTACAAGCTCGAAACCAGAATTAAGAGGATACCAGAGACCCAAAAATTGAGTCCCTTTCAGATATTTAAATATGCGCTTGACAGCATACAAATGAGATTCTTTAGGATTTGCTTGAAATCTGGCACAGAGACAAGTTGCAAACATTATATCAGGTCTGCTGGCAGTTAAGTACATAAGTGATCCTATCATGCCTCTGTAGTTCTTGACATTTGTAGGTTCACCCTTAAGGTCAGAGTCAAGTTTAACTCCAGTGGCAATAGGAGTTTTCATTGGATTTGAGTTGTTGAGCTTGTATTTTTTCAAAATATCAGAGATATATTTTGACTGACTTATAAAAGTCCCTCTGATGGATTGTTTTACTTGTAAACCAAGGAAGAATGAAAGTTCTCCCATCATGCTCATTTTGAATTCACTTTTCATCAAATCCTCAAAC
Organism: Saussurea involucrata; assembly: GCA_033807775.1. Taxonomy (NCBI): domain Eukaryota; kingdom Viridiplantae; phylum Streptophyta; class Magnoliopsida; order Asterales; family Asteraceae; genus Saussurea; species Saussurea involucrata. The sequence continues at coordinate 833,300 of CM066318.1, forward strand.
CTATCACACTACTCTTGTTGTGTAGACCCAAAAATAATGTCATCAACATATATTTGTACCAGAAGTATATCATTCCTATACGTTCTAAAGAATAAAGTTTTATCGACATTACCTTTCTCGAAGTGGGTTGTCAACAGAAAATTGGACAAAGTTTCATACCAGGCTCTGGGAGCTTGTTTAAGGCCGTATAGAGCTTTGTCTAACTTGTAAACGTGGTCTGGAAACTCCGAACTTTCAAAACCAGGCGGTTGCTGGACATAAACTTCCTCTTGTAATTTGCCATTCAGAAAGGCAGACTTTACATCCATCTGATAGACCTTAAAACCTTTGTGAGCAGCATAGGCTAAGAAGATTCTTATGGCTTCTAGTCTAGCTACAGGGGCAAAGGTTTCGTCATAGTCGATAACTTCTTCTTGGCAGTATCCTTTGCAACCAGACGGGCTTTGTTTCTGATGATTATCCCATCTTCATCCTTTTTATTCCTAAACACCCACTTGGTTCCAATGGCCTCTTTGCCTTTAGGAAGTGGAACCAAGGACCAAACTTTGTTTCTTTCGAATTCCAGAAGCTCTTCTTGCATAGCTTCGATCCAGTTTGGGTCTTCAAGAGCTTCAGAAATTTTCTTTGGCTCAATCATGCTTAAAAAGTTTACAAAGAAAGCTTCATTGATTGTGGCCGATCTCGTCTTCACACCATATTCAGCAGCACCGATAATTTGATGATGGGGATGATCCTTTGTCCATCTTGTCATGGGAGCATGAACAATAGGAGGGGTTTGTGCTTCTGATGGGAAAGGACGAATTTCAGCATCAGAGGACTCTGTGGCACACAACTCTGGAGAGTGGCCTCATTGCTCTGTGAATTGCCAACAGGGCTCTGTGAAGGTGAGCTTTCGAATAGGGAATCTCTCCCAACATTGGTCAGCAAGGGTGATGATGGCTCATTTTCAGGTTCTCTTATATTTGATTGTGGTTCCTCATTTCTCTGAATTACACCTGTAGACAGAGAAGTAGATGGTGAAGTATTGGAGGGACCAGTAAGAGCTGTACCTGTCAGATTCAGTTCTGTTGAATTTTGAGCTTGGTCGCCTCTGTTGATGTTGACAGAGGAGATATCATCATCGAAGAAATCATCGAACACAAGATTGATGTTTTCTTCCCTTGTCTTTGAAGAATTTGGCTTCTTCTGTTCTGTCTGTGTCCCCTCTGTTGATTTGCGATCAGAGGCACTTGATGTACTTTCATCAAAGGACACGTTAACGCTCTCTTGAATGACACGAGTTCTGGTGTTGTAGACTCTGTAGGCCTTAGAGGTTAAGGAATAACCAATAAAGATTCCTTCGTCCGCCTTTTTGTCAAATTTACCCAGCTGTTCTCTGTCGTTCAAGATGTAGCACTTGCATCCAAAAACATGAAAGAATTTTACGTTTGGCCTTTGGTTGTTGATGAGTTCATAGGAAGTCTTTTTAAATCTTTTTACTATGACAGCTCTGTTTTGGGTAAAACATGCTGTTGAGACTGCCTCTGCCCAGAAGTTGATGGGAAGGACAGAGCCGACCAACATGGTTCTGGCGGCTTCTACCAGAGTTCTGTTCTTCCTTTCCACTACACCATTCTGTTGTGGAGTTCTGGCAGCTGAGAAGTTCTGGGAGATTCCTTGAATCTGTCCCATTATCACTTCTCAACTTTTGCACTTTTAATCCTAACAGAACCTGTATCCTTATCAACAAACTTATTAGAATTTCTGGGACATCAGATTTTACTCTGATGAACTCAATCCAAGTGTATCTAGAAAATTCATCAATAAATACTAGAATATACTTCTTGTCCAACAGACTTTGCATAGAGATAGGACCACAGAGATCCACATGAAGCATGTGCAAAGGTCTGGGACAACTATGATCACTCTTAGTTCTGTGTGAAGATCTTTTCATCTTTCCCAATTCACAGGCAGAACAGAGATGGTCTTTGTCAAATTTCAGTGGAGGAAGTCCTTTTACTAGATTTAATTTCACGAGCTTGTCAAGATTTGAAAAATTCAAATGGGCAAATCTTTTATGCCAAAGCCAGGCATCTTCATTTTTTAAAGACACTAAACAGAGCTTCTCTGTTGTAGAGTTTTGGTTAGGATTGAAATTCATTTTATAAAGATTGCCTTTTCTGTCGGCTCTTAAGAGTTCTTGACCAGACTCGGAAAGCAACAGAGAACAGTACTTCTTCCTAAAATTGACATCAATCCCATGATCACAGAGTTGACTTATGCTAAGCAGATTATGGTTTAATCCTTCAACATAAGCAACCTCAGAAATTGAAACACCACCATTGACTAATGTACCGTATCCTCTAATCTGTCCGCCATTATCTCCTCCAAAGGTTACTGCACTTCCATTTTTGTTCTTGAAAGAAGTAAGCAGCTCCTTATTCCCCGTCATGTGCCTTGAGCATCCTGAATCTAAATACCAGATCTGCACATGGGGTTTCTGCAAGACATATTAATTTCTCTTAGGTACCCGTTGCATTTTGTGTCCTTTCTTGTTAGGTTTGGGGGCATTCATGTGCTTACCTTCTGGCTTTCCATTTTGGGATGGTATACCAGAGGGTTTCTTCTGTGCATTCTGAATAGTCTTGGGATTTTTCCTTTGAAATGACTGATTCAGAACACAGTGAGGACCATTCATATGGTTCTTTAACTGTAACAGAAGTTGAATACAATTGCATTTGATAGAACATGAAGATTGATGCAAATTGTCGTTTTTATTCAAAGACTGTTGTTTAAAGGGAGCTTGATTTTGAAAAACTTTAGAACCAGATGTCTTTACGTACATTATGTCCTGTGAAAAATTGTTGTTTCTTGGAACAAACTCTCTTGACACAAAACTGTTTCTCTTTAGATATACAATAGGTGTAGGAGTAGGTTGGTCATTGACTTTCCATTTTCCTTTCTGCTCTATTGTAAATTTGACTTGATCATAAGCGTAAGGAACATAGGTATAGTCTTCATGAATAATCTTAGCTTTTCCTCTTTTCTTTTCTTCTATCTCATTAGAGGAAAGAATTCTGATACCCTTATTTTTCAAATTTGGCAAAGGTATAAGTCTGTTATGTTTCTTAAAGAATGAGACGTTTTTCAGAGAACCAGATTCAACAATTGCCTGTTTGGGTTTGTGCAAAGAAGTCTTAGGAGCACAGAAAATTTGCTCATCTACCTCAGAGTCAGAGTCACTGTCAGAGCACGGAAAGTCTTTGATGGCTCTGGTAGAGGTGTTAGACTCATTGGGTATCTTAGAGTTATCAGCTCTTGTGGATTTAAACTTTCTTATCTTTGGTTTTAAAGCATCACAAGCAGCATTCTCTTCAATTACTTTCAAAATATCCTCTTCAAAAGTTGTTCGTAAGGTTTCAGAGGATGGAAAGAAGACTGGGATTCCAAGATTAAGTTATCTCTGTATTGTAGTACAAGAGGGTTCTGTAATGGAAGCAACAAACTTCTCCTCCTTGAAAGAATTGAAGTTAAAGATTTCTTTTGGATGAAGACTTTTGATGGAATCAGTAAGCTTTATTTCAGCTCTTCCCTTATCAAGAATAAACTTTTCAGATGGTTTTGTAACCTTTTCTTGATTCAAGGAGTCATAGCTGACATTCCTTAAGCTTAGTCTTTTTGCTTTTGTAAAATCTGATATTTTGGCTCTTTTGAAAACATCAGTTCCAGAGATCACATCCTCTTTCATTTTTCCAATAGAGAAAGCAAAGGGATAAGATGCCTTTAACCTTCTTTTGTAAGGAACAATGTCATTAAAACCTAGACCTTGCTTGTCTTCTTGAGAATTGATTTTGGTATACACATTCTGTGCATCCTGGTACTTTTTGATTAAAATCTCCTTTTTCTGTAAGGATTGATGTAAAATTTCCCTCTTTCTCTGAAAATAGTCTTTTAGAGCGACAGAGTTTAAACGTTCATTTTCAGATATAGCAACTTCTTCAGATTTTAGTTTCAAAATTTCTTCAAACTCTTTAACCCTTTTTGAAAACGTGCTTTCTTTCTTTTGTTGTAAGACTTCTAGCTCAGATTTTTCTTTGGATATTTCTTCCTTTTCCTGTTCCAAGAGAGTTTTGTCTCTCTTGTAGAAGGACAGATCCTTCTGAGCTAGCTTTCTTAACTCTTTTTCCTCAGAAAGCTTTTGTTTTAAGAGTTGAAACTCTTCAGTAAGTAATGACACATGCATCTCAAGTTCTGAGTCAGACTTGGATTCAGAGAAATGTACCTTGGCACTGGGTCTGGTTGTCTCCAGCGCTCTGTTGTCTGGCTCTGTTACGGTCAGGGCAAATGCATGAGCCACATCTTCTTCTTCGGACATTTCTATTCTTCCTCCGGTCATCCAATCAACTTCCAAACTTCCATCATCCACAGCAACAATGGCTTGCTCTGGTTCATCGTCAGAAAATGAATAAGAGATCCAGTTCTCCATCTTAGCAACATAGCTTCTTTCTCTGTAGTTGTACTTGTATTTATTCTTGTAATAATCTTGATCTTTTACAAGTTTTCCTTTACAGTTAGCAGAGAAATGGCCAGGTTTGCCGCATCTAAAGCAACGTCCATCATTCTGATTGATGGGTTGGGCAGCATCAGCCTTCTGTGGAGCAGGAGTATTGAACTTCTGTTGCTGTCTCTGTTCCGTCGGAGCTCTGTTGTGATGGTTCTGTTGTGGGGGTGCAAAATAAGCTCTGTTCTCATCTATATCATATCTACCTCTTCTGTCGAATGCTCTGTTGCCAAATCTCTTGTTGAATTGTTGAGTGATTAATGCAAGAGATTTAGCAAACGCATTTATATCGTCATCTTAATCTGACGAGTTTTCTTTTGTATCACTTTCAGCTACCAAACTCTTACTTTTCTTCTTCTTTCCTCAGCTGGAACTTTCTCTGTTGGTCTTTCCTTCTGTGGATTTCTTTGATTCAGAGACTAACGCAATAGGTCCTGCAATGGTGGATTTGCCCTTTTGTTTGACAACATCCTTCTCTTGTGCGGCCAGAGTGCCATACACATCGGTAAGAGACCATGCATCTAGATCTTGTTTAGCTTGTAAAGACATGGACAGATTTAACCATTCATCATTCAGACTTTTCAGGAACAAAACATTGTTATCTTCCTTCGACCTAACAACCCCACACTTTTTACATTTGTTTATCAAAACATTGAATCTGTTGTAGGTTTGTTGTAAGGTTTCCTCAGAAAGTGCCTTGAAATCGTTGTATTCATTTATACATTGGGTCCTTCTGTTCTTTTGGGTTTTGATGCCACCCTCAAGCTGATTAAGAAGTTGATCCCAGATTTCTTTGGCAGTAACATATGAATCTAGTTCTTGAAATATTTCATTAGGAATGGCCATAATCAGAAGTCTAACTGCTTTTAGATCATTTTCCATTTTTTAATGTCTCTTCATCAGTGAATCCGGTGGTTTTGGGTTCAAGGTGAGAAGGAATCTCAGCAGTAGTTTGTGTTGCGGGTACACGTGGAACCAAAACCATGGGTTTGAATGGTCCATCCGTGACAGAACGCATTAAATCTCTGTCCATCCCTTCAAGGAAGTTAACCATCCTAATCTTCCATTGAGGGTATTCATCTCTCAGAAGAGTAGGAGGCTTAGTCAGCGAACCAGCAGTATAAATAGCGTTGATATGGTTATTTGCCATTTTTCAGAAAACAGGGTATAACAGTTTCAAATGGATTTGAAAGAGTATAAACTGAAAGTAAGTGAACAGTAACCAATGGAACAGTAATGAACAGTAGATAATATCTTTAATCTAGACTGGAAAGCTTAAAACAGTGGTATATTAACTTTTAAACTTTAAAATGTAAAACAGAGTATACTAGGAAGCTTTGAAATGCACACACAATCAACAACAATGAATCAACCTTGGTAGATTGGATTGTTTGATTTAAGAAAATCAAGCAACCTCTGATACCAATTGTAGGTTCCCAGATTCACGTTGTATCACATTAATGGTAGTAATATAGACAGCGGAAGCATTTAAATATAAAGCCATTAAAGTGAGTGATTGTGTAAATGATATTGTAATAGTGAGAATCAATCATAGAACAGGATAATGATAACAAGATCAAATAAGAAACGCTGCTCGTATATTGATAATGGATAACACCAAGAACAAGATCAATGGTGTATCCTGAAATCTCACAGGGAACAATATCGTACGAAGGTAGTGCTCGGGATTGCTGCAGTGTGTGCTTAAACAATTGTGGAAAACTATTCTTCCCAAAGCTTACAATTATTTGTTCCACTACCTCTCTATTTATAGCCCTGATAAAGTGAAGACAGTGTACTATCGTACCCTAGAATGACACGTGGAAAGTGTGTCTCCTAATTTTAGGGCATACGTGGAAAGTATGGACACTTGTCTAACACTTGGGATTTCTTACGAGACTTAGGCATCACAGAGGTCTTCACTACAACAGAGCTCATAGACCAGAGCTCTGTTGGTCTTCGGGTTGTGAACAGTTCTTCTGTTGATCTTCTGACAGAGCTCTGTTGAGCTCTGTTAGTTCCACCAGAACTCTGTTGAGTTCTGTTGATCTTCTTGAAGCTTTTTCTTCTAAGTCTTCTGCTGCATCTCTGCTGGTCTTCTGACTTGATAATATTTTCAATACTTTTACATTACAGATACTTGGGTCTAACAGTTTTCTTGGGGAGGAAATCGGCTTAGAGAGAGAGAGAGAGAGAGAGAGAGAGAGAAAACTGAGTTGTGGTTTTGAAATGAAGTGAGGGAAGAGAGAGGGAGAGGTCTTAAAAGAAAACCAAAAATATCTCATCAGGCCCCTCGCGGACGTCTGTCTAGAAGCCCATGCGGAAGTCCGGCCTCGACCTGATCCGAACCCATCCATCTCTCTGTTGCTTCCGCGGACGACCTGTCCTGGTCCCTATGCGGACGTCCGCAAGCCTCAAAATCGCAATTCTTTTTAAAATTTTGGGGTGTTACAATCCTCCCAACCTTAGAATGATTTCGTCCTCGAAATCTAGATCCCTTACAACCAAAGGCTATCCAACTCAACACCATCCATGTTCCATTAGCTCCCAACTGAAAACCAAATTCCCCTATGCAGACACAACCTTAAGCAAACCCTTACCAACGATGCCCTCTCGGGTACATTATAGTTATGTCCGGGTGAACACTCCATCCACTGGAGTAACTCTGAACCAGACGACTTCGGTTGTCTCCCAACCTTAGGTGTTCCATACTTCCCCAACGGCAGATTCGGACTCCCAATCAATCCATATCCACATGTTCTTAAATTTTCTCTCCAAACCCAATTGCTCCCACTGCTGAGTGTCGCATAATTCTAACGAGCCCAATAGACTCCAAACATGCGGTCGTCATTTACCCATCGATTATACAACTCCAAGAATACGTCCAAATATCCATGATTCAACCGACATATTCTTTCACCAAATCAAGGGAGGTTGTCCTACTAAATTCCACTTATTACAATCTGAGCTTCTTAAAATCGCTACAAGCGATACGGTCATCCCTTAAGATTGGACTACAACACTCCAGATATGCTAACGGTTCTTGACCTCGAACCCAAAAGTTGACACCTAGTCTTACCACCAAGTTTTCAACTTTAACAGAACTCCACACACGAGTTTCGTTCGCCGAGCATTCTCACAAACCAAGCTTATCAATATGGTGTCCATAACGTCCTACACGTCCTTTATGCGAAAATTGACCAAGACCCAAAACAAAGTTGCCAACAAGACGGTTACCACCAACATTAACAAGAAACACCACGAGTCTAACCTTCCAGTTACAAAATACGCCGACTCTACAAACAGCACTACTTGGCCTACGGTACCAATATGCGTTAAAATACTCAGCCTTCCACTGTCGAAGTTCCCCACACACTTACTTTTAACCGGGGTTGCTTAACTTTTCCAAGGTTCTAACGAGTTCAAGGTTTTTCAAGTGAAATACTTAACAACTATGCCAATCGAAAACGTTCATAGACAGTTTCAACCCAAAGGTTTTCATATCAATTTAATTGTACGCACAAAATCTACTACTATCAATTCGGTAGTTGTACAAAAATGGACACGCTCGTCCCACGTATGAAAATCATATTGAAAACTATTTCATCGTAATTTAGATTATTAACAAAACGCAAAAGCATAATAAACACATTCTTTGAAAGGAACCGCTACGGTCTTATCATTGATTGATTTATGTCATGCACGTAAAGTAATTTCCTACTTTAAATACTGTGCAACAAAAGGTTTGTACGTACTTCAAAAGAAGTTTAAACGACATCTGACTCCAAAAGTTTCTTCTTTAACCATAAAGTGACATGGAACAAAATTCACCAACAAAGTTCGTCCACACCAGTTTATTTCACAAAAACGGTGAAACGATCCATAAATATACTTTGGTTAAATCATAAAATGATATGAGTCAATTCCAAGTTTAAAGACAAAAATCAATACGTTTTCATCATTCGAAAATATCGTTTAAACATCATGAAGAAATCTCAAATTGGAATATGCATGAAACCTTGTAACACTTTCCCAGTGGTTTTTCGGAAATGAAATTACATGCAATAGGCAGTTCGTACCAAATTTTCGAAATAGAAAATTTCCTTAATTCGAGTTTCAAAATTTTCTCATTTAGTCATAAAATGACATGGGGGTAAAACCTCTTTGACAAGACTCACGCACATTAATGTGTTTTCTCAAAACTTAGGAGAATAATAGGTGCTTGTAAATGGCTGACACCAAAAAGGGTTTAAATCGACTTCAAACTTCGAATCATACAAACAGTGTGCATTAGTGTTCCAAAAATTTAAACAATTCCACGCACTCTAGGTTAGGACAAATAATTTTCCAAAATCCCCATCACGGAGTACTTGCACTAAAAGTTTTTTTTTCACTTGTAGTATAAAACGTTAAAATGTCAGTGCTTAAAATTTACACATTAAAATACTCAAAATACACATTTTCTCCAAAACCAAAACAGTTTACAGTTTTCCAAAATGTTCATCAAGCCAAAATTGACCAAAGTCCAACGACTCACACATTCGTGTTTTCAAAATGTACCGTATCCTAAACCATGCATGATTCCCACAACACTAAAACATATTTTGACCAAATGACCTCCACTTATGCAATAAATTAATAAAACATTTTCATTCGCGATTCATTTATCAAAGTGTCGAGGATTAGTGGCTACCAAGTCATGCATACCCCTAGATCAATACCATGCATTTGCATGAATGGATAATAAAATAATCATTTAATCAAAAGCGTACAAAGAAAATCGTTAAGAAATACAATCAGGATGTTATTTCATGCATTACTCACGCCACGTATAAATCAATCCATACATTGAACAAGTTGCGACGAAATGTACTAACACAAATCTTCAAAAGAGAAATTATGCGACATCAAAGTACCAAAAACCATTTCCTTTTGGTCGTCTTACGGCATAAAATAATATTTCTCAATAAAACCCGCATGAGACAAAACGCTCAATATAACCCATAAATTCTCACATAATAAATGGAGTATGCACATTACGAAATTGCACTCACACGACACAAAACGTCATAAAACAAAACTCCATAAAACTCTATGGGCTCAGTGGCCTCAAATCAACCAAATGACGCCAAACCTTTCGTCCCCAAAAATCGAATTGCATAAAGCAAAATCATGACTTCGAATTCCAAAATTCCAAAAATTCCCTTTTTGTTGTAATACCATATAAACAACATTGTTCAACCGAACTCTCATTAAATAAATTCTCCAATAAAGCTTGACATAGACATAATGGAAGATAACTTTCCGTCCAAACCTTAACATATGTGGAGGAGATCCAATTTTAAAGTCATAAGCCGTAGTCATTTGTCCAACACCTTAAACAACATTAAAACATGGATACCACTGTATCCGAAAGTAACGTTGGATAACAACAAAAAATAAAGCAAGTCACAAAGTTTGCAATTTCCCGCAATAAAATGAGTTCATGCATGTTCAAAACCATGATTTAAAATCTTGTGTGTACTAAACATTTTTTCTAAGATTTTGTAACACAATCCACATGAGGATTTGAAACACAAGAAATAACGGATGCAATTTATCTTAAAAAAAAAATTTGTGCATGAACTTAGTCGGCACTCATCGTCTCAAACCATACTCCTCCAATTCCCTCTGGTCACACTACCGTCATCCGGATGCTCAAACATCTTAAGGCAAAATTGGAAGTTACATCGATTAACCTTACGATTTCTCCTCGAATTAAGGTCGATTCAATAAGCCTATGGTTCTAATCCAACCATCAACTTCGACCCGAAACGGTCCACTTAAGGCAATTATCATGCTTATGGTCACTCTAAGTGACTAATGCTAAAATCGTCAATCTTTTCAAACGACTACTCGCTTAGGAACTTCTTCACTACCCCAACGGTCATCACATTAAAGTAGTTCAAGCATGCACATGTATCTAGTAGGTTCACCATGACACTGGCCAGGTGTCATTATGAACGCACCGTACATGCTTATCCTTGCTACTCTCGACATGATTCTCGTTTCTAGTAACTCCATCGACCTCAAAACATCCTATTTTAAAGTGCCTAATGGTGAATTTCACTTTCATTTACTTAATAGAACGCTAGTTTGAGTCTAGGCATACAAAATCAACACCTAATTCTCTCAAACTTATGCTCTGATACCAACTTGTAACACCCTCGAATTGGGAAAGAGCAACTAAATAAAATTTTCGATAAAACATCCAAAAGGATTCTCCCTATAATTCAATACGGGGAATACCTCAAATTAAAATCTATGATTACCCTCAAACAATATATACACTCAAGTACAAATGCTATTCCCAAAACTTAACGCGGAAGACTTCTCTTAAACAATTCACCTCTCGAGCACTTTACTAGCACACGACCTTTCGCAGTGTCACTAGAACTACTCCCAACCTGAACCTGTTGCACATGCCGACAAATAAAAAGGTTAGGCTAACGCCTAGTGAGTTCAAGAGTTTATAACACGATTTAAATAATTCTTTGAATGAAAGGATGTAAACGGCTCATTTTCTAACGCACGCAAAATCCATGAGAAAAGTTCCCAAAATGTATAAAGTGTTTTCCAAAATGAATCCCAATCCCAACTCACTCAAATCGTGAATAAATCTATACTATGTGAAACCTTCAAATACGGTTGACGACATAATACTCAACCCATAAATCATGGAAGAACAGTCCATATAAATATAATACTTCACCGAAAACATGATACGAACCAATACTCACACGAACATAAAATGTAATGAAGTCCAAATGCCATAAATATGGAAATGACCTGCTTCATTCAAACTTTAATATACATGGAGGGAAATCCAATATTAAAGTCATCAATTGCAGTCAATCGCACAAGACCAACGATAATAAAACAAAGACATTATAATATCCAAAGTAATGTTGGCCGACGACGGGGGAGACCCGTATCCATTGAGAGTGGAGGAACACAAAATTATGCCACTCATACAATGTTAATCGTATGACACTTCACGACATAACAGCCCAAGTGTCCCTACGACTTCTTTCAAGACACACCCAAAGAGACAACTGACGTTAGCGGAATATTACCATGAATACCACCAAAGGCTCGGCACAAGCGGGGTTACAACCATGGCATTGCCCCGACATGGCGAATGTCATAAACGCCCGTCAATCAAACCTGACAGCTCAACCGGACTCAACCCTCCTAGTTTACCCTTGAAAAGTAAAGGTCATAAAACATGGGGCCCAGTCAAATCCCGCAACACCCAGTAGACCATCAAATAAAGACTGACATACGTGCCTATGGATCCAATGCAACACAATCTACAATCACATGCCCATCCCGGAATGACTAAAGCACCCGAGCATGTAAATATCAATAATGTGCAATAAAATGCAATAAGTTGCAATAAATGCAAACCATAAATAAGACTCTACATTGAGTCATCAAAGTCGGACAAGATGCCCCCAAAGACTCCTTCAAAGTCAAAACCGAGCAAAATGCTCAAAACCCATTAGACCCATAAATAACGGTCCTCAAAATATAAAATACATTTAAACATCGTTTAGGTAAACGTATACCGCAAGATCGTCATAAACCCAAAACTCGTCACAGATTAATACTAATGGGTTCCCAAAATGGGCTCATACTCTTATAATTCTCAAAACGACTCATGACACAAAAATGTGCATTTTCCCAAATGGTTTATAAAATCAATTATACCCACATGATTAAACCATTGAATAAGCTCTATTTGAGAAATAAATCATTTAAGGACATAATTAAGATTTCTACACATCAAAATATCCAAAATCCCAAATATGGGTGTTTTACAAACTTTATAAAGTTAAAACACTTAAAAAGGGTTAAACTCATCAAATAATTCAACAATTGATAATTTCAAGTAAAACACATAAATACTTGGAAAAATAACATTTTTAGCATGTACAACGTTTTCACAAATCAACTTGAACTCACCTTGCTAGATTTAGGCTAAATCTAGATTTTCCCCAAACGTAAGCTCCTTTGAAGAAACTTGAATCTTCAAGCCAAATCTTCCAAAAACCTTCATCACTTGAATCCTCAAAGCAAAGCTCCTAGTCTCCCACAAGATCTTCAAGATTCCATATCTTCAATAATAGTGGAAATGAGTTTGATTTGAGTGGAGAAGATTGTTGATCCAAACCCTTAGTGATTTGATAATGACCCTTTAAAGAAACACTTAGTGAAAATTGTAAGTAGACAATACGTATTAGAGTTTCACTATCGCTGATAAGTACTATGACTCTACAGTACCGCTGATAGGAACTCTCGCTATTTAAGTTTAAATATTCAGCGAACACTGTTCACCATAAAGCTCTGAGCCTGTTCAGTACTTTTGTGATCGCTGATAGTTTAGTTGTTTACTTATGATCCCTGAAGACAAGTTTCACGTCAACAAAGGTTCTACGCTGAAGTCAAAGATCAAGCCCAAGAACCAGCGACAAGTCTACTAATGAACTGATGCGGATATCAGTGAAGCAAGACCTGTCCACTCAACGTGAAGTTTCAAGTAGAAGACTTCAGCGATCGCTGAGCTTTATCATTCGCTGATAAAGAACTGTTCAACGAACGCTGATCATGAGGTCTACTCTACAAGTTACTTTTGTCTTTCCCCTTGCACGTCTCCGTACGATATGTCAGAACGGACATCCCTTCTGTCTAGAATCGTACAACCAACTCTGATTCTACACTGTACACCATACGGCTACTAAGGTTGTCTACAAAGGTCAGCGAAATGCATACAATATATAAGAAGAACCCTACCTCAGAAAGGAAGTGCTCGGCCATCTTCTTCTTTCTCTCTTAGTGTTAGAATATTATTCGTAATATTCTTATCTTCTTTATGTCTTAATTCTAGTGCAAGAAACTTAGTGTTCTTAACTTGTTTAGATTAGGTTAATCCTGAATCTTGTTCCGCAACAAGTTGTAAATTGTTTGATTATATCAATAAACAATTTAGAAAGTAAAAATCTGTGTGTTTGTATTCAACCCCCCCCTTCTACAAACTTGTATAACCTTTCGGGACCAACAAGTGGTATCATAGTAGATTTGTTTAATCTTATAAACAAGATCTTGTCTATACTAATCTTTTCTCTTCCTTGATATTTCTTAAAATGGCTACCAACACAAACACTAATTATATTGATAATGGTTCTCTTGCAAAACCTCCCAGATTTTCCAGAGATAACTTCAATCTATGGAAAAATAAGATGATACTCTTCTTAGAAGGTGTAGACCATACTATGCCTTACTACATCGAAAACGGCCCATATATTCCTGTGAGAATTGACCCTGAAGTCCCAGGTACTGCTGATAGAGCTGCCATTCCTGAAAGGTTGATTCCTAAGGAAATTCATATGTGGACTGATGAAGACAAGAAGAAAGTGGCTATCGACACCAAAGCCAGATCCATTCATTCCATGGCTCTTCCTGACGATGTCTACCATTCCGTCTTGAATCTAAAAACCTCCAAAGCCATGTGGGACACAATCTGTGTTCAATATGAAGGTACTTCTGAAGTCCAGGACTCACGAAAGATCAACCTGGTAAGACAGTACGAAAGCTTCATTTGTGGTAAGAATGAATCTCTCTCTGAAATACATCAACGTTTTAACTGTTTAATAATAGATCTGAAAACCGTTGGTAAGGAATATTCTAACTTTGAACTTCTGACAAAGTTCTTAGAATGTCTACCTGAAAGCTGGGAAAGTTATTCAATGTGTCTCAAGCTATCAAAGGATCTTAAATCTATGACTCTTTCTACCTTATATGGCACGATGCTTAATCATGAGCAATCGAGTCATCTTAAGAAGAATCTTGTAAAAGATTCCAAAAGCACCCCTGTTGCTTTAATCTCAGAGTCACCTTCCACTCAACGATCTACTATCACTATCACTGAGTTGGAAACTAACTCTGAATGCTCATCAAATCCTGACTCTTCAAATCTTGATGAATCTATGGCTCTCCTTTCTAATAAGTTCAGGAGATTCGCCAAAAAGAAAAATTTCAGAAAGAACAAACCTCTTGCTATCACTGACAAGCCAAGATCATCAACTCCTGTTGATAAGGCTACTGCTACTTGCTATAACTGTGAAAAGATAGGACATTTTGCTAGCGAGTGCAGGTCAAAGAAAGTTTTTAGAAACTCAGCTTTCTCCAAGAAATCCCCTAACCCGGGTCTAGAGATGAAAAGTACACCAAGCTGAAAGAAGGGTATGCAAAGCTGAAAGGCTTTAAGAAGAAAGGCAAAGGCCTGATGGCTGATTATGATTGGGCTGCTTCTGATGAAGAAGAATCATCTGACTCTGAAGATGATGATGAGGCCAATCTCTGTCTCATGGCCAAAATTGAAGATGAGGAAGAAAAGTCTGACATTCCCTCTACTTCAGTCTCTGCTACTAAGGTATCACCTTCTTTCTTTACCAATATTTCAGATATTGATGAAGCTGATAGTCTTCGAAAGATCGATCTCCTGACTATGAGTTTATATGAAGCTATGAATGGCAAAACTGTTGTTGAAAATCAAAACCTTGATTTCGCTGAACAACTTAAAAACTGTCACATTCAAATAGAAAAGCTTTCTAAAATTGAAGAAGATTTAAGAGATCAAGTTCATATAAATCAGCTAGTCAAAATCGAACGCGGAGAAGCTATCGCTGCATTGAAAGCTGAAAAAGCTACTATTGAAGGATGGTGTAAATCCTCAACAACGATCACTGAGATAATTATGTCTCAGATTCCTCTGAATGACAAACGTGGTCTTGGTTATAAAGCTGACATTGAAAAACCTACCACTGATAATTACATGCTTAAGTTTGGAATGTTTGTCTCCTCTATCCCTGACAATTCATCCTCTCAGTGTTCCTCTTCAAAAACTCCTATCCCTAAGGAAATCTCTACCTTAGTTTCTAAAGGTAAAGAGAAAATTATTTATCCAAAACCTCATAAGGGTATCTTTGTACCTAAGCTGAATGCTTCTAAAGCTTTAGTGAATTATCCCTCTACTTCTAAGAATAAGATCCCTGGATTTATTCAGCGATCTACTCCTAGACTTAAAGTGGATATTATTGGTAAGAAATCTGAAGAACTGGTCGTTCCTCCCATTTCCAATACCAAAGGTATACTTGGTGCTGGCCTTGCTCATTTGAAATTAACGGATAAGCATGCAAATGGTCCTAAAGCTACTTTTAGCTATAGGAAATGTTATCACTGTGGACTTACAAATCATGTTGCTAGTAAGTGCCCCACAGCCACCAAAGCTGAAAAGATAGCTAAAGTGAAGATCAATGCTCCCAAAGCAAACAAGACCACTAAGGTTAAGAAATTAACCAAAGTGAAAACTGACAAAGCTGAATCTTCAAATGCTGCGAAGAATGCTGAACCTTCCATCTCCTCTACTCCCACTGACAAGTGTGTACACAAGATAAAATGGGTACCCAAGTCAAACTAATCTTCCTTTGTTTGCAGGTTAAGAAGGGTATCTGGTATCTCGATAGTGGATATTTAGACACATGACTGGAAAGAAGAACCTGCTCACTGAGTATAAGGAAGAGAAAGGACCCTCTGTGACTTTCGATGGAAATGGAAAAGGCTATACCCGAGGTTTCGGTGTACTCTCTAATGGTACAACAACCTTTGGAAGAGTCGCATATGTTGAAGGACTGAAGCATAATCTTCTTAGCATAAGTCAGCTATGTGACAAGGATAACAAAGTGATTTTCACTAAGGAATCCTGCTTTGTCACTAACAAAAAGGAGAAGATAGCTCTCAGCGGTTATCGTTTAGAAAATGTTTACGTTATAAACATGGACTCTACAACCACTGAGAACTCCTGTTTCTTCTCAAAAGCCTCATCTGATGTCAACTGGCTATGGCATAAGAGGCTCTCCCATCTCAACTTTAAGACACTGAACACTCTTTCTTCTAAAGAGTTAGTCACTGGTCTACCTCAGCACTCATACGCTAAAGAGTCCTTATGTTCAGCGTGTGTGAAAGGAAAACAGACCACAGCAAGCTTCAATACTAAGCAAGTTTCCCTAGTGTCATCTCCACTACAACTTCTGCATATGGATTTGTTTGGCCCTGTTAACAAACAATCCATCACTGGAAATAAATATACATTGGTCATAGTTGATGAATTCTCTCGCTATATATGGGTAATGTTTCTCCGTTCTAAGAGTGACACCCCTGAAGAACTCATCACCTTTGTCAGGAAAATGGAAGTCCTGAACAACATGACCGTTCGCTCAATAAGAAGTGATCATGGAACTGAATTCAAAAACAGTTCTCTGGATTCCTTCTTTGAAAGTAAGGGTATTTCTCACAACCTTTCTTCAGTGAGAACACCGCAACAAAATGGAGTCGCTGAAAGAAGAAATTGAACTATTATAGAAGCTGCACGTTCAATGCTCAGCGATTCTCATCTACCTACTCAGTTTTGGGCAAAAGCTGTCAACACTGCTTGTTTTACGCAAAACAGGTCGCTGATAGTTAAAAGATTCAAGAAGACAGCCTATGAACTTTTTCATGGGAGAAAACCTTCAATCAACTTCCTTCACATCTTTGGATGTCAGTGTTTCATACTGAACAACAGAGATGCCCTTGGAAAGTTTGATCCTAAGGCTGATGATGGAATCTTTCTTGGATATTCTTCTATCTCCAAAGCCTTCAGAGTCTTCAATCGAAGAAGACAGACTGTCGAAGAAACTATTCACGTCACCTTTGACGAATCCCGTTTAGCGAACTCTAAACCTTCTGCTGATACTAAAGAACTGAATCAATGGATGTTTTCTCATCTTGGTGATTCAGACGATGTTCCCATTCCTCATACTCATACGGTTGAATATGATGGTCCTACTATCATCCCAAACATGCAGACTAGTGAAGCTGAAACATCATGGGTCTCAGCTATTCCTCTAAACACTATGCCTGCTTCTGAACCAAATATCTCAGACATACCATCTACTTCTCAGCAAACAGTGAATGAAATGACATCTGCACATACTCCTCTCTTAGCTGATATACCAGAAGTTGCTGAAGCCTCATCTTTAGCCCCTTCAGTTCAGGTTGAGTCAGCGACTTATGCTCCTGCTCAGCGATGGACTATCAATTACCCTATTGATCAAATTCTTGGTGATCCAAACGCTGGTGTTCAGACTCGACAAAGTGCAGGTAACATTTGTTTATTTGTTAACTTTATTTCTCTTATTGAACCAAAGAAAATAGATGATGCCCTCAGAGATCCAAACGGGGTCAATGCTATGCAAGAAGAGCTGATAGATATTGAAAGAAACAAAGTTTGGAATCTCGTTCCAAGACCATCCGACAAGTCAGTGATAGGCACTAAATGGGTCTATCGAAACAAGTTGGATGAACATGGAACTGTAACCGGCAACAAGACTCGTCTTGTTGCTCAGGGATACAGACAAGAGGAAGGTATAGATTACGACGAAACCTTTGCTCCAGTGGAAAGACTAGAAGCTATTCGTCTTTTCTTAGCATACGCTGTACACAAAGACTTCAAAGTTTATCAGATGGATGTTAAGTCAGCGTTCCTAAATGGAAAGCTGAATGAAGAAGTCTACGTGGAATAACCTCCAGGATTCTCAGATCCTAAGCATCCAGGTTATGTTTATAAACTGGATAAGGCACTTTATGTCTTAAAGCAAGCTCCTCGTGCATGGTATGACACTATCTCTACTTATCTCCATATTGAAAAATTTGAGCGTGGTCAGATTGACAAAACTCTATTTTTCAGGAAGGTAAAAGGTCATATTATTCTCGTATAAATATATGTCGATGATATTATATTTGGTTCTACTAACCCTGGCCTTTGTACTCGTTTCTCTGAAAGGATGAAAGCAGAGTATAAAATGAGTATGATGGGTGAGCTAACATATTTCCTTGGTCTTCAGATAAAACAAAATGAAAAGGAAACTTTCATTAATCAGGGAAAGTATGTTAAAGATATGCTGAAGAAATTTGATTTAACTCAGAGTTCAGCTATGAAAACCCCTATGGCACCACCGCTGACACTAAACAAGGATTCTTCTGGAATACCTGTTAATGTAACGACGTACCGTGGGATGATCGACTCTCTTCTGTATCTTACAGCTAGCCGACCTGATATTATGTACGCAACCTATTTGTGTGCACGATATCAACCTGAACCTAAGGAATCTCATATGATCGCTGTAAAGCGAATTTTCCGATACCTTAAGGGTACTCCTAACCTAGGTCTTTGGTATCCCAAAGACTCAGGGGTTGATCTAATCGCCTATTCAGATAGTGATTTTGCAGGTTGCAAATTGGATAGGAAAAGCACCAGAGGAAGCTGTCAGCTCCTGGGTGGAAAACTGGTGAGTTGGACAAGTAAAAAGCAAAACTCAGTGTCCACCTCAACCGCTGAAGCTGAGTACGTAGCTGCTGGAAGCTGTTGTTCTCAGGTCTTGTGGATGAGAAATCAACTACTGGACTATGACCTTCAGCTCTCGAAAATTTCAATCTATGGCGACAGCACTAGTGCCATCGCTATTGCCAACAATCCAGTACTACACTCAAAGACCAAACACATCGAAATCAGGTATCATTTTATAAGAGATCATGTGATGAATGGTGATATAGAACTTCATTTTATCCCAACTGATTTTCAGTTAGCTGATCTTTTTACCAAACCTCTTGATGAGAGAAGGTTTAACTTTCTCATCAGCGAGTTTGGAATGCTGAACTTTGAAGAGTAAAATCTTCAGCAATTCGCATTTGATCAGGGGTAATAAGAACTTATATAACCCTTTTTATCATCTTCTCTCTGAACAAAATTGATTCTCTGATATCAAGGTATGTTCTCTCTTGCTAGCTGATGTTCGCCTAGAACTAAAAGATTTCAAAACAACTTGCATCGCTGAATATCTCTTCCTTATCAGCGATATTTTGAAATTTCTAAAACTAACACTGATAATTCTATTTAGTGCTTCATGTCTTCAAAATGTCCCTGAGCTTTCAAAAACCTCAGAGACATCCTAAAATATGAAATGACGTTTATGATGTCATCCTAACGGATAAACCCTTGCACGTTCTTTTTCTGACACACGTTTGCACGTTTCGTTTTCCATCAAATCAAATGCAAACACGTGTGTCCGTGTCATCATGAAAAACTTTTCCCGCTCATATTTTTTCTCTCTCTACCCTCACTATATAAACCATTTCGAGTTTATATTTTTCCTTTACGCGAACAACTTCTTCTTCAAGAAAAGAATTACTATTGCATTTTGAACTCAAGTTTCCAGAAACTGTTCATCTTCTTCTTCCACAACAAGGTTAATATTCTTATTATTTACCTGTTTTAACTTGTTTCCGATCTTCTCTTTGTTTTCAAAAGATCAAACAAAAGAATTTTTTTAATGAAATCATTCTCTTTTCATGATTTTATGAATACAACCTTCATGGTTGTTCTTCAAGTTTAAAACAAAAATCTTAAACTTGTTCTTAATATGTTTTTCCAGAATCCTATTTTTTATAAAAGAGGAAACTGGAAAACAAGACTCACACTAGTTTTTGTCTCTTTTTGTCAAAACTAGAAAACCCTAATCTTCATTAAGACATCTTTGGTCTGAATGAAATGGACAAAACTCAACAACATCTTATTGGAAAATCTTTCCACATTAAGACATTTTTGTTCATCTTCTTCGTGGTTTTATATGTTACACAGCAATGGCATCTACTACTGACGCTCCTACCCCCAAGTCTACTACTGCTGAGAAACTGATTCTCACCAAGCCTCCTCATGTCAAGTTCAAACTTGATAAGGTTACATTCCAACACAACAACCACTATGCGCTTTTCAATTTTCCTCCGAAAAAGCAAGTCACACATCTAGATGATGCTGTGAATTTTCTCAAAACCTGCTTCTTATCTACAGCCCTAACCATTGTACCCCCTGCTCATAAATTTCTTTTATCTCAGTTCTGGTATACTGCCAGACGAGCTCAAGTCCCTTCACCCAAAGACCCAACCAAACTCCTTGATGTCATTCTCTGTGACACCAAATTTGGCACCACCAGAATCAACCCCGCCATTATCAGGCGTGCACTCAGCCTACCCACAGCTACCAAAGAAAACGCTTTGTCCCTCTGCCAAACCACAAAAACCATGCTGATAGGGAAGCAATCACTGCCTTCTTTGATGCAATGGGTTACACATGGGACACAGGGAGGGATAAAAATCCTGAGAAGAAGTTGACCCTGATAAAGAAGTCCAAGATGCCAAGTGAGATGAACTTCATCTTCGCCCACCTGATAAGCTGTATGACAGCAAAATCCGGCTCCTCTGATCAAGCCGCTCAACCTCAGCAATCCATGGGCTATGCATTGCTGAAAGGTCTCCATGTTGACTGGGCCTCAATCATTTACGACGATCTTGCGTTCAGGGTGGATATGGCTGACAGACCTACATGCGTTCCATACCCCCGATTCATCAGCGCCGTCTTTCTAAATGAACTTGGGGACAAATATCCGGAAGACGGTGATCACAGACTCTCTCAGGTTGGCCCTAAGGTACTCGACTACAGCCCCATGCCAAACGAGGTACGTCTCTCTGATCTCTTATCTCTTCTCAATCCTCTTTCTTCTACTTCTGCAGCTACCTCAGCGGAAATCCCCACCGCTGATACCCAGGCTGCACCCTTCACTCCTTCTCGTAAAAGGAAACACTCTACTTCCCAACTTGATTCCGAAAGGATCAAGAAAACCAAGGAGCAACCCTCCAAGCCCTCAACGGTTGAAGACTCTACGACTCATCTTGTACAAGAGTCGTTGGATAGTTTCATGGTACGCTCTGCTACAGCTGCTCAAGCCACCCCTTCCATCCCAACTTCACCGTCTCTAAACGCTAAGGTTATAAACTTGGAACAGAACCCCTCTACTTCAGACCTTCTAAGGACTGAAGAAGTACTCATCAGTGGATCCAACGCTGAACTCCGCACCCAACCAATCTTCTCATCCTTCACTTCTCCCACTCATTCTTTGGACACTCCAACAATATTCCCCCCATTCTCTTCAACAAACGTCATCCTCAGCGATACTAATGTTGAACATCTTCAGAGGATGATAGGTCAATCTACAGGACCTGCGGAAACTTCCTAGCGTAAAGGCTATCTGGAAGACTACTATGAAACGTTTACAGGTCATCGAAACTTCGAGGACTTCGTCAACCATCCCGCAGGTATACACATAACTCCACATACTCCTCTCTTACAACCCCAAACTTCTGAGCTTTCCTCTGTTCATAAATTAATGACTTTTTCAGGTCCTAATTTGGGAGATATCAACAACTCCCTGAAAGATCTGGTCATAAAGGTGGAATCTTACAACACCACTCTCTCCACCAACTCTTCAGCGGTTACAGACGCTGGAGAGAATCTCAAAAAGCTGACCGAGGTTGTTGATAAGAAAGCCTCCAATGCTGATCTGGAGAAGGTGGATGGTAGCATTGCTCAGTTTGCTACTACTCTCGCCACCAACTCCACAATCGTCAACGATCTCAACCTCACCAACACAACCCTCGCAACAAACTTTGCCACTCTGTCCAGTTAAGTCACAACACTGAAGACAGAAATGGTAACTCTCCAGGGTGAGGTCTCCACGGTCAAGGATCTCCTTCAGCAAGTCCTCGGTCGCCTGAACGATCCAACCTGTACTCCTTCGCACTTCACTCAGGCTGATCAAGAGGATCTTCAAAGACTCGCTCCTGCTATATCTGGCCTAGATGACAGATTAGCAGTGGTTGTATTATGCATGGGACTCACTGGCCAAGAAGACAGTGATTCTCATACTAATGCTGATGTTGTTGTTTCCTCCCCACCTCATCATGAGGAAGAGGGGGAGAAGGTTCAAGAAAGTCTTCCCCATGCTGAAGAAGGGGAGACAAATGAAACTGAAGTTGTTGCTGCTTCTTCTGATAAACCTCAGGGAGTTAAAAACCCTGAGGGAACCGAGAAACCTCCCTCTGTATCTGAGGGGAAGCAACTCGAAGAGCAACATAAGGAAGTTATTGCTAATGTGACCCAACCTTACGCTAATGAGGACGAGTCTGAAGAAGAAGCTGAAGACGATGAAGCTGTCGACATCTCTGACGACGAACAATCATCAACTCATAAAAATGATGATGATGACGATGATGATGATGATGACTTCTTCTTTGTTGAGCCCAAGAAGGTCCCTATGAAAGGGATTTCGATAAAGGAACCATCAGGGGAGACGACTAAGACAAAGCCTGCAACGTCTGAAGCTGAGAAAGGCAAAAACAAAGGCCTCGCTACAGAAGGCAATCTGGCCATCCTTCAGATAAAGCCAGTTTATCAGGTACAATATCTCCTCTTCCCTTACTCTGCATCCCTCCTCTGTCCCTTCTCTATCTCAGTTCTCCTCTCCATAAAACCTTTATACACTTAACCATATTCCTTTCTCTATATCTTTCTTCCCACGATCTTACTTAAACGATCGCTGTGTTTCAGCTAGTCCTCTCCCCTGCTTGAGGATCCAGCTGAAGTCCCCACTACTGCACCAACAATAATCCCAGCCACAAGAGCTGAAGAAATAATCCCGGTCTTGGATTTAATCACTGAGACCGATGAACCTGAAGAACAATTACTCTCTCACAAAAACATACCTTCCTTAGCTCCTCAAAAGCTAAGTGAAGAGGATCAAAAAAGGAGAGAAGAGATAATCAAGAAGTTCGAGGATCAGCGAATCATCCTCCCTCGCTCCAAAGTTCCTGTTCCTCAAAAGTTCAGACTATCAAAGAAGGAATTCGCTGATCACCTCAGAGCTGAAAGGTTACTCGCCGAAAGAAAGGAAGCTGAAGATAAAGATAAGGCTCTCACCATTCAGCTTGCCCAACAATCGGTGAAAGATCCCGCACTGAAAAGAACTCCCATCAAAGTTCAACGGTAGTTATGGGAACACGCCCAGAAGATTATCGAAGAAAAGACCAAGGTATCTCAATCTACCTTGAAATGGTGCAAAGAGAAAGTACACTTTCGATATCGGGCTGCCAAAATTAACAAGGTACATATCACTGGAAGATCGACCATCAAAGTTCCAATTGTTAAGGTCGAGATATTCAGAGAAAACGGTACAACGAAAACCTTCTATGCTGATGTTATCACGAAGTACGGTCTCTCTGAATGGTTGGAAATCAGAATAGCCATTCAGCGCTCCGGTTCTAAATACAAGGATCATGTCGAAAAACTTATAAATCGACAGATCGACTTGGTTTCTTCTGATGTGGATATTCCTCCTCCCACTCCTCTTGCAACTCAACAAAGAAGGGCCTCTACAAAGAAAAAGTCAAAACCTTCAGATTCAGGTCCTCCTATCCGGAATGAAACATGTATTGGTTTTTCACGCGCTGAAGTACTTGGTCCTGATCCTGACCTCTCAGCGCTTGACACCTCTCTGCCTCCTGGTGAAAGATTCATTCCCGGAAAAGTCATAAGCGAACCTTATGGTATCTTCTTTCACGACTATGATGAAGGACAACGTTTTCAACGTGTCTCTGAGCTTCCCATCACTCCCATCGAACAGCTCAGGGATCTCATCTATTGGTGTGAATTCAGGCACGATATCTCAAGCCCCTGGTCTTCAAAGAAGCACAAGAAAGAATAAATCAAGGAGAAATTGTCCCTGACTGGATGATCCCTACAACAAAGACCCTTGATGAACTTCTCGTTAAGGAAGAACCTTTTGAAGGCTGATAGGATTTCCTTGTATTTCTTCTATCTTTATCAGCTAATATCTTTTGTACTTGTAAATTTATTTGTTGTACTTGTAATTTTTCCACTTCCCTTTGTAACCTTTACGAAGTTCAAAGAAAAATTTCAGCGAATGTACTTTACTCCATCGGTACTCAAAAGATCCCAAAAAACAGTAAAAGGGATAAATATTTTATCAGTTCTTTTTATCCTTATGTTTTCATATTTAGCAATTTTCCTTCATTGCTATGTCATAATCAAATAGGGGGAGATAGTTGATCCAAACCCTCAGTGATTTGTAAATGACCATTTAAAGAAACAGTTAGTGAAAATTGTAAGTAGACAATACGTATTAGAGTTTCACTATCGCTGATAAGTACTATGACTCTATAGTACCGCTGATAGGAACTCTCGCTATTTAAGTTTAAATATTCAGCGAACACTGTTCACCATAAAGCTCTGAGCCTGTTCAATACTTTTGGTGATCGCTGATAGTTTAGTTGTTTACTTATGATCCCTGAAGACAAGTTTCACGTCAACAAAGGTTCTACGCTGAAGTCGAAGATCAAGCCCAAGAACCAGCAACAAGTCTACTAATGAACTGATGCGGATATCAGCGAAGCAAGACCTGTCCACTCAACGTGAAGTTTCAAGTAGAAGACTTCAGCGATCGCTGAGCTTTATCATTCGCTGATAAAGAACTGTTCAATGAATGCTGATCATGAGGTCTACTCTACAAGTTACTTTTGTCTTTCCCCTTGCACGTCTCCGTACGATGTGTCAGAACGGACATCCCTTCTGTCTAGAATCGTACAACCAACTTTGATTCTACACTGTACACCATGCGGCTACTAAGGTTGTCTACAAAGGTCAACCCATGCAACCAATCAGCTGCTGTCACGTGTAAAGTAATACTGCCATGCATTAAATGCATGCAGTATATAAGAAGAACCCTACTTCAGAAATGAAGTGCTCGGCCATCTTCTTCTTTCTCTCTTAGTGTTAGAATATTATTCGTAATATTCTTATCTTCTTTCTGTCTTAATTCTAGTGCAAGAAACTTAGTGTTCTTAACTTGTTTAGATTAGGTTAATCCTTAATCTTGTTCCGCAACAAGTTGTAAATTGTTTGATTATATCAATAAACAATTTAGAAAGTAAAAATCTGTGTGTTTGTACTCAACCCCCCCCCCCCCTTCTACAAACTTGTATAACCCTTCGGGACGAACAAAGATGAAGAAGAGGAGGAAGGATTTAGGGTTTTCTTGGGGAGGAAATCGGCTTAGAGAGAGAGAAAACTGAGTTGTGGTTTTGAAATGAAGTGAGGGAAGAAAGAGGGAAAGGTCTTAAAAGAAAACCAAAAATATCTCATCAGGCCCCTCGCGGACGTCCGGATGGAAGCCTATGCGGACATCCGGCCTCAACCTGATCTGAACCCATCCATCTCTCAGCTGCTTCCGCGGACGACCTGCAGACTTCCGGCTGGACACGGACGTCCGACCTGGTCTCTATGTGGACGTCCACAAGCCTCAAAATCGCAATTCTTTTGAAAATTTTGGGGTGTTACATATACGATAGTTAGGAATGATGATTGAGAAATGATTTTGAATAGAGTATATGAGGATGTTTAGATAGTAAATAATTTCAAGTAAAATGTTTGATGAAATTATTGCCCTATGATAACTTCTAACAAAGAATCTAGTGCAATCCAAGAACTTAATGTTTGGTATTGACCACTTTGGATTAGTAGAATACTTTTTTTAGTCATTCATGTATAAATAAGTAGTGACATGAGGTGATAATTTGATGATTAAGTATTGGTAGCAGTTATCCAATTTGCAAAAGAGTTAAGATATCGGTAAATGAAGATGTTTGAATATATGTAAATGATAGGTAAATTAAGTGTATCCAAATGAGAGCGACATTTATTAATTGTGATCTAGTGTTACGGGAAAGGATTAATAGAAAAGTACATGAGAATAATTAAATAACATTAAGTAAAGAAGCATCAGAAAAAGAGTGAAAGTTTGAAATATTATATTTAAGACATTGGTGTTTCTAAGTTTTTTTTATTGGAATAATCCAGGAAGTTTTATAAAGCAAGAGAAAAACAAACAAGAGGCAAAACGCCAATTTCAAAGCCAAACGGAAAAGCAAACAAAGAATGAAACTAAGCCGTACCACACAAAACTTCAAACAAAGAACGAAACCCGCCTATCAAGTTTCTTGAGATCACGAGTCCTAATTAGAGGAATTGGTAATCTTTAAGGCCATCTATTCATTTATTCCATTCTTAGGGTCCCGCATTGCACACACGCCACCACCATCACACACACTCGCACAAGCCTCTATGTGGTTCGTAATGTGTGACTTTGAGGGGTTGGTGACCGTTTGGAATTTTATTAGGCCATCATTCAGTGTTATTGGTCATGTGTGTTTGCATTCTAATATGGTAGAGATAGGAAATAATCCTTCAAGTGAAAGGACGAACAAACCTAGGTTCATACCTAGGTTTGGGGTTCCGGTAGTTTATTCTATAGGTGATCACACCTCTTTTATTGTGCATATCACATGGTCACAAATACATCAACCACGGGTAAATATCACACTTTGCACCAAAGGTTCTTATACATGCAAGCTTGGGGTCTTACTTGTTGGTAATTCAAACCTAGGCTGACACCTAGGTTTGGGGTGGGCATTTTTAGTGATCATCCTAATACCGTAACATGATCCCAACCTAGGCTTTGGCCTACGTTTGGGGTGGTCGTTTTACCATTACGGTATGCAGATGGTTCAAACCTAGACAAAGGTCTAGGTTTGGGGTTCCCCTTACTCTCCGACTTCTACTAATAATTTTAACCTTTATCTTTCAGAAAATGGGGAGAACTAAACCGACCACCACCACACCGAGATGGACCAAGTACGACATGATCAATCCTGCAGAAAAGACAAACCTTCGTCACCGCATTCACCCGAAAATCGAAAAAAGGAGGGAATTAATGAAGAAGAGAGACATATGTGTAGATAGAGGCATTTGCTTCGATGGTTTTTCGGAAGACTCAACGATTCCGTCTACAATTCACAACGTGGAATTCTTCTAAGAAACCCTAGTGATACCATTCTTATGATCGTGATGCTTTTTCTGATATGATTCTTGTTCTTTTACTTTTAGATGTCCGGATGACTATAATGGTTAACCATACATTTACTATTCTCACTGCCACTATCGGATACGGGTAACACTTCTAGCAATATCATGATTGTTGCATCTATTTTTTTGTCATTATCTTGCTTCACAGCTCCTATAGGTCAAAACCAAGCTTGCACATTGGGGACAATGTGTCGGTAAGGTTTGGGGTTGTAGCCTGGGCGTACTAATCAGGTATATTGTAGTATTGCACTTTAAATGCACAGGTTTGTCAAGCATAGCAAATTTGTTTTAGAGGACCATTGGCACCGTAATTCATGAAGCACTTAAGTATAGACAACTTTACATTGTTTTGAGAATCTAAGAACGGAGATATAGTCCTAAAAATGATTGGGAAATTGCATGATTAGGGGACATTAGTGGAGACCACCCAATAGTGACATTTGAGCCTAAAATGACGTGCTTCATTGCGAGGGATTCAAACACATAATTCTGATACACTTTTTCGAATTCCTTGTCGTGGTTATAGACTGATCTTGCTATAATTTTGCATTGAGTAACAAAGACGACCATCAGGATATCAGGTAAGGGTATTGTAACCTCACCGTCTATTTTTTTGTCATTATCTTGCTTCACAGCTCCTATAGCTCAAAACCAAGCTTGCACATTGGGGACAATGTGTCGGTAAGGTTTGGGGTTGTAGTCTGGGCGTACTAATCAGGTATATTGTAGTATTGCACTTTAAATGCACAGGTTTGTCAAGCATAGCAAATTTGTTTTAGAGGACCATTGGCACCGTAATTCATGAAGCACTTAAGTATAGACAACTTTACATTGTTTTGAGAATCTAAGAACGGAGATATAGTCCTAAAAATGATTGGGAAATTGCATGATTAGGGGACATTAGTGGAGACCACCCAATAGTGAGATTTGAGCCTAAAATGACGTGCTTCATTGCGAGGGATTCAAACACATAATTCTGATACACTTTTTCGAATTCCTTGTCGTGGTTATAGACTGATCTTGCTATAATTTTGCGTTGAGTAACAAAGACGACCATCAGGATATCAGGTAAGGGTATTGTAACCTCACCGTCTGGACCTTAAGAAATGATTCCAAGCATTTTGTGTAATTTTAAGACCGTGTTTATCTATCGCCCCCTTGATTGATTGTGTGTGCACCCAAGCTCCTTTGCAGCCAAACACTCACCAAACCTTTCAGTTCAAACCCCACCATTAAACCCTAGCCAAAGCCTTAGCTAACACTTATCCGACAATGTGTCAGTCATGAGCGGGAATGAACAGTGGAAAGTAGAGCAAGAATGAAAATGCGGGTCAGTCAGAAAGAGAAAGATTGAAAAAGAAACTGGGTCATTTTACCCCAAGAGTTAGAAAAGAGGGCCAATGTTGCCCCATATAAAGAAAAGAGGGCCATTGTTGCCCCATACAAGGAAAAAGAGCCAATGCTGCCCCATAATAATAAAAAAAAATAGAAAAGATACAAATAAATAAGAGGGTCAAAGCGACCCTAGTGATGACAAAAAGGGCCAAGTGATAGAAGAAGAAGTGAGAAAAGTTCAGAACTGCTCGAGGATTGACACATTCAGGATTTTTGATCCGTTGTACCCTTCATTTCATAGCTATAACCTTAGCCCCATTACAACCCGACAAAAGACCTGGATGATCTTCTGGAAAATGTGGTTATGGTGTACTATTACTTTTACCGATAGTCCCTATCTTGCTACTTATTTCCTTCTGAGATCACTTCTTTGTTCATTTATGCGTCTTTCATATTTAGTTGCTCATGCTATTATCTCATGAATTATTGTACATAACCTCCAAATGCATGACAACATGCGTGACAACCTAGGTTCGAGTGTAAAGAGAGTATTCCGTGAGGTAGGGTCGAGGCGAAATCCTCCCTAAAAGTGTGATGAGCTGGTTATAATTAGGTATGGTGTCACTGTTCTTAGTTCAATTTTCAATGTTTATGACTTGATTACTTTTGTTGAAGACTGAAAACCGATTACCTCGTCCTCCTACTTTGTTTTAATTGCTTGACAACCAATTGATTTATCCAATAAGTATAACCGTCGGTCCTTTGTGAAGTTGAAGCTTGGTTTTAAGCTAATTTATTCTTTTTGACGCTAATTTGCTTGGGGACAAGCAACGCTTGGTTTGGTGTTGTTGATAACACCAATTTTTGGTGTTATTTTCATATCACTTTTTAAGTTATATTGCTTATTTCCAAGTAAATAAAGTGGTATTTTGATAGTTTAAATCAAGTTTTTCAGGAATTACATTGTGCCATGAGAAAGCCAAGAAAGTGTGAAAAAGTTAGTTTTTCCGAGAAAAAGATCGATCACGAGAATCATCAAGAATCCGAGTTTGAAAGTGGTTGGTTGAGAAGTTGTGTCAAATTTTGAAGTAAAAGTTTTGTGTTCAAAACAGTGGCGGAGGTGACTTTGAAGTTAGTTGCTGAGCTGAAGTCACTTGACCAACTCACCTGAAAGCTGAATCAGAGCTAGTTTCAAGCTGGTTCACTTAACTCAACTCACTTCACAACTCACCTCAACAGAGCTGGACGTTTTTAATGCCTAAAATTCTAGGGTTTGGGTATTAATTCACATATCGACTTTTCTCTCCAAGGGGGCAACTGTTTGGGCAAAAATTCACCAGTCTCGACCACGACCAAAACACTACGAACATTTACTATACTTACTCACAATAAAGTCAAATCATAAACACTTGATCCTTTGACCAAAGTAAAATCGAATGTTACTCTCGACCTCGACCGTCGTGACATACCTCTCGACCTCGACCGACTAACGTATAATATTTCTGTTATGTTTTTGTCATTCAATGCAGGATTAATGACATTAATGATCAATGGACGTAACCGACAGAGGCAATTACGAGCATTAATTCCAGTAACCGTTACGACCGTTGTCAGAAGCTCCCATAAAGATCATTCAAAGCTGCGAATACTATATATATGAAAGCTCAATCACCATTCGCGGATCATCTGATATCTCTTATCTCTGGAATTACACAGCGTACTCAACAGAATTAGAAGCAAAGAAACCTCTCTCAACAGTTCGCTCACGATGCACGACATTCCCGCACGACACACAGTTTTTTTTATACACGACGCACTCGTTTTTACATTCGATACACTTGTTACTTTACATTTAAAGTCTTTCTTTCATTTGTATTGTAATCTCTGTACGATCGACACCTGGAACATAAGGATATCGCCCCTGTTTGGTGACCATAGTGCAGCGACGACTTCCACAGTCGTCCGCGGGTTTTTTCCTCGTTGAGGTTTTTCCCGCGTCACCAAATTCTTTGTCTCATTTACATTTCTGTCTTCGTCGCACGCTTTGTCAAAAGATTTCCTTCTTTAGTTGTTAAATTCCACAATCAACCTTAAGTTATCCTTTTGGACGATTTTTGGCATTAACAGTTTGGCGCCATCCGTGGGACCCCATCTAAAGAAAATCTTCGACAAACGTGCGTCTTAACGATTTCTTGGAGTTTCCTTGTTTCTCTTTTTGAGGAAAATGGCAGGTAATGGAAACCAAGAGCAGATCATTGCCCAGATGCCTGGAGAGCTGGAGAATGCACAGGATGTTCCTGTGGCAGTGGATGATTATCGCCTGGAAGAAATCGTCCTGGATCAGAGCAAGCCTGGCCAGAAAATCCTTGTAGGATCGTCCCTCGATCCTTGCCTAAAAGACAAGCTAATATCTTTCTTGCAGGAGTATGCCGATTGTTTTGCCTGGTCGTACGAAGATATGGTTGGCATAGACCCTAATTTCATTTCCCATAAGCTCAATGTTGACCCGTCATTTAAACCTGTCAAGCAAAAGCGGCAGAAATTTGCTCCTGAAAGGGATAAGGTGATAAATGACGAAGTCGACAACCTCCTCAAGACAGGAAAAATTCGAGAAGTAAAGTACCCCAATTGGCTTGCTAATGTCGTGGTCATGGCAAAGAAAAATGGCAAATGGAGGGTCTGTCCAAAAGATCCTTTCCCATTACCCCATATCGATGCCATGGTCGACGCGACAGCAGGACATGAACTACTGACATTCATGGATGCTTATTCTGGATACAATCAGATCCTGATGCACGTCGAGGACCAGGAGAAAACTGCATTCATGACGGATCGAGGTATTTACTGTTATAAGGTGATGCCTTTTGGACTAAAAAATGCAGGTTCTACATACCAGCGCCTGGTGAATAAGATGTTCAAAGATCATCTTGGCGACACGATGGAAGTCTACATCGATGACATGCTTTTCAAGTCGAAGCAAGCAGTCGACCACGTCGAACATTTGAGGCAGTCGTTTGACATCCTTTGAAAATATAGCATGAAGCTCAACCCGACGAAGTGTTCCTTTGGTGTCAGTACCGGGAAATTCCTAGGCTACATGGTCACTCGTAGGGGAATCGAAGCCAACCCCGACCAGATCAAGAAATTTCAAAGAGGTCCAAAAACTCACTGGTCGGGTGGCTGCTCTGAACAGGTTTATCTCTCGATCCTCAGATAGATGTCATCTATTCTACAACGTCCTCAGGAAAAATAAAGGCTTCGATTGGACCGACGAGCATGAGCAAGCGCTGCAAAAGTTAAAGGAGTACATGACGTCGCCTCCTTTATTATCAAAGCCTAATGACTATGAGGTCTTGCAGCTATATTTGGCTGTTAGTCCTAATGCAGTAAGTGCCGTCCTGACACGAGAAGATGAAAAGCAACAACTGCCAGTCTATTATGTAAGTAAATCTCTCTTGGAAGCCAAAACCTGGTATTCCTCAATGGAAAAATTACTCTTGTCGCTTGTTACAGCCGCAAAGAAATTGTGACATTATTTCGAATCGCATCCGATTACTGTCGTGACTAATTATCCTCTTAAGTTTGTCTTGAGAAAACCTGAGTTGACAGGTCGATTGGCGAAATGGAGCATATATCTCAGCAGTTACGACATCGATTTCAAACCCAGGACAGCAATCAAGTCGCAAGCACTAGCTGATTTTATCGCCGACTTTAGTCCTAAATTGGGGAAAGAAGCAGAGCACGAGGTGTCTACTGTGGCTACTCACGACGACATACCTTGGACTTTACATGTCGATGGGTCATCCAACGTTAGAGGTTCAGGACTTGGCGTCGTCTTAAAGTCGCCACAGGGGGGCAAGATGGTGTATTCCGTGCGATGCGACTTCAAAGCCACCAACAACGAAGCTGAGTACGAAGCCCAGATCGTGGGAATGGATATGGCCTACGACTCGGGGGCAACCTCGTTGTACGTCAAAAGCGATTCTCTTCTAGTCGTGAATCAGATGAATGGAGAATTCGCAGCCAAAGACTCAAAAATGACAGCGTACCTAAAGGTAGCAAAAGAAAAATCAGAAAAATTCAAATCTTTTTCTATTGAGCAAATTCCAAGGGATCATAGCCGACGCTTTAGCAAACCTTGGGTCCGCTCTAGTCGAACCAATATTCGACAATATTCCTTTGATCCACCTAGCGACGTCGTCCATTGAAAATGACGATGTCGTCCAGATCGAAGAACAAGAAGATGACTGGTCTTGCGATGTCCGAAATTTTCTCATGCACGACCAACTCCCAGAAGACAAGATGGAAGCTCGGAAGATCAGATTCAAGGCATCCAGGTATGTCGTTATCGGAGATAAACTCTACCGACGATCATCGACGGGCTTAAACCTAAGATGTGTCATCAGTAAGAGTCATGTTCAGAAGATCCTTCAAGAAATGCATGATGGGGAGTGTGGCAATCACTCAGGAGGTCACAGTTTGGCTAATTGTATCTCTCGACAAGGCTACTTTTGGCCAACACTACGACAAGACGCCGTTAGGTACGTCCAGAACTGTGATTCTTGTCAACGACATTCAGGTGCGTCCCATAAACCATCTGAACCTTTTCATTCGACATTGATCCCATGGCCCTTCATGAGATGGGGTATGGATATTGTCGGTAACCTACCAACAGCCCCTGGGCAAAACGTATTTCTCCTCGTGCTCACGGATTATTTCTCCAAATGGGTAGAAGCAGCTGCTTTTTCCCAAGTTCGGGATAAGGAAGTCGTGTCTTTTATCCAGACTAACATCATATGCAGGTTTGGGATTCCATCCGAAATTGTTTGCGACAATGGATCCCAATTCATAAGCAACAGGACTCAACAGTTCTGTGAAGACCGCATCATCATGCTGACGACCTCGACGCCCAGGTATCCCCAGGCAAATGGACTTACTGAGTTGAGCAATAAAACCATCATTGCTTCAATTAAGAAGAGGTTACAGGCTGCAAAGGGAAGGTGGGTCGAAGAGCTCCCTTCGGTCCTGTGGGCGAATCGCACGACGCCTCGCACGTCCACTTGACAAACCCCTTTCTCTTTGGTCTATGGCTGTGAAGCAGTTTTCCCAGTCGAGGTCCAGCTCCCAACCTCAAGGCATACTTTCGTCGACCATAATCTGGTCGATTTAAGTTATGACCTCGATGCCCTCGAATAGCTCAGAGAATCAGCATTGATCAAAATGGCGTCACAGAGGCAAGTGGTCGAACGACATTTCAACAAGAACGTTAAAATTAAAGTCTTTCAAGTAGGCGACTACGTACTCCGACTAGTGTTCCAAAGCACTCAAGAGTTCAACGCCGGTAAACTTTCCACCAAATGGGAAGGTCCTTATCGTATCTCAGAAGTCGTGGGTAAAGGTGCCTATCGGCTCAAAACCCTCGACAATCAAGATGTCCCACGTAGCTGGAATGCGACACATTTGAAAAGGTATTTCTTCTAAGACTTTTTCCTTTTCTCACACGATTTTTATTCATGGCGACGATTACTGACTTAAGCATCGGAGGGTCGTTGGTTAGCCAACGATCAACCTCTGACATTGTCTTATCATAGATCGCACGACATAAGATTGTTAAGTCTACTTCACGACTTTAATCTCGCAAGGTCGCATGACATAAGTGTTCAGGTCTATGACTTGACTATTCTATCACAGGGGTACACGATTCGAATTTTGTCGTACGATCTAGTTGTACGGTCCCCTCGATCTAAGTTCTTAGCTTAGAAAACATTTTGCACGTTCTGAACGAATGTATCGATCATGTATGCTTACGTTTGCCAATACGATTTAAATGTATGAATTATGTCTTAGTCGTTATATTACAGTGGATACCTAAGTCGCATGTTTTCTTGTTCGTTCTACGTTTAATAAAATTCACAAATAATGTTGTGTTTACTTATGAGACGTATAAAACAGAGCGATAAACAAAATAAAATTCCATTCACTGAAGTGTCAACTACATTAGATAGCTCGATCACCAACGATCGAGCAAGGAAAACAAAAATCATAAAAAAAAATTCCTAAGGCTGAGGAGGAATGTCGGTCGCATCCTTACCCAGTGCCTCACCCTTGGAACCTTCGTCCACCTCTTCCTCCTCAACTTCTTTCTCGTCATCAGAGTCGAGATCTCTTGCGGATCCGACCTCTCTCAAGAAGTAGGCAAGCTCGTCCGACGCCAAGGCCAGAGGATTTTTTCCCGACAAGTGTTGCCTCATTATAGTAGCACGAGCAGTCAGTCGAGCTAAGGCAAAGGTCGACGCAGCCTCTTCCTTAAGCTCCCTCACCTCCTTCTCCAAATCCGCCACCTTGGCCCTGGAATCTTCAACTTCCTTCTCCTTCGTAGCCAAGGATTCTTTCATCCTACTCAGCTCCTCCCTTTCGTCGGCAATCTTGGACAAGGATTGCTTTAGACGATGGTTCGCTGCGTCTTTTGCACGACCAACGACCTCTAACTCTTTCAGGGCCTCGTCGAGACGTTTGGACATGCCCTCTTCGCGTTCTAGGGCAACCTTGTCCCTGTCCAACGATTCATTCCCCCTCTCATGAGCGGAAGACACCAATCCCTTTATCTTCTCTGTCTCAGCACGCAGTGCAAGAGAAGACTGAAACGCCTGTAAAACATAAGGAAACGTGTTAACAGACATTCGACAAAGATTAAAAACATCGAAACACAAGTTTTGAAAGAAAAACTTACCAGAAACGCCTGTCTGGCGACATGGGATCCCGTTTCCTCGACTGGGAATCCCTCGAAACGCTCCCTGAAAGAAGGGAGCAAATATTTCCCCATATGCGGAAACAAAACCATCCCGGATAGGACATTATCAACCATAAAGTCCAACGGCAACGTAAAGTTGACCGTCATGACCTTAACCCCTCCCGTCGTATGACCCTTGCCTTTGTCGGCAGACGAAGGGATCGACGTGGTGGACGGGGAAATCGCCGATTTCGCTAGAGGCGCAGAACTAATAGGTGTCACAGCAATCGCACTAGAAGACGTATTCGTCTTCATAGGCGATGCGACATTCGCCTTCTCAGGCGTAATGACTCTCGACGAGTCATCAACCTTTGAAGACGGTTCCCTCAGAATCGTCATCCTCGTCTTCGGCAGAACCCCCGACTCAGTGGTCGAGGTCTTTTGCCTCTTTTTCTTGCCCTTACGGGCAAGCTTAAGTTGAGCTGCTCTCTTAGCAGAGATAGTCGGCACCTTCGTCTGGGATTCTCCTGGAAACGAAGAAAAAAGAAGCGTTATGCGACAAACATAAGAAGGAAAGATCAGGGTCAAACAGAAAGAAATGTGAAGGTACACTTACCGTTCATCTCTTCTTCTTTTCTCGACTCTTCTTCTTTCTCCTATGTCTCCTCTTTTTCCTCCTCCTCCACACGTTTCTCTCCCAGATACACCAAGTCTTCGTCGTCATCCACCAATTGTCGTACGTCAAACGATCGCTCAACAACGCTGAACTCCAAGAAAGCGTCGACCTTCGCTTGAGAGTTGGCGTAAGGCTTCACGTCTTCGAACTTAATATATGTCAACACATAGCAGGCAGGTTAGAAATAAGTTGAAATTAATATGCGACACACGATAAAAGGAAATAAAATCTCACCCAACGTGTTCCAGCCAGCCCTAATCCAACCGCTCTCAGGATCGAGAGTCGACTTACGCACAAATACGTACCTAGTCTTCCATTTACGATCATTTACAGCAGTCTTTAAGACTAAGGTATGATCGCCCTTATATCTAGAAAACAGACTATAGCGATGACATTTGTCCTTCTTGACTTGGTAAGCCAAGAGAAGGTCGCGTATATTCATGGGAGACTCCCAGTTTTTGGTAAGACGCTCGACCACCTGTATGACCCTCCAGAATTGGGGCATTAGCTGGGCCGGTGCTAAATCGAATTCGAGCATAAAGGCCTTGGCCAAAGGCGAATAAGGCCATTCAAAACCTATCTCAAAAGGGTATTCATATATAACGATAAACCTATCGGAGCACGTATCAGGTCGAATCTGACCTGCTCTAATTAATGTAATCCCCGCAGGGATTTTTTCCAGAATTCCATGGTCGTCGAGATGCTTTTGATCTCGAATAGAACTTACAGGTTCCATCGACATTTCTAAACCTAAATGTTTCTCAAAGCTTTAAGAAAAAGACCAAGAAGTTGTACCTTATATAGGCGCCTAAAAACCTCGAAATCTCTAACTTGGTCGAAGATTCTTGTAGGTTTGGAAAAGATTGAACGAAGGACAACAAGAAATCTCTTCTAAAAACTCTCTGAAATCGTGAGATGGAAAACATCCATCGAAAGTCGCTATTTATGTAAATGATCGTGTCAGATCGAGCCTCTCGATGATCGACGTGTGTCATTGCCTTTTCGAAAACTCGACAGATCGTTGACACATGGCGTTTACAGCTGTTAAGCACGATCGTGCGTCAGCGTGACGTCAAGACCTTATCCCCTTTTCGACTTTCTCTTTAGTTGGAATTGGACCGATCCAGTTCCAAGGCAACTGAAGAGATTTTTACACGTGTCACGACCCTAGGCGTCCGACTAGCAAATTTTTAATAAAAACTTTTTGAAACTTGAATTTGCCGCTCCTTCTTTTAAATTTTGGGGGCAAACAGTTTGGGCAAAAATTCACCAGTCTCGACCACGACCAAAACACTACGAACATTTACTATACTTACTCACAATATAGTCAAATCATAAACACTTGATCCTTTGACCAAAGTAAAATCGAATGTTACTCTCGACCTCGACCGTCGTGACATACCTCTCGACCTCGACCTCGACCGACTAACGTATAATATTTATTTTATGTTTTTTTCATTCAATGCAGGATTAATGACATTAATGATCAACGGACGTAACCGACAGAGGCAATTACGAGCATTAATTCCAGTAACCGTTACGACCGTTGTCAGAAGCTCCCATAAAGATCATTCAAAGTTGCGAATACTATATATATGAAAGCTCAATCACCATTCGCGGATCATCTGTTATCTCTTATCTCTGGAATTATACAGCGTACTCAAGAACATTAGAAGCAAAGAAACCTCTCTCAACAGTTCGCTCACGACGCACGACATTTCCGCACGACACACAGTTTTTTTATACATGACGCACTCGTTTTTACATTCGATACACTTGTTACTTTACATTTAAAGTCTTTCTTTCATTTTTATTGTAATCTCTGTACGATCGACACCTGGAACATAAGGATATCGCCTATGTTTGGCGACCATAGTGCAGCGACAACTTCCACAGTCGTCCGCGGGTTTTTTCCTCTTTGAGGTTTTTTCGCGTCACCAAATTCTTTGTCTCATTTACATTTATGTCTTCGTCGCACGCTTTGTCAAAAGATTTCCTTCTTTAGCTGTTAAATTCCACAATCAACCTTAAGTTATCCTTTTGGACAATTTTTGGCATTAACAGCAACCAATGACACTTTTGGGGCGATTTTGGCAAGGGAGAAAGACCGAATTGAAGCAAGTAAACGTCATGGGAAGCAATTTCAACACCAATTTCATGCAAATCTTCGTTGGTACAACACAATCAAGGGAGTTTTATGATCCTAGAACTTTTGAGAGAACTTTTTCTTAGAACTATGGATTCATCTTTTGCTTTGATTGTTGATACCCCCAACATGAACTAATCTTTAGATGTTGGGGGTTGGTTTGAATATGGTTTAAGCATATGAATATGTGATTTGGGATTTTTATCAGTTTCTCCTAATTAATGAAGTATGTGATTTGGGTTTTAATGCTTTTGTGAGTCTGGCCAACTTTCATCTGATTTGTTTGTTATCAATTAAGTTCGAGAGAGTTAATTGCTAACTAGAACTAGAATTACATGCCTAAGGTGAGAATATGGATAGAGATATACCAAGTAAGCCTTAGTCCCGTTGAAATCTTGATTTTAATGTGTTTTGAATTCCATAGGTTGAGATCGAGAGATAAAACTTGTGCTTTCAAAATAAAATCTGTGGTTGTTTGAGAAAGAACAACGGTGATTTTAGAGATTGGGTATTCATTAAAGGGAATAACTGGTAATTATTTTGAGTAGAGTGTTTATACATGAAAACCTTAGGATTTCTAACCATCAACTGTTTTCTCCATCCAAAGTTTCCTAAGTTGTTTACTGTCTCGCTCTTGATTTATTGCTAGTAGTTAATTAATTCAATTCCATCAACTCATCTTTTGAGTCGTTCAGTTAATAGTGAATATAGTAATTGTGATACTCAGTTCCTAGTTCCCTTGGTTCGATACTCGTACTTCCAAGTACTTATTACTTGATTCGACTCGTACACTTGCGGTTAGATTAGGGGGTGTAAACCCGCCAACCGGTGTTTCTAAGTTATAAGTTGAGAAACTTCAAACAAAGGAATACCCTTCGTGTTACTCAATATAAGTATCATCATGGACCAGAAACTACTACATGAGAAATTGAATAACAAATGAGAAATAAAATCCCATAACTTATAGGGCTCATTTTTGAGGACGAACTTTTCATAAGGATTTGAGAAATGTAACACTCAATTTTTACTATTACAATAACGACAAGATTTTTAGATTTATTAAATCATTAGGATAAAAAGTTCCTCTGACTATATAGTAATTTCTCAGTTGTTAAATTATAGTGATATATAATCGATAATTTAAATTATTATATCGATAAGGAGATATATATCATACAAAAAGTTAAGATTCTAATATCAAATGTCGATATTATTGAAGACATGATAGTTGGAAGATTTAGAA
Source organism: Saussurea involucrata (assembly GCA_033807775.1). Taxonomy (NCBI): domain Eukaryota; kingdom Viridiplantae; phylum Streptophyta; class Magnoliopsida; order Asterales; family Asteraceae; genus Saussurea; species Saussurea involucrata. Next base: position 872,939 of record CM066318.1, read on the forward strand.
AATATCTTATTGGAAACAAATAAGAGATGAATATATTTTTGGTTCGATTCATAGAGGGTTACATAAATACTGAAGCAATTTGGGTTTAATCCTTAAGCATTCTCCATCTTTTTTTTAATTAAAAGCATTCTCCATCTTAATTGCCACGTTTATTTGAAGAGCATCCATCCAGATCACCCTTTTGCTTTACAAGGGCGATTTTGAATTATTTGTTTATTTTGAACTTATTACAAAACATGTCCCTAAAACTTAGGATTTGTTTTACAAATCAATATTTACTTTCTGGAATTACAATAACCCCCTTGACTTTTACCTTGGTGTTACATACGAGTTATTTCTAAAATTTAGGAAAGAAACAAAAACCCATAATCCAAATTAAGCGAGAATTCACTCTAATATAACTTTAAATACAATATCAAACAATTAATTATTTAAATCTTGGTAAAAAAGTAAGATGGTTTACTTGTCTACAACAATCACCTGTAAATTTTTAATTATACAGCCTACAACCTATTATGTATAACAATGTATTTTCAGTATTTGTTTAAATTTGAAATTTGTTTATGTAAATAATGTAAAGTTATTTGATAATTTGTTGCAAAATCTTTATAATTTGTCAATAAGCCATATTTTATTTTTCTAATTATTTTGCAATTAAACCGCACAAACCTATAAAAGAATGAGAGGGAAGGACATGCTTACTGATTATATGAGTTTGGAAAATCGATGCTCTAAATTTTGTTTCTCAGATATCTTGTCAATAAACCTTTTTTTTGAACAACAGAGGTAATTATATTGCCAAACCAAAACATCAGTTTACAACCACACGTACCAGAAACAAGAAATAGCCCAAGGCTTATTACAGCGAAACCATCACAACAAACTAAACTATCTAGACTAACAATACAAAGTAAGACCATAACTGAGCTGAATCCGCTTGCGAGAAGCAAACCAACAGCCCCAACAGCAGCAACTTAATGGGGCCAGCTGTGGCCATTCAGCTCACTAACCCGGCAGGCCAGACAGCTCGTGGATATGAATGTATTTTTTTTAGGGATTTTGACTTTTGGTTGGAAGCTACTCTAATGAGTTAAGTGTTCACTCGGGCGTATGGGAACTAGATTTCGAGGACGAAATCTCTTTTAAGGTTGGGAGGATTATAACACCCCAATTTATGGAAGGCATCGACCTTTGATGATAAACATGAAAAATAGAATTTTGCAATAAATCATAGATTTTATAGTCTTGTTTGATGGAGAATTCAAATACGAATCTAACGGTTCTTTCCGGAGCGAAAACGGAGCTAAACCGAAGAAGTTATGGCCAAAACAGTTTCGGTACCGCTGTACTACTATGACCAGCGACTATGACCGGTGTCAAAGTCGTTGTCATAGTCGCGGGCAGGCACCTGGTCAAATGCGATTTTTAGCTTTTTTTTTCTTCATTTGTCACCCCCCAACTTTCCCTTTCTCTCCCAAACCGATCTCCCACCCTCTTCTATGAACCCTAAATCATTTTTGGGGCTTTTCTCTTAAAAATCAAGTGTTCTCTCATCATTTATGCTTGTGGTTTCATCTCTTGGTGCAAGATTCAAGTTTCACCTCCCTTTTCTTGAGATTCTAGGGTTTTGAGATTTTACTCAAGATCCATGGGGTAAGTTCATCTTCTCCTTTTCTAAATCCTTATTTGAGTTATATATACTCCATTGATGATTTCCTAGTGTTTTATTTCTCCAATTTCCTTTTTGGGCGATTTTGGGAAAGTTAGGTCAAACTTTGGGTTTTGGTATAATTAGAGATGTTGGTGTGAAGTGTTTGGTGGAAACGATTCTAAATGGATATTAATGGTTGGAAACTTGTGGATCTAGGTTTTTTGAAGATTTGGCTTGAAGATTCAAGTGTCTCCAAAGGAGCTTAAATTGGTGAAAATCTAGATTTTGCCTAAATCTAGCAAGGTGAGTTCAAGTTGATTTGTGAAAACGTTGTACATGCCAAAAATGTTATTTTCCAAGTATTTATGTGTTTTACTTGAAATTATCAATTGTTGAGTTATTTGGTGGGTCTTGGTTATTTAAAGTATTTAACTTTATAAACATTGTAAAATACACATATTTGAGATTTTTGGGTAAATTGATAAATGAATCATAAATGAAAATGTTTTGACGATTTATTGCATAAATGGGGGTTATTTGGTAAAAATGCATTCTAGTGTTTTATTGGAAATATGCATAAGTTGTGTTACGATACGCTTTGAAAATACGATCGTGTGAGTCTTTAGACGTTGAACACTCCCGTCCCTGCGAATATTTTGAAAATTGTAAACCTTTTGGTTTGGGGAAAAGATGTGTGTTGAGTATTCGACGAGTAAATCTTAGGTATTGATATTTTAACGATTTAACTTACGAGTGTAAACTTTTGGTATAAATGCACTTTGATGGTTGTTTGGAAAATGTTTTGTCTTAATTTAGAGTGGCGTGGAGTTACTTATGTATACGGAGCATATTCCATTAAAACGTGGGATGTTTACGTTTTATTGCATTTTATGACTTTTAACGATTGGCCTTTTGATTTAGTGAACTTGTGGCTCGGTATTTGATTTTGTTGGGTTTTGGGGACATTTGTCCAAGTTTTGATGGCTCAACGTAGAACTTTGGTCATGATTTATGCTTATTTGAGAATTACATGTTTTGAATGCGCTAGTTCATTCGTTTGGAGTCATGTAATGTTTAGACCTTATTGGTATGGATCCATAGGCACTTGAGTTTTTACGTTCAATGATGAGACGCTAGTCTCTCCCAATGTAGCACAGAATAGGCATCGATGGTAAGGTGTACGACCTATGTGCTAATATATTGATTTGGGTATTATGCCAATGATGGGACGCTAGTTTTCCACATTGAGGCACAGTTAGGCATCGATGGTATGGTATAAGTCCTACATGTTATTACGTTCTTGGATGTTGGCATGTCATGGGTGTGTGTTTTAAGTAGCCACACTCAGCATCCAATACTTGAATCTCAATAACATTGATAAGTGACCTAACTTTGTGTGCCCGTCACATTCGATGGAACCGGGTCTCCCCCATCACCGAAAGGTGTTGTTTTGGGCACTTATCTTTATCCATGTTTTCGGTGACGTTTTATATTTATATGGTTTGTTTTCCACGATATATGAGTTGTGGGTCATGCTTCATCCGAGTTTGGGATGTTTTGAATAATAGCGATTTATTCATGATTTCAATCATTTTGGAAATCAATTACTATTACACTTTTCAAGTAAGTTTTGCGATGAGTCCATTATGAGAATTGTTTTATATTAGAGCTTTCATCACGGGATTTGTGTGCATTTGAAAATGGGTGGTTTGCATCTAAAGTAAATTCTTTTTGAACTCATGATTTAAGCTACATCTCTATCGTTTTACGAATTATATAATCATGATAAAACTCTTGAACTCACTAGGCATTAGCCTAACCTTTTTATTTGTCGGCATGTGCAACAGGTCCCGGTTGGGAAGTAGTTCTAGTGACACTATGAAGAGTGGAGAGCTAGATGTGTATACAAGGAGTAAGTGAATTGGCGAAGCTTTCCGCGTTGCAGAAATAGCAACTTTGGTTTGGGTTGAGTAACACCTGACTTCTGTAGTCACTTAGATTATGGATAATGTTGAAGTTATTACGTTTTAAATCTTGAGATAATCCCATGAATGGTTTGTAGAATGAATTTTATCCTTAAGTGGTCATTTTATTGAAAATTTGATTTAGTTGCTCTTTCCAAATTTGAGGGTGTTACAAGTTGGTATCAGAGCTTAAGTTTGAGAGAATTAGGTGTTGATTTTGGATACCTAGACTCAAACTAGCGTTCAATTAAGTGAATGAGAGTGGAATTGCACCATTAGGCACGCTAAGATTGGATATTTTGAGGTCGATAGAGTCACTAGAAACGAGGAACCACGTCTAGAGTAACAAGGATGATCATGTACGGTACGTTCATCATTGCACTTGGGCAGTGTTATGGTGAGCCTACAAGTTACATGTGTATGGTTGGACTACTTGGGTGTGATGATCGTTGGGATAGTAAAGGAGTTTCTAAGTGAGTGGTTGTTCGAATAGGTTGACGATTTTAGCATTTGTCGCTTGGAGTGACAATAAGTATGATGATTACATTAAGTGGACCATCCCGGTCGAAATTGTTGGTTGGATTAGAACCATAGGCTTATTGAATCGACCTTAATTCAAGGAGAAATTTTATGGTTAATCGGTGCAACTTCAGGTTATTGTCTTAAGATGTTAGAGCTCCCGGATAATGATAGTGTGACTGAAGGTTTTGGAGGAGTGTGGTCGTGAGACGTTGAGTGCCGACTAAATTCATGCACAAAATTATTTTCGAAATAAATTGCATCAAATGTTTCTTGTGTTTCAAATTGTCATGTGAATTGTGTTACGAAATCTCGGAAAAACGTTTAGCATGCACAAGATTTTAAATCATGATTTTGAACATGCATGAAATTATTTTATTACACTTGCAAACTTTGTCGAGACTTGCTTTATTTTGTTGTTGTCCAACGTTGTTTTCGGATACCATGATATCCATATATTAATGTTGTTTAAGATTTTGGACAAGTAACGACGACATATGACTTTAACATTGGATCTCTTTCACATATGTTAAGGTCAAACGGAGAGTTACCTTCCGCTATTTTGGTGTTTGAGTTTTATTTGGGAATTTTATCCCATACGGGTTTTCTTGTAAAGTACTACTTTATATTGTATTGCAACAAGTGGGAATTTGTGGAGTTTTGACATTTTAGTCATAACTTTGCTTTATGCAATTTGATTTTTGGAAACGAAAATTTTGGTACCATTGGACGCCGTTGAGCTTTATTGAGTGTTATGGATGTTTTGTTGGGTAATTTGGAGTTTTGTTTTACGACGTTTTGTGTCGCATGGGTGCAACTTTGAAATATAAATACTTTAATTATTATGTGTGTTAATTTATGGGCTTTATTGGGTATTTTGTCTCACGCGAGTTTTATTGAGAAATATTTTAATGGCGTAGCAACCAAAAGGAGTGGCTTTTGCAAGTTTGGTGTCACATGGTTTTCTCTTTTTGAGATTTGTGTAAGAACATTTCGTTACAACTTGTTTAGCGTACGAATTGATTTATACATGGCGTGAGTAATGTATATAAGAGCATCATGATAGTTTATCTTAATGTTTTGCTTTACGCACTTTCGGTTAATTGGTCCTTTTTGTTATCGTTTCACGCAAATGTATTATAGCGATTTGGTATTCATAGCATTGTAGCCACTATTTTTGGAGTTTTAACGTGCATCGTTTGAGCAGCTTAAAATTTGGAGTCGATTTAAATTATGTTAAGTGTCAACCAAAATTACATGCACTTACTGTTTTCTTAAGTTCTGAGAAAATATTTTAATGTGTGTGAGACATGTTAGAAGATTTTTACTTTCATGTCATTATATGGCTAAACGAGAAGTTTCAGAACTTGATTTAATTAATCTCCTACTCTAGATTTTCGTGTGGACTATCCGTTGCATGTTGTTTTAGTTCAAGAAAAACTATTAGGAAAGTGTTACAAGTTTGCATGTGTATTATGGTTTGGGATTTCTTTATGATATTTTATTCGATATTTTCAAATAATGAAAACATGATTGTTATTTGGCTTTAAACTTGGAACCGACGCAAATTATTTTATATTTTAACCAAAGTGCATATGTGGGTCGTTTCACCGTTTTGCGAAATATACTGACACATGCGAATTTTGTTGGTGAATTTTATTCCGTGTCATTTTATGATTAAAGGAGAAGTTTTTGGAGTTGAATGTCGTTTAAACTACTTCTTGAAGTTCGTACAAACATTTTGGTTGCACACTATTTAACGCAGGAAATTACTTTACGTTTATGGTATAAATAAATCTGTACGGTTTGTTTTAAAGGTTTGTTGAGCACACTTTTGCAATTGCTAGTAAATCAATTGGTGATCGAGTAAATTTCAAATGAATTTCGTATGTGGTACGAGTGTGCCCATTTTGCACCAGTACTGGATAAGTGGTAGTAGATTTTATACAAACAATTTATTGTTATGAAAACCTTCGTGTAGGAAAATCTTAGGAAAAATTTGTTTTGGCTTAAATGTTGAGTCTGCCACTTAAAAACCTTGAACTCATTAGGCTTAGGATGGTTAAGCAACCCCGGTTAAGGGTGGGGTTCGCAGTATCTTTTGTTAATGCTTATAGTAACCGTTCATTCAGCAACCTCGTTTGGGTTTTGGTCATTTGCATAAAGGATGTGTAGAACCCTTTAGACACCGTTCTGATAACCTTGGTTTCGTGGGAACGCTCGGCGAATGAAGCTCGTGTATGGAGTTCTATAGTGGTTCGAATCTTGGTGGAATAGTTAAGTGTCAACTTTTGGACTTCGGGGCCAAGAGCAATTAGAGTATGTGAAGTGTTATAGACCAATTTTAAGAGATAATGGCATCGCTTGTAGTGGTTTTAAGAAGTTCAGATTGTGATAAGTGGCTTTAGTTGAACGACTCTACTTGATTGGTGAAAGAATCTGTCGATTGGTTGATTCGTGATTAGACATATTCGCATAGCCGTATAATCGATGGATCAAGGACGACTGTCTGTTTTGGAGTCTGATAGTACTTGTTAGAGTTAGATGTCAGATCGATAATGGGAACGACTGAACTTGGGAATGTATTGTTATTTTTAGTGGCGATCGTACTCTAGGATGCTTGGAGAAAGAGCTTATAAGAGTGTAGGTCTGGACTGATTAGTAATCGGAATCTGCCGTTTGGGAAGTATGAATCACTTAAGGTTGGGAGACAACCAAAGTCTTTTGGTTGGAAGCTACTCTAATGAGTTAAGCCTTCACTCGGGCGTATGGGAACTAGATTTCGAGGACGAAATCTCTTTTAAGGTTGGGAGGATTGTAACACCCCAATTTCTGGAAGGTATCGATCTTTGATGATAAACATGAAAAATAGAATTTTGCAATAAATCCTAGATTTTATAGTTTTGTTGGATGGAGAATTCAAATATGAATCCAACAGTCCTTTCCGGGGCGAAAACGGAGCTAAAACGAAGAAGTTATGGCCAAAACAGTTTCGGTACCGCTGAGCGACTATGACCAGCGACTATGACCAGGGTCAAAGTCGCTGTCATAGTCGCGGGCAGGCACCTGGTTGTTGTCAAATGTGATTTTTAGCTTTTTTATCTTCATTTGTCACCCCATAACTTTCCCTTTCTCTCCCAAACCGATCTCCCACCCTCTCCTATGAACCCTAACTCATTTTTGGGGCTTTCTCTTAATAATCAAATGTTCTCTCATCATTTATGCTTGTGGTTTAATCTCTTGGTGCAAGATTCAAGTTTCACCTCTATTTTCTTGAGATTCTAGGGTTTTGAGATTTTACTCAAGATCCATGGGGTAAGTTCATCTTCTCCTTTTCTAAATCCTTATTTGAGTTATATATACTCCATTGATGATTTCCTAGTGTTTTATTTCTCCAATTTCCCTTTTGGACGATTTTGGGAAAGTTAGGTCAAACTTTGGGTTTTGGTATAATTAGAGATGTTGGTGTGAAGTGTTTGGTGGAAACGATTCTAAATGGATGTTAATGGTTGGGAACTTGTGGATCTAGGTTTTTGGAAGATTTGGCTTGAAGATTCAAGTTTCTCCAAAGGATCTTAAATTGGGGAAAATCTAGGTTTAGTCTTAATCTAGCAAGGTGAGTTCAAGTTGATTTGTGAAAACGTTGTACATGCCAAAAATGTTATTTTCCAAGTATTGATGTGTTTTACTTGAAATTATCAATTGTTGAGTTATTTGGTGGGTCTTGGTTATTTAAAGTATTTAACTTTATAAACATTGTAAAATACCCATATTTGGGATTTTTAGGCAAATTGATAAATGAATCATAAATGACAGTGTTTTGACGATTTATTGCATAAATGGGGGTTATTTGGTAAAAATGCATTCTAGTGTTTTATTGGAAATATGCATAAGTTGTGTTGCGGTACGCTTTGAAAATACGATCGTGTGAGTGTTTAGATTTTGAACACTCCCGTCCCTGCGAATATTTTGAAAATTGTAAACCTTTTGGTTTGGGGAAAAGATGTGTGTTGAGTATTCAACGAGTAAATCTTAGGTATTGATATTTTAACGATTTAACTAACTAGTGTAAATCTTTTGGTATAAATGCACTTTGATGGGTGTTTGGAAAATGATTTGTCTTAATTTAGAGTGGCGTGGAGTTACTTATGTATACGGAGCATATTCCATTAGAACGTGGGATGTTTACGTTTTATTGCATTTTATGACTTTTAACGATTGGCCTTTTGATTTAGTGAACTTGTTGCTCGGTATTTGATTTTGTTGAGTTTTGGGCACATTTGTCCAAGTTTTGATGGCTCAACGTAGAGCTTTCGTCATGATTTATGCTTATCTGAGAATTACATGTTTTGAATGCGCTAGTTCATTCGTTTGGAGTCATGTAATGTTTTAGACCTTATTGCTATGGATCCATAGGCACTTGAGTTTTTACGTTCCATGATAAGACGCTAGTCTCTCCCATTGTAGCATGGAATAGGCATCGATGGTAAGGTGTAAGACATATGTGCTAATATATTGATTTGGGTATTATGCCAATGATGGGACGCTAGTTTTCCTCATTGAGGCACAGTTAGGCATCGATGGTATGGTATAAGTCCTACATGCTATTACGTTCTTGGATGTTGGCATTTCATGGGTGTGTGTTTTAAGTAGCCATACTCGGCATCCAATACTTGAATCTCAGTAACATTGATAAGTGACCTAACTTTGTGTGCCCGTCACATTCGATGGAACCGGGTTTCCCCCATCACCGAAAGGTGTTGTTTTGGGCACTTATCTTTATCCATGTTTTCGGTGACATTTTATATTTATATGGTTTGTTTTCCACGATATATGAGTTGTGGGTCATGCTTCATCCGAGTTTGGGATGTTTTGAATAATAGCGATTTATTCATGATTTCAATCATTTTGGAAATCAAATACTATTACACTTTTCAAGTAAGTTTTGGGATTAGTCCATTATGAGAATTGTTTTATATTAGAGCTTTCATCATGGGATTTGTGTGCGTTTGAAAATGGGTGGTTTGCATCTAAAGTAAATTCTTTTTGAACTCATGATTTAAATTGCATCTCTCTCGTTTTACGAATTATATAATCATGATAAAACTCTTGAACTCACTAGGCGTTAGCCTAACCTTTTTATTTGTCGGCATGTGCAACAGGTTCCGGTTGGGAAGTAGCTCTAGTGACACTATGAAGAGTGGAGAGCTAGATGTGTGTGCAAGGAGTAAGTGAATTGGCGAAGCCTTCCGCGTTGCGGAAATAGCAACTTTGGTTTGGGTTGAGTAACACCCGACTTCTGTAGTCACTTAGGTTATGGATAATGTTGAAGTTATTACGTTTTAAATCTTGAGGTAATCCCATGAATGGTTTATAGAATGAATTTTATCCTTAAGTGGTCATTTTATTGAAAATTTATCTAGTTGCTCTTTCCAAATTTGAGGGTGTTACAGAGAAATTATGGTTTTGGAAAATAATCGTTTTTTCGAGCCGTCGGTCGAGACCGACAGTTGAGGTCGGCCAGGCCACCAAATCGACACATCTAGAGGGACAAAACCACCCAAGCCACAACCCAACAACCCAACGCTGGCGGCCTAAACCGTGGAGAAGGCCGAACCGGGCAATCCTAGCGCAAGATGCCTACGGCCACCGGCAGCGGCGACACTTGGTGGTGGTTTGCCGGTTTTTCTATTTTAAGTGTTTTTATCCAATATTTTTGTCCGTTATCATTGCTACGAGTCTCTGATACCACTATAGGGATTCAACGGGATCACAAAAACATAGTAGAAAACATAAAATAAACAAACAAACATGCATATATATATATATATATATACTAGTTGTGTACCCGTTGCAATGCAGCGACATTCAAATTTTGATGTAAACCGATAATAGATAACTAATGAAACATAGGAAATTGTGAACCACAACAAATAATGCTCTCGCTATATAACTTATATACTATTTCACAACCCGCAATACATCTCTTTAGAGAATATATACATAACGTATTTTTTTACCTTCAAAATCCACGAACAAAAACAAGGTCATAAGGGACCTTGTTGACAACGATACACTAAAACCTTACTCTATTTATATATATATATATATATATATATATATAAATAAGAAGAAACAATTGAAGAAAGTGAAAAGTTGGAAGAAAGTGAAAAGTTGGAAGAAAAACAAGGTGATAAGGGATCTTGTTGACAACGATAGACTAAAACCTTACTCTATTTTTTCATCTTGAAAGATCTAAATATCATAAATGTAAGGCTAAGATGTGTGGTCACTATGTTGCACCAATTACAAAAATGAGGCAAAAACATTCAGACTTGAGATACACTTGTTTTGTGTGTATAGGTGTGCTAATATAAAAAGTTGCATTGTATTTTTCCATGATAACCGTATACGAAAATATGATGGAGACAGATCAATAGCAAGCATGAACAAACCGGTGAAATGAGCAAATGAGAAGTCGACATTTTTTTCGTATCATATTCTTGTCACCAGAATCGTAGTTCTATTTCCTACAAGAAGTCGGAAGGTGAATTGACATAAATATGTGAGTGGATTCATCACCTAAAAGCTTACCGTTCAAATTGGCATAGGATATTTATTAACTTCATGGCATAAAAATATGCAACAAGTCTAATAAAATGGAGTGAGGACTATTAAGGTAAATGTGTATAGATAAAGGGCAGTAAGGTCATTTCACTATTTAGGGTTTTTTGTATATTGTTTCCCTAATCTTATATAATGGGAGTGCTCCTGATTTTGGGGGCAATCCGAAATTCCAAGGCTCTGCACATGGTATCAGAGCACCTAGGCTACTGATCAAACCTTTTCTCAAATCTTCTTCCCAAAATCCTTTTCTTCTTCTTCTTCTTATTTTTATGGCTACTCAAGCAGATTCTTTTAGCCTTGTTCCTCCTCTGTGTTCTGGTTTCATTATGCCTCATATTAGCGTCACCAATCCGTTGTCATCTGCTTCACTCGTTACACCTTCAATGCCGCTCCAGCCTTCTCCTCCATTATCGTCGACACTCGATGGATCTCTCCCTTCTTCAACACTGTTGGCTTCCAATACTACTTCACCCACAATGCCGCCACACCTCTTCTCAGCAGCTGGGTATTCTTCTCCTATTTCTCAGGCTACTTCTGGTTATGAACATTTGATGCAACATCCTTTATCAATGACAACGTCTCTTCCAATATCGTTATCTCCTCCTCCTCCTTAGTATTTCTATCATCATTTGACAGCACCCAATGTCACAAATCTCGTCACGGTGAAGCTCTCTTGCCCAGAGGATTATATTACCCGGAAGACCCAATTTACTTGCCTTTTGATTTCTCATCAGTTGATTGGCTTTGTGGATGGTACACTTCCTGCCCCTTCTTCACACCTCTTGAATGAACAAGGCAATACTCACCCTAATCCTCAATTTTTTGAGTACTTGCAGATTGATCAAAGCATCCGTTCTTGGATTTATGCTACTCTATCTCGAGATGTACTAACCGATGTTCATGACCTCCATACATCCGTTGATGTTTGGAATCGTCTGAAAACTAGATTTATGAATGCTAGTATGGCTCGATCGATGGAACTCAAGAGTAAACTGACTCGTATTAAAAAGTGAGCAAACCAAACTATGGATGCTTATTTACGAGAAATCAAAGTTCCTGCAGATTCTCTTGCTGCGATTCAATGTCCCGTTTCTCAGAAAGATTTGGTTGAATACACTTTGTTTGGATTAGACAGAGATTATGACACTCTGGTGACTACATTACAACATTATCCACTCGAATTAATCTTTGATGATCTCAGACCAAAGTTGTTGTTGCAAGAACAACGTATTAAATCCATGGTAGATCGTGACGATAATCCCTCTCATCATGCTTTTGTGGCAGTTCAATCTAAGGGTACTTCAGGTTCTTTCAATTTCGCACAACAAGGTAATGGTAAGGGACGTGGCAAAGGTCGAAACTATCGTGGAAGGGGCCGTGGAGGGGGAAACCGTGGACAAAGATATGGGGGGCAGCAAGGGACTGCTCCATTTTCTTCATACTCAACGCCTACTAATGCCTCTAATCGGTTTCAGAATGGTAAACACAATTTCAGTGTATCATGTTTAAATTTGTCTTGCACCGATTTTGCTACTAATGATCATTGCTTAGCAGGAAGTAATTCATCTAGTGGTATATTGGGTTCTTCCCCCACCTCCGACACTTGTGGTCTTTGTTGGTATCCAGGTCATCAGGCTGCCTATTGTCCTCATCGTTTCAATCCAAGTTTTGTTCCTGGTCAAGATAATGTCACTCGAGCTTTTGCTGCTATGTCTGTTGGTGGTGAAACCAATGATTCTGTCTGGTATCCCGACTCTGGCGCTGCTTCCCATATGTCTGCTCAGGATGGTAAATTTTCTTCTATGTCTCCTTATAACGGTTCGAGTTGCGTTATGGTTGGTGACGGTACAAAACTTCCTATTAAAGGCGTTGGAAAAATAACATTACAAACCAATAATAAGCCTCTCGAGTTGACGTCTGTCTGTCATGTTCCGCACTTAAAACATAATTTAATTTATGTTCAAAAATTGTGTCTTGACAATGACTGTATTGTGTCTTTTGATGGTTCTTCTGTTTGTGTTAAGGACAAGAGAACGGGAGCGATCCTCCTCCGCGGTCAAAGTAAAAATGGAGTCTACCCTCTTCGCCCACGTCTTCTATATCAGTCTCAGTCTATCTCGGCCTTTTCCGCTCATAAGGAGTCTGGAGATATTTGGCACACCCGTCTTGGCCACACATCGTCTAGAATTATAGGACATTTATGCTCAAACAAAAGAATTTCATGTTCTTCTAGTTTTAAAGATGATTGTGTTTCTTGCAAATTAGGAAAAATATATCGATTACCTTTTGATTTGGTTGAACATCGTGCTCCGTATCCATTATATTTAATACACAGTGATCTTTGGCAATCTCCTGATTTATCTCATGGTAATTATCGATATTATGTTGTTTTTGTGGATGATTTTTTGAGATACTCTTGGTTGTATCCTTTACGTAAGAAGTCTGATGTTTACGAGCATTTTCTCATATTTCAAAAAATTAGTTGAGAACCTGTTTAACTCTAAGATTAAAAAATTTCGCAGCGATGGTGGTAGGGAGTTTGATAACTCTCCTTTACTTAGTCACTTTGAGAATAATGGTATTTTCTTTCAAAAATCTTGTCCTGGAACACAAGCTCAAAATGGCATCGCTGAACGCAAGCATCGACACATAATTGAAATGGCACGAACCTTTTTAATTCAATCCGACATACCTGCTCAATTTTGGGTTGATGCTTCATTCATGGCTGTTTATACAATCAACAGGTTGCCTAGTTCAGTTCTAGGGGGTGTCTCGCCTTTTGAAAAATTGTTTAAACGGGTTCCCGATTATAATTTTTTGAAATCTTTTGGGTGTGAATGTTTTCCATTGTTAATGCAATCTTCTTTTCACAAGTTACAACCAAAGTCTAAAAGATGCGTTTTTCTCGGATACGCGGCTAATTACAAATGGTATCGATGTTTTGACCCAATTTCCGGAAAAAATTTCATAAGTCGTCATGTCTTGTTTCATGAGCATAAATTCCCTTATCGTGACCTTGTGAAATCCTCTCCGAGTGTTTCCTCTACCTCTTGTGACACCACTCCTGTTGTTTTTGTCCCGAGTTGGTCTCCTACAATGATTGGGTCCCCTGTTTTGCCTTTATCGGCAGCCTTGCCTACTCCAAGTGTGTCACCTGCTGATTTTCAGCCTTCTACACAGCTGCCTAATAGTCCTTTCGGGTCTTTACCTACCAGCCCCAATCATGTTGTGTCCAGCCAACCTTCTACAGAAATGTCTAGTCAACCTTTTGCCGAAATGTCCAGCTCTCAAGTTGACCCGTTTATGCAGCATCTTATTGCCTCCTCTGCGGCTAGTGTAAGTCCGTTGGTTAATCCATCTTGTGTCGTCAACTCCTCTCATTCTGAGGTGTCAAATCCGGTTGTTGCTGCTCCTACTAGCTCTTGTGTTGTGTCTTTGCCTCTTCAACCATCTCATCCCATGGTCACTCGTCTCAAAGATGGTATTACTAAACCACGAACTTTGATGAATCTTAACACCGAATTACTTGAAACTGAACCAAAATCATATAAAAAGGCATGTAAAGATTCACGTTGGCGACAAGCTATGGTTGATGAATATAAGGCTTTAATTGAAAATCACACATGGAAGCTGGTACCTAGAAACCATTCTCGTAACTTGCTCGGTTGTCAGTGGGTATATAAGATTAAATATAATTCTGACGGCACATTGGAACGGCTCAAAGCTCGACTAGTTGTTCATGGGAACCATCAACAGGCAGGTATTGACTTCTTCGAAACCTTTAGTCCAGTTGTTAAACCCACTACTGTGAGGTTAGTTCTCACCCTTGTTGTTTCTTTTAAATGGACAATTCGCCAATTAGACGTCAAGAACGCCTTTCTTCATGGCTTCTTGAATGAAGAGGTTTACATGAAGCAACCTCCGGGTTTTATCGATCCTTCTCGCCCAGATTTTGTTTGTCGTCTTAAGAAGTCCATTTATGGATTGCGTCAAGCTCCTCGAGCATGGTTTTCTCGTTTTAGCAATTTTCTTTTGTCTATTGGTTTCAAATGCAGCAACAATGACTCTTCCATGTTCATTATTCGCTCTCAAGGCCATATAGTTATATTACTTTTGTATGTTGACGATATTGTGCTTACCGGTAGTAGTTCTGATATGGTTCATAAATTCATTCGTTTGCTTTCCACTCAATTTTCTATGAAAGATTTAGGGAATTTGCATTACTTTCTTGGCATTCACGTTATACAGACTCCTTCGGGCTTACTTTTGTCCCAACATAAATACGTTCTTGATCTTCTTCGTAAGTTTAACTTACACACGGTTAAACCTGTTCGTACTCCTATTGTTTCTAGAGTCACTTTATCTCACAATGATGGTGAACTTCTTGTTGATCCGTATGATTATCGTAGCATGGTCGGTGCTTTGCAATATTTAACTATGACACGTCCTGACATTGCTTTTGCTGTCAATTCTGTTTCCCAATTTATGCATGCTCCCCGCACTACTCATCTTCATGCTGTGAAGAGAATTTTCAGGTACTTGCAGGGTACTTCTGATCATGGACTCTTTTTGCACTCTCATAGAGCTCCTTCTATTGTCATTGCGTATTCTGACGCGGATTGGGGTGGGTGTCCGGATAGCCGCCGTTTAACTACAGGCTATGCGGTTTTTCTTGGCAAGAATCTTATCTTTTGGCGTTCCAAAAAGCAACCTACTGTTTCGAAATCCTCCACCGAAGCTGAATATCGAGCAGTTGCCTACACGGCTGCTGAAACAATCTGGCTAAAACAACTTCTTGTTGATCTTGGTATTTTTCTTCAACGACCCACCGTACTATATTGTGACAATGTTTCCGCGACATATCTGACAGCTAATCCCGTCCAACATGATCGGAGTAAGCATATAGACGTCGACTATCATTTTGTCCGTGAAATGGTTGCTAGTGGTGGTCTTTGTGTTTGGCACATATCTACTCAGTTGCAGGTTGCCGATATTTTTACCAAAGGTCTTCCAATCTGTCCGTTATTTCACCTTCAGATTGAGGGGGTGTATTAAGGTAAATGTGTATAGATAAAGGGCAGTAAGGTCATTTCACTATTTAGGGTTTTTTGTATATTGTTTCCCTAATCTTATATAATGGGAGTGCTCCTGATTTTGGTGGCAAGCCGCAATTCCAAGGCTCTGCACAAGGACATTAGTACACAGTCAACATAACATGGATACATAACACGAATATGCCATATGATTCTTCTTTCTATGCTCCTGCATGCCATGGTCTGCAACAGAAAAAGCTTACTAATTCATGAATAATTATTGAAAATATAAATGGGGTTGTCGTAAAAGAGAAGAATTGAATTAGCTAACCTTGTTTTCTTTAGCAGATAGAGTGCTGAATTGGAATTCTTTACCTTTCCCCTTTGGAATTGCATTTCTCTTTCTGCCATAGGAATTGGTACTTGGATCTTTGATAAATAGAAAAATGAATGGTAAAGGGTAGTTACCCTAGAATTATCCTCTCAGAAGCAATGTATGTAAGAGATATTGAGGATATCCCCAATCAACATTATTTATTAATATATATATATATATATACACTAGCTGTCTATCCGCGCGATGGTGAATTATAATTATGAAGCAACAACTTAACCTTTGATTATGTTTCTCCGTTCATCTAAAAAAATCATGAGTTTGTGTGGTTTATTTGGAAGTCAATTGATAAATAAAATTCAAGGTTAATATTGTTTATTAACATGATATCTTGGAAAAATAATTGCATGAGTATTGAGTTTCTATACGCATATATTAAGAACCAATACAAAATTTAAAATCCATGACTGAAAAAAACTTAAATACAACCATCCGTAAATAATACAAATTCCTATATCGAATAGCCCAAATCTTTTTGAAGTATTAAAATGAGAGAACAATTCCATTAGGAAATCATGCTATAAATACCATTCCATCTAAAGGCCATAGCAAGGAAGCACTATAGATGTAGAACCAAAATGATCACTGATTTGGACAAGGGTAATTTTAGACAACGTCTACCAAATGTGAATCCAAATAATCCAATCCCAATTAGAACCCAAACACATGACGGAGCTATTATAGAAAAGGAGGGTTTGGTGGGGATTGAGATGCTTTTTCACATGGTTGATATTCCTAGGGTTGACATCTCTCTCTCTCTCTATCTCTATCTCTATCTCCTATAGACGCAACCAACATCTTTAGCCTACAAGAACACATGAAAAACAAATTTATATATTACATAGGAGGAAAATAAATTTGAATCTGTAAGCAAATACCAATAGGAAATTCACACAGTGAGAATTTGACATTACCCATTTGATAAATTGAAAGAAGAGATGAAAAACAAGCATTAAGCAAATTAAAAAAAAAGGTTTACAAGTCAAAAAAGGAAGAAGCAAACATTTTGAAGAATATAAAAGGTTCATAAATTGAGGTAGCTGCAGGATTGACCAATTATCTCTATATTTTCAACCTAATGCCTTGACTTACATAGGGGTATTAGGTGTAAATTCATTATAGTGGGAGGGTTCCTTTGTAGAAGAATATAAAGGTAAGTCATAACCTTTATCCTCCTCATTCTTTATCTTCCAGATTTTTGTGTGTGCCAAAGTGTGAACCAATGTGTTTTCACTTTGAAGAAGTCGTACCATGAAGAGAGTAAGGAAAGGCGACTTTGGAAGTTCTTCCATCCTAATTAGATATGTTTTCTCCATCTTTTAAGAATCTAAGGTTTATATTTCGTTTGAGTAAAAGTTTTGGTTAAATGGGTTTAATTCATATTCGTTTAGTTTGGTTTAATTTTTGGATTTGTTTGGAGTTTATGATCTCCATTTCTTTATGAAGTCGGGTTCCTTAAAAGCCTTTGTGTCCTTGTTAGAACTGAACAAACAGGAGCATATTTACTGACCAAGACAACTTCTTCTACCTAATCACAACTAAAAGAAAATACCAAAAGGGTTAAATCAAATGAAGAACCAAATACTCTACAGGAAGATTGCTGTAGAAGGCATCAATTTTATTCAACATCAAATTCAGATACAACATATGCAGATACAGAGTACGTGACATATATATACATGTACATAGATAGCTGATAATTAACTACCGTTTAACTGTCAATTAACTTTACCTTTTGACAGTTAGCATAACCGTAACTATATAACAACCTGCTGGTGTTCGAGTCCAGAGAAGCTTAGCATATTAGTCTAGATTATAGTTCTAACACTCCCCCGTAATCTAGACTTGTGTGACTCCAAGTTCTTCTTTCATCTTATTGAAAGTGCTTGCTTGTAATGCCTTAGTAAAGATATCTGCAACTTGATCAGTGGTCTTGCAGAAATTAACTTCAACGTCTCCATTATTGACCAGCTCTCGTATAAAATGATATTTAATTCTGATATGTTTGCTTCTTCCGTGAAAAACTGGATTCTTAGTCAACGCAATAGCCGAATTGTTGTCACAGTAAATCTTGGTGGCTGCTACTTGAGGATCCCTTAGTTCTTCCAGTATTCCTCTTAGCCAAATGGCTTAACATCCTGCAAATGAAAGAGATATGTATTCTGCTTCTGCAGAGGACAACACCACCACGCCTTGTTTTTTTATTGCCAAGAAATTGCTCCTGAACCCAAGCTGAAAGCATATCCAGACGTGCTTTTGTTGTCATCATAATTTCCACCGAAATCACTATCAGCATAACCCTTCAGCTTTGCATCATCTACCTTCTTATAACTTATCCCATGATCAGATGTTCCTTTTATGAAACGTAGGATTCATTTTCCTGCCTCCCATTGACTTTTCTTTGGTGATTCCATAAACCTACTGATCATACTTACCGAAAACATTATGTCAGGACGAGTGGCAGTCAAGTACAACAGACTCCCAATCAAACTATGAAACAATCTAGGATCGATGTTCCTTTCCGACGTATCTTTAGAGAGTTTCAAACCAAACTCCATAGGAGTAGATGCGGCACAAGATTCCTCCATGTTAAACTTCTTTAATAAAGTCCTAGCATATTTCCCTTGTGAGATAGAGATCATACCAGCCCTTTGTTTGACTTCGATTCCCAGAAAGTAGTGGAGAAACCCCATGTCAGTAATCTCAAATTCACGTTTCATGGATTTCTTGAAGTTCTCAGTTAGACTAAAACAGTTCCCCGTAAATACCAAATCATCGACATAAAGACATACGACTAACAGATTACCTTTGTCTTCCTTAATATAAAGAGTATGTTTATATGGGCACCTTTTGAAACCGCTCCTTAGAAAGTACTCATCGATTCTACTATACCACGCACGAGGTGCCTGTTTCAGGCCATACAAAGCCTTCTTTAATCGGCATACCTTACGTTCTTCCCCTTTCTTTACGTACCCAGATGGCTGCTCAATATATACTTCTTCTTTTAAAGAGCCATTCAAGAACGCGGACTTGACGTCCATTTGGTGAACGGTCCATCCCCTTTGTGCTGATAGGGCCAATACAAGACGAATAGTCTCAAGTCGTATAACCGGGGCAAATACTTCCTTGTAATCGATCCCAAACTTCTGACTATACCCTTTTACGACTAATCTGGCTTTGTATTTTTCGATCTCTCCCTTCTCATTAAACTTCGTTTTGTAAACCCATTTAACACCTATAGGTTTATGATTCCTTGGAGGATCCACGAGTTCCCATGTCTTATTCTTCATAATGGATGCTATTTCATCATCCATTGCATTTCTCCACTTGAAACTTTGAACTGCTTCTTCATAACATGGTGGATCCGCATCTGCAAATAAAACATAATCCACGAACTCCACATTATCCAATCTCTCGATATTTTCATAAATGTCGTTTAAACTTCTCGTTTTCACTGGAGGTGTACTAGGAGGAGTTGCGATGGGCGATGATTCTGATGTTGAGGGTTCGGGCGAAGAATTCTCATCAACATCGCTATTTTCTTCATTCGGTGGATCTTCGTTATTAATAATTATGTCGGAATCTGTATTCTCACCCAAAGAGTTGTCCCAAGTTTTTCTTTCGTCAAAGATGACATCTCTGCTTATAATAACTCTCTTTGTAATCGGATTGTATAGTTTATAGGCCTTAGAGTTCTCACTATAGCCAATAAATATGCATTTTTCTGATTTTTCATCAAGTTTACCTCTCCTTTGTTCTGGAACATGGGAGTATGCAATGCACCCAAAAACACGTAAATGTGAAACACAAGGTTTGTAACCACTCCATGCTTCTTGTGGAGTTTTACCAGAGACACTCTTTGTAGGAGCACGATTTAGCAAATAGGTAGCACATGATACCGCCTCTGCCCAGAACGTGTATGCCATCCCTTTACTTTTCAGCATACTTCTTGCCAATTCCAGAATAGTTCTGTTTTTCCTTTCAGCGACCCCATTTTGTTGGGGAGTATAACGTGTAGTAAGTTGGTGTCGTATTCCATTATCCTTTAAAAAATATTGAAAGTACTGAGAGTTGTATTCTCCTCCACAATCTGACCGTAGACACTTGATCTTGCACTCGCTTTGTTTCTCAACGAATGACTTGAAACTCTTGAAAATTTTGAATACTTCTGGTTTTTCTTTTAAAAAATATACCCATGTTTTCCTACTAAAGTCATCGATGAATGTGAGTATGTATCGACTTCCTCCGATTGATATAGTCCTCATTGGTCCACATACGTCTGAATGAACCAATTCAAGAACCTTATATGCTCTCCATGCCTTATCGGATGAAAATGTGGCTCTAGAATGTTTTCCTAGAGTACAACCTTCACATATATGGTCGATCTTGTTGATGTTTGGCAATCCACGGACCATGTGATGTTTAGACATAAAGGTTAGCGAACTAAAACTCACATGCCCGTATCGATGATGCCAAAGGAAAGAAATATCGTTACTGATCATATTAAACGAGAGCAAAGTATGTTCCTAAAATCTTAATGGAAACATTTTATTAGATGTCATGTGTACCTTTCCAAGCATGTTGTTGTGTGGATCTCTGATCTCACAGGTTCCGCTTTTGAAGTGTACGTCATAGCCTTTTAACATAAGTTGGCCAACACTTAAAAGATTATGTTTCAAACCTGGTACGTAGTAAACACTCGGTATTTTCTTAGTCCCGCTCTTAGTTTTTACTAAAATTTCACCGCTGCCTTGAACATGAAGTTTCTTGTCGTCACCTGTACGAACTTCACTTTTGAGAGAGTCTTCCAATGTTACAAACAAATCCCTATTTCCTGTCATATGGTTACTGCAACCGCTGTCTATGTACCAGACTTCATCTGGTTGCATTTCTTGTATACTAAGCATCATAAACATAGTATCATCGTCCTTGTCGTCTTCCTTATGTAAGAAGTTTGCCCCTTTATTTTCTTCTGCAAGTTTCTTTCTGCAGAATCTGGCGGTGTGTCCGAATTTCAGGCAGTGATAACACTGAATTTGCGATAACGGTATTTTACCACGCCGTCTTCTGTATTGAGAAGTTTCCCCTTGATCATCCTTATCTTGTTCACCATGACGACTTTTGTCATTTTGGTTTCTTTGATTGGAAGAGTGCAATTGTAGAGCATGTTCTATTGGAGACGTGTCGAATTGTTTAATACGCAATTCGTGTGACTGGAGTGTGCCTAACAGACTTTCCAAAGATAAAGTTGATAAAGCTTTGGATTCTTCAATTGCAACTACAATGTATTCAAATTTTCTAGTTAGGATTCGTAAGATCTTTTCCACCACCCTCTTATCTTCTATGCTTTCTCCGTTCAGTCTCGTTTGATTAAGCAGTAGTATGACACGATTATAAAAGTCTTCCACAGATTCAGATTCCTTCATTTTGATGTTATCAAATTCGCAGCGTAGAGTTTGCAATCTCACAATCTTTACCCTTTCTTCACCACGATAAGTTTTGTATAGCGTATCCCATGCTTCCTTTGACGACGATGATGACGAGATTCTTTAGAAGATGACCTTATCTACGGCCTGATAAATGAAGAACAACGCCTTTCTGTCTCTTTTCTTAATCTCCTTCCATTCGTTGATTTGTTGGGGGGATAAATTTGTCTGGTCTCTAGGTTCATTGATACCGTTTTCGACGATACTCCATAAATCTTGTGATTCGTATAACACCTTCATCTGTATACTCCAATGGTGATAATTCTTACCATTTAGTTTTGGAAGTTGTGGTTGAAGAAGATTATTGTTTGAAGCCATACAACTAGGCTCTGATACCACTATGTTAAATCAAATGAAGAACCAAATACTCTACATGAAGATTGCTGTAGAAGGCATCAATTTTATTCAACATCAAATTCAGATACAACATATGCAGATACAGAGTACGTGACATATATATACATGTACATAGATAACTGATAATTAACTACCCTTTAACTGTCAATTAACTGTACCTTTTGACAGTTAAGATAACCGTAACTATATAACAACCTGCTGGTGTTCGAGTCCAGAGAAGCTTAGCATATTAGGCTAGATTATAGTTCTAACAAAAAGAAATCAGATACAAAGACTGATTCTATTACCTGAATGTTACTGATATCCTTCCAGTTTTTTGTTTTGTTTTGAATGACGTCTGCACATATGGAGTTGTAATAAAGTATCAAACTTGGATCGAAATCATAAATCAAATACTGAAACATTCCATGATTTTCGGCTTGAATAAATCCATTCTTTAACTTCTCAAACCCTACCAAGAAACAAGATGAATTTATACATACAAATAAAGCAACCCAGTTGAAGAAACAAATCCCTACCCAAACCTTTCGAATTTGAATTTCAAACATGTAATTAGCAATAGAAAGAAAGAAACTTCACCAACGACTTGAGCTTTAAATACTAAATGGTACCTGTTAATGCCAAAAATCGCACCAAAGGGACAACTTAAGGTCGATGTTGACTTAAACAACTAAAGAAAGGATCTTTCGACGAGACGTGCGATGAGGGAAAAAATAAACGAGACAAGGGATTTGATGACGCAGGAAAAACCTCAAGCTAGGAAAAAACCTGCGGACGACAATGGGTGGCGTCGCTGCACTATGGTCGCCAATCAGGGGCGACGTCCTTGGTACTGGCGTCGGTCGTACGATGATTACAATACAAATGAAGGAAATACTTCGAAATGTAAAGTACAAGTGTTTGAATGTAAAAACAGGTGTTTGTCGTGTGTGAATACAAAGTGTGAACTTCTGGTCGATGGCTGTTTGTCGTGCGTCGAGAGCGATACTTGAGCTTTTCTTCGAGTGTTCTTGAGTTCGCCGTAGGGTTCTGGCTTTCAGTACTTGATCTCCAGAGTTTGAATGTTCTTTGCTATGAGTTTGGATGATTTTCTCTGCTGTTTGGTGATGTTCGCTGATGTATACCGGATATTAACTGATGTCCCTTGAAATGAAGCTTTAGCTTATCTTTTATAGTCTTCGCGTCATTAATTAGCTCCATTAATGATTTGATCAACGGCTACAACGGCTGGAAATGGTCGTCGGAATGATTATCCATAATGCTCTTCGTCCGTTACGGCTACTTGTTGTTAATGGCTTTGACTCCTGCATTAAATACTTAACAAACGTAACAGTCAAGGTTAACGTTAGTTTTGGTCGAAGGTGCAATGATCTTACTCGACGGCCGTACGGGACGGGCGGTGCTATGGTCGTGCGTCATGGTAGACGTACGACTTACCTTTTACGGGAGACGACGGATGTTTTCTGGGTTCTTGTCGAGACCTTATCTTAATACAAGATTTGGATTATAGCGTGCGTCTTACCTGCTCTCTTCGTGGTCGTACGACGTGATTTTTTGCCCAAACAGTACCAGGCAACCGAAAGCCAGTGTAAGATGACGGAGATGTGTCGAAAACAACAACTTTTTCGTCAAATGGAAGACAAAAAAATGATGGGTTTTTTTCCTAAACCTCCCTCTATTTACCTCTGTATCATCAGTAACTCCATCTCCAGTTGCACCCAAGGAATCCACATTTACGAGAATCTTGTCTTGCTCCCACGTTGGCTTGACCATGATGACAAGTCCGAGAACTCTATTTCATCATTTTCTAAGTCCATACTTTCAAGCTCACCAAATATGTCAGTGGTTAGTGTTAAAAGGTAAGGTTTATACCAATCTTGACATTATTCTAACTTAAAGTGTTTGTATTGTGGTTTACTGAATGTTTAGGGACCAAAGTTAGGAAACTAAAATAGATATGGATGGCGCTTCATTTCTTGTGGAACAGTAAGGTTAGCGGAGCACGTTATTGAATCTTGGAGGGCTAAAAGTGGAAATTGGAGCTGGAGTATATAAAGATGAAATGGTCGGATATTTTAGTTAACACAAATCATTTTCTCATTTCACATTTTGTTAGAAGTAGCTACTAATTCTCTCGTTTTCTTCTCTCTCTAGATTTAGGGTTTCTGCATCTAGTTAGGGTTTTGTATTCATCTTCATCTTCATATCTCTTGAAGGTGTTTGTGTATTGTTCATATTAATCGGTTTAATAAGATGGTGTTAAGTGTTTGAATATGGTATCAAAGAAAGACTCTGCTCCTCTTCTTCCCTAACATCATCGTGTTGGTAAGCTACCTTGTTTTTCTGTTGATTCTGTGTTCAAAATCTTTTCCAAAAGTTTCAAATCTTTTCATCTGATGGTTTTTTAAATAAATCTTCTACACAGATTTGTTATTTTTGTTCTCATCTCTTGTTTGTCGCTAATCTTCTTAGTTTCGTTGTTATGTCTTTAGATCTCAACGTTTCTGAGTTGTGGTTGCTTAGATCCGTTGTTATCTCCATAGATCCCAACGTTTCTGAGTTGTTGTCTTCTTAGTTTCGTTGTTATCTCTTTAGATCTCAACGTTTCTGAGTTATTGTTGCTTTTCATCCTCTTAGATCTGAGTTCTTGATGGTTTTTTGATGATTGTCATTCACTTCACTCTTAGATCTGGATGAGTCTTGTTCTTACTTGTGATAGTTGTTATTGATCTGTTTAAGATCTGTTCATATTCTCTCAGATCTGAATCATTTAATCGTGAATACTTTTAGATCCGTTAATTTTTTTACATTTTGTCATACATGATTGACTGTTCATCTTCTTGAAGATCCGAACGATCATGAGTTGCATGTTTGAGTAGATTCCCTATTTGTTGATTTTTTTGGAAAAAATTTCAAAAACTCGCAGAGGTCTTCTTTGTTCTTTCATAATAAAATCTGTAACAAAAATTATTTCTTACATATTTGTACATTACTTGGTTGTACTACTTGATTATTCAGTCGTTCATTAGGTATTGTACATCTGTTTTTTGTCACGATCTCTTGTTGTTACATACATTTTTCATCCAATTTTTGTATAATATTGGGTCTGTTGTTTGTACCAGCATTGTGTGCATGTCAGACTCTGTTGAGGCCTTGTTTGTCTAGATTTGATCAGATCTGATCTTGTGATGGTCTATGTGGACGATGTCCTCCGTCTCAGAGTCAGATCGTGACTTTATCTAGTTTCTTCTTGTTTATGTTCAGGTTTTGGATTCTGATATCTGATCTATCAGAGATCTGACCTTTGTTTCCGTTGTACTACTCGTCAAGGACTCACTGATTCATTGTAAGTTCTTATTATCTTATATCAGCGCTTATCACATCATATCATCAATATACTACAGACCTCTGTAAGTTCTCTCTTCTCTCTCACCTTCTGTGTGACCTGTCTCTTTTCTCTTTATGTTTGGTGGCTAAGAAGTTAGCTTGACCTACCATCATTGAGTGGCAAGGAATCCTCCTAATTAAGCTTCTTAGTTTTTCACCCTGTGTGCTTTTGTTCCTCTGTTGATATCATGGCTGGAGGAGAGGCATCCAAAAATACTGAAGATCTATCTCTTATAGCTAAGCTGGATTTTGGGGATCCTTTATACCTCCATCCTAGTGATACCGCTGGAGCTTCTATTTCAAGTCTAAAATTGACTGGTACTGAGAATTATAGAGTTTGGTCATGTGCTATG
This sequence comes from Saussurea involucrata, assembly GCA_033807775.1. Lineage (NCBI taxonomy): Eukaryota > Viridiplantae > Streptophyta > Magnoliopsida > Asterales > Asteraceae > Saussurea > Saussurea involucrata. The sequence goes on from CM066318.1 coordinate 898,710, forward strand.
GTTCTTGCCTTGGAAACCAAAAATAAGCTTGGTTTCGTTAATGGTTCTGTTATACGTCCTACTAACAATGAAACTTTGGGAAGACGGTGGGATAGATGTAATTCGGTTGTTCTGTCTTGGATTCTTGGTTCTATATCTGAGGACTTATTTGTTAGTCAGGTGTTTTCCAAAGTTACCTTGTTTGATGTGTTAGTTATTCCAGATTTTCATGTTAATTTGTTGTCTGTTCATAAGATTGCTAGAGATAGCAAGATTTTTGTGGGATTTAACAAATTTAAGTGTTTCCTAATTCAGGGTTTACCTGCCATGAAAGTTGTGGGGACTGGTAGTGAACGAGGAGGTCTTTACTTCTTTGATCATGTTACCAAAAGTAAATCTTGTGTCCCATGTTCTAATAATAGTGTGAATTCGTCCCACATGTCTATTTTTTGTAATGTTTCACATCAACTATGGCATAATCGTCTAGGACACCCAGCTGATCAAGTTCTAAATTTTTTAAAACATAAGTTGAATTTAAGGAATAGTCTGAATGCTGATCCTTGTGAAATCTGCCATAAGGCTAAACTGGCTAGAGATAAATTCAGTCTTAGTGATCATACTACTAAAAGTCTTGGTGATTTAGTCACATCGACTTATGGGGTCCTTATCGTGTGGCAAGTAGAGAAGGGAACAAGTATTTTTTAACTATAGTTGATGACTTTACTCACTCAGTGTGGGTTTATTTGTTGAAACATAAAAATGAAGTTTATGATAATGTTGTGGCTTTTCACAGCTTGTTGATTACTCAATTTGGAAAACATGTAAAGGTGTTTAGAAGTGATAATGGATCTGAATTTGTAAATAACATGTTAGGTGAGTTTTTTAGAAAAAAGGGAATCATTCATCAAACATCTTGCGTATACACACCTCAACAGAATGGGGTTGTAGAACGCAAACATCGTCATTTACTTAATGTTGCTAGGGCACTTACGTTTCAAGGAGAAGTCCCATTAAACATGTGGAGTGAGTGTATTCTCACTGCCACATACCTCATAAATAGAACTCCTTCTTCGGTACTTAATGGGAAGTCTCCTTACGAACTTGTATATGGGTTTGCGCCTGTTTTAACTCATTTAAGAAAATTTGGATGTTTATGTTTTGCTATTAAACAAAATAATACTGATAAGTTTTCTTCTAGAAGTGAAAAAATGTGTTTTGCTAGGCTATTCTAATTCCAATAAAGGATATAGATTATATAGACTTGATTCAAAACAAGTAATTGTTTCTCGAGATGTAAAGTTTTACGAAAAAAAATTTCCTTTTAAAATGTGCGCAACCAAACAAGATTCTGGTTCTAGTAATTTGATTACTTTAAATTTTTTCGATTCCATTTTTGTTCAAACTAATGATTTCATTTTTGATCCACCCGATGATGATAGTAGGGAGAATACTCAAGAAAATTCAAACTTTAATGATTCTGAAAATATTGATAGCAACCATGATCATTTGGGTGATCATAATAGGGCTACCAGATCTGTTGATCCTGGCAGTACTATTAATAAAACTTCTACAAATAGGGCTACCGGATCTGTTGATCCTGGCAGTACTAGTGTGATTGCCAATGATCATGGGGAGGCTGATTTTAGTCCCTTACGTGTTCAACATCATGATGAGAACTTGAGTTCCCCTTCTGAGGGTAATCCTTCTGAGTCAAATACAACATAAGTTAGGAAATCTAGTCGTCCTTCGAACTTGCCGCGTCGATTCAGTGACTACATAGTTGAGGGTAAAGTCAAATATGGTCTTGAAAAGGTAGTCAACTATGCTAGTCTTAGTCAAGAAATTTTTTGTTTTGTTTCAACCTTAAATAAGGCTGTAGAACCTGAAACTTTTTATGAGGCTAGTAAGAACGAAAATTGGATCATTGCAATGAATGATGAGATGGAGGCTTTGTATAGAAATAATACATGGGTTCTAACAGAATTGCCTCCTGTTCGTAAACCAATTGGGTGTCGGTGGGTTTACAAAATAAAATATGTCCAGTGGAGATATAGAGAGATATAAGGCCAGGTTAGTTGCAAAGGGCTACTCCCAAAGGGAATGTTTAGACTATGAGGAGACTTTTTCTCCAGTAGTTAAAATGGTAACGGTCCGTTGTGTTATTGCTTTGGCCGTTCAAAATCAGTGGCCATTGTGCCAACTAGATATAAACAATTCATTTCATTATGGTGATCTTACTGAAGAAGTGTATATGTTATTACCTCCAGGATATTTTACACCAAATGATCAAAGAGTGTGCAAACTAATAAAATCTCTCTATGGTTTATGTCGGGTCACCAAGATTTGAAATTGACTCACCGATGTTTTTCCCCATATCTTACTTATAATATTTAGCATGGTTCTTTTGAATGACTTGTACAAGATAGCAACTGTTCGGTGAAGTCGAAGATCAACCGAAACCAAGCTTGAAGATATTCTCATTGTGGAAATAAGAAGACTCTTCTCAAGATACATACAAGTCATTGTCCACCGATTGTGTCTTCACACATCGGTGGACATCCTCTCCACCGATTGTGTCTTCACACATCGGTGGACATCATCCCCACCGATTGTGTCTTCACACATCGGTGGACGTCCTTCTCACCGATTGTGTTCACACGTCGGCCAGATTTATCCCACCGATAATGATGCTCAAATCAGTGGGATCTTTGTGTAAATGGTTTTCTTTGAAGATTGCTTTAAAGACCTAAGTCAATTATGTCGGTGAAACTTCATCGGTGTAATTGTCTTGGAATACACATCAAGAAGATCATTTATTTTGGGACAATATCTATTGCCAGGTAAAAGTGACTTTTTGTCATCTTATCTATTTTTAGATAAGGTCCCTTTCAGCATGGGTTATATTCCTTGTACCAAGGAAAAGGTGATTATGACATATCAACTTTTCAGAAGTCCACTGGTACGAAGCAAGTCCCCAGAAGACATGTGTACCAAGCATTTAATGCTCATCTCACTATAAAAGGAAGTAGAAGGCTCCCATGCAAACCACGCTTTCTGGAAATCTCTCTCAGTGCAAGAAATCTCCATATTGCTTAAAACTTTATAGCTTTGTTCTAAGTGTTCTTAGTTGTTTTGTTTAGTATACTTTGTGAAAGATTGTTAGAATAGTTTATCTGTTCTTTTCCGCAACATTCTTTAGTTTCTATGTGTAATTCTTGTTGAAGGTTTTCAATAATAGAATTAAAATTGTGAAAATTTTGAGTATTGTATTCAACCCCCCCCCCCCCCCCCCCCCCTTCTACAATACTTGTTATAGCCATCTGGGACTAACAAGTGGTATCAGAGCAGAAAGTTTAACCCTAACAACTTTTCTCTTTGGAAAAGCCGTATGATGCTATTCATGGAAGGAGTGGATACTAGATATCCAACCATTCTCAAAGAGGGACCTATTATCCCTAGAGTCTGGGCTCGCTATGAAACGCAGAGGCCTGGTAAGGAAACCGCTGATAAGGAGGACTCTAGTGACTCCGATGATTCTGAGCCTTCCGAAAAAGAGAAAGCCAAAGGTACTGGACGTTATATTCTAAAAAATCCAAAGAAATATACTGATGAGGAAAAACGTATAGTTACTCTTGATTCAAAGCTTAGAGCAATCATTGCCCTCTCACTTCCTGATGAAGTCTATCATTCTCTAGTTAACTTTGAAACTGCTAAAGAGATGTGGACCACACTATGTGTTCTGTACGAAGGTACAGAGGAAGTGAAGAAATGCAAAAGGATTTCTCTCATAAGAAAGTATGAACTCTTCACTCATGAAAAAGGTGAATCTCTTCCTAGTTACTATAATCGTTTTAACTCTCTTCTGAATGATCTGAAGTTACTAGGCAGAGTCTATGATAATGAGGAAGTTCTAAACAAGTTCATGGATTGTCTCCCTGATTTTTGAGAGAACATGTGCACTTGTATCAAAATATCCAAGGATCTTGAGTACATGCCTTTAACTGTTTTATATGGAACTCTCTTCAACTTTGAACAAACGAAGTTACAAAGGAAATCTTTCATCAAAGAGATAAAGGGCACTTCTATTGCCCTTGTCAGTGAAAATTCCTAGAAATCTCAAAGTATCCCACGCATCACCTATCCTTCATCAGATTCTGACAATGAAACCCAAAGCAACTCTTCTCACCAATTGGAGGCATATCTAAGTGATGCCGATGATGAAGGTGAAGAAATCTCGGTTAAGCAGTTGTCTGATGAAATTGCCATGTTGGCTGGTTTCAAAAACAAATCTCGTTTTTCGAACAAATCCAAATCTTTCAGAAAACCCTTCTCTTCTACAAAAGCTTCCTCAACTGATAAGACAAATGAGGAATGTTTTAATTGTGGAAAGAAAGGACACTTCGCAGCTGAGTGCAGAAGTAAGCGTGTGATGAACTCTAGAAATTTATCTTCTGACAAGTTTTCCTCCAAGTATGAAAAACCCAAAAATAACACTTTCAAATCAAACCTTGCCAAGAAAGATACTCTATCCTCAACCAAAGATCATCAAGAAAGGGCTGAGAAGTACAAAGCCAAATACAAGAAAGGAAATGAAAGAAATGAGGGTCTCCTTAGAAAAGGAAAGGGCCTCATGGCAGAAATACATGATTGGGAAGAAGAGACCTCTGACAGTGACAACAACTCTCCCAACAAGTGCTTTATGGCCATCTCAGAAGATATGGAAGATTTTGAAAAAGCTACCTCTCCAATGGCTTTAGTGTCAACTGGGTGCTCGACATCATACTCTCAGGTCTTTGAGCACCATCAAATATGGTATCTGGATAGTGGGTGCTCACGCCACATGACAGGAAATAAATCTCTTCTTATCAACTATGTGCCTGTAAAAGGTCCATCTGTAACTTTTGGTGACAACTCTAAAGGTTATACCAAAGGATATGGAACTCTCACTAATGGATCTGTCACCTTCAATAAAGTGGCATTTGCTGAAGGCCTCATGCATAATCTTCTCAGCATAAGCCAACTATGTGATCTAGGATATAAAGTTATTTTTGAACTTTGTATCTGTACTGTTGTGGGCAAGAACTTTAACGTGGTGCTTTCTGGAAAAAGGATGGAAAATGTCTATATCATTGATATGGGACTAAGTAACAATTCATCAAATGTTTGCTTTGTGTCAGATGACTCAGCCAAAAGGAATTGGTTGTGGCATAAACGTCTCTCTCATCTTAACTTCAAGACTCTCCACAAAATCTCAAACAAGGAGCTGGTGTCTGGCATGCAAAAGTTGAACTTTGTCAAAGAAAAACTATGTGATGCATGTGAAAAAGGGAAGCTCACCAAAACATCTTTCAAAACCAAGCAATGCTCTTCCATCTCTCTACCTCTCCAAATGTTGCACATGGATCTATGTGGACCAGTCAGCACTCCTAGTCTTGGTGGCAAAAGGTACATTCTTGTTATTGTTGATGAATTTACTAGATATACTTGGGTGCCTTTTCTCAGGTATAAAAGTGATGCAACTGAAGATATCATCAACTTTGTCAAGAAAAATGAAGTTCTAAATGGGCAACTTGTACGATCGGTGAGAAGTGACAATGGCACTGAATTCAGAAACAGTGCTCTTGAAGACTTCTTCAATGAGAAAGGAATTTCTCAAAATTTCTCTGCCGTTAGAACTCCTCAGCAAAATGGAGTCGTTGAAAGAAAGAACAGAACTCTATGTGAGGCTGCTAGATCAATGCTAAGTGAATCAAATATTCCCACCTATTTTTGGGTTGAAGCTGTTAATACTGCTTGCTTTACTCAAAATATGTCCGTGATATCCAAGAGACATGATAAGACTCCTTATGAAGTTTTTCAAGGCAGAAAACCAAATATAGGCTTTCTTCATGTCTTTGGTTGTGTGTGTTTTATTCTAAATGATCGTGACAATCTTGGGAAGTTTGATCCCAAAGCTGATGAAGGAATATTTGTTGGATACTCTCTATCCTCCAAAGCATATCGTGTGTACAACCTCAGAAGAAAATGCATTGATGAGTCCATTCATGTAAAATTTGATGATCTAAGATCATCATCTCTTTCAAATGATGATGATGAATTACACAGGTGGATTTCCTCACGCATAGGTGATGCTCCCATAGTCCACTCCACCGATACATCCTCCAATCCTTTGAATCCATCAAATCCATCTACCTCAAATATCCAAGTTGGATCACCTTCCTTAGTGTCTAACACCACTTCCACCGAATTTGACCATCTTCCCACCGACATGAATTCTCCCACCGAAATACTTCCTTCCACCGATACACAACCCTCCACCGATCCTATACCTATCACCGAAAATTCTGCTTTTCACCGAACCTCTGATCCCACTCCATCAACTTTCTCCACACAAAATATTCCACCACCTTTACCTCCTGCCACAAAATGGACCAAAGATCACCCCATAGATCAAATCATTGGTGATCAACAAGCAGGTGTCCAAACACGCAGAGGAGTTGGAAATATTTGTCTCTATGTGAATTTTCTATCTCTTATTGAACCCAAGAAGATTGATGAAGCTCTAGCAGATCCCTGTTGGATCACTGCCATGCAAGAAGAGCTTTCTCAATTTGAGAGAAACAAAGTTTGGAGATTGGTTCCCAGACCCCGAAAGAAGAAAATCATTGGAACCAAATGGATCTTCATAAATAAAATAGATGAAGAAGGTACAGTTATCAGAAATAAGGCCAGACTGGTTGCTCAAGGTTGCCGACAGGAAGAAGGCATTGATTATGATGAAACTTTTGCCCCTGTTGCAAGACTTGAAACCATAAGAATTTTTCTGGCTCATGCTGCCTACCGAAATTTCAGGGTCTTTCAGATGGATGTCAAAAGTGCTTTCCTCAATGGGGAACTTGCTGAGGAAGTCTATGTGAAACAACCTCCTGGCTTTGAAGACTCAGCTCATCCAGACTATGTGTACAGACTTGACAAGGCTCTCTATGGTCTCAAGCAAGCTCCACGTGCTTGGTATGACACCGTTGCTGACTTTCTTCTAAAGAATGGTTACTCTAGAGGTAAAATTGACAACACTTTCTTTATCAAGAAGACCTCAGGTAATCTCATTCTTGTCCAAATCTATGTTGATGACATCATATTTGGTGCCACTGATGAATCACTATGTGATGAGTTTGCTTCTCTCATGATAAGTGAATATGAGATGAGCATGATGGGAGAGCTTACATTCTTTTTGGGCCTTCAGGTCAAACAATCATCAGAAGGGATTTTTATAAATCAAAGTAAATATATTCGTGACCTTCTGAAGAAATTCAACTTTTTAGATAGCTCTCCTATGAAAACTCCCATGGCACCACCTTTGAAACTTCATGCTGATTTGAATGGTGAATCTGTGGATGTTACCAATTATCGAGGTATGATTGGTTCTCTTCTTTACTTAACTACTAGCAGACCGGATATTATGTTTGCTACTTGTCTATGTGCCCGTTATCATGCCAATCCAAAAGAATCTCATTTGGCTGCTGTTAAACGGATTTTCCGGTACCTAAAAGGTACCTTGCACCTGGGTCTTTGGTATCCCAAAGACTCAGGGTTTGAACTAATTGGGTATTCAGATTCAGACTATGCAGGTTCCAAAAATGACAAGAAAAGTACAACAGGAAGCTTTCAACTTCTGGGTGGAAAATTAGTCAGCTGGTCCAGCAAGAAACAAAAGTTAGTGTCAACTTCAACTGCTGAAGCTGAATATGTTGCTGCTGGAAGCTGTTGTACTCAAATACTATGGATGAAAAATCAACTGCGGGACTATGCTCAAGTCTATTCCAAAGTCCCAATTCTGTGTGATAATTCAAGTGCAATAGCCATTGCAAATAATCCAGTTCTACATTCCAGATCAAAGCACATAGACATCAGATATCATTTCATCAGGGACCACATCTCAAAAGGTGACATTGAGCTGCATTTCATTCCCACCGACCTTCAGCTCGCCGATTTGTTCACAAAACCCTTAGATGAAACCAGGTTCAATTTTCTAATAAGTGAACTTGGAATGTTGTACTTAGATATTTAAAAAAATGTTGAGATATAAATAATCTAGCTCACCGATCTCTCAATATATCGGTGGCCGATAGTGCCAATGTCGGTAGTCAAACCCCACACCAACATTTCTTGGTGATATGAATCCTCCACCGACAATACAAACCCTTTCAATCGGTGACGCTTACTCCACCGAAGTCTTAAATCGGTAGGTTCCATCCTTCGGTGATCTCCACTAAAGTCACTACACTCTCTTCACCGACGATCGCATCTTCCACAATGACATCTTCATCAGTGTCCTCATTTTAACCTTGAGTCCACCGACGCCTTAACCATATCCCTACCGATACACCCCACTGCGTTCTCAATGCCCACCGAAACCCACCACCGATTCCTCAAATCTTATCTCATAGGATTCCCCATACCTTCATGATCACATCGCCCCTAAACCCATAGGTGTCAGTCAACTTTGACCCTTCCCGTTCTGTGAAACGCCGTTTTAACCACGCGTCCCAATACACTCATCATTACCTTTTTCGAATTAAATTATTTTATTAAAACTCACCCACATAACTGTTCCCTCTCCTTTTTTAAATCCTTAAACCCCTCTTACTTCTCCTATAAATACAACCCTTCGTCTTCCTCATTCATCTTCTTCATTCGAAACCTGCAACCTTCCTAAGATCTCTCTCTTCTCAACTTCCAGATTCTCACCTACAACAATGGCTCCCAAGATAGTGAAAATCATTCCTACTTGTTTTGAAGACCTCATATTCAACCCTTGCAATCACGTCGCAAGGTTCGAATCCGATCCCGCACATCCCGAGTTCCTTACAATCACAAGGTTCTTAACTCGCTCACCTCTTCTCCATGCCTTCACATGCAACCCGAAGATGAGCAAGATGCTCATTGGCAAGTTTTGGCTCTCCTGTGTGTATGATATCTCTAATGAAGCCATTCATGCTTCTATCTTTTCTGACGAGGAAGGTGATCACGATCTTATCTTCGGAGTGGATGATGTTCGCAATGCTCTCCGGATCGAAGCCTTTTCTGAATATGATGATATGTATGAAGACAACCTCTTGGACCAAGTCGTTAATACCCTTGGCTACATCCACCAATCTGAAGACAAAGCATCCAAATCCTCTAAAGGTCCAGGTACTCTCACTCGCAACAAAATGGGTGGTGTATGGAACTTCTTTTTTGCACATGTAATCCATTGTCTATCCAGAAAGACAAGTGGTCACGACCAATCCCCTTCTTATATTACCAAGCTGGCCCATGCACTAATCTTCCAAAGGAAAATCGACTTTGCTCAGTATTTCTTTACTGAGTTGACTGAAGTGGTGAAGCATCCGAAAAGGTGTCATGTCGCATATCCTCGTTTCATATCTATGATCCTTCAACACAAGCTTGGCTCGGCTTTGGATGCAGATCGCAAGTCTCAATCTCCTCGATTCATCTACGATTGGTCATCTCCCATTGTTGGCCAAAAGACACTCAACATTGGCCACCTCGCTACTGATCTTCCTCTACGCCAAGGTATGATTTCTTTCGCTATATCTCACGATCTTCACTGGGGTGAGACGGAAGCTCCCGGGTTTCAACACTCGGAAGTTCCCGAGGAACCCCAAGTTGTAGTGGCCCCTTCTTCCCGTACTCGAGTAAAGTCAGGTGGAGCTCAAAAGAAACAACGAAAGGCCGCCGACACCTCCGCACCCGCTTCTCGAACCACACCACCGAGAGATCCCTCGGAGGCTTCCCCGGTTCAAACCCCATCTCATAAGCGGAGGCACTCTTCATCCCCTTCGAGATCTCCTTTAAAGAGGTCTCGAAAACCTTCAGCCCCACCGACTAAGCCAGCTGTCGATTCTCAAAAATCGGCAGTTGTTGAACTTCACCCCTCTGGGCCAAGGGAATCCGTTACAACCCATACCGACTCCTTTGTTGCCTCTCCACAGGCTTCAGTTGTACAATTGAAGGAACCACAATGTACCTCCCCACTCGCTTCTTTAGGTGGTGGAGATGACCTCGGGGTCTTTCCCCTCGAGGGTTCAGACTTTTCACTGCACAGCCTTACACCCGATCGTTATGAGATCGATGATGCACAACCCGCTGAGGGTTCCCCCCCACGGGACTTCTTTGAGTTTCTACTAGAAGACACCGGTTCTCCCCGAACCACGTTACCCACCGACGAGACCATAATCACCAATCCACCATCTCCACCGAAAGTCACCACCCCAATAGCTTCGCCTCACTGATCCCCCTCACTGAAAGTAACCACGCCAATTACCTCACCCCACCGATCCCCAACATCCCCACCGATGCCACCCTCTCCTCGACAACGGTTTCTATACCCCGAACCTTCATGGGCTCAACCGATCTCCTCCAATTTTATTGAGGAAAGAATACTACCTCATTCCAGATTATCACCACAAGATCCCCGATTCCAATTACAAGAAGATTGTGCTCCTCTCATTACAGATATTCGGCTACCGAGTGAATTACTAGAGGAGGTTCAAAAACGTGCTCGTCAGTGCAGATTAGTTGGTACTCAATTCGAATCACTCAACCAAGCCATGGTCTCCTTTATGGCTCAAACTAATGATCGAGTCTCGGCAACCTCAGCTTTTGGCAGAAACTATTCGGGAAGCTCTTCGGCCATTATCTGAAAACTTAGCATTATTATCAACCAAGGTGGAATCTTTGACCTCTTCTCATTCCGACCTTGCAGTTTCTTCCGGTGCCTTCAAAGCCTCCACGATAGTTAAAGATGCCGAGCTCTTCCGTCTCAATAGTGAGGCCCGTCGGCATCAGAATCTTCAGACCCGTCTCTCTGATTCCCTTGAATCACTTCATCATAAGGTTGATCTCCTTGAGAAGAGCCTGGATTGGGATTTGGATCTGGGTGATTTTACCTTGACAAGTGTTAATCCTGCAAGTATCAAACTTCTTCATCTAAAACTTGATCAGGTATTTACTCTGTTGGGGTTGACAGTTAAGAGTGAGAAGGCTGTTGCTGAGGGGGAGAAAACTGAACCACCACCGAAAATGCCCTCGGTTAAACGAACAAACATCAATCAGCCTTCACATTCCACCGATAAATCACACATCCGCATTTCAAAGAAAGCCACCGATCTTCCAGGTACTCCACCGAAACCTTTTGGTACTTCTTCTTCTCCTTCTCCTCAACAGTCGGTGGAGAGATCTTCGCCAAAAGTTACTCCACAAAAGTCTCCACCGAAAACTTCCTCACCACTGAATTCTTCACCACCACCGAAATCACCATCGGTGGAGACAACTCATGCAACAGTTGAGGGGGAGAAAATCCATGCGTCTTCTGAGGGGGAGCAAGCTAGCAAGGCCCCCAAAGACAAAGGCAAGAAAGTCATCTCGGCCGAAGAATTGGCAAAAGAAGAAAAGAAGAAGAAGGAATTGGCTAAGTATGGGGCCCCACCTGAGGGTGCCCAAACACTAAAACTCAAGCCTCCATCTCAAGCAACTACCACCGATCTCGGTCTATCTCCTCAAGAAATTGAGGAGGCTAGACGTGCTCAGAAAGCTTTGGATGAATCTTAAGCTCTTTCTCTGAAAGTTGCCAAGGAAGAAGCAGCAAAAGTAAAATCTACCGATGCCATCAAAACTCAGAAATTGGCACTAAGTGCTCTTCAGGAAGAAAAGGATGAGGAAATTTCTTGGTACAAAAAGGCGATGCACTACCGAACCAACAGGTCTCCAATCACTGTTATCAAGATTGCCACTTCTAAAGTCAATCCTGCCGACATTAGACTGATCATTGAAAGAGAAGAAGGTGTGCCAAGAAGTATTAGAGATTACCACCTGAAACAATTCGGCCTCTCCGAATGGTTTGAACTCTCTAAACTTCTAGTGAAGAGCATTAATCCAAAGAAAGATGTATTCGTCGATTACATTGAAGGCTTGATGGATAAAATGAAGGAAGTGAAGAAGAGACATAACATCGTCCTCTCCACCGATGAGAGAGCCAAACTTCAATCCCTCAAGGTAGACATCCGCCTCCTGAATACAAAGAACCAAAAAGTCCCCGATAACATCTTCAAGGACTTGGCAAAGAAAGGAAGGATTCCCTATGTGGACAATTTAAATTTGTCTCTTCCCACTTCAACCACTTATCCCTCAACTACGATAAGCTTCTCACCGATTCCTGGATTATACTTCAATGATGGATTCGGCCACCGACGTTTCTTCAGGTTCTCTCAAATCCCCTTGGCCGACATCATACTTCTTGAAGGCATATCCAATCTGATGCCTAACATCCCCGAAGCACATCCTCTCTACCAGAACATCCTTGCCGAGATCAAGCGCCGACAGAAAATGAGAAAATGATCTGTGTGTTTTCATTTTCATTTTTCTAAGTACTTGTAAGATTTTCTTCATTCTCCAATGTATGAAAATTTCGGTAATACAAGTATTTCTATTCTATTTGAATTTCCTTGTTGCACATAGTTATATTTTCTTACTTGTAAATATTGTATATAGTATACTCATACAAAAGAAAATAGATCAAAAAGAATGGTCTATGTGAAAAGAACCCAAAAAGAGTAAAAAGGGTCAAAATGCATTTTACTTGCAGTTACTCTTAAATATTCTAAGGATAGAGCTCAAATTCAAATAGGGGGAGATTGTTGGGTCACCAATTGACTCACCGATGTTCTTCCCCATATCTTACTTATAATATTTAGCATGGTTCTTTTAAATGACTTGTACAAGATAGCAACTGTTCGGTGAAGTCGAAGATCAACCGAAACCAAGCTTAAAGATATTCTCATTGTGGAAATAAGAAGACTCTTCTCAAGATACATACAAGTCATTGTCCACCGATTGTGCCTTCACACATCGGTGGACATCCTCTCCACTGATTGTGTCTTCACACACGGTGGACATCATCCCCACCGATTGTGTCTTCACACATCGGTGGACATCGTTCCCACCGATTGTGTTCACACGTCGGCCAGATTTATCCCACCGATAAGGATGCTCAAATCGGTGGGATCTTTGTGTAAATGGTTTTCTTTGAAGATTGCTTTAAAGACCTAAGTCAATTATGTCGGTGAAACTTCATCGGTGTAATTGTCTTGGAATACACATCAAGAAGATCATTTATTTTGGGACAATATCTATTGCCAGGTAAAAGTGATTTTTTGTCATCTTATCTATTTTTAGATAAGGTCCCTTTCAGCATGGGTTCTATTCCTTGTACCAAGGAAAAGGTGATTATGACATATCAACTTTTCAGAAGTCCACTGGTACAAAGCAAGTCCCCAGAAGACATGTGTACCAAGCATTTAATGCTCATCTCACTATAAAAGGAAGTAGAAGGCTCCCATGCAAACCACGCTTTCTGGAAATCTCTCTCAGTGCAAGAAATCTCCATATTGCTTAAAACTTTATAGCTTTGTTCTAAGTGTTCTTAGTTGTTTTGTTTAGTAAACTTTGTGAAAGATTGTTAGAATAGTTTATCTGTTCTTTTCCGCAACAGTCTTTAGTTTCTATGTGTAATTCTTGTTGAAGGTTTTCAATAATAGAATTAAAATTGTGAAAATTTTGAGTATTGTATTCAACCCCCCCCCCCCCCCCCTCTTTTACAATACTTGTTATAGCCATCTGGGACTAACAGTTTAAAACAGGCTCCACGGCAGTGGTATGAAAAATTGTCTTCCTGTTTAGTTGAAAATGGTTTTGTGCAGTGTTCTAGTGATTATTCATTGTTTACTAAAAGTTTTAATTCTGTGTTTTTAATTCTTTTAGTTTATGTTGATGACATTGTTCTTACTATAAATGATTTATCTAAAATAAAGAAAGTCAAAGATCATTTACAATCTAGTTTTAAAATAAAAGATTTGGGTGAGTTAAAATTCTTTTTGGCAATAGAAAATTTGAGGACTGAAAAGGGAATTTGTATGTCCCAAAGAAAATACTGCTTGGAATTATTAAGTGATTTTGGTTATCTAGGTGTTAAACCTATAGGTACACCAATGGATATGAACTTAATTGTCACAGATACTTTGGGTTCAGATTCCAAAGATCCTCCCTTAAAGGATTTTACTGCTTTTCAAAGACTAGTAGGAAGATTAATATATCTTTTGGCTACTATACCAGATATTGCATTCGTTGTACATTGTTTAAGTCAGTTTATGCACTCACCTCGTTTGTCTCATTTGAAGTTAGCTCTTAGAGTATTACGGTACTTGAAATTGTCACCAGGTAAAGGAGTTAACTTCTCTGCTTCTACTGATTTTAAATTAAATGTTTATGTTGACGATGATTGGGGAAAGTGTCTTACGACACGACGCTTAGTCACTGGGTATTGTCTTTTGTTGGGCAATAGCATGATATCGTGGAAGAGTAAGAAACAGACAACTGTTTCACGCTCTTCTGCAGAGTCTGAGTACAGGGCAATTGCCTCTGCACTCTGTGAGATTATATGGGTTTTGAGCATTTTGACAGATTTGAAAATAACAAATTTGCTTCCTGTAAATTTACATTGTGATAACAAGTCTGCTATTCAAATTGCCAACAATCCTTTTTTCATGAAAGGACAAAACACATTGAAATTGATGTACACCAAGTAAGAAATAAATTAGCTTCTGGAATGTTGAAAACTGTTAAAGTTTCTTCAACAGAAAATCCAGCAGATATTTTTACTAAGTCACTTGGTATAAGTCAACACAATTATCTTTGTGGAAAATTAAAATTATTGGATTTATTCAGATGTCAAGATTGAGGGAGGGTGTTAAAAGGTAAGGTTTATACCAATCTTGACATTATTCTAACTTAAAGTGTTTGTATTGTGGTTTATTGAATGTTCAGGGACCAAAGTTAGGAAACTAAAACAGATATGGATGGCGCTTCACTTCTTGTGGAACAGTAAGGTTAGCGGAGCACGTTATTGAATCTTGGAGGGCTAAAATGGAAATTGGAGCTGGAGTATATAAAGATGAAATGACCGGATATTTTAGTTAACACAAATCATTTTCTCATTTCACATTTTGTTAGAAGTAGCTACTAATTCTCTCGTTTTCTTCTCTCTCTAGATTTAGGGTTTCTGCATCTAGTTAGGGTTTTGTATTCATCTTCATCTTCATATCTCTTGAAGGTGTTTGTGTATTGTTCTTATTAATCAGTTTAATAAGATGGTTGTTTGAATAGTTAGATAAACTGTTTTCAACACTTCCATTAACCAATAGCAACATAGCAAGAATAGAAATAAAGACGATTTTGCCCATGATTTACGGGTTTCTTAAGTTTCAGAAAACTGCTAGATTTGTATAAATCAAGGGGGCATGAGATATTAATTTATATGTATAGATTAGTGCTACAAATGAAGAGTCTATTGTGGGTATAGATTAAAAATACATGAATGTGCAAGATTTTCTTCATGCCCAACACTTCAAAGTTTTTTTGTAAGAAACCTTTTCTAGTGCAGCAAATTGATGACTGAACCAGCATAGACGCCATAGATCGATGAACTGGATTGTTGGTGTTGGAAGCATGGATTTGGTGGTGGTGATGATGATCAATTGATGAGTGAGGATCCGCTGATCAACCACACCAACCATCCACCGATTCTTCATTCAAACCACAATTTTCTCTTATGTATTGATCAACCTCTCACCTTTTATGGTAGATCCAGTATAGGTGTAAGAGATCTGTAGTAGAAGATTTGAATTCAAATTTTGAATTTGTTAGAGTTCTTACATATATGAGAGGGAGAAATTTTTGCTTTTGCTTAAACCCTGAAAAGTGCATTGAAAACCCAAACTTGCATAAAGCAATTTGATAAAAAGGAATAGCAATAATGGATTGTACCTCATGCTTTATAACTTGTATATAATATGGCTTATTCTAAATATACCCCTGCACATTTATACACCCCCTCCCCTCACAATGTTTTTTTTTTATTTTTGATTTTAAAGTTACATTTTACATCCCTATACTTATTTAATTAATTTACTTTATACCTTTTAATTTTCTATTTTTCATTTTACACCTTTATTATATTAACTCATATAATCGTATATTAACTAAAATACGTTAAAAAGACTTTTTATTTTTAACAAGTTACAACATTATAATCGTCTCGTCAATACCTTCGAAATGAGCCCAATATTGAATATTTTTTTATTTAATTATAATATTATATGTCATGCGTTTACGTTATTTTTTATTTTTTTATATTATTATTCGTCGATACCTTCTTATTTTTTTTATTTAATTATATTACTTCGAAATGAGCCCAATATTAACTAAAATACGTTAAAAAATATTTTTTATTCCAACAAATTCTAACTTTGATTATTCATTTAAATCAATATATCCACGAGTACAAGTACGCTCTATATATTCTTCATACACATCTAATCTAAGTTTGTATGGGACAATTCATGTACTTGCATCTTGAAGTCGATAACGTGTCCAATGGTGTATGAATGTGGGCACCCAAACAAGTAGATATGGCTCGAAATCCACAATTTCCATCGCCCAATACATCTTGTATTTGTGTGATGTATGGGTGAAATAAATTCGGGATTTGATCAAGATATGGATTTGGGGGTGGGTTGTCGTGGGAAGTAGGAGCTATGCCTCGCTGATTCTTGATGAGCAAAACCTTCAGAGTTGATAAATGTTGGCGCGTTAGAACAACTGCATCTACGAGGGTCTTCAAAAATCTTTTTCTTTAGAGCTTGATTCTTTAGAGAAGGACGTCCACAAGTGGTTCTATGAGCCGAAGGTTCATCAAACAACGATTTTGATGGCATTATTATATCCTTTAACCTTTTTAGCAAGCTTTTACGCCCATGAATTTGATTGTTTATTGAAATTTTCTCTAAACATCTGAACTTCATCGTCACATTGAATATCATCATCTTCTGCGGATGCACATGGCAATGTTGGCTTTTAACTCTATTTGTTGTGTGATTTTCAAAATTTAAATATTGATTAACCTAAGCAGATACAAACATTTCCTTATATGACGTCAACCATACACTATCCAGGTAACTCAAAACACCTGAAAAATCTTTACATATAATAAATAAGTAACTAGTATGTCACGTGTCGTCTTCTAGTGAGTCGACTTTAGTATTTTCCCGCCTAAACATGTATCTGGACGCAGTTTACATTATAAGTTCAATTAGCACATCTACATTCACTCCTCCTTAAATCTCTCCTTAATTCAATTTTTTTAATTTATACGTTACATTTACTACCCTTATAATTAGGTATGAAGTTTACTTTTAATCTCTTACTTTTTTATTTTTCATTTTAGACTCTTATCATATAAACATAAATAATGTATATGAACTAAAATGCATTAAAAATCATTTCTATTTTTTTACAAATTATACCATTGTAATCGTTTCGTCAATACCTTCGAAATGAGCCCAATATTGAATATTTTTGGATTTAATTATATTATTAAATATCATAAATATATACGAATTAATGTGTCGTGATTAGTATGGGATTTGTTGAAATTAGTATGGGATTTGATACAAATAATCACTAAATTGTCGTGATTTTCTTTTTGCAATTTCATATCAATTTTTACTTCAAAGTCGAATTCCTTCGATGAATTACAATTCTATTAAATTACATTCTGTCAACGAAACACCCTTAGAATTATCATAAGAGATTTAATTACTTGAAAAAAAGAATATATCACTTATCAACTAACTTTTGGATTATGAGTTCGAACATTTTCAAAAATATAAATATGAAAATATTTTAGTATAGTATATTTAATTAGTTATACTTTCTTAATCATGATTATATTATTTTCTCTAATTTTAATTGAACTACATAATATCAATTATCAACAGATGGTTAGTTAATGATATTTTCAAAGTCAAATTATTATGCTTCCCGTCAATTCACTTTAAATTAATCTTTCATAATAGTTGATAAGTTTTCTGGCATGAATTAATTTTTTTAAATTACACCATGTAATACACGGTTCGAACCTAGTATAATATATATATATATATATATATATATATATATATATATATTTCGAATTATGTATGTTAATGTGATATGTTAAAATGTATTTTTTTAACATATTTTAGTTAATATATGATTATTATGTTAATGTGATAAGAGTGTAAAACGAAAATTGAAAAAGTAAGAGATGTACCATAAATTAAATAATTAACTATAAAAGTACGAATTTTAAATATATAAAATATTTTTATGTAGTATATATGATATATAATTAAATAATTAAATCAAAATATATTCAATATTGGACTCATTTCGAACGTATCGAAGAGACGATTATAATGATGTAATTTGTTAAAATTAAAACGTATTTTTTAACGTATTTTAGCTAATATACGATTAAATGTGTTAATATGATGAAGATGTAAAATGAAAATTAGAAAAGTAAAGATATAAAGTAAATTAAATATATAAGTTTAAGGGTGTAAAGTGTAAGTATAATTGTTTTTGTTTGTTTTGTGAGAGAGGTAGGTGTCGTAGGCTCTTTATAGGAGGGGGTATACATTTGCATGGGTAGGGTTAGCAACACCCTACGTAGTGCCCATAGAAATTGAATGTTTCAAAAGTAGTGCCTATAGAAATTGGTTTGCAAGAAAGAACTGCAAAAAGTTTCCCTTTCACGGTGGTGGTGGTGGTGTTGTTAAAAGTTATTGCATTAATAACTTGTACCTTCTACTTTGTGGGTTGTAATTCATAGTTTTTAGATTTTTATGCACAAAATGGTAGTACCATATGCATTGTGAGTTGACTTTAAGAGTTTTGTATATATGTATTATAAGGCAGTAATAGATATAAGAAGAAATGATTGAATATCATGATATGTTGGACGAAAGTGAAAAGTTAAAGAGTAAGTGGCATACCGGGTTCATAATTGGAAGGAAATGCTTGAGGATTTTCAACAAACACATGGTATGTGATGCAAGTAACAAAAGTGTAAACTTCAAAACTATGAACATGAAAACAGAATTGAACCACGATTCACAAAACTTGAAAACAGAACTAAAACCACGATTCAGAGAGTAGAATTGAACTTGAAGCACAAAACTTCAAATTCAAGAATATTCAGAGAGAGGAAAAGCCCAAAGGTAGACGCAGAAGCCGACTTGAATTTGTCGTATGGGACAAAGGAAGAGATGCAGAGAGCCAGTTTGAATTTGGGTAGGGGTCAAAGATTTCTTAGTAGCGTGAAAGGGGATGGTGGTGTGGAGTGGTTAGAGTCAGAAAGTGAGGGTGTGAGGGTACAGTACTATAAGTATGAAACTTATTTAAGAAGGAAACTTAGAAAGTGAACATTGATGGAACGTGGGAGTGAAGTGGTGAAGTCAGTGCCTAAAAACTTGTATAGTATGCTTGTTCACTTGTAGTTAAGAGATTTTTAGAATTTATTCTTTAAAATGTAGTACTCGATGCATAGAGAGTTGTCTTTAAGAGTTTTTTTGAATTTTATGCAATAAAAGCTTGTACATGATGCATAAATAGTTGTCTTTAAGAATTTGTCTTAAATGCTTATATATGTAGTATAGATATAAAATAACCGTGAAACACCGACTATCCCGAATCCATAGCTAATGAAAATAGGACATAAACACATAACCATATGTCTGTGAGGAATGGCAGGATCTACACCTTCTAGAAGGAGAGTCGTACGATTTTCCGAAAAATAAAGTTGTCTCTGCTAAATCGTGGTGGTTTTGCAAGAGAAACATTGTCATAGTAGTTGTTTTTGTGTTTAAATCCATTTTAGAATAGCAAGGAAGTATTAGCAAGTGAGTTTAGAAAACACTACTCTGATATCACTTGTTGGTCTCAAAAGGGTTCTACAAGAGAAGATACTTTCTAGAAGTGGCGAGGATGAATAATAACACACAATTTTTAATTTTCAAATTCTTTTATTGATTATGGAAGAACCAATACAGAATTTACAGATTGTTGCGAAAGAATCTTAGGAATAATACATATTTTCTTGCACAAAGAAAGATAACAGCTGAAGAGAAGAGAAGAGAATAAGAAGAAATATGAAGGCATAGCATGGTAAAGGGGTCTTCACTGCTATTTATACACACTGCAATAATTGCACCTCAGATTGTACAATCCACGTGTAAATATATGGGTGGAATGCATGTCTTTGTCCTTTTGATACGGCACGGTTTTGGCCGCATATGAATAGTAAGGCTACGTAGTTGGTAAGCACGATTGGGGGACAGAAAAGCAGTCGTAATTTGTACATCCATCCGTTTCTGTAAGAGAGTAACACAAATTACTCTTGATGCTCAAGATCTTGATCAGTGATAGAGTTCAATCGATGAGGACTCTTCAACCATCGTTGAGTCATGGTCAAACTTCACACTTGATGTAGACAGTCTTGGTATCACGGAATGTGTTAGCTCCAATCTTTCTGTTTATAAAAGTAGTGAAAATAGTCTAAGTACAGAAGTAACCCACAGAGGCTCTGCCGAGTAGCCGAGTAACCGAGAAGACAGAAGTCTTCGACAGAGGCTCTGTCGGGTTAATCAAGAAGACCGAAGTGAAGAAACGAGACTCTTCTATGCGGACAAGGCCACATAGCCTCTGTCATACTTGACAGAGCTTCTGTGGCAAAAAGAAGATCTACGCAAAAGATCTTAACAAGGACGAACATGCTTCTTACAATACCTACCATTCGAAGGTTCTAAAGATCAATCGTACATAGAAGGTTCATGTGAACTCTTCAATTAAGCTTTTCACAACACACACACCATTAACCTGCAGATTTCTTGTTAATCCTTTAATGTTCTTGGTGTTCTTATTATATATCAAATACAGTAATCTTTGAGAAACATATGTTATTTACTCTTTGCTTTATTTGATATTGTGTGATCTTCTACCTTACATTATCTTTCAGTTCTTAAATACGCTTCCGCACCATACAATCTGAACTAACTGAAAGTTAAGATCATTGTTTTAGCAAAAAGGAACCAACAATTGGTATCAGAGCAAACCTTGATTTTTAATATCAAGGGATCCACTCTAAAACTATGATCTTTGGTAGAAACTTGGATTTTTAACCTATTCTTCATATTATTCAAACAGTTTCTGTTTTTCTGCCATTTTCGATTCATTCGAACTTTGGTAAACTTATAGAATCTGTTATTCTGGTTAAAAACACCATTTTAGTGCTCAGCTTAAAGCTTTTAAGCTTAAAAACTTCATACGAAGCATCCACTTCATACTCTGAAAATCTGCTGTTAAAACCCTTTTTCTGGATAATTTATCTCTCTAAAATGACAAATACAAACAACTTCCTCTCTGCTGGTTCCTTAACCAAACCTCCTACTCTTCTTAGAGAAGAATACCCTCAATGGAAGATTCGAATGATTCACTTCTTTGAGGGTACTGACAAAGAATTGGTTTATTATATACGTAACCCTCCTTTCATTCCCATGATAATTGTACCCCGTGTTCCTAGCACAGACGACACACCTGAAATTCCAGAACACACGAAACCAAAGACCCAAGAAAATTGGTCTGATTCTGATTGGGCTAAATACGAAGTTGCTCAGAAAACTAAGAGAATTCTGATCATGGCCATCCCAAATGACCTTTTCCAGTCCATGGATGCATGTGAATCTGCATATGATCTATGGAAAGAACTAGAAAAACAACTAGAAGGAGGAGTCAAAACCCAAAAGAACCGCAGAGCTCAATACATAAATGAATACTATGCCTTTAAAGCTCTGCCAACCGAATCTCTGCAAACTACGTGTGATAGGTTCAACTCTCTAATAAACAAGTGCAAGAAGTTCGGCATCCACAGAACCTCTGAAGAAAACAACATTATGTTCCTGAAGTCCCTAAATGAAGAATGGCTTCAGTTATCTATGTCTCTGCAAACAAATCAAGACTTAGATTCTTGGACCCTATCAGACCTCTATGGAACATTAGCAGCACAAGAGCCTCAGGTAGCACAAGCAAAAGCCCAGATCATTGCACCTCTTGCATTGGTTGGTAAGACTACAGAGGTTAAAGAGAAACCAAAGAAAGAGGAAAGAAAGGAGAAGAAGAAGAAAATCATGATGGTAGAAAGTGAAGAAGAATAGGAAGTAGCAGCAGAAGAAGAAACGACCCTGGCCTCGATAGCTAAATCTTTAGCTCTCTTGACTAGGGAATTCAGCAGAGGATACCAGAAGAAATCTGGTAATGAACGATATGAAAGAGAGAATCAAGAAAGAGAAGGGTCAAACGACAGAAGTGGTGACCGACAGAGGTCCAGTGACAGAAATGACAGAGGAAATAACCGACAGAGGTCGGAAGACAAAGCTGGAAACACTCCACAGGTTCAAGAGTGTTACAAATGTGGTAAGCCAGGCCACTACGCAAATGAATGCCGAACAGAAAGAAGTGGTGACCGACAGAGGTCAGACGACAGAGCTGGAAGCTCCACACAGAACCAAGGATGCTACAATTGTGGAAAGCCAGGTCACTTTGCCAACGAATGCAGGAGCAAGTCAAATCGCCCTCAGAGGGATGCAGCTTTCTACAAAAAGAAAGCTGAATACTATGCTCAGAAGTCACTAATGGTGAACAAAGAAATCTGGGAGTCTGACACATCCTCTGACGAAGGAGAAACAAAGAATGCTCTATTCTGTGGCATGGCAGAAGTCAGCTCCGACTCCGACAGCGAGGTATCCACTTCTACCTCTAACTCTAATACTGCAGAAGATGACTTGATTAAACTTAATATTGAATACACTGAAATGAAAACAACGTGTGAAAATATTCAGAAAAAGCTCACCTACTATGAGAGAGAAGCTAGGCTTCTCACTCAAGAAAAAGCGAAGATTTTTCAAGAAAAAGAAGAAATTGAAATGGACTGGAACAAAAAGTTAAATCCTTTAAAAGAAAAGATTTCTGAACTTAATTCTTCTTTGAAAAGTAAGTCTAAAGAACTAATGGACGTTGAGTGCGACAGAATGAACATCCTAGCTCTTAAAAATTACTTTCAAAAGGAAAGAGAAGTCCATTGTCAAGATTTACTCAGAAGAGATCTTCAAATTAAAAAAATTCAAGATGCTCTGAAGGTGTACGAAAAAATAAACACATAAATAGGGAGACGGGGAATTGGCTTCTGTGACATAGATCCCTATACCGGAACCAAAAGAAACAAGTCTCTGTCCTCTCTATTTCACATTGGAGATAAAAGAAAACCTGGTTTTCCAAATCTTCTCTCTGTAAGTAAAAGGCAAAAAGTCTCTGGGGAACCTCACAAGAGGAAACCTCTGAAGATGACAAATGTGTGCTTTGAAAACACAGATTTGTCACCTTCAATCTCTGTCAAAAGAGAATCCAAACCTAAGAGGTATCTGAAAACTCAAGATCAGATAGGAATCTTCAAGTTTGGTAAACCCGAGACTCAAACTCAAGTTGCATTTGTCTGCATGATGAATTCTGAAAAGAAATTATCAGCAGAGGCACCTGAGTTCAAGCCAAAAATTACAGAAGAAAAACTTGTTATCTCTGAAGAAAACCTCTGTACATCTTCCAGCGATCAAGATCTCTCTGAAGAAAAATTAATAGATACTTCTGTTAACTTAGAAGTTAGTTCCTTAGAAAAGGAAGAAAGTGAGTATGGCACATGTTCTGAAAGTCCAGCCTCTGTCGAAAGAGAACTAAGTGACTCAACCTCTGTATATGAGGATGATTCATCGTCTGACGAATCAGAGACTGACTCTAAGTCATAGATAGGACCTAGTGACACAGAGGTTATTAAACAAACCTCTGAAGTTCTTAACAGAACTATTCCTCCCAAGGAGAAAATCACTGGAATTCCTATCTGTCCAGACTTTTTGAATATGTGCAAACAAGCCAAAACCTCTCTTGAGCTTGAAATTTTCAAACAACAGAAGTTAATGTCCACTCAAATTCCAACGAGTTCAAAGATTTTAAAACCCTTAAAATCTGTTAAAGAAAAACTAACATGGCAACAGAAGGGTAAATGGACAAAAATTAACAAATCTTTTTCTTCTGTGACAGTGAAATCTACAGAAGTTCACCACAGAAGGGGAACACAGAAGGCCACACTCAACAAAGGATTTTGCAAACAACGATCTAGCCTACATAAACCTTCTTGTAATAGAAAGTCTAATGTTAGGATAAATTGTAATGCCTTTGTGCCCCCATTTAATGTATTTAATGAAAAGTTCAAGCAAATCTCCTCGCACATTCAATACTGTCATTGCTTTGATCTTATGTTTAAATTAAACCAACACTTCAAAAGTCCACACTGTCATCTTACTGTACCCAAAGAAAATGATAAATCCAAGGGTAAGAAGAAACAAAATGTTTCTTCAACAGAAGCTAAAACAAAGACCAAGAATGCTAAGGCAAACTTGAAGACCCCTGACAAAACTGGACCCATGTGGATATGGGTACCTAAAACTCTTTAATTGTCTTGCAGAAGCAGTATGTGTCAATCTGGTATCTAACCCATGAATCCACAGAAGAAACAGACTTCTGAATCTCTTCAGACTTGGAGGAGGATGACCAAACCCCACAAAATAATCAATCCAAAACTCCTGAAGTCCTACAGAACCCCTTCACTCAACCCAGATTTGATGTACAAAGGGAAAGCCCAGAGGAAGAGGTAGCTACAGAAGAACATAGCATGGAAACCATGTTAGGAAGTCCAACAGAAGAGATGACTGAAACTAGAGTACCTTGGGTAGAAGTCTCAGAAGTGGATTCTGATGTAGAGGAAGCTGACCAAATAAGAAAAGGTCTTTATCATCCCCACGTACGACAATTATATGGATCACATCCTATGTACGACTCCCTAGGTCCAAGGGGTGAAGATGTAACAGAAGAAGGGGAGACAAGGGCAGAAGTCTCAATCCATATGGTAGCAACAGAGGTTGAGACCATCGATGGAGAACAAGTGGTCGGATGCTTCACAGAAGCAGAAGCAAGAAAAGATGCATGGATTAATAGAGGCACACAACCAAAACCAACTCCCAGTGCAACCCACACTTCTATTGCCGCCAGTCTAGTGGCAGAGGGAAATATTGAAAAAGAGCAGCACGGCTCGACCCCAACCCAAACCATCCGGACAGAGGAAATTCTTTCATCCTCTGTACCAATAATAACCGAGGAAACCATTCCAGGGGAATCCTCTCTAAAGGATTCATCCTTAGTACGTGATCTATTGCCCCAGATCACACCCGACATCCTTGCAGAGGAATTTGTTTCCTCTGCCACACGCATACAACTAGGTCCAAACATCTCTTCAGAGGAGATTAGAGTGCACAAAGACGGAGAGACTCTAGACAAGTCTCCGAGTCAACAGAAGGATAATCTAGTACCCACCTCTGGAGTGGATCTAGAAAATGTCATTCACAGAACTTCTGTAGAGTCTGAAGCACTAGATGCTTCTGCTCGAGGATCAGAAGGAAATCATTCCGCCCTCAACATCCAAACAAGGGCGAAGGAAGGTGTCTCAGGAACAAAGACTCACTGTGGGGACGAATGTGTTCCCCCAGAGGTTACAACGAGTTCACATGTATCAAGGGATGAGTTCCAAACCCTTGTCACCTCTGTGAACCAAACAATGAAAGAGTTGCAAAGCTCTTTCAAATCTTTTGCAAATACTACATCCAGGGCAATCCTTGATCTGAACACCAAAATGGACACCTTGTCCACAGAGGTGCAAAACGCCATAACCCAGATGAAGTCCTCTGCAACACACACTGCTACTACCACTGCCACCTCTGCAGCAGCTGAATTCGGAAAAGCCGCCACCACTGCCTTCAAAGACTCTATTAAGCACTTTCTTCTACAACTAAAAGAGCAATACTCAAAATCTAAGGCTCTTACACCCGAAGACCTGAAGAAAGCCTTAGACGAAGTTCAAGAACAAACAACCAAAAATACTCAGGCCATGAAGCCTTCTGACTACATGACCAGAACTCAAGTGACAGAACTCGGCCAAGGAATACTTGATCAGATGACCGAATTCATCAAAGTTTTCACCGTTGCCAACGCACACTATGTCAAAGAGTTTCAAGCTAGTGTCAGCAAAATGCGCTTCAACACAGAAGCAGAGGTTGAAACATTGCGCGGCCTCTGTGATGACTTGTGCGCAAAGATGATTGCTGCAGGGGTTGTTCCACCAAAGAAACCAGATACAACATGCAGGGCAGAGGGTATGACAGATAAACATCAGGATGACTCTGATGATGACCATCATGGTCCATCAGATCATCCTGAGGGGGAGAATCGAGGGGAGAAACAAAAGGAAGAAGCTGCGAACAGAGGTCTACAAGCTCCACCAATAGTCGTAGAACCCATCAACCAAGCACTTCCATCTCAAACTCAACAAAGAACACAACCGTCCACAGAGGCAACACCCACCTCTGTGGAAATAATCTCTGAAGAAACCCCTGCTAAAACCCAAACACCTGAAACCTAAAGCAGAAACCAAACCACAGAGACAACAATCATCTCTGTGGAATCCATTCCTGAAGAAACCCAAATACCAGAAACAACCCATGTTCAAAAATAGAAGACCACAGAGGCAACACCCACCTCTGTGGAAACTCCTTCTGTATTTGGAAAAGATGTCCAAATCCAAGAAAAAGTCCACCTTCTAACATCCTCCGAAGACGAACTACCTTCCCCAACACCCAAAACCAACCCAAAAACCAAAACCATTGCTCACAAAAGAAAATATCTGAGCAAAACACCTGAAACCTCTCCAACAGAACCCAAACCCAAATCACCAATCAAGCCCTCTGAAACCCAAGTGTCAGAACCAACAGAGGCAATCCCCAAACCAACAGAAACATCATCAACAAAGCCCTCTGAGACTCAAGAGTCAAATCCTACAGAGGCAACCCCATCTCAACAAGCAGAACAGCCGAAGGCAAAAGACAAGGGAAAAGGAATTATGACAGAAGAACCGCAGAAGAAAAAGCCCAAGCATCAACCTTCAACAGAAAAACTGATGAAGAGCTCTTTCGATGCGTATAAGACACCAAAGCCTGAAGAAGAAGACTGGGCTTTCGGCACTACACCTCTGTCAAATATTCCTGTTCTGGATCCAAAGACAAAACCTTCAGAGGATCGAGTGGCAGAAGTCAAGAACCAATTAGATGCTCTGCGCAGAACCTTACCTCAACCACCACCACCACAAATGGAAGAAGTGGTATACAGGTACTTATACAGCAGAATGGGCATAATGGATCAATCAGAACCAACCATTCAAGACCCTGAATTCCGTGCTGACATCGAAAACCTCTTCACCAGAACAAAACCCAAGCCTAAACACGAAGTCTTCTCAACATCCAAGATCGTCAAAGTCCTATATTGTAAGTTCTCAAAAACCAGAAGCTGGCCTAAACTCTCTTACAACATCTACAAGGTAAAAAGAGAGGACAGATCAGAGAACCAATTTGCAGATGCAGATCTTAGGAATCTCAATCCTTATGATCTACCTGATCTTTGGGAATTGACAAAAGACAACTTCACAAACGACGAAGTTCGCAGAGCCTACAGGGTGATAAGAAAGGCCATACGCGAAAAGCTTATGCTATACAGCATAGTAGATTTTCAATTGGCTCGAGATCTTGGAGTAAAGAGCATAACCGTTCAACCACCAGAAGACTACTGTCCTCCCTCTGCTACACCAAACTCAATCATCACAAATCCAAGGGTCGGGTTAGTATTTCTAGATCCTTCTGGTAAATCAAAGTTGTTCGTAGAGATGGACTGTCAGAAGTACGCAATAAGTACTTTGACAGAGTTTAGAACGATCATAGTGGAGCACAGAGGAACAAAGCTCATGAATCAAAGTCTTGCCGACAGACCGATAGAGGTTATCGATGCAACAATCAACTTCCGAAATCTCTACATCAGCTTCTATCACGAGCTCAAACAAGAAGGACTCGACCGCAGAAGTTTCAATGACTTCAAGAATGCCAACATCTGAGTCAGTCAAACAGATCCTCTGTAATATTTTCTTTTCAATACAATCAAATGTAAATGCCTCTGGCAAAATCTAATATGAAAAGAAAATAGTCTTGTACTTAGATAATACTTGCTCTTTCAAATTTTTAATTTTCACTACTTAGGGGGAGATTGTTAGCTCCAATCTTTCTGTTTATAAAAGTAGTGAAAATAGTCTAAGTACAGAAGCAACCCACAGAGGCTCTGCCGAGTAGCCGAGTAACCGAGAAGACAGAAGTCTTCGACAGAGGCTCTGTCGGGTTAATCAAGAAGACCGAAATGAAGAAACGAGACTCTTCTATGCGGACAAGGCCACAGAGCCTCTGTCATACTTGACAGAGCTTCTGTGGCAAAAAGAAGATCTACGCAAAAGATCTTAACAAGGACGAACATGCTTCTTACAATACCTACCATTCGAAGGTTCTAAAGATCAATCGTACAAAGGCGTGACCTGACAACTCCACGTGTCAAACTCTGATAGGTTTCCACCTAAAGCTGAATACGGAGCATTTAATGAACGTTGTATCTACAACTGTTCCAAAAAAGTGTCTTGTACCTTCCAGCTACTGTTCCAGAACAGTGTCTTTGTACATTCAGTCCTTATTGTCCCCTTTAGGAGTAGTATAAATAGAAGGTTCATGTGAACTCTTCAATTAAGCTTTTCACAACACACACACCATTAACCTGCATATTTCTTGTTAATCCTTTAAAGTTCTTGGTGTTCTTATTATATATCAAATACAGTAATCTTTGAGAAACATATGTTATTTACTCTTTGCTTTATTTGATATTGTGTGATCTTCTACCTTACATTATCTTTCAGTTCTTAAATACGCTTCCGCACCATACAATCTGAACTAACTGAAAGTTAAGATCATTGTTTTAGCAAAAAGGAACCAACAGAATGCTACTTCAGATTCCGAGTAGACTAGTATGCTATTTATGGTAACCATATATAATATCCCATTTAAATAGAAAATATATAAAGAAATACAAATGTCACAACTATCTAATTTCGTATATCCATCAATAATTTTTCTTTGAAGAATGTTATATTTATTTATAAGAAATATAAGTTTCACACACTCCTCACATTTGATGAAGTCAAACTCTTGATTTCTAGAAAGGTTGGGTTAGCGAATATCGCTAGGCCAAAGCATGGTTTCGAGACATAAACGAAAAGGTTTCAAGATCTTAATTTCGAATTGCATGGTTATAAGTTGTTTATAGGTGCCGTCCATAAGCATGTAACAATCAATAGGCTTTTGGAATCTTCTAAAAAGACAAGAAATTAAAACTACAAGATTTCTTGTAATAATCGTAAAGCTTTTGTTTTATACAAAGAAAAGTTTATAAGTAAAATTTATATATAAAGGGTGCATACCAACGATAGAAAGAGAAGAGAAAATGTGTTTTAATTTCCCAAAAAATATTTTGAGAAAAACCGGAAAGAAATTTCAGAAGAATGAAGATCATAATGAACATGAAGACGAAGAGAAGGAGAATATTGGTTTGTTAGCAAGAGAGGTTGAGAGATGGAATAAAGATCAAGACATGATTCAAAAACCCAAGAGTTGAGTTGAGTTGAGCCTACCTTTCGGTCATATAAATTTCATATTAATGTTTGTAGCTACAAGATTTATCGTAGACGTGGGTATGTATTTCTTTGTTTGGTTGAGCTTGTCTTCTTATAAAAAACGATTTTATATTGAATTTCGTTTATACGATGCAAAAAAGAAAAGTTAAAAATTGAATATGTTAGCACAAGTGTCATTTACTTGATATGTAAAATACTTTGATTAGTTTCACAAAATAAAAGATTACAAAATGAGGGAAAATAATACCTTTTGCTGTTATATCACGTTTTTCATTTATATTAACATTATATTTCGATATGTACCTTTGTTTACTACATAAGAACAAAGTGCTACCATTTTCGGATTGTGATAG
The DNA here is from genome assembly GCA_033807775.1 of Saussurea involucrata. Taxonomy (NCBI): domain Eukaryota; kingdom Viridiplantae; phylum Streptophyta; class Magnoliopsida; order Asterales; family Asteraceae; genus Saussurea; species Saussurea involucrata. Next base: position 928,686 of record CM066318.1, read on the forward strand.
ATGATGGTTCTTATTGAGATGAGAAGTAGGTTCTCGTTTCCATATGAGATTATGATATTTGTGCCGTTGTTTAATAGAAAATTTACAAGGAAATGGAATATATTTTCATCCAATTCTAAATTTAACATAACATACTTTAAAAAGATACATCCCGTTCTCGCTCTATATAGTCGCCCCTTTCTCTCTCTTTACAGCCTCATGGACGGGTGCCTGGATGGCTTGCTGATTCCGAGTGCTTTGTTGTCTCTGTTTCAAGAAGCGTTTAGCTCGTGAGACGATGATGAAGACAAGTACAATCGAAGAAATAAGGTGATGTTTGGTTCGCAGAATTCAAAGGAACTTGATGGAATTGTAATGACAAATTCCTTTTACTAAACTCCTTAGTGATGTTTGGTTCGTGGAATGAATTGATTGGAGTCCACCGAATTACACGGTTGATGGATTTGATCATACCTTAGCATATGTGAAGGAGTTGATCATTCCTTAGCATATGTGAAGAATTTGAATTCCATTTCGAGTGTAACACATTTATAATTTTGTTTTAGAAAGACAAAAATAATTTTTGTATCCAATTTAACTACCACCCCTCCCCGCCCTCGCCACTCCCTCCGGCAACATATCCGCCACCACCAACTTTGCCACAAACACCACCACCGTGAATTAATATTATCATTCCACCACCGTCACCCCACCTACTCGACGTCAACACCACCACACTGTTATTATTATCATCACAACCGTCTCCCCCCACACTGGCGGACCTAGCTTGAAGCATATGGTGGCACGTGCCACCGTATCGTTCTTCCAGCGCAAGGTAAAAAAATTTAGTCGTGTGAAGAGTGCAACCGTATCGTTTTAAAGTGTGCAACCGTATCGTTTTAAATGGTGCAACCGTATAAAAAAAACTTAAAATCAACCAAAAATCCCAAAAAAAAACTCTTAAAATCAACCAAAAAAACCCGAAAAATTCTCTCGAAATCGATTTTTTTTTAAAAGTTCCTCGAAATCGAGAAAAAAATTAAAAGAATTCTCTCAAAGCGGTGGAATTAGGCTAAAACAAAATCGGGCGATGTGGAAAAATTTTAGGTTCATCAAATGTGTCATCGTAAGAAAAAATTTATGGATCCGCCTATGCTCCCCCACCCCCACCCCTGATAGATGCATATTTTTATTCTATTGCGAGATTCCATTCCAATTTTTGTCAACCAAACGCATGGTCAAATTCTAGCAAAATTCACTACAATTCATTAAAAGTCAAATTCAGTTGATGGATTCCAATACCGAATTCCATTCCATAAACCAAACGACGCTAATAGTATAATAGTGAGAAGCGTTAGGGGGAGTCCATGAATCGACTAAGAATTAATGTGACCAACAAAGGCTCAATTTAAGTCTCGTCATTTGACTATGAAATAGATTAGAGAAGCAATCAACTAGTGGTCACGTATACGATTTGAAGGAGTAGAAAATTTTGTACACCTCAATTTATTGAATTTGATTGATGACAAATAACTTTTATACTTTGTTGGAAATATTATATTTTTAAATAATAATAATTTATATTTAAAAAATGGTTGTTGTGGAATCCGATTCATGCTTCCAATCATGACATAAGAATTATTGTTTTTTTTTTAAATAAAATCGACGCTGTTGAACATAGGGAAATTAATTAAAATACTTTAAGTTTAACTTTGACGTCCATAAAAACCCCTTTTCTCCCGCGTTTTGCAAAAATACCCCATCATTCCGCGATTTAGGCCGTGATTACGGACCTGTCCATGTGGCCCGCGATATTGGTCCGCGATCCACACATTTCTCCTCGATTTTTAAATTTTTTGATTTAAATGTTACATTTCACACCCTTAGTTTTCTATTTTTCATTTTACACTTTTATTATATTAACACATATAATCGTATATTAATTAAAATACTTTAAAAAATACTTTTTTAATTATAACAAGTTACACCATTATCATTGTCTTGTCGATACCTTCGAAATGAGTCCAATATAGAATATTTTTTGATTTAATTATTTAATTATATATCATATATACTACATAAAAATATTTTTAATATTTACAATTCATACCCTTATAGTTAACAAGACAATTTATATTTTCTGATTTAATTATATTATACTTATTTAGTTAATTTACTTTATAGCTTTTAGTTTTTTATTTTTCATTTTACACTTTCATGAGCCCAGTATCGAATTGTTTTTACTTTATTTCAAATCAAATTATTAAACGAACGGCGTTCGATATATATATATATATATATATATTGAATTCCTTAACGTAATTATGTATGTTAATGTGATATGTTAAAACGTATTTTTTTAACATATTTTAGTTAATATAAGATTATTATGTTAATGTGATAAGAGTGTAAAACGAAAATTGAAAAAGTAAGAGATGTACCATAAATTAAATAGTTAACTATAAGGGTATGAATTGTAAATATTAAAAATATTTTTATGTAGTATATATATGATATATAATTAAATAATTAAATCAAAAAATATTATATATTGGGCTCATTTCGAATGTATCGACAAAACAATGATAATGGTGTAACTTGTTAAAATTAAAAACTATTTTTTAATGTATTTTAGTTAATATACGATTATATGTGTTAATATAATAAAAGTGTAAAATGAAAAATAAAAAACTAAAAGGTATAAAGTAAATTAACTAAATAAGTATAAGGATGTGAAATGTAACTTTCAAATAAAAAATAAAAAATTGAGGAATGTAGAATGTGGAATCTTGTGTGAAAAAATGTGTGCATGGTGGACAAATGTGTGGATCCCGGCCTGGGGAGTTAAAGGGTAAATTTTCATCGCGAACCAGGGGGCATTCCGGGATCGAGGGTTAAATCTAGGGATTAGGGGGTATTTTGGCCAAATGGAAGAGATTTGAGGCATTTCAGTAACAAAAATGTCAAGTTAGGGCATTTTATATATATATATATATATATATATGATATAATTTTTTTCATATATAATAATGAAGGGTAAATCGGTAATATTTTTGTTAATTAATGACACCCAAAAATTATGGAATATCAAAACTTCCATGTGTATCTCGTGAGCTTCATATTTCAATTTTAAAATTAAAATAGAATCATGATTTCATATTCAATCATTCAATTTTAAAATTAAAATAGAATCATGATTTCATATTCAATCATTCCTATTAACTCGTGAGCTTCAGATTTCATATTCAAAAATTAAAATAGAATCATGGCAGAGAAGTTTCAGTCCCTCGTTTCTCTTCTTTTGTTTGTTACCAGAAATGTTTTAATGGTTTTGAAGATTCCACCACAGGTTTGTTAGCACTTAGATAATCGAATTGAAATTCGTGACACACAATTTAGAATCAAATGAAAAAACTGAATTTATTTATATGTATATATACGAAATTTACAAGTAAATGGAATCACATAATCGAAAAGTTCAAGATAAGATGACTAACTCGACTTTCTTGATTACGAACTTGAAGAAGAACGTTATATGGATTGAGGCCTGCAAAGCAGTGTCCTTAGACAGAAATTCGTCCCTCGTACGGTAGAGATTGGACGTCTATCTAGAGGATTCAACAATCCGTTCAAGATGCGAACTCTCGAACCCGACGAATCGAACTATACTTCCATATCGAAGAACAATGAAGAACTTGGAGAGAATCTCAGAGAATATGATTTGTGTGTTTGTTGATTCTGCCAAAAAACTAGATAAAATGGGTATTTATAGGTTTTCTCAAGTATCAGACTTGCAACCGCCAAAAACCGACGAATCAAAGAAGCGCGTGGCCTGGTGCGCGACCTGAAGCCGCGGGGCTACCCACGTAGCGCTCTGTTTGCCATAACACTCCAGAGTAGAGGTGTCCAAATAGGCGGCCGGGCTTTGGGCGGGCTCGGGCCGGGCTTTGGGGTTGAGGGTCGGGCCCGATCAGGCTTTTCAAAAGACCGGGCCTAAAACCGGGCCTAAATCGGGCTTTGTAAAAAAATATATAAATTCCATTTTTAGTAAATATTATTCGTATCCACTATAAAATACTTAATTGGGTCACTCAAATATACTTAAAAATACGTTCTATTAGAATTTCATATATAAAGAAAAATACGTTCTATTAATTTTATATAAATTATAAAGAAAAATACATTTAAAGAAGTACATTTATTAAATTATAAAGAAAAATACATTCAAATAACTACATTTATTGAATTATAAAGAAAAATACTCTTAATCACCGTCCTCGTATGGTGGATAGTATGCAAGAGTTCCGGTCGTTTTTAGTCTAGTAAGAGCCGTAGGATCATCGAGTTCATCAACATCGAGTTGTTCTTCAGGGTCGATCTCGTCGTCTTCGTAATGTGATACATTACTTTCACAATCGGTACTTGGCGGGGTACTTAGTGGGCCAGTATATTCGTTTTCTTCGAGATTTGCTTCCACTCCCTCAAGCTTCGCCTCTAGGTCCGTTTGGTCTTGAATTCTTTCAAGACTATCCAAGTAGTCCTTCAAACAAACGCAAGCTTCTACTGACTCCGGGCTTAATCTTGTCCGACGGGCCGAAATGATCCTGCCACTAAGAGAAAAAGCGGACTCCGAAGCTACGGTACTAGCTTGGACTGTTAGTATATCACGGGCCATTAATGCCAAAACCGGAAATGCTTGTTCTCTTTCTTGCCAAAATGCTAATATGTTTAATTCTTCAAAATTATCAACTTGATTCCAAGAGAAATTAGTATTCATGTAAATTTGTAATTCATTGAGATTACTGTCATATCGGGATTTTTTACTTGATTCATTTTGCACCTCATTCATTAAAGAGGTCATTAAGTCTTTTCGGCTTTGGCGATGACCACTACTAGAAGCACCCGACGCAAATAGTGGTTGTTGGGAGGGTTGTTGGTGTGCGCCCCCATGTCGGACTTTATAAATTTCAAATAATTCTAAAAAATTGTTATTAAATGGTGTTTTTCTTTTCGTTGAAAAAGTAGAATTTGTGGACGTATCTAAACCAAAAGCTTGACGTATTCCAGTAATTAAAACCTCAACACCGGTAACCTTTAGCCATGGGTTTAATGTCGCGGCACAAAGAAAAGAAAAAGGAATTTTTCTAAAATATTTTAACAATTTTGCTTTCATTGTAACAATCATATTCGACCAATGGTCGTCTCCCTCCTCGTACTCTCTAATTTTATTTGCTAAAATATATATATTTGATTTAAAACTAGAGGGGTTGTTGGATAATAAACATCGGATAAGTAAGTTGTTGCGTTTTTAAAATCACCCAAAAGATCGTATAATCCCTCAATCACGACCCAATCCCACTCTACAATAGTATTCTGTGGGTAATGAATATTATAAAATGCATGTATATAAACTCTTTGTGCACGCAAATTTTCGATCATTTGATATGTCGAATTCCATCGAACGGCCAAATCATGAGCCGGTCCCAAAGCTCTAAATCCACAATCCATACAATATTTTCTAAAAACGCATGCATTGATTTACCTTTATTAAAAATTCTCCGTAACATAAGTCTAAATTTGTTTAGTGTGTCACTGCATTGTCCTAAACCGTCTTGAACGACTAAATTAATAATGTGGGCAACACAACGTGTATGAAATATTTCACCGTCCAACATAGGGGTTAAAGCATATTTTAATTTATCCACACATGCAGTATTATTACTAGCATTATCAAATGAAATGCTAACGGTTTTATTTGAAATATTATAAAAATCAAGTGTTTTTTTTATAATTGAAAATTGACGTTCACCCGAATGTGGCGAACCAAACGTTTCAAACGCTATTATATGTTTGACCATTTGCCACGACTCCATCCAATGTGCCGTTATACATATATAAAAATGTGGCAATCCGTGTGGTGCGCTCCACACATCACAAGTTAAAGAAATGTTGTTAGACATTTGTTCAAACATGTTTTTCATTTCATTTTTAGCATTTTTCCACAATTTTAATGCATCACGTCTAAGAGCTTGACGGTTTACCGGAGTGTAGCGAGGTTGTAGACATTTTTGGATCATTTTCGTCATACGCGGATTGTGGAAATGTCCAAACGGCAACCCCATTTGAATAACACATTTTGATGTTAATTCCCGGGCCAACATGTTATCGTACGACCATATTTGACCTTGGCTGTCAAGTATGGGTTGACTTGAATCACCTCCGGACTTGAGTGCCTTGCATGCGGTATCGGTGTGCCTCTTTAAGGTCGAGTTTCCCGAGATCGCAAGGAGAGCTCCACACCTTTTGCATTGTGCCTTTTTTTTTCCCGTCAGTGAGAACCACCATATTGAAATCATTCCAAACTTCGGATTTTCGTCCGTGTTCGAGAACAACTTCGCTAATTTGATCGTTTGATGAACTACCGCCGGCCATTTTGAGTGAAGGATGGAAAAATTGAAAGAACGAGAAGTTGTATGAAATGAACACGAGAAAGCGAGAATTGCGTTTTTTGCGTTTTTGTAACTTGATATCAAACCTCTAACATCCACTACCTATTTATAGTGTTTTGGAGACAAATAATACAACAAAAACGGCTAAAAACGGCTCTAAAACGGTCATATAACGGCTAGAAAATGGCTAGCTTTTTTAATGGGGCGGGCCGGGCTTAGACCGGGCTTTGGACTGGGCCGGAACCGGGCCCGGGCCGGGCCGAGAAATTTCGCGAAATCAGGGTCTGTTAGGGCCCGGGGGGCTGGGAACGGGCTTTGGGCGGGGCGGGCCTGGGCTTTCGGCGGGATTTTTCGGGACCGGGCCCATTTGGCCATCTCTACTCCAGAGGGATACGCGGCCTAGTGCGCGGGCTGAAACCGCGTGGCTTGCGGCGTAAGTCCCTGTTTCGGCAAAAACTCCAGTGTATTGCGCGGCCTCGTACGCGACTTCACGTCGCGCAACGCACTGTTTACCCATCTCTCATTCAAGTCAAGAGACCTCAAGAGCCCCAAGGCCCAAGACCCATCTTTGACTTTAAATAATAATAATTTATATTTAAAAAATGGTTGTCGTGGAATCCCCATCTCTCGTTCAAGTCAAGAGACCCCAAAAGTTCCAAGGCCCAAGGCCCATCTTTGACTTTAAATAATAATAATTTATATTTAAAAAATGGTTGTTGTGGAATCCGATTCATGCTTCCAATCATGACATAAAAATTATTGTTTTTATTTAAATAAAATCGATGATATTGAACATAGGGAAATTAATTAAATTACTTTAAGTTTGACTTTTACGTACATAAAAACCCCTTTTCTCTTGCGTTTTGCAAAAATACCCCATAATTCCTTGATTTAGGTAGTGATTGCGGACCTGTCCATGTGGCCCGCGATATTGGTCCGCGATCCACACATTTGTTCTCCATTTTTTATTTTTTTATTTAAATGTTACATTTCACACCCTTTTAGTTTTCTATTTTTCATTTTACACTTTTATTATATTAACATATATAATCGTATATTAATTAAAATACGTTAAAAATATACTTTTTAATTTTAACAAGTTACACCATTATCATCGTCTCGTCGATACCTTCGAAATGGGCCCAATATAGAATATTTTTTAGTTTAATTATTTTATTATATATCATATATACTACATAAAAATATTTTTTAATATTTACAATTCATACCCTTAAAAAATACGTTTTAACATATCACATTAACATACATAATTACGTTAAAATACGTTAAGGAAATTCGATATATATATATATATATATATATATATATATATCGAACACCGTTCGTTTAATAATTTGATTTGAAATAAAGTAAAGTTATTGATTTAAAATAAAGTAAAAATAATTCGATACTGGGCTCATGAAAGTGTAAAATGAAAAATAAAAAACTAAAAGGTATAAAGTAAATTAACTAAATAAGTATAATATAATTAAATCAAAAAATATTCTATATTGAGCTCATTTCGAATGTATCGACGAGACGATTATAATGGTATAACTTGTTAAAATTAAAAAGTATTTTTTTAACGTATTTTAGTTAATATACGATTATATGTGTTAATATAATAAAAGTGTAAAATGAAAAATAGAAAACTAAAAGGTATAAAATAAATTAACTAAATAAGTATAAGAATGTGAAATTTAACTTTCAAATCAAAAAATTAAAAATTGAGGAATGTGGAATGTGGAATCTTGAGTGAAAAAATGTGTGGATGGCGGACAAATGTGTGGATCACGGCCTGGGGAGTTAAATTTTCATCGCGAACCATCGCTGGCAAATTTTGAGAGGTCTTTTTTCAGAGTCTGGGATCCAAATGAAAGAGATTTGAGGCATTTCAGTAACAAAAATGTCAAGTTAGGGCATTTTAATTAATTTCCCTTAGATATATATATATATATATATAGGGACCTAATCAAATGATAACTCGATAGTTTGTGATAACCGTGAGATCCAATATTAACAACTAATATAATATATATATATATATATATATATAGGCTGGGTATCAAATACAAACCAGTTAGTTTGTACAAACTCGTACAAACCATACCTAGCTTCATGATTTTGTAAATTTGGCTTCATGAATATATATATATATATATATATATATATATATATATATATATATATATATATATATATATATATATATATATATATATATATATTGGCTTCATGAATATATCATTTGACATTTTTAACTAATTTTTTTACAAAAATACCCTAAAATACCCTTATTTTTGAAAAAAATTAGTTAAAAATGCCAAATGATATATTCATGAAGCCAAATTATATATTCATGAAGCCAAAATATATATATATATATATATATATATATATATATATATATATATATATATATATTCATGAAGCCAAATTTACAAAATCATGAAGCTAGGTATGGTTTGTACGAGTTTGTACAAACTAACTAGTTTGTACCCGATACCACCCCTATATATATATATATATGATATGATATAATTTTTTTCATATATAATAATGAAGGGTAAATCGGTAATATTTTTTATAATTAATGACACCCAAAAATTATGGAATATCAAAACTTCCATGTGTATCTCGTGAGCTTCAGATTTCAATTTTAAAATTTAAATAGAATCATGATTTCATATTCAATCATTCAATTTTAAAATTAAAATAGAATCATGATTTCATATTCAATCATTCCTGTTAGAGTATTAATGTCAATATGTATAGTTCAGGGTCCTTTCTGTAATTGTGTGTAATTATCTTGTATAAATTGTCTCTTAGGGTTTCATTATTAGGTTAGACACTTCATTTGTATTACTCTCTCAATATATGAAAACGGCTGATTCTGCCACCATCTCTAGTGTGCCTCTCTCAATCTATCAACATACTCACATATTCTAACATGGTATCAGAGCTCTAGGTAAGCATCCTCAACCATCTTTCAGATCTGCATTCTCAAGTTTATTCCCCCTTTTTTTTTGCTGCTGTCGATTTTGCTCAGAAAATCCATTCTCTATTGGTTTTTTGACAAAATTCCAAGTTTTAAAGTTGCTCAGAATATCATCACGAACCTACGTACCAATTTTCAGCCAAAACCGATCTGTTTTGCAAAACCCGACTCAAGAACATCATACGTTCATCCAAGTCGCAACGCACACACTCATCCAAGTCGCAACTGACCACTGCGACTTGGTACTCTTCATGACCATTGCGACTTCGTACTATTCACCTCCAAATCGCAACTGACCACTGCGACTTCGTACTATTCACTTCCAAATCGCAACTGACCACTGCGACTTCGTACTATTCACCTCCAAATCGCAACTGACCACTGCGACTTCGTACTGTTCACAACCTCAAATCACAACTGACCACTGCGACTTCGTACTGTTCACAACCCCAAATCGCAACTGACCACTGCGACTTCGTACTATTCACCTCCAAATCGCAACTGACCACTGCGACTTCGTACTATTCACCTCCAAATCGCAACTGACCACTGCGACTTCGTACTGTTCACAATCCCAAATCTCAACTGACCATTGCGACTTGGTACTGTTCACAACCTCTTTTATTCAAACTCACAAATCAGAAACTCCTCTTTTCGATTTTCAATTTCCTAATCCGTCAGATGGCCCTCCGTACCGAGTCTCAATACAGTGACTGCTCATATTGTCACTCTACTTCTCATATTCTTCTCAACTGCCCAAATCGACAATGTCGCTGGTGCGGGATCACACAGCCACAACACTATGGGTCTGACTGTCTAAACCATCCAAGGAACTCAGGTAATCAACAACACTCCAGTCATCAAAAGCAACACCGCACTGCGGATCAATCTCGCAAGACTCCTCTACGCCAATCTCGGTCATATGTTGGATCAATCTCTCCAAACTCCTCTACTCCAGCAACTCAGACACCGCAAGAGCTTGTGGAACTTCTACGCCAAAACCAAGACCAAATAAAGCGACTCATGACAGGTTCTATGGGTATGCATAACACCAACTCATCACCTATGCATAACACCAACTCATCACCTGATCCTCTGGCACTCCTGCGACAAAACCAAGACCTAATAGAGCGCCTCCTGACAGGTTCTATGGGAATGAATTCTCAGTGCAATATCTCATCACCAGGCAATCCTTGGCTATTCGACTCTGGTTGCTGTAACCACATGACACCTAAGGCTGACGGGTTTATCTCTAAGCAAACCTCCAGCATGTACTCATCAGTCCGCACTGCGGATGACACTCGGTTACCCGTATCTTTCAGTGGAACTGTATCTACCACCAACCTTCAATTACCTGATGTGCTACATATTCCAAACTTATCTCTGAGTCTGATTTCTATCACTCAACTTATGGAATCCGGCCTAATTGTTTTGTTTCATCCTACTGGTTGTGTTGTGCAGGATCCAAAGACCAAGCAGATCCTTGGAGTAGGCCGTAAAGTTGGTCGGATGGTTGAAGTGGCCTACCTTCGTCTCCCCTTACAATCCTCAAATCATGTTGCCTCTGTTTCCAGTACCACTTCCTTTGAATTGTGGCATAAACGACTAGGACATTTATCTCTAGCTAGGATAAAACTGTTAGCTAGTTCAGGACTGTTAGGCAACACCTCTTCTGAAAACATTTCTTGCTTATCCTGTCAACTTGGCAAACACCATGCCTTACCTTTTCAACTAAATGAACTCAATTCTGCTTCCCCTTTTGACCTCATTCACTCTGATGTTTGGGGGCCAGCCCCACATCCATCCATGGGGGGTTATAGATATTTCGTTATCTTTATCGATGATCACACACGATTTACATGGATATATCTCATGAAACATCGCTCCGAACTACCTCAAATCTACATCACCTTCGCTCGTATGATCCAAACCCAGTTTTCCAAACCTATAAAGATTCTTCGAGCAGATAATGCTATGGAATACAAAGAATCTTCTCTTCTCTCTTTTCTTCGATCTCAAGGTACTCTTTCTCAGTACTCCTGTCCAGGCACCTCTCCGCAAAATGGACGTGCAGAACGTAAACATCGCCATATCCTCGATACTGTTCGTACTCTATTAATCTCAGCCAAGTGTCCAGAACGTTTTTGGGGCGAAGCTGCCTTCACGGCTGTCTACACCATCAACCGTCACCCGACTCCCATCCTCAATCAAAAGTCTCCTTATGAAATGCTCCATGGGGTCTCCCCTGCATATGAACTCCTAAAAGTATGGGGTTGTGCCTGCTTTGTTCAGTTGCAACCTCATGAACACACCAAACTTGAATCTCGTTCTCGATTATGCTGCTTTCTTGGCTACGGTATTGAACACAAAGGTTATCGTTGTTGGGATCCAGTCTCTAAAAGACTACGTATATCCCGTCATGTTACATTCTGGGAACATCTTCCCTTCTCAACAGTATCCAAATTTCAAGACATACCCAATCCTTCCACTTCCTTCTTCACTGATAACTCTATCTCTTTGGACTCACTACAATTTGATTCCATACTGACCTCACCATCTGTCCCACCTCCTTCTAACTCACCTCCATCTGAGCCTTATTCTGTGCCATCTGTTCCACCTCCTTCCGCCTCTTCTCAACTGGAACCTTCATCTGTTCCATCTGAACCTTCACCGGCCCCATCTGTGCCATCTGATCACGATCAATCATCTGCACCAATTCCAAGTACTACTTCTGAGCCATCTGCTGAGTCTATGGATCCTAGCTCCTCTCAACCACAAGATGAAGCACGACGCTCCGCTCGGGTAAGACAAGTTCCTTCTCACCTTCGTGATTATCATTGTTATGCCACTTTACTATCCACCCATGAACCAACTTCCTTCAAGGAAGCCGACTCTAACCCTGTTTGGAAGCAAGCTATGACAGAGGAACTTCAGGCACTTGACAAAGCCAATACATGGGAGTTTGTTCCTCTCCCACCGGGAAAGTCACCCATTGGTTGCAAATGGGTCTTCAAAATCAAAACCAAGTCTGATGGATCCATTGATCGATACAAAGCACGCCTTGTGGCAAAAGGCTTCAATCAAGAATATGGCATTGACTACGAGGAAACGTTTGCTCCTGTGGCTCGTGTCACATCTGTTCGTAGTCTTCTCGCCATAGCTGCCACCAAGAAATGGCCACTCTATCAGATGGATGTCAAGAATGCCTTTCTAAATGGCGATCTCGAAGAGGAAGTCTACATGAGACTCCCTCCAGGTGTGACCTCCCGTCAGGGACATGTATGTCGACTTCGAAAAGCCCTCTATGGCCTCAAACAAGCTCCGCGTGCTTGGTTTGAAAAGTTTAGCAACACTGTCATCTCACTGGGTTTTTCTCCAAGTAACTATGATTATGGCCTGTTTACTCGGACTACTGCTGCAGGTACTATCTTACTTCTGTTGTATGTTGATGACATGATCATTACCGGCAGTGACACTACAAGTATCAATCATCTCAAACAATCTCTCAGCTCATGTTTTGAGATGAAAGATCTTGGCAAACTACACTATTTTCTCGGACTTGAAGTTCTATCAGACTCCTCCGGCATCTACCTCTGTCAAGCCAAGTACATATCAGATCTGTTGTCAAAGGCTGGGATCACAGACAACAAAGTTGCGTCTACACCAATTGAGCAAAATCTGCACCTTGCTCCGAATGCTGGAACCCCGCTGAAAGACCCTACAAGGTACCGTCAACTGGTTGGATCTCTGGTCTACCTGACAGTTACTCGTCCAGATCTTGCCTATGCAGTTCATATAGTTAGCCAATTCATGGCTGCCCCGTGCTCGGATCACTATGCCGCTGTTCTTCGTATACTTCGGTATCTCAAAGGGACGATGTTTCATGGCCTTCATTTCTCATCCACTTCATCCTTACAGCTTCGTGCCTTCTCAGATGCCGACTGGGATGGTGACATAACCGATCGTCGTTCAACTACCGGCTATTGTTTCTTCCTTGGGAACTCTCTTATCTCCTGGCGCAGCAAGAAACAATCACTGACAGCTCGCTCCAGCACTGAAGCGGAATACCGAGCCTTAGCTGACACCACTCAAGAACTCGTATGGCTACGCTGGCTACTATCTGATATGGGTGCTCATCAATTTTCCCCAACACCTTTGTGGTGTGACAACACTAGTGCTATTCAGATTGCTCACAATGATGTCTTTCATGAGCGTACAAAGCACATCGAGATTGACTGTCATTTCACTCGTCAACATGTTCTTCGCAAGACGGTTAAACTTTTTCCAATCTCAACCATTGATCAGACTGCTGATATCTTCACCAAAGCTCATCTTCCAGGGCGTTTTCGGGCTCTCGTTTCCAAACTCAATCTGTCTCATTCTTCCCCTACTTGAGTTTGCGGGGGGATGTTAGAGTATTAATGTCAATATGTATAGTTCAGGGTCCTTTCTGTAATTGTGTGTAACTTATCTTGTATAAATTGTCTCTTAGGGTTTCATTATTAGGTTAGACACTTCATTTGTATTACTATCTCAATATATGAAAACGGCTGATTCTGCCACCATCTCTAGTGTGTCTCTCTCAATCTATCAACCTACTCACATATTCTAACAATTCTATTAATAACTCGTGAGCTTCAGATTTCATATTCAAAAATTAAAATAGAATCATGGTAAAGAAGTTTCAGTCCTCGTTTTTCTTCTTTTGTTTGTTACCAGAAATGTTTTAATGGTTTTGAAGATTCCACCACAGGTTTGTTAGCACTTAGATAATCGAATTGAAATTCCTGACACACAATTTAGAATCAAATGAAAAAACTGAATTTATTTATATGTATATATACGAAATTTACAAGTAAACGGAATCGCATAATCGAAAAGTTCAAGATAAGATGACTAACTCGACTTTCTTGATTACGAACTTGAAGAAGAACGTTACATGGATTGAGGCCTGCGAAGCAGTGTCCTTAGACAGAAATTCGTCCCTCGTACGGTAGAGATTGAACGTCTATCTAGAGGATTCAACAATCCGTTCAAGATGCGAACGCTCGAACCCGACGAATCTAACTATACTTCCATATCAAAGAACAATGAAGAACTTGGAGAGAATTTCAGAGAATATGATTTGTGTTGGTGCAAGTGTACCACATCTCTATATATTTATATATATTTATTTTGATGATTACAAACACACCGCATTATTGTTTGTCTAACAATTTAATCCAAGTGTGCAGTTGTTGAAGAACACGAAGATTTAATCTGAAGGGTTCAAGACGGAAGTGTTTACGTCGTCATTATTGTTTATAACTAATAATGATAAACACCCTAAAATAATATACCACTTGGATATTTCTAAAAACCCAACAATTATTTTTAATAAGGTTTTGAGAAGATTCAGCAAGATTTGGTTGCAGTCCTGGAAGCTGTCTTTTCTGACGGCGGTATACCGCGGCGATACAGCCGGTATACCGCGGGTACACTTTTGCCGGTATACCGCGGGTGTTCAGCCGGTATACCGCGGCAGTCCGTGTGCAATTCTGATTGGTTGAAAGTTACTTTTCCTGACGGCGGTATACCGCGAGACCCAGCCGGTATACCGCGGGTACGTTTTTCCTGTCAACTTTGCATGTAGCCGTTGGTGTGTCAGCGTACTCTTTCTGACCGCGGTATACCGCGGTGTGCAAGGCGGTATACCGCCAGGTCATGTGACCGTTGGAAGTCTTCATGCTATATAATGATGCATGCTGGAGAAGAGAACAAAGAGACCTCAGACCAGACCACACAACACAACAAGATCAACAGCTTACTCATCTGATCACTCTCACTTACTTAACATATATATATTTTATAAAACCTTTTTTTATAAAATATCCAAGTGAGATATTATACAAGAGTGATTACCCATTGTGAGTTATACTCCTCTTGTAAGTATTTGAATAACGGGTGTGTGATCCTGTTTATCTCATAGCAGAGGCTTGAGAAACTATTACAAATACCTTTGTACTTGGTTTGTATTTCTACCGTAAAGAATACATTTATTGGATCGTGTCGAGAAGTGTCTCGGCTGCTGGTTTATCACAGTTGGTGGTAAATCAGTAAATCTCTGTGTCAAGTATCTCTATCCCTTATCTCTTTATTTATTCCGCTGTGCTTTATTATATTTGTTTATATAAACTGCTTTGCATTTATATTTATTTATATAATCTCTGTGTATTTGTTTATATTTACACTCTTCGTTATTATTTGTATACTCTGATTTATTTATACTGTTTCTGTACTGTATTTATTTGTAAAAGAATTTTTGAAAGTAAAAGATTTTAAATACAACCTTACCCCCCCCTTAGGTTGTCCAACATTTGGTATCAGAGCGGGGCTTTCAAAAATTTTCTGTTTAAATTTTTAAAGTTATTTCTTTAATTTTTTTTAAATGGCTCAACAAACTAATTTTGTGTTCTCTAAAACTCCTTTGATAGATACTGAAAAGTTTGGCATTTGGGCCGAGCTATTTGAATGTCACGTTCGTGGCAAAAGTCAAAAAATTTGGGATATTATAGAAAATGGGAATTTTAACCCTACTATTATAAAAAATAATGTTATTGTTGATAAACCTGTTAAGGACTGGACTCCCGCTGAAGAATCTCTTTTTTGTTTAAATTTTGAGGCTAAAAATATATTATATGCTGCTTTAACTTCCGATGAAATAGAAAGAGTATATACCTGTAAAACTGCTAATCAAATCTGGCAAAGCTTGAGTGACACTCATCGTGGAAATACTCAAGTTAAAAGTTCTAAAATAAACATTTTAGTTCATGATTATGAATTATTTGAAATGTCAAAAGATGAGTCAATCGACTCAATGTTTAAACGTTTTAACCTCATTATGACTACTTTGAAGGGATTAGGTCGTACTTATCCTAATGAGGATTATGTAAGGAAAATTCTTCGAGCACTTCCTTCGGAGTGGATGGCAAAAATCACATCCTTGGAAGACTCCCGAGATCTCGCAACTATGAAGCTCGATGATCTCATGGGCAATCTTAAAGTGCACGAAATCGCACTAAAAAGAAATCAAGTCCGGGAGCAAGTCAAAAAGAAATCCATCGCTCTCAAGGTCGTTGCCTCAAAAGAAAAGGAAGAGGAGGAAGATGCAAGTTCATCCGATGATGAACCCGAAAATCTTGACGATTTAGTCAAGTTGGTAAGAAAACTTTCTAAACTTCTATCTAACAAAAAGTTTGCCAATATTGATAGGTTTCAAGAAAATGAAGACTACCGTCGTGGTGGTAAAAACCAAAGTCGCAACGTCCACAAAAGTGAAGACAAATATGACGAATCTAGCGACGATGAAAAAGCCAATAAAAAGAAAGGCTTTTGCTATGTGTGTGGTGACAAGGATCACTATGCAAGTGTGTGTCCGAAACGAGCAAAACAAATCAACACACCAAAAGCTTTAGTTGGAGGCGCGTTGAGCGCAAGCATAAATGAGGCCCAAAATTTTTGTTTCATGGCCGACCATGATAATGAGGTATCTTCATCATATTCTTCTAAAAATAATTATGATAATAATTATAGTGATAATTATTATAGTGACGATGAAAATAATCTTGACGAATTATATAAATCATTTCATGATATGGCTGCTCTCGCAAATAAATATAAAGATGAAATTTCTAATTTAAAAGAAACCGTATCTGTATATAAAAAGGAAATAGATGACGGTAAACAAAAATCTGCTCATGATTTAGATGTTATCACTAAATTAGAAAATAAATTAAGTGAAAAAGATGTCTGTAAATCTTGTGTTATTTTAAATGATAAAATTGCATGCTTAAGTGAAAATAAAAATGAAAGTGTTGCATGTTTAGATAAAAGAATAGAAGAAAATGACATATGTGCAAAATGTGATATTCTCATAAATGATAATGCTTGTTTAAAAGCTAAATGCGATTTATATGAAAAAGATAATATGTTAGCTAAAGCATTTCAAAATAGCAATGATAAAGTGTTAAAAATGCTAAATATGTCTAATCGCATTAATTGTAGAAAAGGCATTGGTTCTAATACATGTATTGATACGTGCTCGTGTATTCCCATTAAAAGGTGTTTTGAACCACCGAAAGTTGAAACGAGAAAACCTTATGTGCAAAAACCTCCGTATGTACCCAAAATGAATAATGTGAATTATATGCCGAGGAAACCGTATGCTTGCATGTATAATAGCAAATTTTCTAGACCAAAGAATAATGTAAATTTGCATGCTTCATTTTACGTCTATGATGAATACGATCGTAAAATAAAAATGGTTAGAAAATGGATTCCGAAAGGAATGTTTAATGTTGATAATCCCGGTGGGATGCGTTTATGGTTTTAAACCATTTTTATGGTTTTGTATGTTTGTCGTGTTTGTTTTATGTCGACAACATATTTTTTTTTGCAGTTTATGTTTTATACTAACTGTTAAAAGGACCCATAAGAAAAGGGTACCACAAATATTTTCTTTGCCTTTTGTAGGTGTTTCCTGACGAGGATATAATACGTGTTTCCTGACGAGGATATAATACGTGTTTCCTGACGAGGATATAATACGTGTTTCCTGACGAGGTTATAATACGTGGTTACCTGCCGAGGTTATAATACGTGGTTACCTGCCGAGGTTATAATACGTGGTTACCTGCCGAGGTTATAATACGTGGTTACCTGCCGAGGTTATAATACGTGGTTACCTGCCGAGGTTATAATACGTGGTTACCTGACGAGGTCATAATACGTGGTGATTTTTTTATCACATAAAATTAACCGAATATTGAAGCCTTAAGATCCGTTTTGGTGCAAGTGTTTCGTATTGGTTTGTATATCTTTGTCTCTATTGCTTTTTGCATTTTATTTTATCCCTCAAATTTTATAAAATCAAATTGATATCGTTATTAATTTGAGGGGGAGCGTTTTAGCTCTTTTACCCATGAGTTTATGCTCTCTCAAATTATATGCATATTTTGAGGGGGAGCATCTCTCGAGGGGAAGCATACCGTCTTTCTTAACCCTTTTTGTTTCGACAAACGGGGGAGAGAAACCGCATATGCTCTTGCTTAGCGGTTGTGTTTGTCATCATCAAAAAGGGGGAGATTGTTGGTGCAAGTGTACCACATCTCTATATATTTATATATATATTTATTTTGATGATTACAAACACACCGCATTATTGTTTGTCTAACAATTTAATCCAAGTGTGCAGTTGTTGAAGAACACGAAGATTTAATCTGAAGGGTTCAAGACGGAAGTGTTTACGTCGTCATTATTGTTTATAACTAATAATGATAAACACCCTAAAATAATATACCACTTGGATATTTCTAAAAACCCAACAATTATTTTTAATAAGGTTTTGAGAAGATTCAGCAAGATTTGGTTGCAGTCCTGGAAGCTGTCTTTTCTGACGGCGGTATACCGCGGCGATACAGCCGGTATACCGCGGGTACACTTTTGCCGGTATACCGCGGGTGTTCAGCCGGTATACCGCGGCAGTCCGTGTGCAATTCTGATTGGTTGAAAGTTACTTTTCCTGACGGCGGTATACCGCGAGACCCAGCCGGTATACCGCGGGTACGTTTTTCCTGTCAACTTTGCATGTAGCCGTTGGTGTGTCAGCGTACTCTTTCTGACCGCGGTATACCGCGGTGTGCAAGGCGGTATACCGCCAGGTCATGTGACCGTTGGAAGTCTTCATGCTATATAATGATGCATGCTGGAGAAGAGAACAAAGAGACCTCAGACCAGACCACACAACACAACAAGATCAACAACTTACTCATCTGATCACTCTCACTTACTTAACATATATATATTTTATAAAACCTTTTTTTATAAAATATCCAAGTGAGATATTATACAAGAGTGATTACCCATTGTGAGTTATACTCCTCTTGTAAGTATTTGAATAACGGGTGTGTGATCCTGTTTATCTCAAAGCAGAGGCTTGAGAAACTATTACAAATACCTTTGTACTTGGTTTGTATTTCTACCGTAAAGAATACATTTATTGGATCGTGTCGAGAAGTGTCTCGGCTGCTGGTTTATCACAGTTGGTGGTAAATCAGTAAATCTCTGTGTCAAGTATCTCTATCCCTTATCTCTTTATTTATTCCGCTGTGCTTTATTATATTTGTTTATATAAACTGCTTTGCATTTATATTTATTTATATAATCTCTGTGTATTTGTTTATATTTACACTCTTCGTTATTATTTGTATACTCTGATTTATTTATACTGTTTCTGTACTGTATTTATTTGTAAAAGAATTTTTGAAAGTAAAAGATTTTAAATACAACCTTACCCCCCCCTTAGGTTGTCCAACAATTTGTGTGTTTGTTGATTCTGCCAAAAAACGAGATAAAATGGGTATTTATAGGTTTTCTTAAGTATCAGACTTGCAACCGCCAAAAACCGACGAATCAAAGAAGCGTGCGGCCTGGTGCGCTGCCTGAAGCCGCGGGGCTACCCGCGTAGCGCTCTGTTTGCCGTAACACTCCAGAGGGATGCGCGGCCTAGTGCGCGGGCTGAAACCGCTTGGCTAGCCGCGTAAGTCCCTGTTTCGGCAAAAACACTGGTATATTGCGCGGCCTCGTACGCGACTTTACGTCGCGCAACGCACTGTTTACCCATCTCTCGTTCAAGAGACCCTAAGAGACCCAATGCCTAAGGCCCATCTTTGACTTTAAATAATAATAATTTATATTTAAAAAATGGTTGTCGTGGAATCCGATTCATGCTTCCAATCATGACATAAGAATTATTGTTTTTATTTAAATAAAATCGATGCTATTGAACATAGGGAAATTAATTAAAATACTTTAAGTTTGACTTTGACGTGCATAAAACCCCCTTTTCTCTCGCGTTTTGCAAAAATACCCCATCATTCCGCGATTTAGGCTGTGATTGCGGACCTGTCCATGTGGCCCACGATTTAGGCTAGAAGGGTCAAAAGGAGTGACTACCGGTCTATCATCATAGTGACCGAATTTCCTAAGTACTTTCTCAACATAGTGTGATTGAGTCAGAATGTAACCGTTAGGATCTCTTTGGATCTTAATCCCAAGAATTACATCTGCTACTCCAAGATCCTTCATGTCAAACGAGGAGTGCAACATCTTCATGGTTTGATTGATTACATCCAAGTTGGTCCCCATGATTAGCATATCATCTACATATAGACATATTATGACACATGCGTTCTTGCATTGTTTAACATATACGCATTTGTCACACTCATTTATTTGGAAACCATTGGATAGAAGAGTGTTATCAAACTTCTCATGCCATTGCTTTGGGGCTTGTTTAAGTCCATATAAAGACTTAACAAGTTTGCGTACTTTGTTCTCTTGGCCTCTTACAACAAAGCCTTCTGGTTGTTGCATATATATTTCTTCATCTAATTCACCATTTAAGAAAGCAGTTTTCACATCCATTTGATGTATGTGTAGGTTGTGAATTGCTGTTATAGCTATCAATGTCCTAATGGACGTGATTCGTGTTACCGGTGAATAGGTGTCAAAGAAATCTTGACCTTCCTTTTGGCGGTAACCTTTGGCAACTAATCGAGCTTTATATTTCTCTATAGTGCCATCAGGTCTTAGTTTCCGCTTGAAGACCCATTTATGCCCAATTACCTTGTGTCCCGGTGGTAAATCTACCAATCTCCATGTGTTATTCTGAATAATGGAGTCTATCTCACTTTGAATAGCCTCTTTCTAATAAGGTGCCTCCGATGAGTCCATGGCGGCTTTATAGGATTGAGGTTCTTCATCGACAAGGAATGTCATGAAGTCGGGTCCAAAGTCTTTAGCAATCTTTCCCCTTTTACTTCTTCTAGGCTCCAAGTTTTCTTCTTGAGCCTTTGATGTACCCTTTTCATTTGGTTTCTCAACACTATCGGTGTTTTCTACTTCACATACTCTCTTCCTTGGATTAGAGATTTCTTTCTCTTTATCCTTGAAAGGAAATATGTGTTCAAAGAATTCAGCCTCAATTGATTCCATAATTGTGTTGTTGTGGATATCTTCATTGTTTGACTTATAGACAAGAAATCTATAAGCAGCACTATTGCTTGCAGGACCAAGATATATACAATCAATGGTCTTCGGTCTAAGTTTTGTCCTTTTAGGTAAAGGTACTTGAACCTTTGCAAGGCAATCCCACACTTTCATCCTTTTGTAGGAAGGAAGTTTTCCTTTCCATAGTTCATAAGGAGATTTATCGCTCTTTTTATGAGGAATTCTATTAAGTGCCATGTTTGTAGTTAAGCATGCTTCACCCCACAAGCTATGTGGTGCTCCCGAAGTAATCAACATTGAATTAATCATGTTTTTCAATGTTCTATTTTTCCTTTCGGCTACTCCATTTTGTTGTGGAGTATAGGGAGATGTGGTTTGGTTAACTATGCCATGATGAGAACAAAATTCTGCAAAGTCCTTAGACTCATACTCTCCTCCTCTATCGGATCTCATAATTTTTATTCTTTTATCCAGTTGGTTTTCAACTTCAGCCTTGTATGTCTTAAACATATTCGAAGCTTCATCTTTGGTATGTATTAGGTATACATAACAATATTTACTGCAATCATCAATAAATGATACATAATAGTTCTTTCCTCCACGTGTGGGTGTGGCTTTGTAATCACATAAATCGCTGTGGATTAGTCCAAGTACTTGATTAGACTTTTCAACAGATTTGTGTGGATGGATTGAGTATTTAGATTCAACACATACATCACATTTTGTCTTGTTTTCCATGGAACACTTGCGTAATAACCCAAGTTTTGTCATCCTTTGTAAGGATCGAAAGTTAACATGTCCTAGACGGGAATGCCATAAGGAAGAAGAGTCAAGCATGTACATAGAAGCAGAGCTAGAGCCTGCGGTTTTATTGCTATTTACAACATTTACATTATTTACATCATGAGTGTTCATCACACTAAGTTTAAAGAGCCCCTCATTAAGGTAGCCCTTGCCAACATACATCCCACCCTTAGTAATTACAAATTTATCAGATTCAAACACCAACTTGAATCCTTTGTTACTAAGTGTGGGTCCAGAAATCAAGTTCCTTCCCCTTTGTAATAGCCGGTACCGCCAAAAACCGACGAATCAAAGAAGCGTGCGGCCTGGTGAGCGGCCTGAAGCCGCGGGGCTACCCGCGTAGCGCTCTGTTTGCCGTAACACTCCAGAGGGATGCGCGAGCTGAAACTGCGTGGCTAGCCGCATAAGTCCCTGTTTCGGCAAAAACTCCAGTGTATTGCGCGGCCTCGTACGCGACTTCACGTAGCGCAAAAAGTCACGTAACACACTGTTTACCCATCTTTGACTTTAAATATGTCCTTGGCCCAACTTACTAGTTAGCCAATTTAATAAGAGGTAGGGGACTCTCAATATAAGGCTATCTAGATTTCCCCCTTTGGTCTATGTGGGACAAGCAAATCCTAACAAGGTTAAGCTCTCGATCATGCTTCCTTCTGACAGTCGAGAACTTAAACTCTCGATCATGCTTCCTTATATTCATTGTACCTCTTGATTTTTTTTATGGTTTTGTGTGATTTGAATCGAGAAAATAAAGAGTATTAAGCCTTTTTTTCAATAGTTTCCTCAAGACCACAAAGCTTTCACATAAGTTATTATTATAAAAATGATTTCAGTTTTTAATTTTATTTAGACAATCCAAGGATATGATTGGTGTACCGAGCATATTACATCATCTTGTCACTTGACTTTAGAAATCTTATGATTAATTTGTGATTTTGCATTTTTTTCTTTTCTTTTCCTTTCTCGTTTTAAGTCTAGCTTTGAGTTTTTTAAAGCGAAAACATATGACAACAAAAGCGGATGTTTTCCAGATGTGGGAAAAACGGATACATGGAAAGGAACTTCACATATCAAGATATATGGACTTAATGCATGTATAAATAGAAGTGGACCATCTTTATTCCAAAGGCTAGCATATATATCCATGCAAGTCAATGTAATTGCTATCATTAACACTTAACAGTCAATAGTTCTTAACCAACCATTTCAACAAATGGTGATGTTGTTCATCACTCAAGTATACATGATTTTTTGGGTATACACTCATTGCATTCATGGTAGTTGTTTGATTGATTAAGATAATGGAATGTCTTAGGGTCTGTCACTTTTAGATCATGGAACAATGATAGATAAGATTCATACAAAAAGACACTTATTTTGAAATGGATTGAGTAGTAAAGTAGATACCTTTGTGAGGAATCCATGGCCAAAGACAGTCTTCGGAAGGCTAGACGGTCTAGCCAACATTATATATTAACATAGTCGGCCAATAAACCGCATGGAAACGCGATATATCCTGCAGAAAATGATAAAAAGAAAACATTAGGTAGTAGAACATAGAACAGAACCATAAGACTACCATTGGTTCTTCTATGCTAAGTTCAAAGCACCAGAACATAGAATATAACCATAAGACTATCCTTGTTAGCATATCATTCTACAAACTTTCATCTTGTACCAACATTTTCTCTTTGCTTTCCTTAAGAGTGCTTTGAATCTATTAACTACAACTACATATCCCTAAGGCTTTGCTTCTTTCATATGCTACATTTAAACAACAATTGAAGTTAATTAGGCCAACCAAACCATACAAAAGATTACAATGTTAAATGATTGGAAGATGGTTAACCATAAAGATTGAGAGAAACATATGGATGGAAGGAGGCTTATTTAAGAACCTTAAATATTTTAGGACTCTAAGAATCATTTTTTGTGAGTATTCATAATGAATGCCCTCAAATAGATGTGTAATCCAAGTTGATTCCTAAATTGATTTATTTTTCGTTATGATCATCCTCTCCACTTTCCGTGTGGGCGAATATTTAACCACTTGGGAGAAGAAAGAAAAAAGGAGCTAAGAAACTTGTGCATATCCAAAGTTGACTCCACAATACAAGCCAAAGGGGTAAGTATTTAGAACTCTTTGTAACAACCCAAATAGTAAAATAAAATTTGTAACATTGCAACCAAAGACGGTCCCAAAGTATACAAATTACATCAGTTCTACTCTAGGTTCGCAACGGATAAACACATTCACAACTGAGATGCTACACGAAGCCCGACGGTAATCTACAAGTCTTCACTAGACTCTAGCTCTTCTACAACGCCACAACCTTCCATCATCACCAGACGAAACCACAAACAAGACTCTAACCTGAAAATGGTTTTAGTTTTTGAAAAGCGAGGGTTAGACCATAAGGTCTAGTGAATTCCCTCCCGAAAACAGTTTAACAAACAATATAAAAATATATGTGCAAACCGCCATAAAGGCCCATCAAAATATTCCGACCAAGCAACATCACATTTAGGTATTTGCACAGTGTTTGTAGACAATCTCCACCACACGGTAATTTCCACGATCGGGGCCCAAGCAGACTCCCCTCTCGCCCTCGGGGCCCAAGCAGACTCCCCATCTCCACATACCCAGGAAACGAATTCCATAGGTACGGAGTAAATAAATCAACTCCCAAGGGATATATGATATCCTAAGGTACCCTACTCCCACTGTGCACCCGACTCCACACATAGCAACAGCTCACAAGATCATGTATTTAAAGCTTACGTAGGATATAACGTATAAACAACTTGCATGCATTAAAACATTTCCACGTCATGTAACAATAGAGGTTTTCAAAATGATTAATCATGCCATCATGTTCCATACCATAATCAGTTATGAAAAGCTTTAGCAAAACATTTCATTTGCACCAAAAGAGTTAAGGGAACTCACCTTAGCCTTAGCACATCGACACACGCTCCGGGACACACTTTAGCTCAAACCGAACACCTGAATTGGACGTCATAATAGTGGTGTTAAACCATCTAATTATACCCCAAAACATCCTTAATAAACCTCCAAAACAATCCTTAAGTGATTCCACAAACATATCCTCAAACAGTACGCGAAACAAAACCCAAAAACGCGAAACAGTGCCCAGCGCCACAACTGGCGCGGGGCTCTGGACAGTAACTGGCGCAAGTTCTAGCGCTAGCCAACTGGCGCCACCACTGGCGCGGAGCACCTGCACACGAATTTCAGCCGAAATCTCACCCTTTCTCAATCCCAACTCATCCTAAATCGATTTTAAGCCTCCAAAATGAAATAATGGATGTTCTAAACCTTTCCCCACAATTACCAATCATCAAAACATCATTTAATCTAGTGAAACTCATTCAAACACACCCATTGGTTCATGATTCAAACCCAAAAACTCAAAACCTCATTCTTGACAAAAACCCACTTTCTTCATTGAAATAATGAATGATTCTCAAAGAGAAGTTTGTAAACCAATATGGAGTTCAACAATTATCCCATTTCCATAGAAACAACTTAAGACTTCTTAAAGTATTACTTGCAAGATTCCCAAACCAAAATCTTCACCAAATCAAACAAGAAGATAAAGAGTGGAGAGGAAGTCATACCTAGAAGATGAAAGCTTCAAGACTCCCAATGAAATGCTTCTTCACCATCCAATTAGGATTCTTGATCTTCATTTCCCCCTCTTCTCAATGCTCCAGCCGTCTACAATGAGAGTGAAAGGATTTTAGGGGTTTTTACCCTATTTGATTTCTCAGCTTTGCCATTTAGTCCAAAAATTTCCCCTTTTTCACACATTGGCCCCCAAACTTCCAACTACTTCATATTTGGAAGACATGAGGTGTTACAACACTTCCCCCTCAAAAGAATTCCGTCCTCGGAATTCCATTTCCGAACACACGCGTTTCACTTGGAATTAGCTTCTGATTCCGAATCCTACCTTGTCTAACAACTTTTAAGTGTTGCAATTGTACCTCCGCGTGACCAACTTCTATGTACCTCAACTTCTCGATTTTCCAGTTGAATGATCATTTCCGACCCTACCACGAAATCCAATTCCTCATCAAATCGCGTTGATTGCAGAAGATATGACATACCGACTCCCAACACACACTCCAAAAAATAGGGACGTGAAACACACTATGAATTCTCCATAACTTCATCGATCACATTCAATCTATCATTATCTCCTCAACTCTTTTTATAATTGCCATTGATCCATTAAAACGCGGCCCGCTTTACTTACTTTCCTCACGAAACGCACTACTCTAATCTATGGGGATGTGTCCCGCTTCCAGCTGTTCCCCGACTTGAGACTCAAAGAACTCATGCGTTTCAATCCAATTATCCTAGTCCCATTCACTTACCCAAACATTCTTGTTCAGAACCGACAACGTACGCCATTCCTTGAAATCGCCCCTCGATTAACCACAACGATCTTATGTCGGTAAATTGCACAACCTACACACTTGCAATCTCCTCGGTCAATTATACTACTCACACCAAATTACTCTCTTTAAAAGAACGCAACTCTACTAGAGTCAATGCCACAACAACCCGAACCTCTAACAGAGACTAACCACTCCCTTCGTCGACATCACACAAGATCGTCCTTATCTCGTTACCTTATTCTCACCACCGAATAACATTTATTTCGAAAAGAAAAGAAAGATTCGCAATCCCGCCAATATAGCGTTCGTCTGGCACAAATAGCATCTCCTGAAACCACACTGAATCACACATGCAACAACAGTTACCAATCAATGATCACGCCATGCTTTCATACAGAATTGTATGGAGAAGACTTGCATAGATTATTATCCGAATAATCCGCTCACTCAAGATGATCCCACCTTACGGACACACACTTTGTTTCTCACAACACCCAACAAATGGTTCCACTATCTAGGAATTACTTCCAAATTTCACTTACCCTCTCACAAGGAGGAGTGACCAAGCTCACTCCAACTATTCCAATTGTATTGAACGACACGCTCACGTGAAACCCTCTCCCCGACAATGCCGAATCTAAACCAAAGGTCTCTCAACCAGGGCATCACATTCAACCCCTTGTTTCCATTCTATCTTGAAAACATTAAAGATGCTTTAAAAGAACGACTCGCTAACATGCGCCAGTTTTTAGACCGGCCGCACGAACTTAGCTTTCTTAACTTCTTTTACCATGACATACACAACGATCCCTTTTCTTATGCCCTTCAATTAATAGTTCTTTAATCATAGTCCCCCTTTCCAGTGTCTCGTGACATCTTCTTACCGCAAGCCTGTATATACTTGATCTGCCATACCATCATCACTTTCTCTCGGGCTTGCACGGAACGCCCATCACACACCGCTAAAGTACAAAAGAACGGTTTCTCCAAAATCCTCAGTCAAGACTTTTAGCCAAGTTCTCGTAAAGTACCTAACACCGAGAACTACCACGAGTTCCTAACTCTCCAACACAATCGACCTACTCATTGTATTCCTTTACACCCACGGGATATGTAACACCTCGAATTTCTAAGTAAGTTGAACCATGCCTCAACCATAGGGGTACTCCCGCATTCGAATGACTCGTACTTAGACTTTCGTTGTATTTTTGCATGTGTGTTTCTGGGTCGTGAGTAAACGCCGAAAGTGGGCTTGGTTGGATCAGTTCTCGCTCGAAACAGCAGGTGGGCCACCTATGGCGACTATGACCGGCGACAATGCCCTGGTCATAGTCGTAGTGGCATTGTCGTGAGAGAGGGACTGGTGGTCGAAATCAAACAGAAGGTGGGTAGTCGGGGGAGACTATGACCCGCGACATTGCCCAGGGGCATAGTCGCGGTCGGGGTACTGATGACTGCTTAAAATCCGATTTTTACCCATTTCACCCATTTCATTTTCTCTCTTCTCCCACTCCACTCCCTTCTCTCCCAAATCGAAAACCCTAAGCCCCAAAGTGGATTTTGAGCCATGTAGCTACAAGATTCAAGGTTCCAAGTGAGTTTCTTCATCTATCTTGGTTTAGGAAGCAAACCTTGAAAACCCTTTTCATTTCATCTCATCTTATCTTGAAGATTTCTTGATTTTAGGGTTCATCCAACCTATTGTCCATCTTAAAGAGTTGGAGCTTGTGATGTTTAGTTGGGGATCTAGAAGTGCTTTGGCTTGGTGGATTCGAGTTGTGGTTGAGGTAATCTTCTCTTATCTTCATATATGGAAATTAGGGTTTCGGTATATGTTGAGATATTGGTGTAAAATGTTGGGGAACGATTTTGTATGGTTGAATATGAATATTTATTGGTTGGAACTTATGGATCTAGGTTTTGGCTTGAAGATGCAAACTTCTTCAAAGGAGCTTACGTTTGGTGAAATTCTAGATTTAGCTTAAATCTAGCAAGGTGAGTTCAAGTTACTTTGCGAAAACTTTGTACATGCCAAAATGTTATTTTCCAAGTAATTATGTGTTTTACATGAAAATTTCCAATGGTTGAATTATTTGGTGGGTTTTAACCCTTTGAAGTATTTATGGTTGTAAATATGGTAAAACACTTACGTTTGTGATTTTTGGAAAATGTGATAGATAAATCACACATGAAAATTGGGTTATTAATTTATATCGCAAATGAAGTCTATTGGTTATAAAATTGTGTTTATGTGTAATTGGAAAATATGCATATAGTATATCATGAGATGTTTTGAAAATGTAGAGGTGTGAGTCCCTTGGAAATGAGAGTTTCCCAACCTTAAGGTTTTATTTCGGGTTTTCAATGATTTGAAGTATTTACCAGCAAACGGTGTGTGTTGTTGTATCTAATGTCATTTTATGACTTTCATGAACTATCTTTTGGGTTAGTTGAGTTTGTGGTTCGGTAATGGATTTTATCAAGTTTTAGGGACATTTGTCCAGTTTTGATAGCTCAAAGTTGAGTTTTGATTATGATTTACGTTCTTGGGAATTGCATGTTTTGTATGCACTTGTTTATTCATTTGGGGGTCGTGTAATGTTCTAGACCTTGTTAGATATGGATCCATAGGCTGTTGAGTTCCCCGGTTTAGCGGGCAAGAGATTGGGATTGATTGAGCTCAATTTACGAGACGTTAGTTTCTCGTTTATAGCATGGGATAGCCATCGGGTTCCATGATAAGTAAGGCGTGGACCTATATGGTCGGGCGTCGTCTCATGGGCAGTAAGGTGTAATCCCAAATGTGCTGTTGTGGGTTTGGAGTGACCCAATGTATAGACCTGGAGTGGTTGAAGTTGGGAACTCCCTAGTCTCGCGGGCAATAGATCTGGAGTGATTGAGCTCAGTTTACGAGAGTAATCCACGTGCGTGTTTTATTGCATAGTAGGTGACCCACTTTTGTGTTCCGTCACACGCAATGTATACGGGCCTCCCCCGTCACCGGAAGGTGTTGTTTTGAGTAATTGTGTTTATCCATGTTTTCGGTGACGCATGATATTTATGAAAATTTCTTTCCACGTTATATGAGTTGTGGATTATATTTCATCCATGTTTTGGGATGTTTTGAGATGAGGGCAAATAATTACGAGTTTAATCGTTTGAGTATCAAATGCTATTTCACCTTTTCGTTGACTTTGTAAATAAGTCTATTTTTGGGAAATCTTGTTATAATAAAGATTTCAGCATGGGAATTGTGTGAGATGGAAAATGGGTGAGTTGCATTTAAGGTAAACTCTTTTGAAGTCATGACTAAAAACTACACTCCACTCGATTTATGAATTTATATAGTCATGATAAAATGCTTGAACTCACTAGGCGTTAGCCTAACCGTTTTTTTACTTGTCGGCATGTGCAACAGGCTCAGGTTGGGAGTAGCTTTAGCTACACTGTGAAGTGGCGAGTGCCAGTGGCGTGCACGAGAGATGGTTTTGATTAAGTGAATCTTCCGCATTTAATTGGGACTAGCAACTTGTGTTGTATTAAGTAACGCCCGTCTTAAGTTTTAGTTGTAGAAATTAAAATGTTTAAATTCCGAGGTATTTTCAGGAATGAATTGTAGAGATGACTTATCTACTTTTGTTTATTTTATCGAAATTAAAGTTAGTTGCTCGTTCCAAATTTGAGGGTGTTACAAGTTAGTATCAGAGCATAAGTTTGAGAGAATTAGGTGTTGATTTTGAATACCTAGACTCAAACTAGCGATCTTTTAAGTACGAGAAAGTGAAATTGCACTACTAGGCACATTAAGATAGGATTCTTCGAGGTTGATGGAGTCGTTAGAAACGAGAATCACGTCGAGGGTAGCAAGGATAAGCATGTACAGTACGTTCATAATGGCACATGGCCAGTGTTATGGTGAACCTACTCGTTAAATGTGCTTACTTGAAATACTTTAACGTGACGACCGTTGGGGGTAATAAAGAGGTTTCTAAGCGAATAGTTATTGGAAAAGATTGACGATTTTAATATTAGTCACTTGGGGTGACAATAAGCATGATAATTGCTTTAAGTGGACCGTTTCGGGTCGAGATTGATGGTTGGATTTGAACCATAGAATTATTGAACCGACTTTGATTCGAGGAAAGATCGTAAGGATAATCGATGTAAATCCCAACTTTACCGTAAGAGGTTGGAGTATCCGGATGACGGTAGTGTGACCGGAGAGATTTGGAGGAGTATGGGTTGAGATGTTGAGTGTCGACTAAATTCATGCACATAACTTATTTCGAAATAAATCGTAACAGTCATTTCTTGTGTTTCGAATCCTTTTGTGGACTGAGTTACAAAATCTCAAAAAAATGGTTAACACACACACAAGATTTTAAATCATGATTTTGAACGTGCATGAAAGTGTTTTATTGCGAGGAGTTACAAACTCTGTCGGGACTTGCTTTGTTTTGTCGTTGACCAACGTTACTTACGGATACAGTGATATCCATATTTTCATGATGTTTAAGATATTGGGCAAGTAACTACGACTTATGACCTTAACATTGGTTCTCCTCCACATATGTTAAGGTTTGGACGGAAAGTTGTCTTCCATTATGTCTATGTTGAGTTTATTGGAAAATTTATTTAATGGAAGTTTTATCGGAAGTGTTGTTTAGATCATATTACAACAAAAGGGAATTTTGGGAGTTTTGGCATTTTGGCCATGGTTTTGTGTTATGTAATTTGATTGTTGGAAGCGAAAGGCTTGGCACCATTTGGTTGAGTTGAGGCAATTAAGGCCATGGGATTTTATGAAATTTCGTTTTACGACGTGTTGGGTCGTGTGAGTGCAAAGTTTATAAGGTGCATACCTTAGTTATTGCGTGTATTGATTTTGGAGTTTATTGGGTATTTTGACTCATTCGGGTTTTGTTGAGAAGTATTATTTGAGCCGTAAGGCAATCAAATGGAACGTTTTGGGAATTTTGATGTCGTGTAGTTTCTCTTTTAAAGGTTTGTGTTAGCACGTTTTGGTTGCAATTTATCTAATTGTATAAATTGACTTATACGTGGCGTGAGTAGTGCATGAAAGAATATGCAGATTGTATTTCTTAACGATTTGCTTTATGTGCTTCCGACTAGTTGATTGTTTTATTGTCCTTTTGTTGCAAACGCATGGTATTGATCTAAGGGTATGCATAATTTGGTAGTCACTAACCTTAGAAGGATTTGATAAATGTGTTGGGAATAAAAATGTTTTATTAGTGCATTACATGCGTGAGGGTCATATGGTCAAAGATACGTTTTAAGATTGAGAGATTTATGCATGGCTTACGATATGAAACATTTTGAAAACACGAATGTGTGAGTCGTTGAACTTCGGTCAACCTCGATTTGATGAGCGATTTTGGAAAGTTGTAAACCTTTTGGTTTAGGAGAAAATGGGTATTTGAGTATTCTAACGAGTAAATTTGAAACATTGTCATTTCAACGTTTTATTTTGCAAGTGTGAAATTTTGGTGTAAATATCCCGTGATGGAAATTTTGGAAAATTATTTATCTAAATATAGAGTGCATGAAACTATTGATGTTTTGGAACACTAATATGCATTGTTTG
This sequence comes from Saussurea involucrata, assembly GCA_033807775.1. NCBI lineage: Eukaryota > Viridiplantae > Streptophyta > Magnoliopsida > Asterales > Asteraceae > Saussurea > Saussurea involucrata. Next base: position 961,000 of record CM066318.1, read on the forward strand.
TACGAGCCGACATTCGAAGTCGATTTAAACCATTTTTAGTGTCAACCAATTATAAACGCTTATCTTCTCTCAAGTTTTGGGGAAACACGTTAATGCGTGGGCATGGTTAAAAGTGTTTTACTCTTATGTCACTATATGACTAGATGAGAAAATTTTGAACACTGATTTAAAGAGTTTCGTCTTTTGAAATTTTGTTATGAACGGCTTGATGCATGTAATTTTTATGGGATTGTTTCACCGATTGTAAAATAAACTGACGTGTGCGTACTCTAGTGGTAAATTTTATTTCACGCTATTCATGATTCGAAAAGGAAATTTTGGAACCGGGTGACATTCAAACCCATTTTGAGGAACGTATAGACCTTTTGGTTGCACAATATTAATTTTGGAACCGGGTGACATTCAACGCTCCTGACTAAACTTCATAACGCAACATCACAACTTAACGGGTACAACATCCTCTTCGACAATCAAGTGAAGTATGAAAACTCACCCAAAAATCCAATGGGATCGAGAAGAACAAGGGTTCTCCCTTTATCCAGTCACCAACCGCAACTCAAATTTCCTGATCTCTAAATAGCATTAACGTACACTGCCTGAAAATCCATATACCTCAATCGAGCATACTCGTCACCTTTGCATACTTCATTATCACGACAAACCATTATTACATCTATGACTTACACGTTCCTTCGGTACAAAGTGCTACTAACTTTCTCACACCACTATCGCACCACGAGACCACATTGCAAACAAGCTATTCATGATGCCTTTACACACAAAAGATATTACTTCCTTCATGCCACCCATAACACAATCTCATTAGAAGTAAAGTCGTTTCCCGACTTTGTCTTTCCCAGATCTAGACGGACCACATGTCATGATCATCTAATCAAAGTACACCCGCTTCGGGTACACTAAATAATTCGTTCTTATATGGCCCATCAAACCCCATAGGAAAATCACTTATGCAACCACGATCTTTCACTTTTGTAACACTCACACAAGATGGTCCAGCGTCATGCCGGATACACACCTTTCTCCTAACAACTTCTTACATCTTTGTAAGAAAAACTCAACAGGATAACCACACTATAGTTACTTCTCCAATACCAGCCTCCTGACAATCATCCAACAGAACGACCATTGATTTCAACATCGACAATCGACATGCTAATGTCCAGCCGCCTCACGACAGACAAGGATTCCCGAAGGAATCTACTCTTCCTAACTCCTCGAACAAGTTCTCGTTTCTCGTCAACCCTCGCGATCTATCTCCGATGTGCTAAACACTTCACGCACAAGCGAATCAGCAAAACCTCATTGGACATCACATCCACATTGGTGATCTTCCGTTCTCCTAATGCCCTCACTAGGTGTTCCTACACCATATCGTTCACACATTCTCGAACGACTCATCCGTTCACACACAACGGGTTCATTTCTCAAGTTTCAGTCTCCTGACAAAACCTCTAACTTGGGACATGTTAAACAGTCGCAAACCTCCATATTAATGGGCTACATGATGATTCCATTTCTTCCCAGTAATCCAGGATTCCTAACGGAACCCACTTCGTCCAACGCATCATAACCAACTTATACCCACCGTTTTCACTTGAGGAAAACACAAGACCTTTCTTAGTGCAAAATCTAATTACCAAACCATCACATTACTCAGACTCACAACCGATATCATTCGTCAAGTAACGTAACGCTACTTATTACCATTCCACCAATAGAATCACTTTGACCATTTCAAAACTCACCGCAAATAAAACCATTCTCACATAACCGGATAACGATTTGAACAACCATCATGTCAGTATTTCCGAGTTCATTATCCAAGACTTCTACTATTCACCACCCTCTTCTAACGGAAACACGAAGATAATAACACGATCACAAATTGGCTCAATCGACATATTCAACTCCCAAGCCTTTCTTTAACCTCAATCGTAATACCCTCTCCGACCTAGCGAGTTAATAGCCTTCATGCACGATGACACAACGATTGAAATCATTGTGCACACCTTTAAAAAAACGCACTAGATACACAATCATAAAACAAGCTTGAGTATGCATGATACAACACCACTCAAGATGAATAGTAAAACGCAACGACCGCAAGGATCGCTCACAGGCAACCCTACGATAATTCGCAACCTTGTCCATCCAATTCGATGCCGACACAACGGTTGTCTCCAATGGAACCCTTTCAAATACGACTAGAAAATTCCGAACGAAATCACTTACCCAAAGTGGGCCAGTCAACTCCAACACTCGTTTATATGATAATAACGAGTCAATACTCAGTTCGTTTATAAAACCAAAACCTTGCAATAAAACGTTTTCAATATTTTCGTAACGAAGATTCCCTCCACAAGAAAAAGCGTGAAATAATTCGTAGATCACTAAGTTCAAAGCTTTATCGTACAGTGAAACAAGTTTGTCTTTTACTTTAAGGAAAACACACACTCGCACGCGTCAACTCATTTCCCAAAACAAGAAACGTTTGTTATGCGCGTACATGTTTTTGACATGAAAGAACTCGCGTAATACATTTAATGGCATAATGCATGAACTCAACATGCAATTGAAGGCTACTCGCTCTTACCAGGTCAACCGTTGCACTCACTTCAACTCCTCACTGACACCATACTATGACCAACAACCGCTTTCTTACCCTTGCAACAACTTGTTGTACAAGTGCTTCACAACTCACTTAATCGACCACTCCACATGGTTTCCAAATTGACCAGTTATCTTACCTTCTACTCTTATGCATACCTCAATACAACACTGATAACTTTCATTTATTATTCTTGCCACTAAACCGCTTGACTAAGGAGTCCGAGACTAGATCCCCTCACTCGATCTTGAATTGGAGGTTTCAAGATGCCAACATAATTCTCACTTCCTATCCCAGTTGATCGACACATCAATTCTAAGAGTGGGGAATCACTAGCAACTAGGAGTTTGCCCCCAACCAATCATTAATCTCTTTGAATCCCAAGGATTATACCCTAGGCGGTTAACCGACATACCGAACAATACTTCTTCTAGAAGGTAAAAGCATCACATTATAAGTGATCACTCATTACACACCAGCCCTTTCGCTATCAAATACAAGGTTATAACTTTCTACATACTGTCACTCTCACCAATCGTCCCAACAATGGAGACTGAGTACACCCATGCACCTGTAAATTCATAATAGCATTGGCCAGATGCGATTTTGAATTTACCTTACACGAGGGTTCTCACAACCATTGTCAAGATATCCTATGATTAAGGTATTTCCTATTGGCTTCCTATATCTCAGTTGTGTCCCACTCTACTCCACAATTTAAGTTTAGGCCCATCCGGTCACCTAAATCTCTTAAACTATGGCTCTGATACCATTTGTAACAACCCAAATAGTAAAATAAAATTTGTAACATTACAACCAAAGACGGTCCCAAAGTATACAAATTACATCAGTTCTACTCTAGGTTCGCAGCGGATAAACACCTTCACAACTGAGATGCTACAAGAAGCCCGGCGGTAATCTACAAGTCTTCACTAGACTCTAGCTCTTCTACAACGCCACAACCTTCCATCATCACCAGACGAAACCCCAAACAAGACTCTAACCTGAAAATAGTTTTAGTTTTTGAAAAGCGAGGGTTAGACCATAAGGTCTAGTGAATTCCCTCCCGAAAACAGTTTAACAAACAATATAAAAATATATGTGCAACCCTCCATAAAGGCCCATCAAAAAATTTCCGACCAAGCAACATCACATTTGGGTATTTGCACAGTGTTCGTAGACAATCTCCACCACATGGTAATTTCCACGATCGGGGCCCAAGCAGACTCCCCTCTCGCCCTCGGGGCCCAAGCAGACTCCCCATCTCCACATACCCAGGAAATGAATTCCATAGGTACGGAGTAAATAAATCAACTCCCAAGGGATATATGATATCCCAAGGTACCCTACTCCCACTGTGCACCCGACTCCACACATAGCAACAACTCACAAGATCATGTATTTAAAGCTTACGTAGGATATAACATATAAACAACTTGCATGCATTAAAACATTTCCACGTCATGTAACAATAGAGGTTTTCAAAATGATTAATCATGCCATCATGTTCCATACCATAATCAGTTATGAAAAGCTTTAGCAAAACATTTCATTTGCACCAAAAGAGTTAAGGGAACTCACCTTAGCCTTAGCACATCGACACACGCTCCGGGACACACTTTAGCTCAAACCGAACACCTGAATTGGACGTCATAATAGTGGAGTTAAACCATATAATTATACCCCAAAACATCCTTAATAAACCCCCAAAATAATCCTTAAGTGATTCCACAAACATATCCTCAAACAGTACGCGAAACGAAATGCGAAACAGTGCCCGACGCCACAACTGGTGCGGGGCTCTGGACAGTAACTGGCGCCAGTTCTGGCACTAGCCAACTGGCGCGGAGCACCTACACATGAATTTCAGCCAAAATCTCACCCTTTCTCAATCCCAACTCATCCTAAATCGATTTTAAGCCTCCAAAATGAAATAACGGATGTTCTAAACCTTTCCCCACAATTACCAATCATCAAAACATTATTTAATCCAATGAAACTCATTCAAACACACCCATTGGTTCATGATTCAAACCCAAAAACTCAAAACCTCATTCTTGACAAAAAAACCACTTTCTTCATTGAAATAATGAATGATTCTCAAAGAGAAGTTTGTAAACCAATATGGAGTTCAACAGATATCCCATTTCCATAGAAACCACTTAAGACTTCTTAAAGTATTACTTGCAAGATTCCCAAACCAAAATCTTCACCAAATCAAACAAGAAGATAAAGAGTGGAGAGGAAGTCATACCTAGAAGATGAAAGCTTCAAGACTCCCAATGAAATTCTTCTTCTTCACCCTCCAATTAGGGTTCTTGATCTTCATTTCCCCCTCTTCTCAATGCTACAGTCGTCTACAATGAGAGTGAAAGGATTTTAGGGGTTTTTACCCTATTTGATTTCTCAGCTTTGCCATTTAGTCCAAAAATTTCCCCTTTTTCACACATTGGCCCCCAAACTTCCAACTACTTCATATTTGGAAGACATGAGGTGTTACACTCTTCAAGCACCAACAAACACCAAACGGATATTTCAAAATATGTTAATCTCCAAAATGACTCTTATCCGGTAAGCGCCTACCAGGTAAATTGTTGCATACGATACTGTTTTGATAGACTACAATCTTACCCAATAAAGTAAATTAGAGTGTTGATTTATACTAGTAAGCGCATACTGGGAAATCCGTATGGTTACTTTGAGAAAGGTGTGATACCACCGCCTATTAGGCACAACGAACGGTCACGGAGCTGCATCCCTACTCACTAGACCTCTTAGTTTCATCAGGTCTTAGTTTCATCATAATCCATCTAGTTGGTAATATTTATAAATGTGATTCATTTCATAATAAAAACAAAGAACCAAGAAAAATCCATAACTTGGCATTGGCTTTCCTCTTTGACATCATAAACCAAATATCACACTTGCCATTAGATATCAGAAACCAAACATCACAAGAAAAACTTTGCAAAAAAACCAAAAACGGTCTAATAAAATCCATAGAAATGGAGGTTTCAAACCTGATACAATGGATTTAATCAGTTGTTCAAGTCGCTACCAATGAAGACTTTATGCCTTCAAATGCACAAATTTCACCAAAAGTAAGCGTATATGAAATCTAACTTTCAAAAATACAAACTCAAATCAATTTCTTATGAAAAAAACAAAGAAACCCAAAATTCTGTTTTGACATATTGCAACAATTGCAAGTTGAAGCACATGCTTGCAATGCAAGTTTTCATACACAAATCATTGCATCAAAATAATATTTTTGGTATCACAATAATACCTATGAGAAAATTCCTTATTATAAATAACAAATTCTAACAATACTTATATATATATAGAAAAACGACAAGGGAATGTAACTTGGTAAGCGCTTACCCGGATTTGGTAAACAGCCCCAGAATCTCATTCCATACATTCCAAAAACCATTCCCAACCAGAAACACAAAAAGAAGTTTCCCTCAAGCGTGTAGATGAAATATTATGTGCATGGGGTCATTCAAGGGAGAACTTGGCTGTTTGTGATAACCGTGAGATCCAATGTTAGCCACATATTAATGGATAAATTAGGAAACCATTAATTTTCGTAATTTTGACTGAAATTTAATTTAAAGGGTATTTTAGGTCTTTTAAAATTTCTCTCTCCTCTCTCCTGCAGTCGAAAATGATTTTGATACCCAACATATATTGTGTTACACTATGATTACCGGTGTGATACACTCAAAATACATTATGTTACACGGTGATTATCATTGTGTAACACCATTATTGTACCAACTGGAATACCACTATGATACCATATGATACCAATGTAATACAAATGTAATACCACTATGATACCAACTGTGATACCATTGTGATACCAATTGTGATACCCACTGTATAATCATGTGATATCCACTGTAATACCCATGTGATACCTTTGAACATAATACATGAAAAAATCCATAAAAACATAGATCTACAAAACAAACAAACCTCATAAATTTTTGGTAATTTCAAATCTAATATCTATAGCGTTGGAATTTTTTAAGAGATGATGGCAGGGAAAATACATACAGACAGGTTTACAAACAAGGGCTGAAGAATTGGATTTCTACTCTGTGCATCAAGGTGATACACGCCAGGAGATGAAAGTGCACCACCAATGTCACATCCAAATGTTGTTCCCGTTTCCACCACCTATGTCGCCGCCGCCACTGACGGTAGTAACACCACTCCAAGAAAACGGAGTCGTAGGAAGTTTGGTTGCAAGTTCCAGAAAAAGCAACCAATAATTTGGTTTCCACATAATGCAGGAGTAGATCTGAGTCTTCATCATCTATAGAACTTTGAGTAACAATGCTACTGGTAAAGGTTTCAAATCGAAACCAAGTGAGCCTTCAAGGTAAGGGCCAGAACGCTTGTGGATGTACTTTGTGTTGACGAAGGTTATTTGGAGTCCCTGTTGATGAAGAACCTCTGCTAGTTTGAGCATCCTTGTGATATTAGCGGCGACATTATAAAGAAAATAGTTATTTTAGGGTTTAGGTATATAAGAGAGAGAGAGAGAGAGAGACACGTATAAGAGAAGAAAGAAGATACTTTAGGAATTATTAATTAAATTAGATGTAAAAGCGAAGTTACCGAATACCCTTCTATATTTTTTTTAAATTTATATTAAGTATCTTATATGTATGACTCACATTGGATCTCACAGTTATCACAATCTACCTAGTTCTCATTTGATTAGGCCCCTATATATATATATATATATATATATATATATATATATATATATATATATATATATTATTTTTTTATATTAGAAATTTTCGGATGGTGCATACTTTAAGTTTCATAATTTTTAGGATGGATATTTACAATCCGCACACTTTATCAACTTCTATATCTCATCGGATATTAAAAATATCGGATGACATCTTCAAATCAGATAACGTTGTTTTCGGACAGTTTAAACCGATAAGCTTATATTTTTTAAAACCGTTTGGATTGATGACCAAGTCAATTATAATCTTTTTAATAGATTTTGGTTTTAAAAACGTATGACTTGGAAACTAAAAGAGCCTATTTTTCGGCTGAAATTTCGGAGCATTTATCTTCTTCGTAATTATAAATATACTTGTTGATGGGAAAACATACATAGAAGATTTGAGACTTTGAGTTTCTTAGGCAATTGAGGTCACATATCTCAATTGAAACTGAGTTGTTTTATCCTTGGGAAGACGCTTCTGTTAAAACTGCAGCACAATTAGCAGAGCGACGAATTTCTCCTTAAAGAAAGTGATCTCGTCCGTGACTCAGCAATTCGGTTTGATTTTTTTTATTTGTTGTCAAGAAATGAATTTTTTAATTTTAATTTTGTAGATTTCCCAACAATTTTAAGGATAAATTTCTAATGGACTCTAAAATTGATAAGAAAACCTCTAGTTACCCATTGATCGTAACAAACCTTTCAAGTTTGAAGGTTTGCATTTTAAACGGTGGAAACCAAAGGTGTTCTTTTACTTGACAACAAAGGATCTTGAAAACTTTGTTTCTTCTGAAAACCCAATTGCTGAAAATGCTGCTACTGTTGAACAAGAATATGTCGTTAGAAAATGGGGAAAAAGGATTTTTTAGGTAGTAATTATATCCTAAAATCCTTAGCTGATGAACATTATGACTATTATTCAACTTTGAAACATCTAAGGAAATTTAGGGTGCTCTTACAAAAATATACGATATTGAGGAAGTTGGTAGTAAAAAAAATGTTGTCAGCCGCTATTTGAGATTTCAAATGGTGGATGACAGATTTTTTGTCTCACAATCTCATGAGTTGCAGAAAATTAATCATGAAGTGTTAGTAGAAGGAATGGTGATATGTGAGCATGAGATCCCAAGAATATCAAGATGTAACAATGAAATGTAATATTCTTAGAGAGAGAATATAGAGAGAAAGCACCATAGTCATTGATCTATTAAAATGGCTCCAAAGTTGCAAAATATAAGCTTGAAGGAACTATTTATACTTCAACATAAAATTCAACTACTTTGACTATAAAGCATAAAGAACAATACATTCAACTAGATTACAACACATATAAAAACTAGCATTAACATTATCCCCCTTTGTAATCAAGCGCGCACTAACGGTCTTCTCCTTTTCCCCAACTCAAGATAAGTTTCAATTCGCCTCATTGTTTTTCTGTAACTGATCCTTCATCAATCTCTTCCATAGATTTAATCAGTAACAACCTTCCTTTAGTTGGCAATCTGAACTCCTCACGTGCCTTCTCATCATCTAGATACTTCTTGTCTAACTGTAACCTGATCACTTTCAACGTTCCATCTGAGTATTTGGCTATCTTACTAAATCACATGAATCTTTTCTCGGTCTTTTGATTCTTATAAACAACACCAAATTCTGGAACTTCAAGAATAGTGAACAACGGAAACTGTTCCAAATCTGGAATTTTCTGATTTGGTTTCAACATGTTCACAATCGGTTGATGACTCTCCACTCCCAACTGGAGATCATAGCAGTTAGCAAAATGATAATGTCGGTGCAAGAACCTCTTAATTGCCTTCAAAGCAAGTTGAACATTCTCATTTCTGATTGTCAGATCTCTAAAGTAATGGTAAAGAAATTTCAAGTCATCAATCTATAAGTTGTGAAAATTTGCCTTAGAGAACTTATATATCTAACCATCCTGCCTTTGAACAGTGAAAACAAGATACCAGATCTTGTAGAATAACTGAGCCATAACTTCTTTCAATTGAACAATTAACTTTTTTGAATTAACATAGCGTCTCGGTTGAGTCTTGGCTTTCATCAAATACATATACTCGAACTTGTACGCTTCAGACTGATCATCAATTCCAAGAACAGCATACGGATTCAACCTTCGAATATAATGAGCAAAGATCTTACGTTCAGAATCTTCAAGGAAAGCATCTTTAAGTCTGAAAACTTCAAATCGTTCTTCGGCTGGGTTAGCTTGTGGTTGTTTTGAGGAAGACGTACTAGCTTGAGATGAACTAGGTTGAGATGGACCAGCTTGAGATGTTATAGAAGGAGAAAGAACAAACGGTTCAACTTTGACATTAATGGGCACTGATTGAACGGGTGTACACTAAACTAGAATGGATTGAGAAACTTGAGTTGTAGAAACACGAACACTTTGAACAGTAGGCGGCTCGGGAGAAAGTATATGACTGATGTGAATATCCTCAGGTGTTTGAACTTCGTACACCTGTTGTAGAAAATATGTCTCTTTCTCATTAAATCCCGGATGAATTTCAGTTGCTTCAGACTCAGAAATCACATAAGCTCTTCTAGCTCTTCCTTTACTTTCCAAAACTTGTCATAATCATCAGCATTCTCATCATCGTCTGAGTGGACATCAACTGTCTCCACATACATGCTTGTAACTTCCAAAATCTTTTCTTCACAAATTGCAGGCTTTGTAACCGTTGGTTCTACACATACAATACAATTTGTCTACCACTTTCTCTCTATGAGCTCCTGACTCAAACATTTGAGCTACCTCTTTAGGAGATTCCCTAATTAAAACATTTCCGGAATCCATAACCTTTGAAAGCTGCTGACTCTTTTTCTCCCCCTCATGATCATTATCATCATCATAATCATGTTTCCGTTTTGAACCTTGGGCTACAACTTTATAGGTTGTTTCCAGAGATTGAATGCACTCAGAAAGAGTATCTATAGACTTTTGCATGGCTTGAAGGGTAGAAACAACTTCAGACTTAAATTCAGCAAGTTCAGAAGATGTGGAAGTGGTTGGAGCAGCAGATTGAGATTGATCAGAATGAGACTGTCTAAGGCTTAGCATATCTTTCTCAGCTGATTTTGTAGGTGATAGAGAAAGCAACTTAGCATATAGTAAAGACTTCAACTCTTCAACAGATTGATCAGCCTTGGAAGGTTGTTGAATTGTAGGAATTGTTGTAGGAATAGGTGTTGGCTCGGGCTATCTTTCAACAATCGAATCCTTTCGTTACACCAAACATCTCAGTGAATCAAACTCCGCCATCCATTTGGTTTCAACAGCCTTTAAGGCGTCGTTGAGTATCTTCTGTGACACGAAGTCAGAAAAATTAACTCCACGCTCACTTAGAGTACCCATTGTCACAATAGTCGAATCAACAATTGTGTTCCCTACGTTCAACGCTGGTGTGATGTTAACGTTGGTAGGACTTCCACTCGATCCTCATAATCCGGCGAATGGATCTACTCTGAGTGTTCCGATCGGGTCACTAAGACGACCGATGGTAGAAACAACTTGTGTCCTAGGAAATGAAAAAGATATATCAATAGGCTCTAGACTCTGTGCACAGAAAGAAACCGAGGACTGGGGCTGAGTCTCTCTTGTTTCAATACCCAGACTCTCCAAGTGAGAGTTTGATAGAAGTTGTGTTTGATCCCCGTGAATATATGAAACATCTAACTGTTGTGAGATAGATGAGTGGCTGGTTGGAGTGTGCAATTGCGTTAGTGGGCAACTAATGACTTCTTCAATACAAGAATCCAACTGTGTGGATCTGATAGTAGATGCAGCTACCCGTCTGGATTTGTAGGTTTGGTTGCACACACGCTAACCATATTCTTTTGACTTCCCATCACTCAAGCTCGCAATTTTTAGATTTTCAACTGAAACTCCCTTAGAACACCTTATATCACCAATAGTTTTAGCTATAACTGTTTCAAGCCTCACAGCATCAAAATCGTATGTATCATTGACTTGATCGCCATCAGAGTAATCATCAGGATTGAATGAATCTAAATCAGCATTGCGAACCTCAACTCTATAATTATCAATATCAGCATCAACATCTTCAGCATTTTCTGCAATCATGTCATCAAAGTCACCTGCAAGATCCGACTTAGTGTCAGATTCTGAGTCATCACTAGAACCACCGATTAGATCACCATTCCCAATATGAGGAGGAATGAGATTTTCATCGGCTTGTGGCATGGAAGTGTCATGAGTAGAAGCAGCATTAGACTCTTCCATGTCTTCAGACTAGGAATTCTGACCCCCACTAGAACCCTCTCGGAATTTTTCCTCGTCGCACCCCGTTCAGAAGGCCCTCCTTTCTAAACCCTCACCGACTCCACTCTCCTAGGGTTTGATTCCGGGGTAGGTCCTTCTGGTTCGGGTTGGACCATAGACTCTATATAATCTCTAATACACTCATGAGTCGGATTTTCATAAGCTAACAACACTGCAGGAACAAGCATGCTATAATGAAATACTGTAGTTTCTTTATGAAGATACCTCATGGAAATTTCTGGGCCGGATGGATAACTGAGTTGTCTCGGTATCCTCTTGTTTGAACGAAGCATGTTCTGAACGATCATCGCTGATAAGGAGTAATTCATTTCAAAATACCACAGAGTAATAAATTTTGAGTGTAAAACCTCAAACAAAGGGAGGAGCTGAACAGGATGAAGGAATCCTTGGCCTCAAATGACAAAGAAGTCGAGGAGTCGAAGTCCAACGTGGTGGGTCTGGAGAAAGAAGTAAGGGAACTTAAGGACGCGGATGCGTCCACTTTTGCCTTGGCTCGACTGACCGCACGGGCAGCAATCATGCGGCAGCATTTGTCGGGGAAGAATCCCTTAGCCTCGGCGTCGGACGAGCTTGCTTTCTTTCTGAGGGATGTCGGGACCGAAAGGGACCTCGACTCTGATGACGAGAAAGAAGTCGAAGAGGAAGAGATGGATGAAGGTCCCAGGGGCGAGGCTTCGGGTAAAGATGCGACCGACACTCCTCCTCAGCCTTAGGAAAAATTTTTCCTTTTATGATCTTTGTTTTTCTTGCTCGATCGTTGGTGATCGAGCTATCTAATATAGTTGACACTTTGGTGAATGGAATTTTATTTTGTTTATCGCTCTGTTTTATACGTCTCATGAGTAAACACAACATTAATTGTGAAATTTATGAAACGTAGAACGAACAAGAAAACATGCGACTTAGGCATCCATTGTAATATAACGACTAAGACATAAGCCATACATTTAAATCGTATTGGCAAACGTAAGCACACATGATCGATACATTCATTCAGAACGTGCAAATTTTTCTAAGTTAAGAACTTAGATCGAAGGGTCGTTAGATCGTACAACTAGATCGTACGACAAAATTTTGAATCGTGTGCCCCTGTGATGGAATATTCAAGTCATAGACCTGAACACTTATGTCATGCGACCTTGCGAGATTAAAGTCGTGAAGTAGACTTAACAATCTTACGTCGTGCGATCTGTGATAAAACAATGTCAGAGGTTGGTCGTTGGCTGACCAACGACCCTCTGATGCTTAAGTCAGTAATCGTCGCCATGAATAAAAATCGTGTGAGAAAAGGAAAAGTACTTATAAGAAATACCTTTTTCAAATGTGTCGCATTCCAGCTACGTGGGACATCTTGATTGTCGAGGGTTTGGAGCCGATAGGCACCTTTACCCATGACTTCTGAGATACAATAAGGACCTTCCCATTTGGTGGAAAGTTTACCGGCGTTGAGCTCCCAAGTGCTTTGGAACACTCGTCGGAGGACGTAGTCGCCTACTTGAAAGACTTTAATTTTAACATTCTTGTTGAAATGTCGTTCAACCACTTTCCTCTGCGATGCCATTCTGATCAATGCCGATTCTCTGAGCTCTTCGAGGGCATCGAGGTCATAACTTAAATCGACCAGATTATGGTCGACGGAAGTATGCCTTGAGGTTGGGAGCTGGACCTCGACCGGAAAAACTGCTTCACAACCATAGACCAAAGAGAAAGGGGTTTGTCCTGTGGATGTGCGAGGCGTCATGCGATTCGCCCACAGAACCAAAGGGAGATCTTCGACCCACCTTCCCTTTGAAGCTTGTAATCTCTTCTTAATTGAAGCAATGATGGTTTTATTGCTCGACTCAGCAAGTCCATTTGCCTGGGGATATCTGGGCGTCGATGTAGTCAGCTTGATGCTGCGTTCTTCACAGAACTGTCGAGTCCTGTTGCTTATGAATTAGGATCCATTGTCGCAAACAATTTTGGATGGAATTCCAAACCTGCATATGATGTTAGTCTGGATGAAAGACACGACTTCCTTATCCCGAACTTGGGAAAAGGCAGCTGCTTCTACCCATTTGGAAAAATAATTTGTAAGCACGAGAAGAAATATCTTTTGCCCAGGGGCAGGTGGTAGCTTGCCAACGATATCCATACCCCACCTCATGAAGGGCCATGGGATCAATGTCGAATGTAAAGGTTCAGATGGTTTATGGGACGTACCTAAATGTCGTTGACAAGGATCACAGTTCTGGACGTACCTAACGGCGTCTTGTCGCAGTGTTGGCCAAAAGTAGCCTTGTCGAGAGATACGATTAGCCAAACTGTGACCTCCTGAGTGATTTCCACACTCCCCATTGTGCATTTTTTGAAGGATCTTCTGAACTTGACTCTTACTGATGACGCATGTTAATGCCAAAAATTGCACCAAAGGGACAACTTAAGGTCGATGTGGACTTTAACAACTAAAGAAAGGAATCGTTCAACAAAGGCGTGCGACAAAGACAAAAATGTAAATGAGACAAAGGATTTGATGACGCAGGAAAAACCTCACCGAGGAAAAAACCTGAGGACGACAGTGGATGTCATCGCTGCACTATGGTCGCCAATCAGGGGCGATGTCCTTGGTGTTCCGGGTGTCGATCGTACAGAGATTACAATACAAATGAAGGAAAGACTTAGAAATGTAAAGTACAAGTGTTTGGAATGTAAAAACAGTGTGCGTCGTGTGTGAAAACTATGTATAAACTGTTGGTCGAGAGTGAGAGTCTTGCGTCGAGAGTGATCTTCTATGAATGATCTCTTTGCTTCGAATGAATATTCTTCGAGTGTTTGCGTTTGCTTCTGTTGTTCGATGCTCTTGTTATATCTCTCTCTCTATGTTATTCGATGTTGCTCAGGTGTCTTGAACTGATGATTGAGCTGGGATTTTATAGTCTTCGGATGACTTTAATTGAATCATTAAGATCTTTGATGATTGTTGTAACGGTCGTCGTCTTCAATGGGAGTTTAGATGCTCATAACTGATTTCGTCGGTTATAGTCGTTGTCTATAAATGCCTTTGACTCCTGCATTAAACACTTGAACAAATATAACAGTTGTATAACGCGTTAGTCGGTCGAGGTCGCACGGTTTTATGCGACGGTCGTGCGGAACGGACGACGTCGAGGTCGAGTGCCGTGAGGAACTCTCGACTTACCTTTTAAGAGGGACGACGGAGGTTCTTTGGGTCTTCGTCGGGACCTTATCTTAATACAAGGTATAGTTCATAACATGTGTCTTACCTTCTCTGGTCGTGGTCGAGACCTGTGAAATTTTGCCCAAACAGTTTGCCCCCAAAATTTCAAAGTAGGATGGCAAATTCGAATTTTAAATTTTGCTCGTCGGGTGCTCAGGGTTTTGTGTTGAAAAATACCTTGGTTGTTTCGGAACCGAATTGGTTCAATTCTAACGAAACGAGAAGTCGAAGAGAAAACGAGGTCGTGACGTCATACTGACGCACGATTGTGCTTCCCAGCTGTCTTTGACAAGTGTCGACGATCCGTGTGGTCATACGAAAAGACGGGGACGCGTGGCGATCATCAAAGGGCTTGACCTGACACGATCGATTGCATAAATAGGGATCATAATGGATCATTTCCTTTTATATCCTCTTACAAAAAGTTTCTTAGTGCGGAATTCTTCTTTGATCCCTTGTTGTTCTTTGCTCAATACTTTCAAAAATTTTGAGTGTCCATACGAGGTATAGCCTTCCAAGATTGGAGGCTCTTTGAGAATGATTATGTCCGAGTAGATGAAGACTTTGATTGCGATAGACGCGACGTTCATGGATCTTGCGCATCTAGCGACGATGTACTCTGTATCCACGTCGACCCTTTCGTCAGCCGTTGGGGGCAAGGGTATAAGGACGGGAGAATGTGAGGAGGAAGTCATGACGATCAACTTTACGTTGTCGTCGATCCTCTTGACTGACTGTGTCCTTAACGGGACGAAGTCATTTCCGCATCTGGGGAAATATCAGCTCTTATCTTTCAAGGAGCGTTTTCAAAAGATCTCCATCGAAGAGATGGGATCGCGTTTAGCTGGACTAGCGTTCTTTGTGAGTTTTTCTTTCGAAACTCGTGTTCCCAATATTTCCACCGAATGTTTGTTTAACATACCCCTTTTGTATTTTACAGATGTTTCAATCTTCTTTTGTTAGATACGCGAGGATAGAGGAGATGTTGGACTGGAAGTCGACCGTCGAGAAGATCATATTCCTTCCTCTAACCTTAACATTAATCTTAAGAGCCGCATTCTGAAAATGTCGCGACGTAGGGTGTCGCCTAACATACTCGTTTGATCCTTGCATTAGCTTCTTAGCGCGTTTTCGGGTATGACGAGGATTCAAAGGTCGAAACTGAGCATACGATCGACGCTCCTCTCTAGATTTAGGAAATGCTATGTCTTTTCATGTATCGACCGTTGGTGGTCGAGCCATTTTAACTTTGTATACTTGACCGTCGGTCGCTCCTATGTAATCGTTCGTTTCGTAAATGAATTTCATCCTTCTGTCGAATTTTTATTTCGATTTATATATGTTGTAGATAGATGTAATATCAACCGTGTAACTTTGTTAAGTATAGAACGAGCGAAGAATCGTGCGACTTAGGCATTCATAGCAATATAACGATTGAAATATCACACGTTTGACTTGTATTGATAGGCTCAAATATTGACGTGTTAGAACGTACAAAATTTTTCTGAATCCAGAAACTCAGATCGAGAGGTCGCTCAAACCTTATGATCGTGTAACCAAATTTCGTGATGAAATTTGAATCATGTGCCCCTGTGATAAAACAATTAAGTTGCATGAGAGGAAGATGATTCTAGAAAAAATACTTTTTCAAGTGCGTCGCGTTCCAACTGCGTGGGATTTCTTGATTGTCGAGAGTCTGGAGTCGATAGGCTCCTTTACCAACGACTTCGGAGATGCGGTAAGGACCTTCCCATTTAATAGAAAGTTTACCGGCATTGAGCTCTTGAGTGTTTTGGAACACTCGACGGAGGACGTAATCGCCTTCTTGAAAGACTTTGACTTTGACGTGTTTATTGAAATGTCGCTCGACTGCTTGCTTCTGAGATGCCATTCTGATCAAGGCTGATTCTCTAAGCTCTTCGAGGGCGTCGATATCATAATTTAAATCAATCATGTTGTGGTCGACGGAAGTATGCCTCGAAGTTGGGAGCTGGACTTCGATTGGCAGGACTGCTTCGCAACCGTAGACGAGAGAGAAAGGGGTTTGTCCTGTGGACGTGCGCGGTGTCGTGCGATTTGCCCATAGGACTGAAGGGAGTTCTTGGACCCATCTTCTTTTTGCAGCTTTTAACCTTTTCTTGATCGAAGCTATAATGGTCTTATTACTTGATTCAGCAAGCCCGTTCACCTGAGGGTATCTGGGAGTCGAGGTTGTCAACTTGATGCTCCAGTCTTCGCAAAATTGTTGGGTCCTGTCGCTTATGATTTGGGATCCGTTGTCACAGACGATTTCGAATGGAATCCCAAATCTGCATATGATGTTAGTCTGGATAAAAGAGATGACTTCCTTGTCCCTGATTTGGGAAAAAGCAGCCGCCTCAACCTACATGGAAAAATAATCGGTGAGTACCACGAGGAATACCTTTTGTCCCGGGGCCGGGGGTAGTTTGCCAACAATATCCATTCCCCACCTCATAAAGGGCCATGGGATGAGTGTTGAGTGCAAGGGTTCAGAGGGTTTATGTGACATACCTGCATGTCACTGACAAGGGTCACAGTTCTGGACGTACTTGACGGCGTCTTGTCGCAATGTTGGCCAAAAATACCCTTGTCGAGAGATACGATTAGCCAGACTGCGACCACCGGAATGATTGCCACATTTGCCGTCATGCATCTCATGAAGGATTTTTTGGACCTGACTCTTGCTAATGACGCATCTTAGGTTCAATCCTGTCGATGATCGTTGATAGAGCTTATCTCCAATTATGGTGTATTTAGATGCTTTGAATCTGATCTTCCGGGCTTCCATCTTGTCTTCTGGGAGTTGGTCGTGCATAAGGAAATTTCGGATGTCGCACGACCAATCATCTTTTTCGTCCTCGATCTGGACGACATCGATGTTTTCGATAGACGATGTCGCCAGATGGATCACGGGAATAACGTCGAATATGGGTTCGACTAAAGCAGACCCGAGATTTGCTAAAGCGTCGGCTTGAGTATTCTGGTCTCTCGGGATTTGCTCGATAGAGAAAGATTAAAATTTTTCGGAGTTCTCTTTTGCTACCTTCAGGTATGCTGTCATTTTTGAATCTTTGGCCGTGGATTCTCCATTGATCTGGTTCACCACCAGGAGAGAGTCACTTTTGACATGTAACGCAGTTGCCCCCGTGTCGTAGGCCATATTCATTCCTATGATCAGGGCTTCGTATTCAGCTTTGTTGTTGGTAGTCTTGAAATCGCATCGAACTGAGTATACCATCTTGCCCCCTGTGGCGACTTTAAGACGACGCCTAGTCCTGAGCCTCTAATGTTGGATGACCCATCGACGTGTAAGATCCAGGGCACGTCGTCGTGAGTCGCCACAGTCGATACCTCGAACTCTGCTTTTTTCTCCAATTCAGGGTTGAAGTCATCAATGAAGTCGGCCAAGGCTTGCGACTTTATCGCGGTCCTGGGCTTGAAGTCATTGTCGTAGCTGCTGAGATATATGCTCCATTTTGCTAAGCGACCTGTCAACTCAGGTTTTCTTAAGACAGAATAATAGATTGGCAGTTGCTGCTTTTCATCTTCTCGTGTTAGGACGGCACTTACCGCCTTTGGACTAACAGCCAGATATAGTTGTAAGATTTCATGGTCGCGAGGTTTCGACAATAAGGGAGGTGACGTCATGTATTTTTTGAGCTTTTGCAATGCCTATTGATTGTCGGTCCAGTCGAAGCCTCTGTTCTTCCTGAGGACGTTGTAAAATAGATGACATTTATCTGAAGATCGGGAGATGAACCTGTTTAGAGCTGCAACCCGACCAGTGCGCCTTTGGACTTCTTTGAAATTCCGAGGAGATTTGATCTCGACAATGGCTTTGATCTGGTCGGGATTGGCTTCGATGCCTCGGCGAGTGACCATATAGCCCAGGAATTTCCCAGCGCTGACACCGAAAGAACATTTCGTCGGGTTAAGCTTCATGCTATACTTTCTAAGGATATCAAATGATTGCCTCAGATGCTCGACATGGTCGATCGCTTGTTTTGACTTGACCAGCATGTCGTCGATATACACTTCCATCGTGTCGCCGAGATGGTCTTTAAACATTTTATTCACTAGACGCTGGTAGGTAGAACCTGCATTTTTTAGTCCGAAAGGCATAACTTTATAACAGTAAATACCTCGGTCCGTCATAAATGCAGTTTTTTCTTAGTCCTCGACGTGCATTAAGATTTGATTGTATCCGGAATAGGCATCCATGAACGTCAGTAGTTCGTGCCCAGTTGTCGCGTCGACCATGGCGTCGATATGAGGTAATGGAAAAGGATCTTTTGGACAGACTTTATTGAGATCTGTGAAGTCGATACAGACCCTCCACTTTCCATTCTTCTTCGCTACCACCACGACGTTAGCAAGCCAGTCGGGGTATTTTACCTCTCGAATCTTCCCTGTCTTGAGAAGATTGTCGACTTCGTCATTTATCACCTTATTCCTTTCAGGAGCAAATTTCCGTCGCTTCTGCTTGATAGGTTTGAACAATGGGTCGACGTTGAGCTTGTGAGAGATGACGTCAGGATCTATGCCAACCATATCTTCATGCAACCAGGCGAAACAATCAGCATGTTCATGCAAAAAAGATATTAACTTTCCCCTGAGACAAGGATTGAGAGACGACCCGATTAAGACTTTTTGGTCAGGCTTGCTTGAATCTAGAACGACTTCCTCCAGGCGATAATCGTTGACTGTTTCAAGTGCATCTTGTGCATTTTCGAGCCCCTCATGTGCAGGGACAGCGACTTGTTCGTTATTCGCCATTTTCCTGCAACAGAGAATATAAAAAACTTCAAGAAAACGTAAGTAGGACGCACGTTTGTCGAAGATTTTCTCTAGATGGGGTCCCACGGATGGCACCAAACTGTTAATGCCAAAAATCGCACCAAATGGACAACTTAAGGTCGATGTGGACTTTAACAACTAAAGAAAGGAATCGTTCGACAAAGGCGTGCGACAAAGACAAAAATGTAAATGAGACAAAGGATTTGATGACGCGGGAAAAACCTCAACGAGGAAAAAACCTGCGGACGACAGTGGATGTCGTCGCTGCACTATGGTCGCCAATCAGGGGCGATGTCCTTGGTGTTCCGGGTGTCGATCGTACAGAGATTACAATACAAATGAAGGAAAGACTTCGAAATGTAAAGTACAAGTGTTTGGAATGTAAAAAAAGTGTGCGTCGTGTGTGAAAACTATGTATAAACTGTTGGTCGAGAGTGAGAGTCTTGCGTCGAGAGTGATCTTCTATGAATGATCTCTTTGCTTCGAATGAATATTCTTCGAGTGTTTGCGTTTGCTTCTGTTGTTCGATGCTCTTGTTCTATCTCTCTCTATATGTTATTCGATGTTGATCAGGTGTCTTGAACTGATGATTGAGCTGGGATTTTATAGTCTTCGGATGACTTTAATTGAATCATTAAGATCTTTGATGATTGTTGTAACGGTCGTCGTCTTCAATGTGAGTTTAGATGCGCATAACTGATTTCTTTGGTTATAGCTGTTGTCTATAAATGACTTTGACTCCTGCATTAAACACTTGAACAAATATAACAGTTGTATAACGCGTTAGTCGGTCGAGGTCGCACGGTTTTATGCGACGGTCGTGCGGAACGGGCGACGTCGAGGTCGAGTGCCGTGAGGAACTCTCGACTTACCTTTTAGGAGGGACGATGAAGGTTCTTTGGGTCTTCGTTGGGACCTTATCTTAATACAAGGTATAGTTCATAACATGTGTCTTACCTTCTCTGGTCGTGGTCGAGACCTGTGAAATTTTGCCCAAACAACGCATCTCAGGTTTAAGCCTGTTGATGATCGTCGATAGAGTTTATCTCTGATCACGACATACCTGGATGCCTTGAATCTGATCTTTCGAGCTTCCATCTTGTCTTCTGGGAGTTGGTCGTGCAGGAGAAAATTCCGTACGTCGCACGACCAGTCATCTTCTTGCTCTCCGATCTGGACGACATCGTCATTTTCAATGGACGACGTCGCTAGGTGGATCAAAGGAATACTGTCGAATATTGGTTCGACTAGAGCGGACCCAAGGTTTGCTAAAGCGTTGGCTTGAGTATTCTGATCCCTTGGAATTTGCTCAATAGAAAAAGATTTGAATTTTTCTGATTTTTCTTTTGCTACCTTTAGGTACGCTGTCATTTTTTAGTCTTTGGCAGCGAATTCTCCACTCATCTGATTCACGATCAGAAGAGAATCTCTTTTGACGTGTAGCAAGGTTGCCCCCGAGTCGTGGGCCATATCCATTCCCACGATCAGGGCTTCGTACTCAGCTTCGTTGTTGGTGGCCTTGAAGTCGCATCGTACGGGATACACCACCTTGCCCCCCTGTGGCGACTTTAAGACGACGCCAAGTCCTGAACCCCTAACGTTGGATGACCCGTCGACATGTAAGGTCCAAGGTACGTCGTCGTGAGTCGCCACAGTAGACACCTCGAGCTCTGCTTCTTTCCCCAATTTAGGACTCAAGTCGGAGATAAAATCAGCTAGTGCTTGCGATTTGATCGCTGTTCTGGGCTTGAAATCGATGTCGTAGCTACTGAGATATACGCTCCATTTCGCCAATTGACCTGTCAACTCAGGTTTCCTCAAGACAGACTTAAGAGGATAGTTAGTTACGACAGTAATCGGATGTGATTCGAAATAATGTCGCAATTTCTTTGCGGCTGTAACAAGCGACAAGAGTAATTTTCCATTGAGGAATACCTGGTTTCGGCGTCCAAGAGGGATTTACTTACATAATAAACTGGTAGTAGGACCTTATGGTCGTCAGGCTTTGACAGCAAAGGAGGCGACGTCATGTATTCCTTTAATTTTTGCAGTGCTTGCTCATGATCGTCGGTCTAGTCGAAGCCTTTATTTTTCCTGAGGACATTGTAAAATAAATGACATCTGTCTGAGGATCGAGAGATAAACCTGTTCAGAGCAGCCACCCGACCAGTGAGCTTTTGGACCTCTTTGAAATTTCTCGGAGATTTGATCTTGATGATAGCTTTGATTTGGTCGGGGTTGGCTTCGATTCCCTTACGAGTGACCATGTAGCCTAGGAATTTCCCGGCACTGACACCAAAGGAACACTTCATCGGGTTGAGTTGCATGCTATATTTTCGAAGGATGTCGAACGACTGCCTCAGATGTTCGACGTGGTCGACTGCTTGCTTCGATTTGACGAGCATGTCATCGATATAGACTTCCATCGTGTCGCCAAGATGATCTTTGAACATCTTATTCACCAGGCGCTGGTAGGTAGAACCTGCATTTTTTAGTCCAAAAGGCATAACCTTATAATAGTAAATACCTCGATCCGTCATGAATGCAGTTTTCTCCTGGTCCTCGACGTACATCAGGATCTGATTGTATCCAGAATAAGCATCCATGAACGTCAGTAGTTCATGTCCCGCTGTCGCGTCGACCATGGCATCGATATGTGGCAATGGGAATGGGTCTTTTGGACAAGCTTTGTTGAGATCTGTAAAATCGATACAGACCCTTCATTTGCCATTTTTCTTTGCCACGACCACGACATTAGCAAGCCAATCGGGGTACTTTACTTCTCAAATTTTCCTTGTCTTGAGGAGGTTGTCGACCTCGTCATTTATCACTTTATTCCTTTCAGGAGCGAATTTCCGCCGCTTTTGCTTGATAGGCTTAAATGATGGATCAACATTGAGCTTATGGGAAATGACGCCAGGGTCTATGCCAACCATGTCTTCGTGCGACCAAGCAAAACAATCGGTATGCTGCTGCAAAAAAGATATGAGCCTGTCTTTCAGGCAGGGATCGAGGGATGATCCCACGAAGACTTTCTAGTCAGGCTTGCTTTGGTCCAGGATGACTTCATCCAGGCGATAGTCATCAACCGTCTCAGAAACATCCTGCGCATTTTCAAGCCCTTCATGCATCTGGGCAATGATCTGCTCTTGGTTTCCATTACCTGCCATCTTCCTGAAAAAGAAAAGAGAGGAAAATTCCAAGAAAACGTTAGTAAGACGCATGTTTGTCGAAGATTTTCTCTAGATGGGGCCCCACGGTGGGCGCCAAACTGTTAATGCCAAAAATCGTCCAGAAGGATAACTTAAGGTTGATTGTGGAGCTTAACAACTAAAGAATAGGAATCTAGCGACAAATCTTGCAACAAAGACATAAAACATAAATGAGACAAAGGTTTTGGTGACGCGGGAAAAACCTCAACGAGGAAAAAACCCGCGGACGACTTTGAGGGTCGTCGCTGCACTATGGTCGCCAAACAGGGGCGATGTCCTTGTGTTTCGGGTGTCGAAGTACAATGATTACAATACAAATGAAGTAAAGACTTGAAATGTACAATAACAAGTGAATCATGCGTAAGAAACTGGTGCGTCGTGTGTATAGACTATGCGTCGTGCGTCGTGAGCATTCCTTTTGAGAGAGGTTTCTTTGCTTCGAGTGTTCTTTTGAGTATATTGTATGTGATTCCAAAGATAAGAGTGATCAGATGTTTTTCGAATGGTGATTGAGCCTTCATATTTATAGTCTTCGCAGCTTTGAATGATCTTTATGGAAGCTTCTGATAACGGTCCTAACGGTTACTGGAATTAATGATCGTAATTGCCTCTGTCGGTTACGTCCGTTGATCATTAATGTCATTAATCTTTCATTGAATGATGAAAACATAACAGTAATATCACACGTTAGTCGGTCGAGGTCGTGAGGTGTGTCACGCCGGTCGAGTGTCGTGAGCAACATTCGATTTTACTTTGGTCAAAGGATAAAATGTTTACGATTTGACTTTATTATGGAAAAGTATAATAAATGTTCAGTGTTTCGGTCGTGGTCGAGACTGGTGAATTTTTGCCCAAACAATGGTGTTATGGGTGACATGAAGGAAGTAATATCTTTTGTGTGTGTAAAAGCATCATGATAGCTTGTTTGCAATGTGGTCGCGTGGTGCGATAGTGGTGTGAGAAAGTGGTAGCACTTTGTACCGAAGGAACGTGTAAGTCATAGATGTAATGATGGTTTTCCATGATATTGAAGTATTCAAAGGTGGCGAGTATGCTCGATTGAAGTGTATGGATTTTCAGGCAGTGTACGTTAATGCTATTTTGAGATCTGGAGATTGAGTTACGGTTGGTGATGGGATGAAAGGAGAACCCTTGTTCTTCTCGATCCCATTGGATTTTGGGTGAGTTTTCATACTTCACTTGATTGTCGAAGAGGATGTTGTACCCGTTAAGCTGTGGTGCTTCGTTATGAAGTTTAGTCAGGAGCGTTGGAGTATCCCGTGGATGTAAAGAAATACAATGAGTCGGTCGACTGTGTTGGAGAGTTAGGAACTCGTGGTAGTTCTCGGTGCTAAGTACTTTACGAGAACTTGGCTAAAGGTCTTGACTGATGATCTTGGAGAAACCGTTCTTTTGGACTGTAGCGGTGTGTGATGGGTGTTCCGTGTAAGCACGAGAGAAAATGATGACGGTATGGCAGATCAAGTATGGACAGGCTTGCGGTAAGAAGATGTCATGAGACACTGGAAAGGCGGACTATAATTAAAGAACTGTTATTTGAAGGGCATAAGAAAAGGGATCGTTGTGTATGTCATGGTTAAAGAGTTGAGAAAGCTAAGTTCGTGCGACCGATCTAAAAACTGGCTCATGTTAGCGAGTCATTCTTTTAAAGCATCTTTAATGTTTTTAAGTTAGAATGGAAACAGGTGGTCGAATGTGGTGCCCTGGTTGAGAGACCTTTGGATTAGATTCGGTATTGTCGGGGAGAATGTTTCACGTGAGCGTGTCGTTCAGTGTTCGGTCAATTGGAATAGTTTGAGTGAGCTTGGTCACTCCTCCTTGTGAGAGGGCAAGTGAATTTTGGCAGGATTGCAAATTTTCGAAATGGATGTGGTCCGATTAAGGAACTCATGATTGCGAGTTCAAAGTGACGGTCCAAGGATGACTTCGTGTTTTGGTGGTGAATCGAGTGAGTAGTCTTTGGATAGGGATCAGTGTTATTAGAGAATTAGTGGGTGCGTAAAGCCCTTAATGTAGACGCGTTTTAAAACCGTGAGTCCAGGTGTGTGGACAAAGCGGACAATATCTGATACGACTGTCTGGGATGGTACGGTTGGTCTAGGGTGTTACAGGCGTAGACAAGTAGTTGATACTTGGTGCGTCGGGTATGGTTGATCGAGGAGATTTCAAGTATTCATATTTTGCAAGTTACCGACCTAAGAACGTTGTAGTGGCTGAGGAGCGATTTCAAAGAATGTCGTACGCCGTCGGTTCTGATCAGAAACGGATGGATAAGTGAATGGGACTAAGATGATTGGATTGAAAGGTATGAGTATTTTCAATCTCAAGTCGGGGGAAACAGTTAGATGGGAAAACATTCCCATGGAATGGAGTAGTGTGTTTCAAGAAGAAATTGAGTTGGCCCACATTGTAATAGATTAATGACAGTTATAGAAAGAATTGGAGAGATAATGGATGAATTAATTGCACTCGGTGAAGTTATGGAACATTCATGGGTATTTCATGTCCCTAATTTGGGGAGTGTTGGTCGAAATCTTGGTACGGTGTTACCTTTGCAAGTAGTGCGAATGGATGAAGAGTGGGATTTTGTTGTGTCGTTGGAAGCGATCATTGGGCTGGAAAGTCGAGAAGTTGAGACACAATGAAGGTGGTCTCGTGGAGGTGCAATTGGAAATCCTTAAGAGTTGTTAAACAATGTAAGGATTGGAGTCAGAAGCAAATCCTAAATACCCGCATTGGTCCGGCAATGGAATTCCGAGGACGGAATTCTTTTGAGGGGGGAGTGTTGTAACAACTCATGTCCACAAATTCAGAAGCATTTGGAAGTTTGGGGGGCCAAAGTGTGAAAAGGTAAAAGTTGTGGTCTAGATAGCAAACCTGGGATATAAATTCGGTAAAACCCTAATCCCTTTCTTTTGGTTCATACGTTTTGAGAGAAGAATTGAGAGAGGAGGAGAATCCAATTGGAAGTGTAGTGGAGAGAGTTGCAACACATGATTTGAATCATCATCTCCAATGTATGATCTCTCATTCTTCTTCTTTTCTTCTCTATGTTTAGCTAGGCTAGTTTATGGCTTGGGGATTTGTTAATCCACTTGATAATTGAGTTTTAATCAATGGAAAAAGGAAACAAGTGATTTTGGGAATGATTCCCTTATGATTTTGAGCAGGTCATTAAGAAATTTCATCAGCTTTGCTTGATAATCTCCATTCTTCCTATGGTTTAAGTTTTGAGCTTTTGGGTTTTAAATCATGAATCAATGGTTGGGTTTTGGATGGATTTTGTTAGATTAAATGATGTTTTGGTGTTTGAGAATTGTGGGGAAAGGTTTAGTTCATCGATTATGTCGTTTGGAAGACTCAAAAATCGTCTTGGGTTGAATTAGGGATGAGAAAGAGCCATTTTCGGCTGAATTGGGAGTGCAGGTACTCCGCGCCAGTGGTGGCGCCAGTTGGCTAGCGCTAGAACTGGCGCCAGTTGTTGTTTCGCGTTTTTCGGGTTTCGTTCCGCGTACTGTTTGAGGATATGTTTGTGGAATCACTTAAGGATTGTTTTGGGGGTTTATTAAGGATGTTTTGGGGTATAAGTAGATGGTTTTACACCACTATTATGACGTCCAATTCAGGTGTTCGGTTTGAGCTAAAGTGTGTCCCGGAGCGTGTGTCGATGTGCTAAGGCTAAGGTGAGTTCCCTTAACTCTTTTGGTGCAAATGAAATGTTTTGCTAAGGTTTTTCATAACTGATTATTGTATGGAACATGATGGCATGATTAATCATTTTAAAAACCTCTATTGTTACATGATGTGGAAATGTTTTAATGCATGCAAGTTGTTTATACGTTATATCCTACGTAAGCTTTAAATACATGATCTTGTGAGCTGTTGCTATGTGTGGAGTCGGGTGCACAGTGGGAGTAGGGTACCTTGGGATATCATATATCCCTTGGGAGTTGATTTATTTACTCCGTACCTATGGAATTCGTTTCCTGTGTATGTAGAGATGGGGAGTCTGCTTGGGCCCCGAGGGCGAGAGGGGAGTCTGCTTGGGCCCCGGTCGTGGAAATTACCTTGTGGTGGAGATTGTCTATGAACACTGTGCAAATACCCAAATGTGATGTTGCTTGGTCGGAATATTTTGATGGACCTTTATGGCAGTTTGCACATATATTTTTATATTGTTTGTTAAACTGTTTTCGTGAGGGGATTCACTAGACCTCATGGTCTAACCCTCGCTTTTCAAAAACTAAAACCATTTTCAGGTTAGAGTCTTGTTTGGGGTTTCATCTGGTGATGATGGAAAGTTGTGGCGTTGTAGAAGAGCTAGAGTCTAGTGAAGACTTGTAGATTACCGTCGGGTTTCCTGTAGCATCTCAGTTGTGAAGGTGTTTATCCGCTGCGAATCTAGAGTATAACTGATGTAATTTGTATACTTTGGGACCGTCTTTGGTTGTAATGTTACAAATTTCATTTTATTAAATTTGGGTTGTTACACAAGGTAAGGTGTCCCTTTTTGTTTTGCCTGAAGTCTAGCACACAAAGACATGTGGCAAACATAATATCCGGTCGTTGTAGTTAAATACATCAAAGAACCGATCATACCTCTGTAGTTCCTAAAATCTACATCCTTACCATCAGGATTCGGACCGATCTTAGAACCTAGTGTCATCTGGGTACTTACTGAAGTACATTTCTCCATCTTGAATTTCTTCAGGATGTCAAAAATGTACTTCGATTGGTTAATGAAAATTCCCGTCGAGAATTGCTTGACTTGCAATCCGAGAAAAAAATTAATCTCTCCCATCATGCTCATCTGAAATCTGGTCACCATCAGGTTAGAAAACCATGTACAGTGAGAAAGGTTAGTCGAGCCAAATATAATATCATCAACGTAAATTTGTACTAGAATTATATCACCTTTTTGCCTTTTGATGAACAACGTTTTTTAGAATCCAGACTCGACTAGAAATGTGGATAATACCTCATACCACGCGCGAGGGGCTTGTTTTAGACCATATAAGGCTTTATCCAAAATATAGACATGATACGGCTTAGTCTTGTCGACGAAGCCTTCTAGTTGTGCTACGTACACCTCATCTTTCAAGATGCCATTCAACAATGCAGTTTTCACGTCCATTTAAAAGACAGTGAAATTCTTGAAAGCAGCATATGGAAGGAACATCTGAATTGCTTCGATGCGAGCAACCGGTGCGTACTTCTCGTCATAATAAATACCCTCTTGCTGGCGGTATCCTTTCGCAACGAATCTAGCTTTATTTCTAACAACGATGCCATCTTCGTCTTTCTTATTCTTGAACACCCACTTTGTACCATTGATACTTTTATCTTTCGGTCTGGGTACAAGTCTCCATACTTTCAGCGGTTCGAACTGTTTGAGCTCCTCTTGCATTGCAATTACCCAGTCTGGATCTTCTACAGCTTGAGATACTGTTGTAGGTTCAATATCCATCAAGAAGGTCGCAAACATACACTCATTAGCTGTTACAGCTCTTGTTTGTACTGACGAAGAAGGATCTCCTATGATCTGATGTATCAGATGAGACCTCGTCCATTTAATTGAGTGTGGGTGTGGGGCATATGAAACTTGTGCATTCTCAGTGTTAGCCAGATTTCTTCTTCAATTAAAGGTTCAGAAACAAAGACATCGGTTGGTCGAGATTCTGAAGGAATATCACATACTTGATGTTGTATATCTTTTGAGTTGTTCTCATCCAACTGTTTCGGTTACATCTTCAACAGGATGAGAGTCTTCACTTGAAGAATTATTGACATGTGGTTGTGAAACTTCTTGTGTAAAGTTGTGTGGTGTAGATTCTGTAACCGGAACATAAGTTATTGCATCTGGTTCAGAATTTGGTTGTGCAGTGGAAGATTCAGAAATTGGAACGGATGTGGATGCAACATCTTTCCTATTAAGAATATTAGAAGGATGATTGTAAGTACAAGGATATTCATCATAAAAATGTTCAAACAAAATACCAAGGTCAGATAAATGAGAATGTGAAGTGCAAGTTTGATCCTAATTTGCATTTTTAGATGTAGGTTCTGAACTGAGTTGCCCAGAAGCTAATACGCTTGTAAGTGTGGGTCCTGAACTGTCTTGTTCAGAATCCAACTCTTCAGCTTCATCAAACTTTACGTTCACACTATCAATGACTGTCTTGGACTTTTTCAAGTAGATTATGCATGATGCGGAGGAAAATGAATATCCGATGAAGATTCCATCATCAGCTTTCGGACTGAACTTGTTAAGATTGTCTTTGTCGTTCAACACGTAACATTTACAGCCAAAAACATGAAAATGTTTAATACTCGGTTTTCTATTATTTATTATTTCGTACAGAGTTTACCTAACCGATGATGAATAATGGAACGATTTTGTGTATAACATGCAGTTGCCACAGCCTCTGCCCAAAGAAACAAAGGCAATTCAGAGTAAGATAGCATAGTACGCACCGCTTCAACTAACGTTCCATTGTGCCTTTCTACTACACCATTTTGCTGAGGTGTTCTGGCAGCAGAAAATTGTTGAGTAATTCCGTTTGATTCAAAGAAATCACCCAAGACTTTGTTTTTAAATGTTGTGCCATTAACTGAACGAACAATTTGTACTGACTTCTGCAAGTTATTCTGATCTGTCTTGATTAGATAGATGATTAATTCTGAAACTTCATCCTTTGGCCGAAGAAACTTAACCCATGTATATCTTGAGTAATCATCTACAACAACCAAAACATATTTCTTTCCATTTCAAGTTTGTATCCGCATCGGCCCACATAAATCAACGTGTAGTAACTCAAGTACGCTTTTCGTACTCGGCTCAGGTTTCGGCTTGTGAGGAACCCTCTTCATCATTCCTTTTTCACACGCACCACACAAATGATCTTTATCAAACTTCAACATTCGTAATCCTCTGACTAAGTCACCCTTCACTAACTTATCCATGTACCAGAAGTTTAGATAAGATAGCATCATGTGCCATAACCAACTCTATTGAATTGGAGCCTTTGACAGAAGACAACATTATTGCTGGATTTGACATTTTCCAGATCAATCGTGTAAAGATTTGACTTTCTTCTGCCAACCAAGAGTTCTTTTCCCTCTTCAGTACGAACACAACATCTCTTCGCTTTGAAGTTTACTTCCAAATCTTTATCACAGAATTGACCTATACTAAACAAGTTGTGTCCTAATCCTTCAACATAATTGCCCTTTTTAATTGTGATGTTGTCTTAGACTACATCGCCATAACCCAAAATCGGTGAAAACTGATCGTTGTCAAATCTGACTATTCCTCCATGCTTTTCCTTGTAGTTAGTCTGAATTTCTTTTCTCCCAGTCATATGTTTTGTGCACGCTGGGTCTAAATACCATATATGACTGGTCTGCAAACAATTAATTTTAAGCAGTTTTAGGTGCCCATTTGAAGATAGTCCTTTTGGGTTAGTAGGCATAGACATCCTTTTCAAATTGGATTGTTTTTTTCTTTTCAGAAAAAATTATTTAAGCATGAACAGGAGGAATATAGTAAGAATTAAACCAACAATATGAATCAGATTTAGCAATGATATCATCCAAACCACAAGCAGAGCAACAAAACTCATCATTTACAAATCGAATCAATTGTTTTATTGAACAAATATTGTATGGAAATACAAGTTCCTGTTTATTAGAAGCAACTGAATCTATTACAGTATGACTAAAATTGTTTTTCTTCTCTGTCTTGATGGTTGTAGATGACTTGATTTTGTCCACATCAGAAGTGGATTGCTTCACACGCCATTCCTGCCTAACTCCTTCCTTTTTCAAATCAAAATCTGAAAATCCAGAAGATTTATTATCAGAAAGATTAGAATTATGAGAATTACTTTTCTGTGGAGACCTTTTTGATTTCTTCTTTGAATAGTAGTCATGCACAGAAATTTTTCATTTCTTTAGATTTTGAAGATTCACCTTTACAAACATTTCTCGGAGTTTCTTCCTCTTTTAAGATAAAAGTTGTATGATCAGTAAGCTTTATAGAGAAATCAAACGTACAAACTTTTTCATCTTTACATTCCTCAGATTTTGAATCTATATCATACTCAGATAAGTCCTCAACATCATAATTAGTTCATTTGCAAGGGAATTTTGGAAAATGAATATCATTATATGCTTTATCAAACTTTTTTTCGATTCGATTCTTTCAATCTTTTGCGGATTGTTTTAACATCATTTTTGATATCCATAAAATGAGAATCCATATTTGCACATTCTTCAACAAACGATTGATCAAAAACCTTTTCTTTTCCTTTGAAATTGAAATTTCCCATTCAAGCCTTACAAGAAGATACATCCGAATCAGTTGACACATGTATATCCTCAAGATTGGAAACATCCAACTTACTATTTAAGAGAACAGTTAAAAGAAGATATTTTTTCCCATTCAAAAGTAACATTTTCTTCTTCTAAAATATTTTATAGTGTTAAAGAAAGTGGGATAAACTCATAATACTTAGTTTGGATGAAAACCCTAGAAATCAAGAAATCCCTGTAAATGAAGATAAACTCTTGATCTTGCACTCTAGGTTGAGGATCCTTGTTTGGATGATATAGGAGCACCTTGAAATCCAATTAAAGTTGTCTTGAATGCCTCTGGGCTTGACTTTAAGAAGAGGAAAAACGAGATGGAAGAATATGAGAAGAGGTCGGTGAGGAGTTGATGTGGAAGGAGAAACCCCAAGGAGCATAATGCGACTGTGCTCTGCGATTTTGACATGGACACTTTCGCACGGTACTCTCACCCCATGTAAAAAGCCCTTGCATTAAAAAAATTTATTTGTTATTTATGAGTGTTCAATCTATTTTGTACATATCTTGATTAATCCCAAGAGCATTCACAATGGTTAAGTCAATAAATGACTTTTTAGTTTTGCCACATCATCTTTTCACTCATTTTTTTTAACAAAAACCTATTTCTATAAATCATCTTCAATGTAAAAAGCTTTTTCAACAAAGGTTTAAATTGAATATAAAACTGAGTGAAGGGGTAATATGGAAATTTAGTTGAAAAAATTGAGTTAAAAGGGGGATATAATGAAAAATGGTTTTGAAAAAGTCATTTCAATGATCGGTTGGTCTTTTATAACCTTTTCTTCAAAAACATTTTTACTTCAATGGTAATTACCTTTTACAATAGCTTATTTAAATATTAAAAACCTATAAATGGGTGATGCATTGAAGGTGCTCTAAGGACCCTTAGACCATGAGTACCGCTTTATATCTTACCCTCTGAACCCTGATGCCACCTCAGCGTCACATCAGCTTTTCTCTTTTCTACCCTCATTACCCTAAAGTGGAGTACCGCTTCCTATCATACCCTCTGAGCCCACTCTTACCCGCACCCACCGATTATATTTAAAAAAAATTAGGACCGGGTTCCTGAACCCACTCTTACCCGCACCCACCGAACCCGCAGTACCCGTACCATGTACCCGGGCTACCCGCCCCAACCTGATGTGAACCCGGCCGTGGTACCCGATGGCGGTACGCATGGCCTTAGAAACAATCGAAAATATCCCAGATACTTTTCCGGACTCGAACCTCTTATATATTAGGAGAAACCAAGGGCAAAACTTATTAATCAAATTTTTTACTTGTAACAGTAAAAACAATTCCATTTTTCTTACGTTACATTGCAGTCCGATACTGAATAGAGGCGGGAGTTTTGTCTATCCCCCCCTAGTTGTCCACAAGCTCTGGATAGACTGATAAAGAGCAAGACACAAACAACAAGCTCATCAATGGCGATCTCAACGCTTCAAACCCTAACCACACCATTTCTGCACCATACCTTTCAACCGTACTCCACCAGGCCACACCGCCACTGCACCATCATCAAGGCATCATCACCATCTTCTTCGAATTCGAATTCGAATTCGAATTTGAATTTGAATACTGGTGTTACTCCTAAACCTAACAACAAGAGGAGATTATTATTGGACATGGGTGTTGGAATGTTAGCTACTACGATGATGCTATTTTCATCCCCACTTGATTCAGCCAATGCTACCAGAATCGAGTATTACGCCACTGTTGCAGAACCCCCTTGTGAGCTTCAGTTTGCGCCTTCAGGTCTTGGTTATTGCGATGTGGCTGCTGGATTTGGTGAAGAAGCTCCCTATTCTCAACTTATCAATGTGAGTTATACAGGCTTTTCAGATCAATTTCCAGCTTCAAATTTACATGGGTTTTGCTTAAATATTTAATGGAAATTGGACTATACATTGAAATTGATATCATATT
The DNA here is from genome assembly GCA_033807775.1 of Saussurea involucrata. Lineage (NCBI taxonomy): Eukaryota > Viridiplantae > Streptophyta > Magnoliopsida > Asterales > Asteraceae > Saussurea > Saussurea involucrata. Next base: position 994,282 of record CM066318.1, read on the forward strand.
ATTGATGTAGAACAATGTTTTGATGAATAAGTAGAGTAATACTTTGACTCAGAATGTCAAATTGTGACAGTAAAGTTGGATTATTGTTTTTTGATACATTATGAACCTTGATACTGATCTTTATTTAAATAATCTAGTTCAAACAGGGATTGACTTTTGTTTCAAGTAAACACTTCTTAGGATCAACATAATCAATTTCTGTAGATTTTTGGAGTGAAAACATGGTTGATGTCAAGTCATATGAAATAGGGTATAAAAGGCATAGAGGTTGTTTCCGAGAACACCTCCAGCTTACATATCAAGGGTACTAGCAATGATGATATCTTTAATCTTGAAGCAGAGGATTCGTTCATTTCAGTTTTGTATCGTGAAAGTGAATAATTAGGACTAGAAAAGTCAATATATATATATATATATATATATATCAAACTTTGGAGCAAAGGTAGCAATGAAGAATGATATCCACTTATGCAACACTGTTTGAGAAATAAATCTCATTTGAACACCCTGTATCACTTTCATAGCTTGGAAATATACATATATACACTCTAATGCTCGTTGAACATCCCTTCTTAGATTCATTATACTGCAAGGTTTGCTGATGGCACAGTTTTCGACAGCAGTTATAAACGTGGAAGACCTCTTACAATGCGTGTTGGTGTTGGCAAGGTACGAGTTGGCTTATTCAGCTTTCTTTTGATATATTAACTGTCATGTTCTCTTGTTTCATTTGTTCAAGGGAAGTATTTATTCTTTAGAATCTAAAGCTTCGTATGCTGTTGTTTTTCTATTATATTTTTTCTACTTCCAGGTGATTAAGGGACTTGATCAAGGGATCTTTGGGGGCGAGGGTGTTCCACCCATGCTTGTTGGTAAGATCCACTTAAATATAAATATATGTTGCAACCTCACTTGTTTCCTCAAGGGTTCAATTCTTTTGAAAATAATTTAATGGGGTTCCACATATTCTCACATGGTATTAGAATCAAGGTCTACCACTCTAGGGACTCGACAGTCTGACATATTAGGTGCCCGTTAGCATCAACCCTCAAGGGTTTTTTGGAAGTGATCTAATGGGGTTCCATATATTCTTACATGATATCAAAGCCAATATCCACTTGGGTTATAAGCCTCCACCATCTCGTTCACAGGTGGAAGACGTCAACTTCAAATTCCTCCACAGTTAGCGTATGGACCTGAACCTGCTGGTTGCTTTTCTGGTACCCCTCTTTTTTTTCTGAAATGTTATGCTGTTTCTACTGGTTCTATGCTTGATTGGTCTTTTATCATAAAGTTTTCAAGCCATTTGATACATTCTTATATATGTTTAGGGGACTGCAATATACCTGCGAATGCAACACTTCTCTATAACATCCACTTTGTGAACATCTACTCGGGTAACCGATCAAAGTGATGGCTGTCGAAGCTGCATTAGGATTAGGAAGTTGTAAAAAGCATGCAGGTGGCTGCTGCACAATCAAGCGAGTCCTCTAAAGTTTTTATCTCGGTTGTTCACCGATATATGATTATATATCAAGAATATATATGTATATATGGTACTATATATTGTTTGTATAAGGAAAACCTTCTACAATTTACAATTTAACTATTCCATCTGAAGTAAGGGTGAACATGGTATGGCACATGTTTTTTTCCTATACCATCTACCAACCAATTATAACTAGTACACAAAAATTTTTATGTGAACCAACGAACTTAATTGGTACCAACTTTTTCGGTTGGTACATGTTGATACGGTTTTGTATGAGCATTACAAAAGTTAAAGTTACCCATTTATTTTTAGAGTAAACACTGAAATTTTTGAAAGTGGGCATGAACTTTGATATGTCTATAAAGCGTCTTTCTTGTTTACATTTTGCTTTGAAAGTGTTCCCTGGTCACTAACTTTGTTAATAATGTTTCATGTTTGATAAGGTGAGCGACATTGTCCCAGAATTTGTGATAAACAGGTTCAATCAAACAAAGAAATCAGAATATGTGAAAGCTTATAATAAGGTTTGATTGAACAGGTAGATAAAGAGGTATAGAGTAAAATGAATCATACACAAGAAGAGATAATCCAATACGTAATATGATTGATCATCAAAGCTTGAGAATACATGAATGAAGAACACACCAAGAACGCCTACTTCTGTGTGTGTTTGCTCTCCCTCCCTCCCTCCCTCCCTCCCTGTGTGCGGTTGAGGGTGTAAATGATAAAAGACGTGATAAAAGAATTCCCTATAAATAGGGGAATATTACATAAAGTCAAACCTATGACCAAAAGGTTCTGCCACCTGTAAAGGTGCATAATCGTTTCTGATCCACATGGCAGGTCTTCATAGGTTAGCACATGTAAGAGGTTTCTTCATAACTTGATAAATCTTATGTTGATAACGCAGAGGTTGGCTACCGCAGAGCTTCTATGGTCGAAATTTTATCTTCAGGTTAAACTCCCGTGTGCAGATCATCTTCACGACAGAGGTTCTGAAGGATCAATCTTTCCGGAGCAAAAGTCCTCTTTGAGGACTTGATGGCTTTTTACAATACTGAAATATGGGGCTAACAGGCATTTATGTCTTTTCATGAAATTCTATAATTTTCAATTAAAAGTAACATAAAAGAATACTTTATTTTATTTTATGTTTTATTATTTTAAAACATTTCTCTCCCTTCTCTACCCTCACCACCACTACATCATCGGTGACCAATCTTGCGCCGACGTTTATTCTCCACCACTACCATTTCCTCTGGCACACATAAATGGAAGTGCATTTTTCACCATTACACGCCTGCAAAATGGTGATATGATCTAAACACTTAAACCAGATTTGAGTTTTGAAACCCCATGTCCACGCGTCTTTGTAATCAAGGGTGAGGAGAAGGGGAGATATGAGATTCGTCATTTGAAAATGGTCTAGGTAACGATTTTGTTACTCTCCACCGATGACCACTCATCCAACAAAGATTCATCATTTAGGGAAGCAATAAAGATTCATCATATTGAGGCATCTGTTAAATGGTTTTACATTGTCGATGGGGAGGGTGGGGATTGGGTGTTTTTATGGGGATTCTAGTGGAAAAACTCACGGCGAGGGGGAAGAAGGGAGAGATGGTTGGGTCCATAGATGATTTTTAAAAAGAATATTACGTTTTTATAGGTAAAATTGCATCAAAATGGAACAAACTTTCGTTTGATTCCTATTTTGGGGAACCAACTTTAAAAATCGTTATTTAGGGGTCTGAATCAAACTTTTTGTTTATTTAAGGGCTTGGTTAACTTGTTGAATAGGTAACCGTAATTTATTATGACTTAGAAAGTTAATACTTTAAAAAAATATTAGGTGGATATTATTTTGTCAAATCATCATTATTATTAAAAGAATTAAAAGATAAACAACTCAAAATCAGAAGTCGAAGACTCCTCGCGCTCGGTTTCCTTTGCCTGCAACACGAGTTTTCTCTGGCAAACCCCCTCCTTCTAAAACTCATAGACCACCAGAGAAGTCGTTCTTGTTCACCTCGTTCCCTCACTCACACACATAGAAAGTTAACATATTTTTTAATTGTGATGAACGTTAAAAGGTTCCACGACCTCACTGATGAACCCACTAGTTTCTGTATGCATTATCGTTTCCAATATGCTTTGTTCGGATGAGTTTTTTAGGCTTAAAAGAAAAGGTTGATTTGTGTGACATAAGTTGCAAGGCATGTGAACCTAATAGAAAACACAAAGATTTAGCCCATATTTGTACTCGAACAGAAGAAAACGGAGGCAGGTTTCACCGCAAATGAAGGGTGTTGTTGGTCCCATAAAGGTTCTACAAGGTTTTAGTTTGTAGAAAGGGGGGGTTAAATACAAACACACACTTTTTTAAGTTTAAATTTGTTTAATGATTATTGTGAAAATAAAAAACACAGTTTATAGATTGTTGCGGAAATATATATGGAAAACCTAATCTAAACAATCTAAGAATCACAAACATTTTCTTGCACTTAGAAAATAGAGAGAGAGAGAGAGAGAGAGAGAGAGAGAGAGAGAGGGGGGGGCTTTATGAGGAGATGTATGCAAAGATCCAGAAGAGAGGAGAGATCCTTCAAAATGAAGGGCTTCACTCATATTTATTCCTTATGCAATTAATGCATGTCAGAGGGTACAATCCACATGTCCATTAGGTATTGGCTTCATGATTTTGACTTTATCCATTGCATGCTTTTGGCGAATTCATGAACAGTGTGGCATAGAGTTGTTGTACGATTATGGACAAAAGCAAACTTGCTTTTGTATCTTCTTACTGTTTGTGCAGAGAATAAGACAAACAAATCCTAGAAGAGTTCACAGAGGTAGATACAAGGATTTGTTTTAGTTTACTTTCAAGTAATAGTGTGTTCCCTATGGTAATTCCTTCCAGTTTAGGAATGACCTTCATATGGGTCAGGCATATACCTAATATCAGCAAATACATACCAAGATATTAAATGGTGTTTTTCTACAAGGGCAGTACTTTTGCACCCCTCACTATTTAAGTAGGTATTTAAATTCCATTATCAATCCATTTATTTTTTCCGTGGGGAAATTATAAGCCCATGTCAATGGTTCCAAAATATTATTTGTATATCATTCCATCTACCTAACAAGTTCATTGAGAAATAAAATATCGGCCAAGTGTATTGTGTTGAGTACAATAAGGCGTCTATTGTACTTATGTATGGAATTCCAAATCCTAATACCTCTTTCGCCCTCATCCTTTAGACGAAATGGATCCTTAATTATATTCAACACTTTAACTAGTCATGGGAGTGCTAGCTGGATGCGCTTTGTCCATATTAAATCGTCTGATCATTTTCAGGACATATGCGGATCAGTGGATTAATATTCCACAAACTTCGTGTCCTACCTCAGGTATCTTGACAAAACAAGTTTTCTCAAGATCTTTGATCTCAAATTCATGTAAGTAGCTTGCGGTTTCTCTTATTTTATCAATAGTTCCTATTATGTTCATAACATCGACACATATATCTACTTTGAAAATTTGGAACTTGTTTTCCTAAATAAATATGGAAGGTCGTAGTTCATCGTTCTTATATCCTTTCCCAATCAAGTATTCACTTAGGCGGGTATACCACAACCGCCTAGGTTGCAATAATATATAAAGTGAATGTTTCAATTTTATTGCAAACACACCCTATGGTTTACATTTACTTGATGTAGGTAATGTAATACCATCAAACACTTTTATATATCTCTGAATCTAGATCCCCATATAGATATGTAGTAACTACATCCATGAGCTACAATTTTCAGTCCTTCAAAAACTACTAGGCTAATTAACTAGCAGAACGTATATAATAACGTCCATCACGAGAGAGTAAATCTTCTTGTGGTTAATCTGGGGCGTTGTGAGAAACCTTGCACCAAAGGAAAGTCTTATGCATAATGACTTAAGTATTCTTGATATGTTTCTGATAAATGATTTATCTATGTCGTACAGGCTTTACACTTGGTGGGTTAGCACTACCAAACCAAATACTCGTTCATTTGTCAAATAATATAATTCTCCTGGATTGCTTCTATCCGTTTAGGCCAATTCGCTCTTTGTTTACATTCTTATTGTAACGCCCTAAAAACAGGGCCACTTTAAACCTTAAAAATTGCCACAAGTTATGATTGTAAAACTTCAAACTTCTATAACCTGAGGATCAAATGTAAAGGTTTTATATACAGTACATCTAATTCAAATAACCTATTAATCTAATCATACATCGTAATCAGATTAATTAAGTTATCTAATCATTTGTCCCCAAAAGCATCAAAAGAACAGTTAGATCCTCCGTTATCTCTAAGTTTAAATCCTTCCAAAAGACGTAGGAACTTCTGTCTTCACCACCACAGTTTACTGTAATATCCAATATACACATATACTGATATTAAATTACAGAACAGAACTCTCTAAAACTAAGAATCCTTAACATCTAAAAATCTTCGTCTTAAGTCGCAACCAACTAAATATTAAAATCTCTTGTCGCAATGCACAGTGCAAGTCGCAATCAACTACTGCGACATGGTCACCATGTCGCAACCTTCTATTGCGATTTCAACCCCAAGTCGCAACCTTTTATTGCGACTTCAACACCAAGTTGCAACCTTCTATTGCGACTTCATTACCAAGTCGCAACCTTCTATTGCGACTTCACCACTAAGTCGCAACCTTCTATTGCGACTTCACTTCTTGTCGTTTTTAAGGCTGCGACATTCATGAATGTCGCAATTCACTGTTGCGACATGCTTGAATGTCTCAACCCACTGAAATTATCTAAAACCCATATTTTATACTTTTAAGCTATGTTTGATTCTGTGAACAAGCAGATATGTTTAATACCCCTAACATAACATATCTATAAATTCAGATTCTCATAATCACCCAAAAATCACCAAAACCCATTTTCTAAACTCATAGAAATAACAATAAACTTAATAACACCAAAATTCATTCTTTTAAACTATTCATATTTCTACAAGTTTGCAGATATGTTTTATACTACTACCAAAACATAAATACTAGTCCCAAATTTAACACAATCATCAAAATATCATAACACATATTTAACCCCATTCACTTATAAATTAAAATTAAAGTTTAACCCTTAACTTATTACATCACAAAACAAACAACAAAACTTAATTGGAGATAAACTCTAAAATTAATTTATCACTATATAAATCACAACTTATTAAATAAATATTCTCAATTTATTTAATAGATCTAAACATCATCTTTTATAAAAATTGGGATGTTACAATACTCCCCAACTTGAAAAAGATTTCGTCCTCGAAATCTAAGCTAGGTAAACAAGCGATGATACCTAACCTTCATATCCTCTTCTGACTCCAAAGTTACATTAGCATCTCGCTGATGTAATACCATGGTTCCTATAACCACATTCTTAGATTGTAATTTCTCAAAAGATTTCTCTAAAATTGTTTCCAATTCCTTCACACAACGACTCATACCATCCGTTCTCACTTTAATAAGTGAAATCACATGATACCATCATGAAATATTTTATATATATCTCTTCATTTCAAGTCTTACATACTTAATCACAGATAAGAGTTCAGAAAGAACAAGGATTCATCTTATCATACTTCCTAAACCTTACTTCTTTCCTCTTTACCCGCTCCCCAACTTAGATTTGCAAACCTCCTTAGGGTAACTGCTTATCATCCAATCTTTATCCAACTATTTCTTGGTTTACTACACCGTTATCATTTTTCTTATGTCTACACGGAACATCCACTACACACAGCTACAGTCCAAAAGAATGGTTTCTCTACAATCATCAGCCAAGACCTTTAACTAAGTCCTCGTAGCACTAAACTGTCACAAGCTTCTATCTTTCCAACATGGTCGACCCATTCATTTCATTTCTTTTATATATACGAAGCAACTCTCATTCTTAAAGATTTTGCATCTACTACACCACGTTTTGACTAACACACCCATCATCTTCGTTAAACTTTCAATAATTCAAAAACATAAACTTACTTATCGACTCACACAACCAAAATCACTTTGGATAAACACCCACTACCGTTCCGACATTCTATTCCGATATTAGCCAAATCACTACACCATCTTACAAACCACATGCTCCAACAACTTTATTGACAACTAGTACTCTTCATCTGGAATCCCCGAAAAGGCTTCCATTGGATGCTTCCTCTTTCTAGCTTCACATTATGTACTAGTTGGCACATTTATCTTGCCAATTGATGCCACTACTCGTTCGTACATTCTTCACCCATAACATCTCACAGCAGACCAGATCTCTCATGGTTATCCATACATAATTCAAATTTACCTTCATGCTCTCGCGCAAAATTAACCGAGTCTATTTCACTGCTTTGTTCCTCCTCAACTTTAGTTGAACTACAACTCACGAGTTTCTAATTAATTTAAACTTACTCGTTTCTTACTAGCTCTTTATGATTTCAAACCATTATATAGACAAGGCACAATCCCTCACCGATCGACATTGTCTATACACTCATTTTGTTCGTGCCTAATACTTCATCTTTTATAAACCATCCACATCGTAAGTAAAACGCTTATCTTAAAACAACAGTCTTTCACTATCTTAACACTCTTACAAGACTTAACATACCATACATGATCTTAAAAGAATAACCAATACATTCAGATCATATAAACTTTAATTATAACACAACTCATGTAATTCCAATCCCAAACCTACGTCGAGCTTATTAAACCGAGCGAACGCCCTTAAGACTTAACCGAGTCCATAACCGAGCCATCTATTCAAATAATCTAATGATCATTTATCAATGTCAACTCATGCAATTAAAATGTATCTAACCCACATCATACAACCCACGCTCCGAGGCGTGATAATCTCACGACCCCTTTCATTGCTACTTTCCCAATGAAGTCAATTCATATATGTATTTATATATACACGTATATGCAACTCTTTTATACTCATCAATATATATATATATATATATCTTACCAAAGTTCATTAGTACCTAAGGTACTAAGAATACAAGATCATCAAACGGTCCTCACACATAAGACCAATACTTAAAACGACACTTATTTAAATAAAATGCAATTAAGCACATAACACATCATAATTATTGCACAACCATAATAAACTCTAAAAGCGTATTTTGACCACATAGCTTTCACTGATGCAATAATTTAACTAAAACCTTTTCACCCGTGATTTATTCGTCAATCACTCAAATTCCCAAAAGTGGGTGTTTCACAAAATATAATCCATTCTGTAACATCCCCATCTCACTGAACACGGTATTGTCCGCTTTGCGCATACCCTCTGCATAACAGCATGCCGATACCGCTCACGGTTTTGTTCCTGCCCGCACAGGCATACGCGGGACGCACCCAGACCGCACCCAGTGACAGGCAAAATGCCTCATATATCCTACGCAACTGTCGACTTCAACGTCAATAGTCAATCTGTCAATACTCCTTACCCTATTCTTTAACAAGGGTCCCTAACTGAAGCTAATCCTTCCAACATATCATAATCCAATTCACATCCCATCGTCTTTATCTCAATTTATTCGTGCAACGTTAATATCTCAAGATTTACCATAAATTCTTATTTGACGTCGAGGATATTTCCTTTCGGTCTCATCACACTACTCATATCGATTTGCGAATTCCATTACCTTGATGACTACTAGTCCTTCCTCCGGACGCAATCGTCCCTCGGCAACTTTATTTCTAGTCATCGAACAAGGGTACAAACCCTCATACATCCGACACTAAAGTCCACTTTCGACTCTCCCACTGTTCACCTCTCATCCTGAACACAAATTCCAAAACTTCAAACATCCTCCCATGATTTATCTAACATCTTTCCACTCTCTGAGTTCTTTCTTAGCTTATAGTGTAATACTCTACGACCTAGTGAGTTCATAGCCTTCATGCATGACAACGCGATAAATAAATCATTTCACACATTTTCTCATTTTAAAGAACAACGCTTGAAACAACTTGGGCACACATGACCCCAGCATTCTCATAACTCCAATGTACTGCACAACGATCTCGAGAACCGTTTGCATACAACTTTCCGTAAAACTTAATCTTTCTCAACCAAAATGATGTTGTTTCGACAGTAATGTATTAAATGAAAATCTTTTCATACTACAAAAGTTTTAAAAGAATTTCCCAACACGAAGCAAATTAGTCGGTTCTCACATGATATCATCAAGTCAATACCCTTGTTGGTGTTATAAAAGTTTTGCTGGCCAACGTTTTCTTGACCTTTTCTACCATTAACCTTTCATGTAAAAATACGAAATATCTTGCAAATTGGTAAACCCAAAATTTCATTGTGCATCATAAATGAAATTGTCTCTTTCTTTAAATACACATTTGAACATGCAACTCAGCCTCAACTAAAATTGTTATTTATGCATTTGTTTTGAAATCATGCAAACTCATGTAGCACACTTACTAGGACACCATGCATAAAACTTTACTTGCAACTAAAGGCTACTCACTCAAACAAGGTCAATCGTTTTACTCACGCAACTTATCATTGACACACTACTTCCGACCAGTGGTTGCCCTTTCGGCCTTGTAACACTTGCTATAAATGCATTCCACGGCCCACTTACTCAACCATTTCATACTATTTCCGTCTTGATCAATCATCTTACCTTCTATCTCCACACATTTCAATTCACCTATTAAAGGTTGTCTCGGCGGACTTTCATGAGTCCCGCCAGTTCCAGGTTGTCCTTCCAACCCCCAATCATTACTGATCTATTCTCCAAAGAATTGAAGGACCTTGGTGGCGTATCCACTATCGTTCTGCTATAACACACAGGAATAACCATAAAATGGTTATACGAGTATAGACATACGAAACGTACTTTACCGATCATTAGTCACTGTAACAATTTAGAAACAAGTATACTCGTGTATTAATATATTCATAATAACAGTAGCTAATTGAGATTGTGAATATATCATACCTGAGAATTCTCGTTACCATCGCTATGGTACTAATTTCACGTATTTCCGTTGACTCAAGACTATCCCGTCTTAATGCTTCTACCCAATCTCACGAATCATATCTTAATTTATCCCATCTTAAGTCTAAGTATCTCCTCAGCATACTTAGTTCACTTAAACTAATGCTCTGATACCATATTGTAACGCCCTAAAAACAGGGCCAATTTAAACCTTAAAAATTGCCACAAGTTATGATTGTAAAACTTCAAACTTCTATAACCTGAGGATCAAATGTAAAGGTTTTATATACAGTACATCTAATTCAAATAACCTGTTAATCTAATCATACATTATAATCAGATTAATTAAGTTATCTAATCATTTGTCCCCAAAAGCATCAAAAGAACAGTTAGATCCTCCGTTATCTCTAAGTTTAAATCCTTCCAAAAGACCCTCATCACACTTTCCCGCTTACTTCTCGGAACTTGTACCTGGTAAGAAAATTCAACTTGAAACATTAGGCTTTCGCCTAGTGAGAATATTCAAATCAAATTAAAGTTAAACAATTAAAATCTCAACAGATAAAACAAACCTGTTCTCGCTCATCTTACCGTACAACAACTCCTTTCAATACTGGGAATCTACCCCACTCCCATACTATTCGTTTAGCCATAATATCACTATCAAGAGTTTACTATAAATCATCCCATATTCAAAGTCATTGCTCTTATCTAAGAAATAACAAGTCAAAACCTGCCTATTTCTTAATCCGGAAGTAGAGATTACAAATTACTTTATGCCTATCTCTAATCTTCCTTTCACAACGGGAAATCTCCGATCTTCCCTTCGAAATGGGAATTACAAATCAAAATCTGCCTATTCCACATTTCACGTCCTCACCATCTCAGAATCACTGACCCCAATGGGATTAATATATCGCGATACACAACCGGGGCCCTCACGATGATTCAAGATACGCTCATTCACTAGAAATTACATCCCTTGGTCAAATGGCAAGTATTTCGGTTCCCATTAGACCGTACCCATGTGCCCTACTATGACCGGATGCCTATTTCTAGCAATCGCCACACAATACCTAAGTATTATTACCCTTACTATTATATGTGCATAACATACAATATATTCATCTCCAAAACATATTCTATATATATAAACATTTATAAAGAATATTAATAGTCTTGACCCCTTGACTTCTTAACTATCCCCTCATTGCATTTTAGATCGGGGATCAACATATCATAACTTTTAGTCATCTATTTGGACTCATTACTAATTAAGACGAGTCCTTAATAACATGTTCAGACATACATATTATGTATCTATTTCAATATTAGTTGCTGAAATTTAAAGAGAGTTGAATAAACTCACCTGGTATGAAGTCACACTTCTTTTTAAGACGTAGAAACTTCTGTCTTCACCACCACAGTTTACTGTAATATCCAATATACACATATACTGATATTAAATTACAGAACAGAACTCTCTAAAACTAAGAATCATTATCATCTAAAAATCTTCGTCTTAAGTCGCAACCAACTAAATATTAAAATCTCTTGTCGCAATGCACAGTGCAAGTCGCAATCAACTACTGCGACATGGTCACCATGTCGCAACCTTCTATTGCGATTTCAACCCCAAGTCGCAACCTTTTATTGCGACTTCAACACCAAGTGGCAACCTTCTATTGCGACTTCACTACCAAGTCGCAACCTTCTATTGCGACTTCATCACTAAGTCGCAAACTTCTATTGCGACTTCACTTCTTGTCGTTTTTAAGGCTGCGACATTCATGAATGTCGCAATGCACTGTTGCGACATGCTTGAATGTCTCAACCCACAGAAATTATCTAAAACCCATATTTTATACTTTTAAGCTATTTTTGATTTTGTGAACAAGCAGATATGTTTAATACCCCTAACATAACATATCTATAAATTCAGATTCTCATAATCACCCAAAAATCACCAAAACCCATTTTCTAAACTCATAGAAATAACAATAAACTTAATAACACCAAAATTAATTCTTTTAAACTATACATATTTCTACAAGTTTGCAGATATGTTTTATACTACTACCAAAACATAAATACTAGTCCCAAATTTAACACAATCATCAAAATATCATAACACATATTTAACCCCATTCACTTATAAATTAAAATTCAAGTTTAACCCTTAACTTATTACATCACAAAACAAACAACAAAACTTAATTGGAGATAAACTCTAAAATTAATTTATCACTATATAAATCACAACTTATTAAATAAATATTCTCAATTTATTTAATAGATCTAAACATCATCTTTTATAAAAATTGGGATGTTACAATACTCCCCAACTTGAAAAAGATTTCGTCCTCGAAATCTAAGCTAGGTAAACAAGCGATGATACCTAACCTTCATATCCTCTTCTGACTCCAAAGTTACATTAGCATCTCGCTGATGTAATACCATGGTTCCTATAACCACATTCTTAGATTGTAATTTCTCAAAAGATTTCTCTAAAATTGTTTCCAATTCCTTCACACAACGACTCATACCATCCGTTCTCACTTTAATAAGTGAAATCACATGATACCATCATGAAATATTTTATATATATCTCTTCATTTCAAGTCTTACATACTTAATCACAGATAAGAGTTCAGAAAGAACAAGGATTCATCTTATCATACTTCCTAAACCTTACTTCTTTCCTCTTTACCCGCTCCCCAACTTAGATTTGCAAACCTCCTTAGGGTAACTGCTTATCATCCAATCTTTATCCAACTATTTCTTGGTTTACTACACCGTTATCATTTTTCTTATGTCTACACGGAACATCCACTACACACAGCTACAGTCCAAAAGAATGGTTTCTCTACAATCATCAGCCAAGACCTTTAACTAAGTCCTCGTAGCACTAAACTGTCACAAGCTTCTATCTTTCCAACATGGTCGACCCATTCATTTCATTTCTTTTATATATACGAAGCAACTCTCATTCTTAAAGATTTTGCATCTACTACACCACGTTTTGACTAACACACCCATCATCTTCGTTAAACTTTCAATAATTCAAAAACATAAACTTACTTATCGACTCACACAACCAAAATCACTTTGGATAAACACCCACTACCGTTCCGACATTCTATTCCGATATTAGCCAAATCACTACACCATCTTACAAACCACATGCTCCAACAACTTTATTGACAACTAGTACTCTTCATCTGGAATCCCCGAAAAGGCTTCCATTGGATGCTTCCTCTTTCTAGCTTCACATTATGTACTAGTTGGCACATTTATCTTGCCAATTGATGCCACTACTCGTTCGTACATTCTTCACCCATAACATCTCACAGCAGACCAGATCTCTCATGGTTATCCATACATAATTCAAATTTACCTTCATACTCTCGCGCAAAATTAACCGAGTCTATTTCACTGCTTTGTTCCTCCTCAACTTTAGTTGAACTACAACTCACGAGTTTCTAATTAATTTAAACTTACTCGTTTCTTACTAGCTCTTTATGATTTCAAACCATTATATAGACAGGGCACAATCCCTCACCGATCGACATTGTCTATACACTCATTTTGTTCGTGCCTAATACTTCATCTTTTATAAACCATCCACATCGTAAGTAAAACGCTTATCTTAAAACAACAGTCTTTCACTATCTTAACACTCTTACAAGACTTAACATACCATACATGATCTTAAAAGAATAACCAATACATTCAGATCATATAAACTTTAATTATAACACAACTCATGTAATTCCAATCCCAAACCTACGTCGAGCTTATTAAACCGAGCGAACGCCCTTAAGACTTAACCGAGTCCATAACCGAGCCATCTATTCAAATAATCTAATGATCATTTATCAATGTCAACTCATGCAATTAAAATGTATCTAACCCACATCATACAACCCACGCTCCGAGGCGTGATAATCTCACGACCCCTTTCATTGCTACTTTCCCAATGAAGTCAATTCATATATGTATTTATATATACACGTATATGCAACTCTTTTATACTCATCAATATATATATATATATATATATATCTTACCAAAGTTCATTAGTACCTAAGGTACTAAGAATACAAGATCATCAAACGGTCCTCACACATAAGACCAATACTTAAAACGACACTTATTTAAATAAAATGCAATTAAGCACATAACACATCATAATTATTGCACAACCATAATAAACTCTAAAAGCGTATTTTGACCACATAGCTTTCACTGATGCAATAATTTAACTAAAACCTTTTCACCCGTGATTTATTCGTCAATCACTCAAATTCCCAAAAGTGGGTGTTTCACAAAATATAATCCATTCTGTAACATCCCCATCTCACTGAACACGGTATTGTCCGCTTTGCGCATACCCTCTGCATAACAGCATGCCGATACCGCTCACGGTTTTGTTCCTGCCCGCACAGGCATACGCGGGACGCACCCAGACCGCACCCAGTGACAGGCAAAATGCCTCATATATCCTACGCAACTGTCGACTTCAACGTCAATAGTCAATCTGTCAATACTCCTTACCCTATTCTTTAACAAGGGTCCCTAACTGAAGCTAATCCTTCCAACATATCATAATCCAATTCACATCCCATCGTCTTTATCTCAATTTATTCGTGCAACGTTAATATCTCAAGATTTACCATAAATTCTTATTTGACGTCGAGGATATTTCCTTTCGGTCTCATCACACTACTCATATCGATTTGCGAATTCCATTACCTTGATGACTACTAGTCCTTCCTCCGGACGCAATCGTCCCTCGGCAACTTTATTTCTAGTCATCGAACAAGGGTACAAACCCTCATACATCCGACACTAAAGTCCACTTTCGACTCTCCCACTGTTCACCTCTCATCCTGAACACAAATTCCAAAACTTCAAACATCCTCCCATGATTTATCTAACATCTTTCCACTCTCTGAGTTCTTTCTTAGCTTATAGTGTAATACTCTACGACCTAGTGAGTTCATAGCCTTCATGCATGACAACGCGATAAATAAATCATTTCACACATTTTCTCATTTTAAAGAACAACGCTTGAAACAACTTGGGCACACATGACCCCAGCATTCTCATAACTCCAATGTACTGCACAACGATCTCGAGAACCGTTTGCATACAACTTTTCGTAAAACTTAATCTTTCTCAACCAAAATGATGTTGTTTCGACAGTAATGTATTAAATGAAAATCTTTTCATACTACAAAAGTTTTAAAAGAATTTCCCAACACGAAGCAAATTAGTCGGTTCTCACATGATATCATCAAGTCAATACCCTTGTTGGTGTTATAAAAGTTTTGCTGGCCAACGTTTTCTTGACCTTTTCTACCATTAACCTTTCATGTAAAAATACGAAATATCTTGCAAATTGGTAAACCCAAAATTTCATTGTGCATCATAAATGAAATTGTCTCTTTCTTTAAATACACATTTGAACATGCAACTCAGCCTCAACTAAAATTGTTATTTATGCATTTGTTTTGAAATCATGCAAACTCATGTAGCACACTTACTAGGACACCATGCATAAAACTTTACTTGCAACTAAAGGCTACTCACTCAAACAAGGTCAATCGTTTTACTCACGCAACTTATCATTGACACACTACTTCCGACCAGTGGTTGCCCTTTCGGCCTTGTAACACTTGCTATAAATGCATTCCACGGCCCACTTACTCAACCATTTCATACTATTTCCGTCTTGATCAATCATCTTACCTTCTATCTCCACACATTTCAATTCACCTATTAAAGGTTGTCTCGGCGGACTTTCATGAGTCCCGCCAGTTCCAGGTTGTCCTTCCAACCCCCAATCATTACTGATCTATTCTCCAAAGAATTGAAGGACCTTGGTGGCGTATCCACTATCGTTCTGCTATAACACACAGGAATAACCATAAAATGGTTATACGAGTATAGACATACGAAACGTACTTTACCGATCATTAGTCACTGTAACAATTTAGAAACAAGTATACTCGTGTATTAATATATTCATAATAACAGTAGCTAATTGAGATTGTGAATATATCATACCTGAGAATTCTCGTTACCATCGCTATGGTACTAATTTCACGTATTTCCGTTGACTCAAGACTATCCCGTCTTAATGCTTCTACCCAATCTCACGAATCATATCTTAATTTATCCCATCTTAAGTCTAAGTATCTCCTCAGCATACTTAGTTCACTTAAACTAATGCTCTGATACCATATTGTAACGCCCTAAAAACAGGGCCAATTTAAACCTTAAAAATTGCCACAAGTTATGATTGTAAAACTTCAAACTTCTATAACCTGAGGATCAAATGTAAAGGTTTTATATACAGTACATCTAATTCAAATAACCTGTTAATCTAATCATACATTATAATCAGATTAATTAAGTTATCTAATCATTTGTCCCCAAAAGCATCAAAAGAACAGTTAGATCCTCCGTTATCTCTAAGTTTAAATCCTTCCAAAAGACCCTCATCACACTTTCCCGCTTACTTCTCGGAACTTGTACCTGGTAAGAAAATTCAACTTGAAACATTAGGCTTTCGCCTAGTGAGAATATTCAAATCAAATTAAAGTTAAACAATTAAAATCTCAACAGATAAAACAAACCTGTTCTCGCTCATCTTACCGTACAACAACTCCTTTCAATACTGGGAATCTACCCCACTCCCATACTATTCGTTTAGCCATAATATCACTATCAAGAGTTTACTATAAATCATCCCATATTCAAAGTCATTGCTCTTATCTAAGAAATAACAAGTCAAAACCTGCCTATTTCTTAATCCGGAAGTAGAGATTACAAATTACTTTATGCCTATCTCTAATCTTCCTTTCACAACGGGAAATCTCCGATCTTCCCTTCGAAATGGGAATTACAAATCAAAATCTGCCTATTCCACATTTCACGTCCTCACCATCTCAGAATCACTGACCCCAATGGGATTAATATATCGCGATACACAACCGGGGCCCTCACGATGATTCAAGATACGCTCATTCACTAGAAATTACATCCCTTGGTCAAATGGCAAGTATTTCGGTTCCCATTAGACCGTACCCAGGTGCCCTACTATGACCGGATGCCTATTTCTAGCAATCGCCACACAATACCTAAGTATTATTACCCTTACTATTATATGTGCATAACATACAATATATTCATCTCCAAAACATATTCTATATATATAAACATTTATAAAGAATATTAATAGTCTTGACCCCTTGACTTCTTAACTATCCCCTCATTGCATTTTAGATCGGGGATCAACATATCATAACTTTTAGTCATCTATTTGGACTCATTACTAATTAAGACGAGTCCTTAATAACATGTTCAGACATACATATTATGTATCTATTTCAATATTAGTTGCTGAAATTTAAAGAGAGTTGAATAAACTCACCTGGTATGAAGTCACACTTCTTTTTAAGACGTAGAAACTTCTGTCTTCACCACCACAGTTTACTGTAATATCCAATATACACATATACTGATATTAAATTACAGAACAGAACTCTCTAAAACTAAGAATCATTATCATCTAAAAATCTTCGTCTTAAGTCGCAACCAACTAAATATTAAAATCTCTTGTCGCAATGCACAGTG
The DNA here is from genome assembly GCA_033807775.1 of Saussurea involucrata. NCBI lineage: Eukaryota > Viridiplantae > Streptophyta > Magnoliopsida > Asterales > Asteraceae > Saussurea > Saussurea involucrata. The sequence continues at coordinate 1,012,460 of CM066318.1, forward strand.
CAAGTCGCAATCAACTACTGCGACATGGTCACCATGTCGCAACCTTCTATTGCGATTTCAACCCCAAGTCGCAACCTTTTATTGCGACTTCAACACCAAGTGGCAACCTTCTATTGCGACTTCACTACCAAGTCGCAACCTTCTATTGCGACTTCATCACTAAGTCGCAACCTTCTATTGCGACTTCACTTCTTGTCGTTTTTAAGGCTGCGACATTCATGAATGTCGCAATTCACTGTTGCGACATGCTTGAATGTCTCAACCCACAGAAATTATCTAAAACCCATATTTTATACTTTTATGCTATTTTTGATTTTGTGAACAAGCAGATATGTTTAATACCCCTAACATAACATATCTATAAATTCAGATTCTCATAATCACCCAAAAATCACCAAAACCCATTTTCTAAACTCATAGAAATAACAATAAACTTAATAACACCAAAATTAATTCTTTTAAACTATACATATTTCTACAAGTTTGCAGATATGTTTTATACTACTACCAAAACATAAATACTAGTCCCAAATTTAACACAATCATCAAAATATCATAACCCATATTTCTAAACCCAATCCTTAAACTAATACTTCTTTAAAACATAAAAGGGATTGGTTCATGAATAACATACCTTTTAAAAACCTGCAATTTCCTCTAAGAATTCAGCACCAATAACCAGTTTTCTTTTCCTTGTTCTTCTACTTTAGCTTTTCTTTTCTTCTTAATTTTCTTTATCTCTTTCTCTTATTCTCTCTTTCGTGAAAAACAGTACACACAAGTACTTTGATGACTTAATAGTAAAAATGAGGACACCTCTCACTTCATCCATTTCCTTTTTGTTGTACTTTCGACACCTCATCCATCACTTTACCAACAAACCCCAAACTATAGACACTTGGCAATTTAACCCCCTTCACTTATAAATTAAAATTAAAGTTTACCCCTTAACTTATTACATCACAAAACAAACAACAAAACTTAATTGGAGATAAACTCTAAAATTAATTTATCACTATATAAATCACAACTTATTAAATAAATATTCTCAATTTATTTAATAGATCTAAACATCATCTTTTATAAAAATTGGGATGTTACACTTATATTGAGCATGGTTCGATGTCATCATGCTCTATCATCTCATGACCAACAATATATGTGAATATATCATCAATGAGTATGTATAATCTGTCCATCGACTTATGTTGGGAACTGAAGATTTGCTAAGTATGGATAGTACTGCCAGAACAACTTTAATACTGCCAGGGCATAATTAATACTGCTAGAGTGAAGTTAGTACTGCTTGTCAAGATTAATACTGCTGAAGCAAAGTTAGTACTGCTTGTCAAGATTAATACTGCTGAAGCAAAGTTAGTACTGCTGAGTCAAGTTAATGCTGCTGGAATGAATTAATGCTGCTGGAGAATATTAGTACTGCTCATGCTGAATGAAGTTAATATTGCTCGTGCATAAAGATGTTAATGCTGCTTGTGATCATAAGTTTGGAATGCGAGAATGTTGGAGATAAAGATGGAATGATTGAAGATATGCGTGAAAGAATATTCTGAAGATCAATTTTGTTTTGATAGTTATCTTGTAATTATTTTGTATAAATAGATGTTGATAGATAGCTATTCGAGACATGCGATATACGAGAGTTTTTTAGAATACATTCTGTTTTAGAGAGAATTAACCTCAAGGTTTAGAACCCTATTTCTAGAGAAGTAGAAGTCGTCTTGATTGAGCCTGTTCATCAAGATTGAGGTTTGGTTGTAAGCTTGTGAGTTGAATTAGTGAATACAAACAGCTGTGTGTTTCTGATATATTGTTCTTTGATTGTGTGAATTAAAGTTCTATTCCGCAGATTCTTTAATTCTGAGTTCTAAGTATTATTAGTCTTGTTAAGATTCGATCCTGACAAGTGGTATCAGAGCTTCAATAGATGAATCATCACTTTGGCACAGAAGGATGTGTCACATGAATTTTAAAACAATGAATAAACTTGTTAAAAATAATCTTGTTAGGGGTTTACCATCAAAAGTCTATTCATGTGATGATCATTGTGTTGCATGTCTCAAAGGCAAACAACACAAAACTTCTCATAAGTCCAAAGAGATAAACACTATCTCAAATCCTCTTCAGTTGTTGCATATGGATCTGTTTGGCCCTACAAATGTCATGAGCATTGGCAAGAAGTCATATTGTTTAGTTATTGTTGATGATTACTCTAGATTTACTTGGGTATATTTTCTGAGAACTAAAGATGAGACAAGTGAACTGATCAAATCTTTTATTCTTAAAATTGAAAACCAATCAAATCAAAAAGTGAAAGTCATTAGATCAGATAATGGGACTGAATTTAAAAACTTTGATCTAAACACCTTTTGTGAGGAAAAAGGAATTGAGAGACAATACAGTGCTCCTAGGACTCCACAACAGAATGATGTTGCTGAGAGAAGGAATAGGACACTGATTGAGGCTGCTAGATCTCTGTTAGCTGATTCAAAATTACCCACTACTTTTTGGGCAGAAGCAGTTAATACTGCTTGTTATGTTCAAAACAGAGTTTTGGTCATAAAGCCTAAAAACAAGACACCTTATGAGCTTTTTCTGAAAAAGAAACCATTTATTGGATTTTTCAAACCATTTGGGTGTCCTTGTACAATTCTCAATACCAAATCTCACTTAGGTAAGTTTGATAGCAAAGCAGATGATGGCTTTCTTGTTGGTTACTCATCTCAGAGTAAGGCTTACAGAGTGTTTAATACCTCTTCTAGAATAATTGAAGAAAGTGACAATGTCAAATGCAATGAGCACACACCAAATCCTATTGGTTCAGGTCCTGATTGGCTATTTGACATTGATTCACTCACTAATTCTTTGGGTTTCAGTAGTGATGTAAATGCAGGACAAAGGGATGCACCACCATCAGATAACAGTATTCAGTCTGTGATATTTCCACTCCCTACCATTGATCCTGTTGACTTATGTGAACCAGAAAAGGAAGCTGAACCCATTCAGAATGAAGAAGAGAGAAGAATAGAGGAAAATCAGACTTCAAGAGAGTCTGAAGTGACTGAAGAAGCTGAATAAAATCCAGACTTAAATGAGTCAAATCTGAATGTAAACTTACAAGAGGAATCTGGTCATCCATCAAGAACTCAGAAAAATCATCCTCCTGAGTTGGTTATAGGAGACATTGCTTCTCCCATGATGACTAGGAATCAAAGCAGACTTCAAGAGCTACAAGATCAGCAGAATACAGTTAATATTGTACTTACTTGCTTTCTATCCCAAATTGAGCCCAAAAAGGCTTATGATGCTATGAAAGATCCAAGTTGGATAGAAGCAATGCAAGAGGAGCTGCTACAGTTTAAATTACAGGATGTTTGGGACTTGGTGGACCTTCCAAAAGGTCATAGAGCAATTGGCACCAAGTGGATTTTCAGAAACAAGAAGGATGACAGAGGAATTGTGATCAGAAACAAAGCAAGGCTGGTTGCACAAGGGTATACTCAGGAAGAGGGCATAGACTATGAGGAAGTCTTTGCTCCAGTGGCAAGGATTGAAGCAATTAGGCTATTTCTAGCCTATGTCTCATACATGAAGTTCAAGGTCTACCAAATGGATGTAAAAAGTGCTTTTCTGTATGGAAGTATTGATGAAGAAGTATATGTCTGTCAACCCCCTGGATTTGAGAATCCATTGCACCCTGACAGAGTGTACAAGTTGAAGAAGGCACTTTATGGTTTACATCAAGCCCCAAGAGCATGGTATGACACCCTGTCTACCTATCTCTTGAAAAATGATTTTGAAAGAGGAGTCATTGACAAGACCTTGTTCATTAAGAGGAGAAAGAAAGACACACTACTTGTTCAGATCTATGTGGATGACATCATCTTTGGATCCACAAATGATCACATGTGTAAAGAGTTTGAAGAGTTAATGCACAAGAGCTTCAAGATGAGTTCCATGGGAGAACTTACTTTCTTCCTTGGGCTTCAGGTGAAACAGAGGAAAGATGGGATTTTCATAAGCCAATCCAAATATGTGAAAGACATCCTGGACAAGTATGGTTTAACAGACTCAAAGCCAGCAAGCACACCAATGGAGACACACAAACAGATCACTGCAGATCTTGAGGGGGAGGATGTGGATGTCCATCATTACAGATCTATGATTGGATCACTCATGTATCTCACAGCCTCTAGACCAGACATTATGTTTCCAGTATGTGTTTGTGCCAGATTTCAGGTTACACCTAAGCAATCACACCTTCATGCAGTCAAAAGAATTTTTAGATACCTAAGAGGGCAACCTAGATTAGGTCTTTGGTATCCTTATGAATCTTCATTTGACTTGCTTGCATACTCAGACAGTGACTTAGGTGGAGCTAACATGGATAGGAAGTCTACTTCAGGTGGATGTCAGTTTTTGGGTGCAAGACTTGTATCATGGCAGTGTAAGAAACAAACCACAGTGTCCTTATCTACAACAGAAGCTAAGTATATAGCTGCTGCAAGTTGCTGTTCTCAGGTGTTATGGATTCAGAATCAGATGTTGGACTATGGGGTAACATTTCTTCACACTCCAATCTTCATTGACAACAACAGTGCCATTAGCATTGTTAACAATCCTGTCAAACACTCAAAAACAAAGCACATAGAGATCAGGTATCACTTTATTAGAGACTGTAATGAAAAGAAATTGATTCAAGTTGCTAAAGTTCATACCAATGACCAGTTTGCAGATCTATTCACAAAAGCATTTGATGTGGGTAGATTCACTTTCTTGGTAGCAAGTGTGGGCTTGATCAACCTTGAATAAATTCATGATTTTTAATTTTTTATACCTGTATTTCTTTGTATATTTGGTGTTACTAACTAGTTTTCTCAGAACCTCAGTATGACTCAGATTGACAAGTGCTGCAAAGTGTAAGTATAGTTACTACTGCCAGTGCAGAGTTACTACTGCTAGTACATATTTTCTACTGTTTTGTAGTTAATACTGCTTAGTAGTTAATACTGCTTTGTAGTTAATACTGCTTAGTGGTTAATACTGCTTTGTAGTTAATACTGCTTAGTAGTTAATACTGCTTTGTAGTTAATACTGCTTAGTAGTTAATACTGCTCTGTAATTCATACTGCTTAGTAGTTAATACTGCTTGTGTAGTTAATACTGCTGTGTAGTTAATACTGCCTTGCAGTTAATACTGCTCAGTCGTTAATACTGCTAAGTCGTTAATACTGCTTCTAAAGAAAATCAGGGCTAGTACTGCTATAAATACTCTTTCAGCCCGCCAAAGTTCATAACGTCTCTTTGCATTCAATTTATCTCTCTCTCGTTCTAACCTTTTCTCCCTAGAATCTCTGTGTTTTCTATCCAAATCCTCAGGAAGAATGACGACAATGGAGTTTGTCGATGAGCACAATGAGATTGCGATGCTTCAGAAGCCAAAGCAGGCCGCAGGATTTCATGATATTGTGGATTTTCTCAAGTCCACACACATCTCTCATGCCCTAACAGTGTGCCCAACCATTTATATCGAGCATCAAAAGCAATTTTGGGAGAATGCCACTGTTATATTCGAAGATGGGCAGAAAATCATTCGAACAAGGGTTTGTGACAAACCCTTGAAGGTCACAGAGGAGGTTATTCGCATCACTCTTCACTTAGATGATGCCTCAGGTATAACCTATCTCTCTAATGATGAACTTTTCTCGACCTTACCAAGAATGGGGTATGAAGGTCCCATTGGAATTTTTAAATTCTACAAGTCAAAGTTTTTCACCCAATGGCGATTTCTTGTTCATACTCTTATGCACTGTATTTCAAAGAAAACAACTGGATGGAGTGAGTTTAGCAGTACCATTGCTTATGCCTTGGTCTGCTTAACCACTGCCAGAAAGTTCAATTTTTCAGCAATGATTTTTAATGATCTTGTGGCAAACCTAGAATCCAAAAAGAGCTTTTACATGTATCCCAGGTTTGTCCAAGAAGTAATTAACCATGAATTGACGGATTTACCTCAGTCTGCTGAGGTATATGTGCCAAAACCCCCTAAAGGGAAGGTTTTCTCAAATATGAGAAGAATTCCTAGGGACTCGGAAGGAGTTGACACACCATTGTTCTCTACAATGATGGTTGTGTCCCACACCACTGAAGGTATGGCATCAGGGTCAAGGCCCCCATTAGACACACCCACTGATGGCCAATCCCCACCTTCCATCACCAAAGAAATCCCACAGTCCATTCTTTTAAGACCCACTCCCAAAATCACCAAGAAGTTTGAAAGAATAAAGGTACACAAGGTTCCTTCCCTTGATGTATCTCCTCATAGCCCAAAGCCTACAAGCCCTCTATTGGAGCATTCTCCAATAGAGAATATAAAAAGGGTAACCACAGGGGTGTCTCCCAACCCCAAGAAGGTGCTCTCTAAAGAGAAGGATGAGCATGTGGGCTGCAAGGCTGCCACTACTTCTGCTAGCAAAGAGAAGGACAGTGGTAACATCACTAAGACCTTCCCCACGGCAACTCAGAATGTGAAAACATTCAGAGGACCCAGGCGCCAAGAAACCATGGGAGTAGGTTGTGCTTCTGCTAGGCAAGAGACACCTACTAAAACTTCCAATGATCCTGTAAGGAAGGTAAACACTTCTAAACCAGGTGAGGATAGATATACTTATAAGGAATTGATGGAAACCATTGCCAACATCAACATTGATGTCATGAATCAGCAGAAGGAGATTGATGAGCTTAAGAAGGTGGTTCTTTATCAACACACCAAGATAGAGAAGAATAAGAAGATGATCACCAAGCTGCTGCAAAGAAGGAAGAAAGCTCAGTATGTTCTGAAAAGGAGAAGATCAACCACTAATGCTTCCAAAAAGGGGGAGTTAGAAACTGAACTAAACATGGAGGATGCAAAGGTTGAGGGGGAGAATGAGCATAAGGTTGAGGGGGAGGCTGAGCAAGTTGCAGAAGTTGCAAATGAAGCAGAAAGTGAGAAAGCAGCAGTAACTGAAACTGCAGAAAATGAGAAGGAAGTAGTATATGAGGTTCAAGCAGCAGAAACCACAGAAAAAGCAGTAGAAACAGTTAATGCTGCAGTATCTGAGATTGAAGCAGCAGTAGCTGAAATTATGAAGAGTCTTGTTGATGCAGCAGTATCTGAAAGTGAGAAGGAAACAATATCTGTATCTACAGTAACTAAATCTGAGATTGAAGCAGAGGTATTTGAGATTGTGAAGAATAGTGTTGAAGCAGCAGTATCAAAGATAATAAAAGAAGCAGTAACAGATAGAGCAGCATAAATGGTTAATGCTGCTAGTCAAAAAGCAGCAGAAACCATTCAAGCAGCAGAAATGGTTAATGTTGCTGAAAAACATAAGGCAGCAGAAACCATCCCTGAAGCAGCAGAAACAAAGGAAACAGCTGAAACCATTCCTGAAGCTGTTAAATCACTCAAAAGAACCAAGATGGTGTCAAACAAAAGACCAAGAACAAAGTCTATAGCTTCAAAGAAGAAAGTTGTAAAGAAGCCTGTTAGACAACCTAGGGGGGGGTAAGGTTGTATTTAAAATCTTTTACTTTCAAAAATTCTTTTACAAATAAATACAGTACTGAAACAGTATAAATAAATCAGAGTATACAAATAATAAATATACAACAATTATATAAACAGATATAATTAAAATGCACAGCGGAATAAATAAAGAGATAAGGGATAGAGATACTTGACACAGAGATTTACTGATTTACCACCAACTGTGATAAACCAGCAGCCGAGACACTTCCCGACACGATCCAATAAATGTATTCTTTACGGTAGAATACAAACCAAATACAAAGGTAACGTAATTGATTCTCAAGCTTCTGCTATGAGATGTACAGGATCACACACCCGTTATTCAAATACTTACAAGAGGAGTATAACTCACAATGGGTAATCACTCTTGTATAATATCTCACACTTGGATATTTTATAAAAAAAGTTTTATAAAATATATATATATAAATAGATGAGAGAGCTGAGAGGTTGCTGCTTGTTGCTGTTTTGTTGTCTAAGGTCTTCATTACCAGCAAGCATCATTTATACATAGCATCTCCAACGGCATTGTGCAGCCGCGGTATACCGCCAAATGCATGCGGTATACCGCCGTCAGAAAAGTGTGCTGACACACCAACGGCTACATGCAAAGTTGACAGGAATAATGTACCCGCGGTATACCGGATGGGACTCGCGGTATACCGCCGTCAGGAAAAGCCACTTCAACCAATCAGAGATGCACACGGACTGCCGCGGTATACCGGCTGAACACCCGCGGTATACCGGCAAAGTGTACCCGCGGTATACCGGCTGTACCGCCGCGGTATACCGCCGTCAGGAAAAGTCAGCTTCCAGGACAGCACCCAAATCTTGCTGGATCTTCTCAAAACCTTATTAAAATTAATTGTTGGGTTTTTAGAAATATCCAAGTGGTATATTATTTTAGGGTGTTTATCATTATTAGTTATAAACAATAATGACGACGTAAACACTTCCGTCTTGAACCCTTCAGATTAAATCTTCGTGTTCTTCAACAACTGTACACTTGGATTAAATTGTTAGATAAACAAAAATGCGTTGTGTTTGTAATCATCAAAATAAATATATATAAATATATAGAGATGTGGTACACTTGCACCAACAATCTCCCCCTTTTTGATGATGACAAACACAACCGCTAAGCAAGAGCATATGCGGTTTCTCTCCCCCGTTTGTCGAAACAAAAAGGGTCAAGAAAGACGGTATGCTTCCCCTCGAGAGATGCTCCCCCTCAAAATATGCATATAATTGAGGTAGCATAAACTCATGGGTAAAAATAATAAAAACGCTCCCCCTCAAATTAATAACGATATCAATTTGATTTTATAAAATTTGAGGGATAAAATAAAATGCAGAAAGCAATAGAGACAAAGATATACAAACCAATACGAAACACTTGCACCAAAACGGATCTTAAGGCTTCAATATACGGTTAATTTTATGTGATTAAAAAAAAAAAAAAAAAAAAAAACCCACGTATTATGACCTCGTCAGGTAACCACGTATTATAACCTCGGCAGGTAACCACGTATTATAACCTCGGCAGGTAACCACGTATTATAACCTCGGCAGGTAACCACGTATTATAACCTCGGCAGGTAACCACGTATTATAACCTCGGCAGGTAACCACGTATTATATCCTCGCCATGAAACACCTACAAAAGGCAAAGAAAATATTTCGTGGTACCCTTTTCTTATGGGTCCTTTTAACAGTTAGTATAAAACATAAACTGCAAAAAAAAAATATGTTGTCGACATAAACACGACAAACATACAAAACCATAAAAATGGTTTAAAACCATAAACGCATTCCACCCGGATTATCAACATTAAACATTCCTTTCGGAATCCATTTTCTAACCATTTTAATTTTGCGATTGTATTTATCATACACATAAAATGAAGCATTTATATTCGCATTAGGTCTAGAAAAATTACTATTATACATACGAGCATACGGTTTCCTTCCATAATTCACATTTTTTATTTTTGACATATATGGAGGTTTTCTCGTATCAACTTTAGGAGATGCAAAAAGTCTTTTAATGGGTTTACACGAACATTTATCAACACATGTATCGGAACCAATGCCTTTACGACAATTTATACGATTAGGCATATTTAGCATTTTAAGCACTTTATCATTGCTATTTTGAAATGCATTAGCTAACAGATTATCTTTCTCATGCGATTTACATTTAGCATTTAAATATGCAACTTCATTTTCAAGAGACTCGCATTTTGTACATGCAACACTTTCTTTTTTATTTTCACTTAAGCATGCAATTTTATCATTTAAAACAATGCAAGATTTGCTAATATCTTTTTCACTTAATTTATTTTCTAATTTAGTGATAACATCTAAATCATGAGCAGATTTTTGTTTACCGTCATCTATTTCCTTTTTATATGTGGATACGGTTTCTTTTAAATTAGAGATTTCATCTTTATACCTATTTGCAAGAGCGGCCATATCATGAAATGATTTATATAATTCGTCAAGATTATTTTCATCGTCACTATAATAATTATCACAATTATTTTTAGAGGAATATGATGAAGATACCTCATTGTCATGGTCGGCCATGAAACAAAAATCTTTGGTCTCATTTATGCTTGCGCTCAAGGCGCCTCCAACCAAAGCTTTTGGTGTGTTGATTTGTTTTGCTCGATTCGGACACACACTTGCATAGTGATCCTTGTCACCACACACATAGCAAAAGCCTTTCTTTTTATTGGCTTTTTCATCGTCGCTAGATTCGTCATAATTGTCTTCACTTTTGTGGACGTTGCGACTTTGGTTTTTACCACCACGACGGTAGTCTTCATTTTCTTGAAACCTATCAATATTGGCAAACTTTTTGTTAGATAGAAGTTTAGAAAGTTTTCTTACCAACTTGACTAAATCGTCAAGATTTTCGGGTTCATCATCGGATGAACTTGCATCTTCCTCCTCTTCCTTTTCTTTTGAGGCAACGACCTTGAGAGCGATGGATTTCTTTTTGACTTGCTCCCGGACTTGATTTCTTTTTAGTGCGATTTCGTGCACTTTAAGATTGCCGATGAGATCATCGAGTTTCATCGTTGCGAGATCTCGGGAGTCTTCCAAGGATGTGATTTTTGCCATCCACTCCGAAGGAAGTGCTCGAAGAATTTTCCTTACATAGTCTTCGTTTGGATAAGTGCGACCTAATCCCTTCAAAGTAGTCATGATGAGGTTAAAACGTTTAAACATTGAGTCGATTGACTCATCTTTTGACATTTCAAATAATTCATAATCATGAACTAAAATGTTTATTTTAGAACTTTTAACTTGAGTATTTCCACGATGAGTGTCACTCAAGCTTTGCCAGATTTGATTAGCAGTTTTACAGGTATATACTCTTTCTATTTCATCGGAAGTTAAAGCAGCATATAATATATTTTTAGCCTCAAAATTTAAACAAAAAAGAGATTCTTCAGCGGGAGTCCAGTCTTTAACAGGTTTATCAACAATAACATTATTTTTTATAATAGTAGGATTAAAATTCCCATTTTCTATAATATCCCAAATTTTTTGACTTTTGCCACGAACGTGACATTCAAATAGCTCGGCCCAAATGCCAAACTTTTCAGTATCTATCAAAGGAGTTTTAGAGAACACAAAATTAGTTTGTTGAGCCATTTTAAAAAAAGAAATGACTTAAAAAAATTTAAACAGAAAATTTTGAAAGCCCCGCTCTGATACCAAATGTTAGACAACCTAGGGGGGGTAAGGTTGTATTTAAAATCTTTTACTTTCAAAAATTCTTTTACAAATAAATACAGTACTGAAACAGTATAAATAAATCAGAGTATACAAATAATAAATATACAACAATTATATAAACAGATATAATTAAAATGCACAGCGGAATAAATAAAGAGATAAGGGATAGAGATACTTGACACAGAGATTTACTGATTTACCACCAACTGTGATAAACCAGCAGCCGAGACACTTCCCGACACGATCCAATAAATGTATTCTTTACGGTAGAATACAAACCAAATACAAAGGTAACGTAATTGATTCTCAAGCTTCTGCTATGAGATGTACAGGATCACACACCCGTTATTCAAATACTTACAAGAGGAGTATAACTCACAATGGGTAATCACTCTTGTATAATATCTCACACTTGGATATTTTATAAAAAAAGTTTTATAAAATATATATATATAAATAGATGAGAGAGCTGAGAGGTTGCTGCTTGTTGCTGTTTTGTTGTCTAAGGTCTTCATTACCAGCAAGCATCATTTATACATAGCATCTCCAACGGCATTGTGCAGCCGCGGTATACCGCCAAATGCATGCGGTATACCGCCGTCAGAAAAGTGTGCTGACACACCAACGGCTACATGCAAAGTTGACAGGAATAATGTACCCGCGGTATACCGGATGGGACTCGCGGTATACCGCCGTCAGGAAAAGCCACTTCAACCAATCAGAGATGCACACGGACTGCCGCGGTATACCGGCTGAACACCCGCGGTATACCGGCAAAGTGTACCCGCGGTATACCGGCTGTACCGCCGCGGTATACCGCCGTCAGGAAAAGTCAGCTTCCAGGACAGCACCCAAATCTTGCTGGATCTTCTCAAAACCTTATTAAAATTAATTGTTGGGTTTTTAGAAATATCCAAGTGGTATATTATTTTAGGGTGTTTATCATTATTAGTTATAAACAATAATGACGACGTAAACACTTCCGTCTTGAACCCTTCAGATTAAATCTTCGTGTTCTTCAACAACTGTACACTTGGATTAAATTGTTAGATAAACAAAAATGCGTTGTGTTTGTAATCATCAAAATAAATATATATAAATATATAGAGATGTGGTACACTTGCACCAACAAAGCCTAAGGTGGAACCCATTGTAGAAGAAGCTAAGGAGGAAGTTGTGAAAGAGAAAGTTGATCAAAAAGTTGCTGAAGAAGAAGTGGCAACTCCATCAGGTCAACCAAGCAATGTACAATCACATACAAATGCTCAATGTGATATGTATATTACTGTGGTTGATACTAGTCCAATCAAAGTTAAACCATTAGCTTCTATGGCTCCTGAGATCATCTTCTGGGACACATTGATAGAGCAGAGAAAGGAGTATATTAGAATCAAAAGAGCAGATGGGAAGTTTGAAGTCTGTTCTACATGGGGAAGACTTATCAGAATATGCTCTAGATCTGACGTAGAGGAGATGTACAAGGTTGGAATGAAGCTGTATGGAAATATGCTGACTGAGAATGGAATGTCCATCACCAAAATGGTACTTGAATACTTGTGTCTAATGTTCAATACAGAAGCAGTTAAGTATTTGACAGAAAGGCAATTTCAAGCTGTTACCAACTGGATGCTTATTGAAAACTGTGGTGTGTATGTCATAACACTTGACTATGCATATCATGAGTATTATTTGGTGGATAAAGTATACAAGCACAGCATGACAAGGTTGAATGGAATGCTAAAAGCTAAGTTGGTGGGTAACAAAGATTCTAAGATGGCAAGATACCTGGTAAGAAGGATCATCAATCAAAGTTTGGGATTGAATCCTGACGTGTGTGTTCAAGATTAAGTTTTGGAAGCATCATCATCTGAAGAACTTGACTTCTCTTTCTAAAAGTCAAGTTAGGGGGAGATTGTTGGGAACTAAAGATTTGCTAAGTATGGATAGTACTGCCAGAACAACTTTAATACTGCCAGGGCATAATTAATACTGCTAGAGTGAAGTTAGTACTGCTTGTCAAGATTAATACTGTTGAAGCAAAGTTAGTACTGCTTGTCAAGATTAATACTGCTGAAGCAAAGTTAGTACTGCTTGTCAAGATTAATACTGCTGAAGCAAAGTTAGTACTGCTGAGTCAAGTTAATGCTGCTGGAATGAATTAATGTTGCTGGAGAATATTAGTACTGCTCATGCTGAATGAAGTTAATACTGCTCGTGCATAAAGATGTTAATGCTGCTTGTGATCATAAGTTTGGAATGCGAGAATGTTGGAGATAAAGATGGAATGATTGAAGATATGCGTGAAAGAATATTCTGAAGATCAATTTTGTTTTGATAGTTATCTTGTAATTATTTTGTATAAATAGATGTTGATAGATAGCTATTCGAGACATGCGATATACGAGAGTTTTTGAGAATACATTCTGTTTTAGAGAGAATTAACCTCAAGGTTTAGAACCCTATTTCTAGAGAAGTAGAAGTCGTCTTGATTGAGCCTGTTCATCAAGATTGAGGTTTGGTTGTAAGCTTGTGAGTTGAATTAGTGAATACAAACAGCTGTGTGTTTTCTGATATATTGTTCTTTGATTGTGTGAATTAAAGTTCTATTCCGCAGATTCTTTAATTCTGAGTTCTAAGTATTATTAGTCTTGTTAAGATTCGATCCTGACAACTTATATGTACCCTCATAATTCATTTGAAATTTATTTAATCTCTGGAATCAATAGTAACTTCGGAGCGTCCTCTAGTAATGATTCATAGACATAGTTTTAATCAGAGACAATCTCATGGGAGGTTTATTTATTGATGATAAATAGTTGTGTCTTACTCTTCTCTTCCTTTAGATGAGTATCTACCAAACCAGGTAGCTTCCCCCATTTACTTTTGTGAACTACGACCTTAACTACACATCCACTAAGTGTTATTGCAACGCACTTTCCAACGATGTTGTGCCCTTGTTTGGGGAGTTCTGACCTTGCGAGTATATTTGCAGCTCGTATATGTGATATTTTCACTTCATTAAACGTATCAGGTATCGAGTCTGATTCGTTTGACTTCAACTTTTCATTATGATGTTTTGGGCTCAAAATGAGACAAGGTAGGAACATTCTGTGACAGTTCCTATCATTCCCTTGGAAAATACTTTTTCTATCTCCCCCTAACGACGGGAAGACTGTCATCATAGTGACCACCTGCAAATCTAGCGGTAAAGAGATCACTCGTCAAGGGTTCTAATTAGCGGATAATAGTTGGAGATTCATATCCAGCATATATACTTGATCGTTTTTAATGGCCCATTTTGGTGCGATGTGGGGGCGCAATTGACACATATACTATACAACCAAACATGCGTAGATGTAAAATATCATACTTATATCCAGTTACCAACCGGTACGTATGATATTGGTTGGCCAGTAGTGGGTCTAAAAACAAATACGTAAAGATGCATGTAAATTTGCATAACCCCAAGTAGATGTGGGTAAATTGGTACGCATAACCATGCATTAGTTACCATCGATGTCTTTTGCTTGATGAAATCTTTTGTGGGAATACTTTTATGTATACACATGGGGGTATAGGATGCTCTACATTGATCCCAATACAAATACAAAGATCATCAAATGTTTATGGTGTAAATTCTCCAGTGTTACCATGTATTATAAACTTTATGGGATAATAGTGAACCCTTAATTGTATAGTTGGTGCTAGGAGTGCAGCGTTTTGTGTGGACAATAGTACAACGTGAAATAATCATGTCGAAACTTCACCAGAACCATAAAGTACTTGAATAGCCCGTATTCTGGATGTATAGGTCCACAAATATCACCTTGTATTCAATATTTTGTATTATATGCTTAGCTTTAGGATGGTCTCATTTCTGTCTAGGCTAAGGATCAGGGTTTACAAATTTTATAGGTATTCGAGAGGGCTTCTTATGATGGTGGTGGTGTTTCTTGTGTTGCAGAAGCCAACAATTGCAATTTGGTTAATTGCCTCATTTTTCCTTTCACGAGAAAGAAAATTAATGTGTCTATGTGTATTTTGCAACACAAGGATCAGTATGTCATGAGCATGGTGTCCCACGTGGTCATGCCGAGACATATATGTGTCATTGTCCCAAAGTTTTTAATTGATGACAAAATATGATTCAATGACCCTAATAATCCACTAATTTGACACATTCATTATCTAATTCATTTTCCTTCCATATTTTATTAGAGGTGGTATAGATATCCATTTTCATTCATAATATGGTTTTCCTTTTCAAACAAATATTTTAACAAGGTTTGATGCATATAGTGTTTTAGTGACCGAGCTTGTGTCATTAAGAAACAAGTGACAGTCCATCGTCTAAGTGTTTGGTTGGAGGATTAAAAATAATTAATTCAATGGATAATAATCTATTTCTTAGGATTGTATGAGATGTCACAATACAATCAAGTTCTCCTCAATACATTCCTACATGGAACGAAGAACATTAGAGTTTTGCATTTGTTTTTGATATATTTATTTACATCTATAATGTCTATAAACTCACGTGTATATATACGCAAAAGTAATTAATTTGATAGTTAAAGTATGCTCAAATAAACTTATACTCAACCAATCTTAGATATGACATAGTTCATTTTTCTACTTGTTCCATTTTTCTATTAGAAGTTCATCGGCGACTCTTACCATGAATTTGACCTTTTCCACAACCTTGTCCACAGGATACATAATTGGCATATGTGTGTGGATCAATATGTTTAACTCACTATCCTTTAGAGTTCTTTCCACCTCCAACGTTTTCCTTATTAACCTCAAGAATTTTCTTATCCGTGTATGTCTAGTATTGTTAAAAAAAACCCGTGTTACATCTCTTAGCCACTTGCATTAAGTTAATGAGTTTGTTAAAAGTTATATTGCAGCTTATACGGTTTCATTAGTATGATTGGTGATATAGGAAAGATGAAAAGATGTTATGATTAACATAATCTTTTGTGAGTTCCTTGCCATAAAGACTAAGAAGCATTTTGAGACATGACATTTCTTTGTTAAAATCAGTTACCTTCTTGTAATCAAGTAACTAGGTTTCATTCCACTGTATGATTAGTTTGGGAAATATATGAAACTGAATATTCCTGAATTTCCTTTTTGGGACGTCCCATGGTTCTTGGGGGTTTCTAGTTATTCCCTCTGAAGGTTGTGACTGATGTATGATCTAAAAAAATTCAAAGTATTTACTTGTATCTTAACATCTTTTTTTAGGGTCAAAAGGGTTCGATGATTTTTGTATATTTTCTTGTGTTTTTTCCGAACGTATCTTATGGTAATCAAATCCTTCTGAGTCAAAGATGTCGTAGAAAATGGAGAATGTATTATTTTCTAAAATAGTGAATTATGGTTTATAATTATTATGCTATGCATGAAATTTCATTATCATAATAATATTGGATTTTTGTATGATTACATTTTTTTGATAACATCAATATTTTAATTTGTACCACTCAATCTATTGGATTAATTTCCAGGTACGACATATGGTCTCGAACTTCAGTGCATTCGTTAGGCATAGTAACGAGACACACACAACTCTAGTTCAAGCAATTAGAAATATTAGCTTGGATGTCGATGTTCCTAATATTCCTACTTTCTCTTTTACCATGCCTGTAGTACCGCCACCACCATCATCACCACAACAAAACACCGATGATGACAACAATGAGGATTTGGGGAACGATTAGATATTTATTATCATATTTATATTTGTAGGTCTTGTTTTAAACCGTTGGAACTTTTTCGCGTTTATTATTGGTACTTTTTGGTTTCAATATTAATTTTTTGTGCTAATAAGATCATGTTTTATTTTCTTAAGAACCCGTGTTTATTATTGGTGTTTGGATGTTTCATTGTTGATTTTTTTAGTATTACGATCGTGTTTCTTATAAATCTGCAAAAAATAGCCGGAAGATACAAAAAAATGACCTATATAGCGACAATAGACCGTCCTATATAGAGAGAGACGACATTTAGTTGCTAATGGTATTATCCAAGAAGTTAATTTATTTATTTATAGCGACAACATGTCGATATTAGTAATTTTTAAAAATTAATTAATTTACTTATAGCGAATATATTTGGTTGCTAATAGTCATTTTTAAAAAATAATTAATTTACTTATAGCGACTATATGTGGTTGCTACTAGTAATTTTTAAATAATTATTTATTTTACTTATAGCAACGACATACGGTCTCTATAACTTAATTAGGTAATTAAATTAAAATCACTTATAGCAACTAGTTTACGTTAGGGATGAGATCGGGACCGGACCGGTACCGAACCGGGACCGAACCGGTTGGTACCGAATTTTTTTGGGACTAAAAAGTGGTACCGAAAACCGAACCGTATATACCGGTTCGGTTTCGGTTTCGGGACGGGAAAATCGGTACTAGTACCACTTAGGACCGAAAATATGAAAATGTATCGAATGTGTATCAAAACCAATAGCAAACCAAAACATCTTCGTAATATTTCAAATGTGTTTCAAAGCAATTCCCGAATCCCAAATTTGTCGATTTTTTGATGTGTTTGTAAGGGTACCGATTTTTTGATGGTTATGTATGCGGGGTCGATTTTTTGGGTTTATGGAGAAGGTTTGGTTAGTTTAGAAGATGATATATCTTGATTAGCAAAGATAAGTTTAGTTTATATAGGAGATGATATGCATACTTACGTTTTTTTTATAAAAACAATGACTTTTAAAATTCCGGTTCGGTTTCGGTATTTTCGGGAAAATCCCGGTACCGAATACCGAATACCGAATTTGGAGATTATATGGAACCGAATACCGGACCGAATACATGGTACCGGTTCGGTCCCGGTTCGGTTCGGGAAATCGGTCCGATTTGCTCATCCCTAGTTTACGTCACATTAAACTTCAAGTCGTCGCAAACAGTCGTCGCTATTGCCATCCCTTGTGGTTGCTACTTCTTTTTTTAGCAACCAACATCTAGATACCAGAGTTTTAGCAACAAGCCAACGACCGACGACAAAATTGGTCTCTATGACCGATATTTCTTGTAGTGAAACATTAGGGCTATTTACACTCATTTAACAAAATCAAATCGATATATTCCTATTTATTTAATTTGAAGATAACATTATTAAATGTAGAGCTTTTGGCATGAGTCCGAAATGAATATGAGATTGGCTTATTAAGCCAGTTTCAATGTTTCAATACCTTAATAATATTTTAAGAGATTTTTCCATTAGACAAATAAATATTAGTTTTGACATAAAGTCAAATTCAAACTCTGAAGAAGTTAATAGTATTTTGGATTTTTTTGGTAAAAGACCAGAAATTCAAACTTATGAGTAGGAAGTGACAATCATGATAAACATTTGAAAGAGATAAAGTAAGTTAGACTACTAGGTCTTACAATAAATTATTCAATACAAATAATAAAGCATTTTAACGATTATATGATTTCTAATCACAAATATAATTAACAAGAAATAAATAACTTAAAGCAATATGAATAAAGAACATATGTGTTTGCTCTAGATTATTATAACACGTCTATGGGAGAATCATTATCAGTTAATGAAGTATGAATAGAATATGTGATACAATTAATCAAATAAAATAAGCAAAAAAGTATCGTATGTTTAACTTCTTCTTTTTCAACATAATGTTTAGTCAATGAATATCGTCAAGTTAATTATGGTGTATTTTCTAACACATTCTTATTTATGACGCATACAAATAAATATAAGTTCAAATTATATGATACCTTAATAATCTATATATAAATATATTTATATTTATATTTATATTATATACAATAATTGATAAATGTAAAATCAGAATAAATAAGATAAAGTAATATTAATGTGGATTAGTTAAAACATAAATATTAGAGATAAAGATATGGAATACAAAATCCAAACCTTCATGGACCGGGAAACTAATGGGTAGGTCTATGCACCATTTTTAAGGGAATTTAATTAAAATACTGAAAGTTTGACTCTGACTTATCAAAATACCCAAAATCTCGTCGACTTTATCAAAATACCTAAATTTTTCGCGGTGGGCCCCGCGATCGTGGGCCCATGCCCACGTGTCATGACTCTTTGGCCAAAAGTTCCGCAGAGGCCCCTCAAGAATGCATGCGGTACACTTTTGGCCCCTGCCCGCGGAGGTACCCCGCGATCGCGGGATGTCGGTGACACGCGTCGACACAGGGTTGAAACCCTAATTTCTTTAATGTATCAAACCCCTAACCCTAATTTTATTCGGCCGCTATAAGAGAGAGGGTGGGGGGACCTTATTTGGCCACCACTCTCATTAAAAAATTGCTCTCCCAAACTCTCTCAATTTGTCGTGTGGAATACGCGCTTGGTTTGTTTGAAGATGGCTCGTGTTACTCGTTTGGTAAGTTTTTCTTAAGTTTCTTGTACTTTTCTTGTATGTTGTTATTTTAAATTTTAAAATATATGATATGTATGTTGTTAGAGTGTTTTTAAGTTTGTTGTATGTTTGAATGTGTTATTTGTATGTTATAATGTTGTCTTTATTATAGATGTTAGAGTTTTTTGTAAAAAGATGTTATAGTGGTTTTTTTAAAAAGATGTTAGAGTGTTTTTTTATAAAACATATGTTAAGAGTGTTTTTTATAAAAAAGATGTTAGAGTGTTTTTTTTTATAAAAAAATGAGTGTTTTTTATAAAAAAAAAAATGTTAAGAGTTTTTTATAAAAAAAATGTTAAGAGTGTTTTTTATAAAAAAAGATGTTAGTGTTTTTTTTTATAAAAAAAATGTTAAGAGTTTTTTATTAAAAAAATGTTAAGAGTATTTTTTATAAAAAAAATGTTAAGAGTGTTTTTTATAAAAAGATGTTAAGAGTGTTTTTTATTAAAAAAAATGTTAAGAGTGTTTTTTATAAAAAAAGATGTTAAGAGTTTTTTTTATAAAAAAAATGAGTGCTTTTTATAAAAATAAATGTTAAGAGAGTTTTTTATAAAAAAAATGTTAAGAGTGTTTTTTATAAAAAAAGATGTTAGTGTTTTTTATAAAAAAAGATGTTAGTGTTTTTTTATAACTTTGGTGAATGACAACTTAGATCCCTAAACTTTGGTGAAAGACAACTTAGGTCCCCTAACTTTGGTGAATGACAACTTAGGTCCTTAAACTTTGGTGAATGACAACTTAGGTCCCTAAACTTTGGTGAATGACAACTTAGATCCTAAACTTTGGTGAATGACAACTTAGGCCCCTAAACTTTGGTGGATGACAACTTAGATCCTAAACTTTGGTGAATGACAACTTAGGTCCCTAAACTTTGGTGGATGACAACTTAGGCCCCTAAACTTTGGTGAATGACAACTTAGGTCCCCTAACTTTGCTAAATTATTTAATTGTTTATCTTTCTTTTGAGTTTCCTAGTCATAAATAAATTTCTGTAAATAAATGGTATGAATATATAAAAACATTTAAATTGGCTTCACATACCACACTCAAATTCATTTTGGCCTCTTGCCAAAAGCATCTATATATAACACTATTATATATTGAAATAAAATAAACCGCAACATATCTATTTGGATTTTGTCAAACGGGTGTAAATAGCCCTAAGGTATGTGGGGACTTAAGCAATCCTTGTGATTCCCCTGCTACCTGGAAGTCCAATAGATTGAGTGGTTTCTTTTCTAAAACTAAAACAGACGAATAATTATCAACACAATAAACCAAACAAGCAAAAACATCTATATATAACACTAACTATAACATCCGTGAATGACTATGTAGAAGGATTTCTTTCACATCGACTTGACGTTAAAGTGTCGCGTTGGCTACATGGTGGAGTTGAGACAGCGCTTCGCGGAATTAGGTGATCGCGCAGCTAGCCTTGAGGACATCTTTAGAGGGACACCTTTCGGTCCATGGATGGATCTTACCAATTCTGGTGGCGACCCCACGCTAGTACACATGTTTCTACAGTTGGAGGTCGAGGTCTCCCATGGTGATCCGGAGGAGATGTATTTTGATTTCTTCGGGCATCAACTGCGGTTTGGGCGTCGTGAGTTCTGTCTAATTACAGGACTACTTTTTGGAGAGGCTCCCCGCCTTCCTCCCTTAGCAGACATTTCCTTCGTTCGTAGGGTTTGGCCTGGCGTGTCAGCATCTCGTTTGAAGCTGAAGACAGTCGTGGAGACGATGAAACAGGGCCTTAGTGCCCTAAGCGACCAGGATGTTGTCCGTGTATGCTTGGTGGCGATCGTGGATATGGGCTTCATGGGCCGTGAGTGGAGCCAGACTGCTTCCGAGACGGTCCTTAGGGCCGTCGAGGACTTGGGTTTGTTTAACAGGTACCCGTGGGGTAGCCACATCTGGACACATTGCTACACTATTATGCACCGAGCCATCGCCAGACGCCCTGATCGACTTGCGAAGATGAATCTTTGTGGATTTACATACGCCTTCAAGGTTAGATACGTAGTATAACATAAATAATAATACATACAAACAAACTGTTTGGCTTTCCTTTTTACGTACTTGCTCTTCTTGTGTAATTCCAGATATGGATCTTGGAGATGTTTCCTGCAGCCTGTCAATATTTCAACAAGCGCACCGACAGATTACATAGGGGAACCCGTTTGGACCGGGGGGTCTTTCCCTAAATAGGCAGAATTGGCTTGAGTTCTTAAGCCAATCTAGACATGTAAGTTCTTTTACTATGTTTACAATGTTGCATACGTTAGTCCCGCTTATTAAATGTTTTGTGTTTTACCATATATTTAGCCGCCGCTTACGCCTTTCGAAAACCTTCTGCCTACTGCCTACGAGAGGGACACGCCTTGGTACAGAAACAGCGTGCCTTTTTTGACAGAGAGGCGGCAAGGGTTCGACATCCCTCTCCTTCCCCATCTGGGTCTAGTTCCTCATCTGACGAAGATGAGGAAGACGACGCGAGGCCCCCTTCCGA
This sequence comes from Saussurea involucrata, assembly GCA_033807775.1. Lineage (NCBI taxonomy): Eukaryota > Viridiplantae > Streptophyta > Magnoliopsida > Asterales > Asteraceae > Saussurea > Saussurea involucrata. Next base: position 1,034,770 of record CM066318.1, read on the forward strand.
TCGATATCAGCCGCCCCCTTCCGATCGATATGAGGCGCCCCCTTCCTCCTCCCATCAAGACCCGACACACGTCTACGGGCCATTTCGTGGCAGTCATGATGAGCTGTGGGACTACGTCCACGGGCCTGTAGACACACGTTTATACTATCTGGAGGCATTCGCCAGACAGTTTGGCGCTGTTCATGTTAGTGTTTAACTTAATTTGTCGGCCACGATCTTTTAGTTTGTATATTAATATTACGTTCTAAATTTGTTTTAGCTGTCGAGTACGACGCCGATCCCCGCTCCAATCGGACAGGGGGCACAGGCGACGTTTGGCACCACATCCTATCCGTCATTCCCTAAGAGTGTAAGTCACACTGAGTAACCATTATAGTTATATGTTAGTTCCTAAATTTGTAACTCTTATAATGATCAATGTCACGCAGGTCGGGATGTCGGGGGCAGGGGAATACACATCCCAAATGCCGTCGTTCGGCACATCCTATTCGTCATTCCCTGAGAGTGTAAGTCACACTGAGTAACCATTATAGTTATATGTTAGTTCCTAAATTTGTAACTCTTATAATGATCAATGTCACGCAGGTCGGGATGTCGGGGGCAGGGGGATACACATCCCAAATGCCACCGTTCGGCACATCCTATTCGTCAATCCCGGAGAGTGTAAGTCACACTAAGTAACCATTATAGTTATATGTTAGTTCCTAAGTTTGTAACTCTTATAATGATCAATGTCACGCAGGTCGGGATGTCGGGTGCAGGGTACACATCCCAAATGCCGCCGTTTGGCACCACATCCTATTCGTCAATCCCAGAGAGTGTAAGTCACACTGAGTAACCATTATAGTTATATGTTAGTTCCTAAGTTTGTAACTCTTATAATGATCAATGTCACGCAGGTCGGGATATCGGGTGCAGGGGGGTACACAGCCCCAATTTCGACGTTCGGCACCACATCATTCACGGACCTCCTTGGCCTATCGGACGCAGACTATTACAGGCCGGAAATGTCGAGGTCGTCGTACGTCACACCGCCAGCTTCCACGCATACTGTAAGTTATTTTGGTAATTTTGGTTTAATTGTGAACATGATGAAATTGTACTTAAAACATCTAATAACTTTATTTTTAGTCGATGGGGTCGGGACAGCACTTCCGTCAGCCGGAAATTGTGGAGGACCACTTCTCGGAGCCGGAAGATGACCCGATGGATGTTGTAGATCCACAGGCGGAGGTGGCAGACCCGTCTAGGCTTGTTTGGGAGACTAAACGTTCACGCTTTTGGGGTTCCCCATGGACACGGCAAAAAAAGACCACACCGCAACCTCAAAAGAAAGCAAAGGATGCAAGAAAGAAAGCGGGAAAGAAGGGGGGAAAGAAGGGGGGAAAGAAAGCGGGAAAGGGAAAGATGGCTTCACCGGAGCATCTTCCGGCCTCGGATATATTGAACATGTGCCAGACTGGTGACCTCCCCAGCCTAGTATTCATCCCTTTCCTCAACCTGGACATCACCCCCTCGTTTTTCAAAGTATTGCTGGCAGATGACCCTTTGGAGTCTGAACTAGAGGATATGGTTAGTATTGAAGTTTAACTATAGTCATATAATCAAATATTGTAATATTACATGTCTAACCATCTAATTTTTGTGTATAGCACATTGATTGTTGGGTCGCCATTCTCCAACGTTCCCGTCTACCAGACACGAAGTGGACCGTCATGGACAGTACTTTCTTTGCGTTCATGGTCCTTCAACATCAAGGTCCCTCCTCCGTGGCTAACTCATGCAATGGCATGGAAGGGGTGAATTGGCGGTTTCTCGATACTATATGTAAATCGTTTTACTCTTATTTTATTTAAGTTGTTTGGTTGCTAACTAAGTTGTCTAATATTGTAATATTTCATGTGTACATCCCTATCTGCATCCATCCTAAATATTGGCTGCTCGGAGTGTTTGATCTTCCGCGTATGGTGATAACCATATATGACAGCGACGCTGCCAATCTCTACAAAGACGCTTTGAATGAGCGTCTTGCCATATTTAAAGATGTGATGTCGGAGTTCTTTCGCCGGATCGGGGATGTGGACCGTCGCGAAAAGTCAGGGCACGTTCGTCACAGGTTAGCCAATAATGCACCACAGCAGCAAGGGATGAATGCGGATTGCGGTGTCTGGGTATGCCATAATGCCAGCATCTTGATTTCAGACGATGTGGTAGATTTACACCCTTCCCACACCGAAGATGAGGCCAGGGACTTTCGCGTACATATGGCGGAGACCATTTATGCGCATTGTCAAACACAGCAACATTAGGTTGTTTATGTAATAGACGAATAATTGTTATTTTTATTGTTAACTTATTTTGTTTTTGCTAATTTCATCCAATTACTGAACTTTGAGTATCGATATCTCATTCACACATACTCCATTTTGGACGCATTATATATCGTTTCGAAGCTCTCATATAGGAGAACATAAACCTACTAAGAGTTGGTTATATATAACACACACACACACATATATATATATATATAGGGTCGGGTTCAAATGAGGAGCGCATCAAAACGTGAGAACGTGAGGAGCACCGTCCATGTACAAAATCACATGTGATTCACAACACAAACCGCGGGACAAGCCGCGCGCTTTTGCAAACCGCGTAACAAACCGCGCGTGTCCAAAATGTTAATCACATATGATTTTTAGTCCTGTGTTGTGAATCACATGTGATTTTGTACATGGACGGTGCTCCTCACGTTCTCACGTTTTGATGCGCTCCTCACATGAACCCTCCTCTATATATATATATATATATATATATATATATATTTAAATGTGTCCAAAGTTTAGTAAAACCCATATTTTTACTAAAATTTTCCAACACCTAGTAAGTAGGTTTATGAAACTTGCAGTAATCCTAATACAGAGATTATTGGATGAACAAGCATTTATTTCTTGATTCACATGTGCATTAATCCTTAGACTACTTAAAGACTAATTTTCAGCCTAATGAAAGACCTTTATTCAAGAGCAGAATTCCTTTTGTAGACGAATCTTGCAGTTACTTTTTCAGTCGAATCTTATAGGCTCTTTTGCAGACGAATATTGCAGTTACTTTTTCAGTCAAATCTTACAGGCTCTTTTCAGACGAATCTTGGAGTGAACTATTCAGACGAATCATGCAGGCAACTTTTCAGACAAAATCTTTGACCATATCCACATCCCTGATGAAGAACATACATTTTCACGGCTATAAGTAGATGGCATGATGAAGTAGTAATTCACAACTTGCTATCTATCTTTTATACATTCTTTTACACTGTTTACAAACATTCTCTCGCTTTTCTTAACACTATGGCTGGAGGTTCAAGATCAAGGGGGAACAGGTCGGCGAATGGGGCTGGAACTTCACGTTCGGCAGCCTACCAACCACTGAACGATGGAGCTCGCCGGAGTACCTCGAAGGTACCGGAAACAGACGAGGAGTGGAGAAACCATGGGCGAACTGCGGCCGATTATCCATTCACGGCTGAGGAGGCAGAAGACTGGGAGATGGCATGGGAGAATTACGACTTCGATAATGACAGGAAAAGCCCACCAATGTATCATTGTACCCAGCCGACGGGTCTTCCACAAAGTCAACGAATTACTCCCTTAGTGCAAAAATCCATTGATAAGGCGAACGCCGATATCGAAAAGGTAAAAGGTATGTGGAACCATAACAGGGGGATTCAGCAGGGGAAAATGGAGTATCTAGCGGAGAAAAAACGAGAAATGGCCATGGCTAGGGCTCACGTTCGGGAGGTGCAACGACAAATTAAGGAAGTAGAAGGGGAACTACAAGAAATTGAAGACGACTACACGGGAATGGAGTACGTCATCAAGGAAAAGGTTGACTTCATCACCGGAATTCAGGACGCATTCCAGTCATAGATTTCTTTGTTTACGTGCACTGTATCCGTTTCGGTTTGGAAGATGATTTGCAATAACTGATCTTTTAATTAACTTGCTTATTAAATAACTTAAAATGGGGAAAACATTTTCTTTAATTAACTTTTATATTAAATACATTAAAATAGAAAGGAAACAATACATTAAAAACCTCAACTACATAAAATGATAACCTAAAAACTACAGGGACCAAAAATGTAATTTTTTTGCCCCAAACTTGAGGGGCCAAAAACGTAATTTCGGCTTACCGCGGGACCACCGCGGGGTACCTCCGCGGGCAGGGGCCAAAGGATTCTGCGGGTATTATTGAGGGGCCAAAAGTGTACCGCGGGCATTCTTGAGGGGCCTCCGCGGGACTTTTGGCCAAAGAGTCATGACACGTGGGCGTGGGCCCGCGATCGCGGGGCCCATCGCGGAAAATTTGGGTATTTTGGTAAAGTCGACGAGATTTTGGGTATTTTGGTAAGTCAGAGTCAAACTTTGGGTATTTTAATTAAATTCCCTTTTTTTAAAGAAAAATAACATGGTTTTATAATAGAAACCAAGAGTAAAAATAATAATAATAATAATAGAAAAACGGAGGAGGTAATCTTTTTTCTTTTTTTGTTAATAATAAGGCCATCCGCAGCGCAAGCCCTCAAGCCCTCAACGTCACATCAGCGCCACATCAGCTAAGCCCTCAAGCCCTAAACACCCCCAGCGCATAACTAAAAGCCCTCAATGCCACATCAGCGCCACATCATTTTTTTAATTCTTTTATTCATACATTTAATTATTTAACAAAATAAAAATATTTATATATTTTTGAATTAATAAAAATAAGATAAATAATAAAAATAAAAATTCATATCATTCATTAAAAATAAAAATTACAAAATACAAAACACTACCAATTATGAAATTTTTTAATTTGCTCTTTTCTCTTTAAAGTAACCCTCAAAACGTCTCCCGTAAGGTGATCATGCGAGGTCATGAAAAACTCGAAGTCTTTCTCAAATCGTTTTGAGCGTTCGATTTCGAGTTCTTGTTCCAACCTATCTCGTTCGAGTTTTGAGCGTTCGATTTCGAGATCGAGTTTTTTCATTTTGTATTCCATTGTATCATCAATCTTGTCGTTGAACGTCGTCAACAACTGAGTAACACTTTCGTTCGTATTCGACCCGGACGTATTACTCGTTGATGTTTTTTTTTGCCTTGTTTCTCCCGATGGGTCGTTGAAGTTGCTCGATGGAGTTGTCGTCATCGTCATCATTGGAAGGGTTGGTACGTTTTGAACCCCGCGATGAAGTTGTCGTCATCGTTGGAACGGCTCCCCATTTTGGACATTTTTTTAGGACTTCCCAAGCTTGTTCTTTAGAGAAAGCAAACCCTTGTTGTGCTTGGTACCGTTCGTGTGCCACTCGTGAAATGTCGGCATCACTCATTCCGCTTGATCTATTATTGACCAAGTTGTTGTAGATGCCGCCAAAAAGAGCAATTTTTTTATTCAGGTCGTTGAACTTGGTGTTGAGTTGATGAGTTGTTCTATAATTGGCGCGACCCATCAAACTATAGAACACTTCCCCGATTCGGGTCCAAAAACCTTCTACATTTATGTAAATTCAAGTATAAGAATATTAACAAGAATAATAATAATAATAATAACAATAAAAATATTACCATGGGTTTGTGCGTTACCGATAACGGGGTCCTCCGAAACGTCAACCCACGCCGACACTAACGCGAGTTCCTCCTCGTTAGTCCACATCTGTTTAGGGGCTCTATTTTCATATTGTTTTCTTTTTCCTTTTCTCGATGGTCTCGGGTTTGATGGTTCCGGGTTTGATGGTTGTGTGTAGATGGATTGTGGTGTGTGCGGGCTAGTATGTTGGGTTTCCGGAACAATGTCGTCGGCGAGATTGATTGCGGGTGAAGGAATATTGTAGTTGGCCGGAGTAAAACCTTGTTCAATCAAACCGGGACGTGTAAATTGTTGGGGAAATTGTTGCGGATATTGTGGCGGATTTTGTTGCGACCATTGTGGCGGAATTTGTTGTGACCATTGCGGACGATAACCTTGTTGTGTAAACGCTTGGAAACCAAGCTCCGGGTCTTCTTGCGGTTGTGGTGTATCCGGTCGGTTACGACGGGATGTAGGTGTTTTGTTTGGATTCATGATGAAATTTGAGAGAGTTTGAGAGAATTTGAGAGAGTTTGAGAGAATGTTGGTGTGAAAAAATAAGAGGTTGAGGGTTAATATATATAGTGTGATTAAATTGAAAAAAAAAAAAAAGTAGCCGTTGAAAGAGAGCCGTTTGAATAAAAAATATTAAAAAAAAAATAAACAAAATATGCTTCGGGTTCCTCGGGTTTTCAAACCCGCACCCCAAGCCCGCAGCCCCCGCAGGAGCCCGCAGCCGAGCCCGAGCTCGAGCCCGAGGCGGTGCGGATGTCCTAATGGTGCTGAAGGAAACAAAAAGCAAAACCAGAAAACTGTATTTTTTTAAATGTGTTGATCCAAACCCTCAGTGATTTGATAATGACCCTCTCTTAAACACTTAGTGAAAATTGTAAGTAAACAAAATGTATCAGAGTTTCACTATCGCTGATAAGTACTAAGATCTTCCAGTACCGCTGATAGGAACTCTTGTTGTTTAGATTAAATATTCAGCGAAACTGTTCATCATTAACGCTGAGTCTGTTCAGTCATTTTGATGATCGCTGATAAGTTAGTTGTTTACTTATGATCCCTGAAGACAAGTTTCACGTCAACAAAGGTTCTACGCTGAAGTCGAAGATCAAGCTCAAGAACCAGCGACAAGTCTCCTAATGAACTGATGCGGATCAGCGAAGACTCAGATTTGTCCACTCAACGTGAAGTATCAAGTACAAGACTTCAGCTATCGCTGAACTTTATCATCTGCTGAATAGTAAATGATAATCGCTGAATCAACGAAAGCTGATCATGAAGTCCTCCGTACAAAGTACTTTTGTCTTAACCAGCCTTGCACGACTCCGTACGAAATGTCAGAAAAGAACCTCCGAATATCTGAAATCGTACAAGCACTCTGATACTACACTGTTCATCCATGCGGCTACTAAGGTTGTCAACCAAGGTCAATGACATGCAACCAACCAGCTTATGACACGTGTAAAGTGTATACTGACTTGCATTAAATGCATGCAGTATATAAAGAGATGAACTCACTTCATTTGAAGTAACTTGCTAACTCTGGACAAGTTCAAATCTCTTATCTCAAGATAGGTTATTAATTTCCTTATCTCTCTTAGTGCAAGAAACCTTAGTGTTCCAACTTGTTTATATTTAGGTTTGTCCTTAATCTTGTTTCCGCAACAAGCTGTAAATTGTTAATGATTTATCAATAAACAATTTAGAAAAGTAAAATCTGTGTGTTTGTATTCAACCCCCCCCCCCCTCCCCTTCTACAAACTTGTGTAGGCCTTCGGGACCAACAAGTGGTATCAGAGTGGATTTGTTTAATCTCATAAACAAGATCTAATCTAAGATATTTCTCTTCCTTGCTATTATCTGAAAATGGCCACCAACACAAACACAAATTATATAGACAATGGTTCTCTTGCTAAACCCCCTAGATTTTCCAAAGATAACTTCAACTTATGGAAAAATAGGATGACACTCTTCTTAGAAGGTGTAGACCCTATTATGCCTTACTATCTAGAAAATGGTCCATTCATCCCTGTAAGAATTGATGTTGCTGTTCCAGCCGCTGAGAATAGACCTGCTATTCCAGAAAGGCTGGTACCTAAGGAAATCTTTCAATGGACTAACGAAGATAAGAAGAAAGTGGCTATAGATACAAAAGCCAGATCCATACTATCCATGGCTCTTCCTGACGAAGTCTACCATTCCGTCATGAATCTGAAAACATCAAAGGCCATGTGGGACACAATATGTGTTCAGTATGAAGGAACGTCTGAAGTCCAGGATTCAAGAAAGATCAACCTGGTAAGACAATACGAAAGCTTCATTTCTGGTAAGAATGAATCTCTCTCTGAAGTTCACCAACGTTTTAATTGTTTATATATAGATATGAAAACTGTTGGTAAGGAATATTCTAACTTTGAGGTGCTGACAAAGTTTCTAGAATGTTTACCTGAAAGCTGGGACAATTATTCTATGTGTCTCAAGCTGTCAAAGGATCTAAAATCAATGACCCTTTCAACCTTATATGGCACGTTGCTGAATCATGAGCAATCAAGCCATCTTAAGAAGAATCTTGTAAAAGATTCCAAAAGCACCCCTGTTGCTTTAATCTCAGAGGAACCTTCTACTCAGCGACCCTCGGTCACTATCACTGAGTTAGAAAGTAACTCTGAAAGTTCATCAGGTTCTGATTTTTCAGATGATGAATCTTTGGCTCTCCTAACTAAGAAGTTCAGGAGATTTACCAAAAAGAAAATGTTTAGAAAGAACAAACCTCTTTCCATAACTGACAAGCCTAGATCATCAGCTTTTGTTGATAAGGCTACTGCTACTTGTTTTAACTGCAAAAAGACAGGACATTTCGCTAACGAATGCAGGTCAACGAAAGTTTCTAGACCCTCAGCCTTTACAAAGAAATCCTTTGTTCCAAGGAATAAAGATGACAAATACTCAAAGCTGAAAGAAAAATATGCGAAGCTGAAAAGCTTTAAGAAGAAAGGCAAAGGCCTGATGGCTGACTATGATTGGGCTGCTTCTGATGAAGAAGCATCATCATCTGACTCTGAAGATGATGAAGCAAATCAATGTCTCATGGCCAAGATTGAAGAAGAGGAAGAAAGTTCAGACATTCCCTCCACTTCAACCTCTGCAATTCAGGTATCACCTTCTTTCTTTACCAATATTGCAAATATTGATGAAGCTGATAGTCTCCGTAAGATCGATCTCTTGACTAGAAGTTTATACGAAGCCATGAACGGCAAAGCTGTGGTTGAAAACCAAAATCTTGATCTCGCTGAAAAGCTTAAAAACTGCCACCTTCAAATAGAAAAGCTTTCTAAAATTGAAGAAGATTTTAAAAATCAAGTATATTTAAATCAACTAGTCAAAATCGAACGAGCAGAAGCTATCGCTGCATTAAAAGCTGAAAAAGCTACTGTTGAAGGATGGTGTAATTCTTCAACAAAGATCACTGAGATAATAAAGTCTCAAATTCCACTGAGTGATAAACGTGGTTTGGGTTACAAATATGAAACTTCAAAACCAACCACTGAGCGTTCAATGCTTAAATTTGGAACGTTCGTATCCTCAGTCGTTGATACTTCATCTTCTCAGTGCTCCTCGTCCATTACACCAATCCCTGAGGAAACTCCTACCTCCTCAAAAGGCAAGTAGAAAATGGTTTATTCAAAACCTACCTCTGTCTCTAAAGACAAAGGTAAAGGAATTGTTATTTATCAAAATCCTCATAAGGGTACTTTAGTACCAAAGCTGAATGCTTCTAAAGCTTCGTTGACCCATCCCTCTGGATCAAGGAAGCTGATCTCTGAATCTATTCAGCGATCTACTCCTAGACTCAGATTGGATGTCCTTGGTAAGAAATCTGAAGAACTGAATGTTCATCCCATTTCTAAAGCCAATAGTTTACTTGGTGCTGGCACTTCTAATTTGAAATTAAAAGCTCAGCATTCAAATGGTCCTAGAACTACTTTTAGCTATAGGAAATGTTATCACTGTGGACTCACTGATCATATTGCTAGTAAGTGCCCCACAGCCACCAAAGCTGAAAAGATAGCTAAGGTGAAGATTGCCCCCAAGGCAAAGAAGACCAACCCTGGTGCAAATCAGGTCAAGGTGAATTCTACCACTGAGGTTAAGAAATTAACTAAAGTGAAGAAAGACAAAGCTGAATCTTCAAATGCTGCGAAGACTGCTGAACCTTCCATTCCAACTACTTCCACTGACAAACGTGTATACATGGTTAAGTGGGTACCTAAGAAAAACTAATCTTCCTTTGTATTGCAGGTTAAGAAGGGTATCTGGTATCTCGATAGCGGATGCTCTAGACACATGACTGGAAAGAAAAACCTGCTCGCTGAATACAAGGAAGAGAAAGGTCCCTCTGTGACTTTCGGTGGAAATGGAAAAGGACATACCCGAGGGTATGGTGTACTTTCAAATGGTACAACCTCCTTCAGAAGAGTCGCATATGTTGAAGGGCTGAAGCATAATCTTCTAAGCATCAGTCAGCTTTGCGACATGGATAACAAAGTAATCTTTACTAAGGAATCCTGCTTTGTCTCTGACAAAAAGGAGAAGATAGCTCTCAGCGGTTATCGTTTGGAAAATGTTTATGTAATAAACATGGAATCAACAACCACTGAGAACTCCTGTTTCTTCTCAAAGGCCTCATCTGATGTCAACTGGCTATGGCATAAGAGGCTCTCTCATTTAAATTTCAAGACACTGAACACTCTTTCTTCAAAAGAGTTAGTCACTGGTCTACCTCAGCATTCATATGCCAAAGAGTCGTTATGTTCAGCGTGTGAAAAAGGGAAGCAGACCAAAGCAAGCTTTAAGTCAAAGCAAGTTTCTTCAGTGTCATCTCCTCTACAACTACTCCATATGGATTTGTTTGGCCCTGTTAACAAACAATCCATCGCTGGAAAGAAATATACGCTGGTCATAGTTGATGAATTCTCTCGCTTCACTTGGGTAATGTTTCTCCGTTCTAAGAGTGACACCCCTGAAGAACTCATCACCTTTGTTCGGAAGATGGAAACCCTGAACAATCTGACCGTTCGCTCAATAAGGAGTGATCATGGAACTGAATTCAAAAACAATTCTCTTGATTCCTTCTTTGAGAGTAAGGGTATTTCTCACAACTTTTCTTCAGTGAGAACACCGCAACAAAATGGAGTCGCTGAAAGAAGAAATAGAACAATTATTGAAGCTGCACGTTCAATGCTCAGCGATTCTTACCTGCCTACTCAGTTTTGGGCAGAAGCTGTCAATACTGCTTGTTTTACGCAAAACAGGTCGCTGATAGTCAAAAGATTCAAAAAGACAGCCTATGAACTTTTTCATGGGAGAAACCCTTCAATCAGCTTTCTTCACATCTTTGGATGTCAGTGTTTTATACTGAACAACAGAGATGCTCTTGGAAAGTTTGATCCTAAGGCTGATGATGGAATCTTTCTTGGATACTCCTCAGTTTCCAAAGCCTTCAGAGTCTTCAATCGTAGAAGACAAACTATAGAAGAAACTATTCACGTCACGTTTGACGAATCCCGTTCAGCGAACTCTAAACCGTCCGTTGATACTGAAGAACTGAATCAATGGATGTTTTCTCATCTTGGTGATTCAGAAGCTATTCCCACTACTCATGCTCATCCAGTAGAAGATGATAGTCCTATCATTCCAAATATGCAGAATAGTGAAGCTGAAACTTCTTGGGTCTCAGCTGTTCCTATAAACACTATACCTAACGCTGAACCAAATGTCTCAGACATTCCATCTACTTCTCAGCAATCAGTGAATATAATGACAACTGCATCCATTCCTCTCTTGGCTGATACTCCTGACGTCGCTGAAGCTTCATCTTCAGCTCCTCCAGTTCAAGTTGAGTCAGCGTCTCACGCTCCGGCTCAGCGATGGACTATAAATCACCCAATTGATCAAATTCTTGGTGATCCAAACGCTGGGATTCAGACTCGACGAAGTGCAGGTAATATTTGTTTATTTGTAAATTTTATTTCACTAACTGAACCAAAGAAAGTAGATGATGCCCTCAAAGATCCAAACTGGGTCAGCGCCATGCAAGAAGAGCTGACTGAATTTGAAAGAAACAAATTGTGGAAACTTGTTCGAAGACCAACTGATAAAACAGTAATAGGCACTAAATGGGTCTATCGAAACAAGTTGGACGAACATGGTACTGTAACCCGCAACAAAGCTCGACTTGTTGCTCAGGGATACAGACAAGAGGAAGGTATAGATTACGACGAAACATTTGCTCCAGTAGCAAGTCTTGAATCTATTCGTCTATTCTTAGCATATGATGTACACAAAAACTTCAAAGTACATCAGATGGATGTTAAGTCAGCATTTCTAAATGGAAAGCTGAATGAAGAAGTGTATGTGGAACAACCTCCAGGATTCTCAGATTCTAAGCGTCCAGGTTATGTTTATAAACTGGATAAGGCAATTTATGGCTTGAAGCAAGCTCCTCGTGCATGGTATGACACTCTCTCTACTTATCTCCATATTGAAAATTTTGAGCGAGGTAAGATTGACAAAACTCTATTTTTTAGAAAAGTGAAAGGTCATATCATTCTAGTTCAAATATATGTTGATGACATTATATTTGGTTCTACTAACCCTGAGCTTTGTACTCGTTTCGCTGATAGAATGAAAGATGAGTATAAAATGAGCATGATGGGTGAACTAACATATTTCCTTGGTCTTCAGATTAAGCAAACTGAGAAAGGAACTTTCATTAATCAAGGAAAGTATGTTAAAGATATGCTGAAGAAATTCGACTTAACTGAAAGTTCAGCTATGAAAACCCCTATGGCACCACCGCTGACACTTGATAAGGACACTAAGGGTGTTCCTGTCAATGTCACGTTGTACCGTGGGATGATCGGATCACTATTGTATCTTACAGCTAGCCGACCCGATATTATGTTTGCAACATGCTTGTATGCGCGATATCAAGCTGAACCTAAGATATCTCATATGAAAGCTGTAAAGCGAATCTTTTGATATCATAAGGGTACAGCGAATCTAGGTCTTTGGTATCCCAAAGATTCAGGATTCGATCTAACCGCCTATTCAGATAGTGATTTTGCAGGTTGCAAAATGGATAGGAAAAGCACCACAGGAGGATGTCAGCTCCTGGGTGGAAAGCTGGTAAGTTGGACAAGTAAAAAGAAAAATTCAGTGTCCACTTCCACAGCTGAAGCTGAATATGTAGCTGCTGGAAGCTGCTGTTCTCAAGTCTTGTGGATGAGAAATCAGCTACTAGACTATGATCTTCAGCTCTCCAAAATTCCAATCTATTGCGACAGCACAAGTGCCATCGCTATAGCAAACAATCCAGTACTACATTCAAAGACCAAACATATAGAAATCAGATATCATTTTATCAGAGATCATGTGATGAATGGTGATATAGAACTTCATTTTATCCCAACTGATTATCAGTTAGCTGACTTATTTACCAAACCTCTTGATGAGACAAGATTCAACTTTCTCATCAGCGAGCTTGGAATGCTGAACTTTGAAGGATAAAATCTTCAGCGGTTCACATTGATCAGCGAAAGGATAAAATCAACTTGTATAACCCATTCTATCATCTTCTCTCTGAATAAACTTGATTCACTGATATCAAGGTATGTTCTCTCTCTCTGACAAACGCATGAAAATGCAAGATTTCAAAACAAAATGCATCGCTGAATATCTCTTCCTTGACAGCTATATTTTTTAAATTTCTTAAAACCTTTACTGAATATTTTCATTCAGTGCTTCATGTTTTCAAAAGTATCTCTGAGTTTTTCAAAACCTCAGAGACAACCAAGAATATGAAAGGACAGTTGTGACGTCATTGCAACGGATAAAACCCCAGCACGTTTTCTCTTCCTGACACACGTTTGCACGTCTCGTTCAAACTTCCAATCAAATGCAAACACGTGTCCGTGTCATGGTAAAAATCTTTTCCCGCTCAAGATTTTCTCTTTCTAAAATCTCTATATAAACAAATTCTTTGTTTATATTTTTCTTTTACGCGATCAATCTTCCTCCGCAAGAAAGAATTCACTGTTGCATTTGTGCTTTCAAACTTCAAGAACTGTTCATCATCTTCTTCATCAAACATCAAGGTTAATATGTTCTTATTTATTACCGAATGCAAAATAACTTGTTTGTGATCTACTCTTTGTTTTAACAAGATCAAACAAAAGAACTTCTTAAAATAAAATCATTTTCTTTCATGGTTTTATGAACACAACCATTTCATGGTTGTTCTTCAAGTTTAAATGCAAAAATCTTAAACTTGTTCTTCACATTCGTTTTTCCAGAATCTCAATCTTCAAAGAAAACTGGAAAACAAGAAAATGGGTTTTTACATTTCGTTTCAAAAATCAAGAAAAACCCTAATCTTCATTAAGACATTTGTGTCTGAATGAAATGGATAAAATTCGAAACATCTTATTGGAAATTTATTTCCACATTAAGATTATTCTTATTTGTTAATCTTTGGTTGAACTGAAAATACAGGAAATGGCAACGTCGAACATTCCTACTAACGCTGAGAACATCTCCACTGACTCTACGGAAGTGGAAATCCTCAAGGCTCCACAAGTCAAGTTTGAACTTGACAAACTGGATTGGACTAAGGTGAACAACCTCTCTGCGCTTCTCGAGTTTCCTCCTCGAAAGCAAGTCACACATCTAGATGATGCTGTGAAATTTCTGAAGAATTGATGCATCTCCACAGCCCTGACCATAACACCTCCTGCACATCAGCTTTTGCTCTCACAATTCTGGTACTCAGCGAGACACACTCAATTACCTTCAGCCAAAGACCCCTCCAAAATAATAGATTGCATCATCTGCGATATCGAATATGGCACCATAAAGATCACCCCAGCCATTATTCGCAAAGCTCTCAGCCTTCCCATCGCCACCAAGGAAAAACCTTTTGTTCCCCTCCCTGACCCCAAGAAAAACTCAGACAGGGAAGCCATCATTGCATTCTTCGATGCAATGGGCTATGTATGGGAAATAGGCAGAGACATGAAGCCCGAGAAGGAGCTGACGATCATCAAGAAATCAAAAATGCCCAGCGAGATGAATTTCATCTTCGCTCATCTGATAAGCTGCATGACTGCAAAGAGTGGCTCCTCCGACCAAGCCGCTAAACCTCAGCAAGCAATGGGTTATGCACTGCTGAAAGGTCTCAACATAGACTGGGCATCAATCATCTATGATGACCTGGTTCTACGAGTGGACACCGTCGCTGACAGGCCTCCTTGGGTTCCTTACCCCCGTTTCATCAGCGCCATCTTCCAATGTGTCCTGAAGGAAACCTACCCAACTGATGGTGACCTGAAACTTTCTCAGGTCGGTCCAAAGATACTCGACTTTAAACCAACCGTAAATGAGGTACGTCTTTCTACTCTCTTAACTCTTCTTAACCCTCATACTTCTTCTACTTCTGCAGCTCCTTCAGCGGACAAACCCACCGCTGATACCCCAGCTGCTACCTCTATTCCTCTTAAAAGGAAACACTCTCACACCCCACTTGATTCTAAAAGGATCAAGAAAACAAAGGAGCAACCCGAGCAATCTCATGCTGAAGACTCCTCAGCTCTTTCTGCAGAGCTGAAGGAACGTTCAGTGGTACGCTCTGCCACACCTGAACAAGCCATCCCTTCAATCCCGATCTCAGCGTCTCCAAACGTTGAGATTACAGACTTGGAAACTTCCCAACCTCCCTCAGTCTCTCAAAAGACTGATGAAGTGATTCTCAGCGATTCCAACGCTGAACTCAGAACCCAACCTCCAATCTTATCCTTCGCTTCTCCCTCCACTCATTTGGTCTCTCCTCCAGTTATCACTGGAGATGCCATCATTTCTACGGAAGCTAAAGCTGATAATCCAGAAATGATGAAGACAGGACCTGCAGAACAATCCATGGGCACGTTCGAAGACGACATGGAACTTTACTCAGGAACCCGTGACTTTGACGAATTCACCAATCCTCCTGCAGGTAAACAAAAACCCATAAACACTGTAACTAAACCCCAAACTTCTGAGCTTTCCTTTGTTCACAAGTTCTTATCTGTTACAGGTCCTAACTTGGGAGACATCAACGCCTCTCTGAAGTCCGTGGAAACAAAGCTGACTGGTCTCACCACCACTCTCTCCAACAACTCTTCAGCTGTAACAAACGCTGGAGAGAATCTGAACAAACTGACAACGGTGGTGGAGAAGAAGGCTTCCACAGATGACATGAAGCAGCTTGACAATACTCTCAGCGACTTCGCCAAGGTGCTCGCTGATATCTACACAGACTACACCTCTCTCAAAAACTCAGTTTCGTCCATGTCCAGCGAAGTAACAACGCTGAAGACATCGGTTGGAACACTAGAGGGAGATATGTCTGCTGTGAAGACACATGTCAACACTCTGACGACTGACTTAAGCTCTATAAAGACTGACGTTGGTTCGATGAAGACAATGATCGAGCAGCTGCTGCACAAGGCGAATACTCCTGCTCCCGTCCCTGAAACTGAAAACTTCACAGCGGCGGATCGCAAAGAGCTGGAAAAGATCAATCCTGCTATTTCTGGCCTTAAAGACAGATTAGCAAAGATTGAAGTTTGTGTAGGTCTCTCTGGCCAAGAAGACAGAGAACCTACCCACGCTGCTGAATCTACCCATTCCTCCCCCAGTCATCATGAAAAAGAGGGGGAGAAGAGCGCTGAAAATCCTTCCAAGAGCACTGAAGACCTTTCCCATGATAAATCTATTAGGGGAGAGAAGAACGAAGACCTCACCTTCGCTGAAGAGGGTGAGAAGTCTATTGAAGCTGAAGCAGCCGCTGGACCTCAGGGAGATGAACACCCTGAGGGAACCGAGAAGCTCGCCTCTGTATCTGAGGGGGAGCAACTCGAAGAAGACGCTGAAGAATCCGAAGCAGAAGATGATGAAGCCGTTGACATCCCTGATAATGAACCATCTTCTTCTCCAAAGAATGATGATGATGATGATGAAGATGACGATGACTTCTTTATCGTCAAACCTGCTCCGAAGATCAAAGCTCTTAAGGGAATCTCGATAAATGAACCTTCAGGGGAGCGGACAAAGACAAAGCCCTCAGCCTCTGGAGCTGAGAAAGGCAAAAGCGTCGCTGAAGATGACAATCTGACGATCTTGCTTGAAAAGTCGGTTTGTCAGGTACACTAAACATCTCTTACTCCATCCCTCATCTATCATACACTATCAGTTCCTCTACCTAAGCCTATACACTTAAACCAATTCTCTCTATCTGATTCTACCCAAGTTCTTACTTGTAAGATCGTTGTGTTTCAGCTAGTCCTCTCCCCTGTTTGAGGATATCGCTGAAGGCTCCACAACTGCGACTTCACCAATAATACCAGCTGCCGCTGAAGAAATAATCCCAGTCTTGGATTTGATCTCTGAGACTAGTGAACCTAAAGAACAGACTCTCTCACACAGACACAGACCTTCCTTAGCTCCTCAAAAGCTAAGAGAAGAAGAACAGAAGAAAAGAGAGGAAATAATAAAGCGATTCGAGGATCAGCGAATCATTCTAAGGCATGATCAACTGCCTTCAGTTCCTCCAAAGTTCAGAATTTCAAAAGCTGAATACAAGGAACACCTCAGAGCTGAACGCCTCATCGCTGAAAGAAAGGAAGCTGAAGAAAAAGATAGAGAATACGCCATCAAGCTTACTCAAGAATCTGTCAAAGACCCCAAGCTGAAACGTGTTCCCATTCAAATCCAACGAAAGCTTTGGGAAGAAGCCCAGAAGATCGTGGAAAAGAAAATTGAAGTTTCTCAGACCACCCTGATCTGGTGTAAAGAGAAAATACACTTCAGATATCATCCAGCGAAGATCAACAAGGTATTCATCTCTGGAAGAACCTCTATCGGAGTACCTATTGTTGACATCAAACTTTTCAGAGAAGATGGCCAATCTGAAGCCTTTCGCGCTGACACTGTAAAAAGGTATGGTCTCTCTGAATGGCTGGAGATGAGGTTAGCTATCCAATCGTCACAATCTAAGTACAAGGATCATTTCGAAAAGCTGATAAACAGACAGATCGATTTGATATCTTCTTGTGTGGACATTCCTCCTCTTCCTGATCTTAAGCTAAAAAGAAAAAGGGCCTCTCTGAAGAAGAAACGTCAAGATTCAAACTCAGGACCTGTCATACGAAATGAAACTGGAATTGGTTTCTCTCGCGCTGAAGTGCTTGGTCCTGACCCTGATCTATCTGCCCTTGACATTTCTTTGCCACCATGTGAACTTTTCGTCCCTGGTAAAGTCATCAGTAATCCTTATGGAATATTCTTTCTCGACTACGACGGACGTAAATGTTTTCAACGGATCGCTGAGCTTCCAATCACTCCAATCGAACAGCTCAGAGATCTCATCTACTGGTGTGACTTCAGAAAATACATCCAGGCACGACACCTAAAACCCTTGATCTTTGAAGAAGCGCTGAACAAAAGAAAACGAGGTATAACGGTTCCTGACTGGATGATCCCCACTGAAAAGACCCTTGATGAACTTCTCATTAAGGAAGAACCTCTGTAAGCTGGTAGGATCGCCTCTTTCATCTATTTTATCAGTTATCCTTTTGTACTTGTAATTTATTTCGCTCGTACTTGTAATCTTTCCATTTCTCTTTGTAACCTGATTCAAAGTTTTAAAAGAAAGATTTCAGCGAATGTACTTTACTCCATCAGTACTGAAAAGATCCCAGAAAAACAGTAAAAGGGACAAATATTTTATGAGTTCTTTTTATCCTTATGTTTTCATTAAATAGCAATTTTCTTTGTTGCTATGTCATAATCAAATAGGGGGAGATTGTTGATCCAAACCCTCAGTGATTTGATAATGACCCTCTCTTAAACACTTAGTGAAAATTGTAAGTAAACAATATGTATCAGAGTTTCACTATCGCTGATAAGTACTAAGATCTTCCAGTACCGCTGATAGGAACTCTTGTTGTTTAGATTAAACATTCAGCGAAACTGTTCATCATTAACGCTGAGTCTGTTCAGTCATTTTGATGATCGCTGATAAGTTAGTTGTTTACTTATGATCCCTGAAGACAAGTTTTACGTCAACAAAGGTTCTACGCTGAAGTCGAAGATCAAGCTCAAGAACCAGCGACAAGTCTCCTAATGAACTGATGCGGATCAGCGAAGACTCAGATTTGTCCACTCAACGTGAAGTATCAAGTACAAGACTTCAGCTATCGCTGAACTTTATCATCTGCTGAATAGTAAATGATAATCGTTGAATCAAGGAAAGCTGATCATGAAGTCCTCCGTACAAAGTACTTTTGTCTTAACCACCCTTGCACGACTCCGTACGAAATGTCAGAAAAGAACCTCCGAATATCTGAAATCGTACAACCACTCTGATACTACACTGTTCATCCATGCGGCTACTAAGGTTGTCAACCAAGGTCAATGACATGCAACCAACCAGCTTATGACACGTGTAAAGTGTATACTGACTTGCATTAAATGCATGCAGTATATAAAGAGATGAACTCACTTCATTTGAAGTAACTTGCTAACTCTGGACAAGTTCAAATCTCTTATCTCAAGATAGGTTATTATTAATAATTTCCTTATCTCTCTTAGTGCAAGAAACCTTAGTGTTCCAACTTGTTTAGATTTAGGTTTATCCTTAATCTTGTTTCCGCAACAAGCTGTAAATTGTTAATGATTTATCAATAAACAATTTAGAAAAATAAAATCTGTGTGTTTGTATTCAACCCCCCCCCCCCTTCTACAAACTTGTGTAGGCCTTCGGGACCAACAAAATGATCTAGTAAAGTGAACTTATAAATATTTGAAAACAAAGACGTATGACGAATCAAATCCGAACGTAGACTAGGAATTTGACACTCACAATATTTCAAAATCGAGTCGGACTATTTTCTGCACTTTACACGTTTACAAATCCAATATTTCATCATAATTCCAGTATGTTTTATAAAATTATATCTAAACAGAAGTTTTACATAAAAGCCTTGTGATTCCAAAGAATCAAGAATGAACTGAATCAGATTTAAAATGAACTATATACGAATTTTTGAAAACAGTCTCGCTGTTTTTGTCTAAAACGAGACAAGTTTTGGAAAACCCAATTTTTAGACACTTTAGCAGAAAAATCATAGTTTACTCGTGTGACATAAAATCGTTATAGACATCTCCAGGTTTACAAAAACATATTATATGAATTAATCCGGTAGACGAGCGATTTGTTATGATTTTTACAAATAACATGAATTTTCATAGAGAAAATCGGCAGCTTATAAAAACAGATATTGACCTTTTTAACATATTCATACATCGATTTATCGCATGCAAAACCAAAAGAGAACTCACCCGAGATTAGACCCGATCAAACGATCAACACGAACGAGAACGCAAATCAACTTGATGGAAGAAAGAACACATTGTACACAAAATCGAACGAAAAGAATCGAAAAAAAAAACAAGGAAATATATATATATATATATATATATATATATATATATATATATATATATATATGTGTGTAACAAATCAAACAAATGTAAACGGGAACTACACATATACAACAGATCGATAAACACCAATGACGGGGGAGTAAAGAATCCGTACCTTAACCAATGATAGATCTCTTAGATGTTTTTCAGCGAACGAGAATCTTTCACGATCAAAACTTCAAACACAAATGCAACTTCAAACTTAAAGAGTGTTGCTTAGAACTCCAAATATTTCTATCAAAAAAAATTCTCTCTTTTTTTTTCTTGCCCTATACGATTTTAATGCTTCCAACTAACAAGATTGGTACAATTTGGATCCCTAATTGGATATGGATCTACTAAAATGGGGATTACATAAGAGGTTATCCCCTAATTATCAAAGTATTCTCTAATGATAAAAATAGTCCCTTTAGATTTATAGAGTCTCCAACTTGAGTAAATATATTTGCTGATTAATTTTTTAAATTTTTTGGAATATTACAATTTTCATTAATCATAAATCCTATAAATAGTGAGGATTACATAGAGATCACGAAACAATATTTAGTCCATAAATAACTCTAATAGCTTATATTTATATCTATCGTCGTATTCTTTAGACGATGACTCACTTATCTTACAACATTTACATATTTAAAAAATCTCAATTTCAACCATTATACGTCAACAATATCCTTACAACATTCACAAATTACAAATGCTCAATACTTGAATCGTGTCCATATACGTATGGTACCCTTGTAACATCCAAAAAGATGCTTCTCATTTTACGTCTATTACATAAGAGAACAAGCATTAGGGTTATCGATCGTCACTAAATAAGGTGACATAAGAGTAGGAAAGATCTTCTTCTTCTTAATATGATGTAATGACACCAGCAGAAGCAGAAGCAGAAGCAGAAGCAGAAGCAGTAGCAGTGGTGGTTTCAATCTTTCGAACATAACCAGGAGGAGCCTTCTTGTCGTAGGCCTGAGCAGCGTAGGGGTGTGCCACAAGATTGTAGGGCACATATGTGTTGTCAAACCAGGAAATATTCACAATATACAAATAAACATATTATTGATCTTTTCACGAGTTACAGGAACATGATACAAAGCAGTAAGTATTTAAGGAAAGTAAACAGACACAACTATACAATGAGAGGCATAACTGTACATGAACCAACACAACCCTTCACAGGAACCGTTAGGAAACTAACTGCCAATTTAACTGCTTATCACAAACTGTCATATAACAACCTTCTTATCTGATGTTTAGCTTATTTCCAACATTCCCCCTTAAGCTAAACATCTTGTACTCCAAGAGATCTTTTGTTTGAAGCTGTAAACTCTGATAAGAAACTTTTGATAATCCCACATGCTATCAGTTGGAGAAAGAGGATTCTTGTTGCAAGTAGATAGCCTTAGTATCCTTTTAGCTGCTTCCCAATGACTTCTTTTCATAACTTTAAAGTTAGAGATCTTCTTTTCTTGATCTCTAATATTAATGGAAATTTCTCCATTACCCAAGACACTGAGTTTCTTTTCATCCCCATGCTCCCTTTTTTTCATATAATTGCTACACCCACTGTCCAGATACCACAGATCATTTTGTGGTTCGTCTTGGACACTTAGCATCATTAACAGAGATAACATCCAGATTCTTTTCCTCCGGTATGTTCACACAATCATTCGTAAGATTAACACAATCGTATGCGAAATCTTCATCATCATCAATCATCATCATGGCGTCTGTAACAGTAACACCGTTTACCACTGGTGCATCCTCCTTGTTATCTTCATCGTCGTCGTCGTTGCTCTCTTCACCGTCGTCATCTTCATGTTCTTCCTCGTTGTCTTCTTCGAGAAAGGAAAGAACCACGACTTGAACCATGGCTCTGATACCACTTTGTTGTCAAACCAGGAAATATTCACAATATACAAATAAACATATTATTGATCTTTTCACGAGTTACAGGAACATGATACAAAGCAGTAAGTATTTAAGGAAAGTAAACAGACACAACTATACAATGAGAGACATAATTGTACATGAACCAACACAACCCTTCACAGGAACCGTTAGGAAACTAACTGCCAATTTAACTGCTTATCACAAACTGTCATATAACAACCTTCTTATCTGATGTTTAGCTTATTTCCAACAATATGGCCATATCTCTGACTTTTTCCCCGTTGACTTTGCACTCTTCAACACCTTGTTAGCTTCTACGTACCCACTCACTGTCACCTTCTCTTCGGTTGTTTCCTGTTTATTTCCACCTTCTTCACTGTAACACCTCGATTTTCTTTTTTTGTATAAAGAATTATGTTTGGTTTATTAAATAATTGGGTATAATTATTTGATAAAGTTGATCGGTTATTTGATAGATTAATTTTAGAGTTTAACCCCGAGTAAGTTAAGTTATTTTGAGGAGTTATAAGTTAAGGGGTAAACTTTAATTTTAATTTATAAGTTGAGGGATTAAAGTTGTCATTAGATGGAAGTTTGGGGTGAGTGATGAAACTTCAAATCCACCCACCGCCATTTGCATATCAAATGGAAAGAGATATTTTATTCTTTCATTTTCTATCTTGTTTGGTATATGTGTGTACGGCAAGAGAGAGAGAGAGAGAAGGAAACGAAAGAAAGAAAGGAAGAAGAAATCAAGTTTAATTCAGCTGGGATTTAAGGAAACAATCTGTGGAAATCAAACCAAGGTAATCTTCTTGTATAAATTTCTATGTTATAGATAAAGTTTTGCTATGGAGTTTTAGATATGGGTTTTGGTGATTTTTGATGATTATGATGTATCTGGGTTAGTAGATGTATTATGATAGTAGTAGTCAACATATCTGCATGTTTATAGAAACAAACATGGTTTAAAAAGATGAAATCTGGGTTTAAGATGATTTCAGTGGGTTGAGATATTCATGTATATCGCAGTAGTGCATTGCGATATTCATGAATGTCGCAACCTTAGGTTGCGACAAGGAAGTGGTATCGCAACAAAAGGTTGCGATATGGTGTTTATGTCGCAACAGTTGGTTGCGATATGGCACTATGTTGCAATAGTGGGTTGCGATATGGCACTATGTCGCAATAGTGGGTTGCGATATGGAACTATGTCGCAATAGTGGGTTGCGATATGGCACTATGTCGCAATAGTGGGTTGCGACATAGCACTGTGTCGCAGTAGTTGAGTGCGACATACACTATGTATTGCGATAAGGAATATCGCAGCTAGTTGGTTGCGATATGAAATGAGAATTTTAGATATTTAGGATTCTTAAGTCCTTAAGAGTCCTGTACAGTAGATTAATACCAGTATATATATATATATATATATATATGGTATTTCAGATCTCTGTGAAGTTGGTGTTGGAAGTTCTTGCAGATTTTAGAGTTGAAGTAATAGCGACGTTACTGCTATCAGGTGAGTTCATTCTTACCTTACCATTTTATAAATGTTTAAAGTATGGTAAGGTATATTTATAAATGAACTGTATTGGGATGATTTTATAAAGTAAAATTGACTACTTTAATTTAATGGTTTTGCTTAAACTTATTGGTTGAAAATGATTTATAATTAAGCAAGAACCTGTATGAATACAAATAGGTGATATGGATCCATAGGCACTAGTGGTTATGTACACGTGGAATAGATTAAGGTTAATCATTATTCTGATGTGTGTGAGAAATTGTGGAATAAACGTAATTTCCGATTTCTAAGGAAGAAAAGGGATTGACATAAGTAATTGTAATCTCTACTTCCTTTCCAATAAATGGGCATGTGTTATTGCGATATATTGGATTAGAGCAATTATCTAGAATCTGTGAGGATTCGTAGTGTGTCTCTGGACCATGCGAAATGATTGATGTAATGTCAGATCGTAGTCATGGAATTGGGTTTAACCCGTGGTAAAGGATGGTTTCGCATGGTGGTAAGAAAAAGGGTAAACCAGGTTGGTTATGCCTTGTTTACATTAATTTGATTAAATATTATTTTGAAACTGAATGTTCTCACTAGGCATTAGCCTAATTGTTTCAAATGATGTTTTCTTACCAGGTACTAGTTCGGGAAGATAAAGGGATGTGGGACGAGAGATTTTGGATTAGCAAAGAAGATGTTTGATTACTGAGGTTTTTGGATAGATTACTTAGATAACCTAGTTAATCTAATTATAGTGACATGATTAGATTAATAGGTTATTTGAAGAATTCTATATATGTAAATATGATCCTCAAGGTGAATCTTTGCTTATGTATAAAGTTTAGAAAGTTTATGTTTAAATCTTGTTATAATTTGAGGTTTAAATTAGCCATGTTTTTAGGGTGTTACAAATTGGTATCAGAGCTTTAGTTTAAGTGAACTAAGTATGCTGCGGAGATACTTAGACTTAAGCTGAGATAAATTAAGTTATGATATGTGAGAAATGGGTAGAAATATTAAGACAGTATAGTCTTAGAGTCAACAGAAATACGTGAAATTAGTACTGTAACGATGGTAATGAGGATTCTCATGTATAGTATATTCACAATTTCATTTAGCTACTGTTATTATGAATATATTGTTACGCAAGCATGCTTATTTCTAAATTGTTACAGTAACTAATGATCGGTAAAGTACATTTCGTATGTCTAGTTATGTATAACCATTTCTGATGGTTATTCCTTTGTGTTATATCAGAACAATGGTGAATACACCACCAAGGTCCTCTAATTCTTCGGAGGACAGAGTAGTAACTGATTGGGGAGAACAACCTAGAACGGGCGAAACTCATGAAAGTCCACCGAGGTTGCATTTTCTGGGAGGAGCTGATAGTCAGGTACACCGAACGAGTACCAGTACTGCTGAACAAGAAACGCCAAGTTCGACAATGGAGTCTCGTATGATGGAAAACATGACGAGAATGATGACAAACGCAATGGCTCAACAAACAGAAATATTTATGAAAGCACTGAATGATCGAAGTACGGAGCTACGTCGAACGGAAACGGATACTGGGGTAATAAATCCAGTTGGTAACCCGGGGTCAGAGACAGAAAGAAGAGTTGAAAGAATCTGTTCATACAAAGCATTCCTAAGCTGTAAACCACCAGAATTTAAAGGAGAAGATAATCCAGTAGCTTGCATGAACTAGATTAGAGAAATGGAACAAGCTTTTCGAGCTTGTGAATGTGATGAGAAGTCAAAAGTCAGATTTGCATCTCAAATGCTAAGAGGCAATGCGCTAACGTGGTGGAATGTTATGACGTCTGGAATTTCGACTCCAGTCTTGACTGCCATGACTTGGGAGTCATTCAAGAAAAGATTCTAGAAGAATACTGTAAGGAAAATGAGATGGATAGAATAGAGGAAGAGTTTCAAAATCTAAAGAAAGGCAATTCAACTGTCAGGAAGTATACTGAAATCTTTATGGAGAAGCTGAATCTGGTGGGGCATGTGGCTCCAAATGAAAAGGATAAAATTAAAGCGTACCTGAAAGGTTTGCCTGCGGATATGATGTCTCGTGTCCGAAATGCTAAGGTAACAACGCTGAGAGAGACGATTGAGGAAGCTAAAGTGATGGAAGAAGTCTACGCTAAAGACAAGGAAGAAAAGACCCAGTTTGGAGAAAAACGAAAGTGGGAAGGCCGATCAGAGTCTTCTCAGAAATCAAGGGCAGTCGGTAAAGGTGCTCATTATGAACCACGTCGTGAGTCGAATTGGTGTTCGAAGTGTAGAATCAAACACTATGGACCATGTCGGGTGACAGCGGTAGAATGTTATAAGTGTGGTAAAAGTGGGCATCTTATGAGTAATTGTCCTGTACAAGGATCGTTATGCTACGAGTGTAAACAACCAGGCCACTTCCGTCGAGACTGCCCAAAGCGGAAGAAGGATGGAGATCAAAGTAAGAAACCAAATATTCCAAAGCCGACGGGTCGAGCATTTCAAATGACAGCTGAAGAGGCTAAAGAATCGAAAGACGTCGTCTCGGGTACATTCCTTGTTAACTCTCTTCCTGTGCGTATTTTATTTAACTGTGGTGCAAGTTTATCGTTTGTATCCAAGTCATTCTTTCCCAAGTTAGCTATGCCTGTAATTACTTTAGAAGATGCTTTAGTAGTTGAGGTAGCTAACGGTGGTCAAGCCTTAGTTCGCGAAAGACTTGAGGGCTGTTTAATTTCAGTAGGTGAAACACAATTTCCGATTGACTTGTTGTTGATGGAAATTGGGGGATTCGATATGATTGTGGGCATGGATTGGCTGTCAGCCAACCGGGCAGAGATACTTTGTGCAAAGAAATTAATCCGGATCCCGATGGCTGATAAGGATGATGTACTCATCTTTGGAGAAAAGCAAAAAGGAGAAATTCCGTTAATTTATGTTGTTAAAGCTCGTAAATGTTTGATGAAAGGATGTTCGTCTTATCTAGCATATGTACTAGATACGAAGTCAGAAAAGAAACAAATGAAAGACATTAAAGTGGTACGTGAATTCCCGGACGTGTTCCCCGATGATCTTCCAGGTCTACCGAATGAGCGACAAGTTGAATTCCGTATCGATCTTGTTCCAGGAGCGGCACCGATTGCGCGTGCACCATATCGCCTAGCGCCGGCCGAAATGAAGGAAATGATGACTCAACTTCAGGAGCTGTTGGATAAAGGTTTTATTAGACCGAGTTCTTCACCTTGGGGAGCTCCGGTTTTATTTGTTAAAAAGAAGGATGACACTATGAGGATGTGTATCGATTACCGTGAGTTGAATAAGGTGACGATTAAGAACAAGTATCCGCTTCCTAGGATTGATGACCTGTTTGATCAACTCCAAGGTGTAGGATGCTTTTCTAAGATTGATTTGAGATCGGGGTACCATCAGGTTCGAGTCAGAGATGAAGATACTCCAAAGACAGCATTCAAAACAAGGTACGGACATTATGAATTTCTTGTAATGCCATTTGGGTTGACAAATGCTCCAGCTGTGTTCATGGATCTGATGAACAGAGTATGTCGACCATTTTTAGACAAGTCTGTCATTGTATTTATTGATGACATACTTGTTTATTCAAAGAATGAAGATGATCATGAATGCCATCTTCGTGAAGTTTTAGAAGTATTAAGAAAAGAGAAATTGTACGCTAAGTTTTCGAAATGTGATTTATGGTTAAAAGAAGTACAATTCTTAGGGCATGTAATAACTTCGGAAGGAGTTAAAGTAGACCCAGCAAAGATCGAAGCAATGACAAACTGGGAGACACCAAAAAGCGCATCTGAAATCAGAAGTTTCTTAGGTTTGGCAGGATATTATCGGAGGTTTATCAAAGACTTCTCAAAGATTGCTTCTGATTTGACTATGTTGACTAGGAAGAATGTGAAGTTCGTTTGGACTGAGAAACAAGAGTCGGCTTTCAGAATTTTACGTCAGAAACTGTGTGAAGCTCCTGTTTTAGCATTGCCGGAAGGAACGGAGGATTTGGTAGTGTATAGCGATGCATCAAAGATGGGTTTGGGATCTGTGTTGATGCAACGAGGCAAAGTGATTGCTTATGCATCAAGACAACTTAAAGAACATGAAAAGAATTATCCTACTCATGATTTGGAATTAGCAGCAGTTGTATTTGCTTTGAAGCTGTGGCGACATTATTTATATGGAACGAAGTGTACTCTTTATACTGATCACAAGAGCTTGAAACATGTATTTGATCAAAAAGAGTTAAATATGAGACAACGACGATGGTTGGAGTTACTTAAATATTACGACTGTGAATTGCATTACCATCCCGGTAAAGCAAACGTTGTAGCTGATGATTTAAGTAGAAAGGAATATAGTGGGTGTTTGAAATCCACTAATGCCAGAATTGACGTGACGTCAAGTTTGATCGAAAGAATAAAAGTGGCACAAGTGGAAGCATTACTAGAAGAAAATCTAAAAGAAGAGGTCATGACTAAGCAGTGTCTACAATTGACTGAAGATAACCGTGGGATTAAATTGTTTCAAGGGCGTGTTTGGGTACCAAAGATTGGAGGAAATCGAGAGTTAATTCTCGAAGATGCTCACAAATCCAAATATTCTATACATCCGGGTAGTACTAAGATGTATAGGGATTTGAAACTACATTATTGGTGGCCAGCTATGAAATTAGATGTGGCGAGAATTGTAGAAGAGTGTATGACGTGTTCATTAGTCAAAGCGGAACATCAAAGGCCATACGGAAGTTTTCAATCTTTGGAAATTCCGGAGTGGAAATGGGACAAGATTACTATGGATTTCGTGACGAAGTTACCGAGAACGCAAAAAGGTAACGACACTATTTGGGTAATTGTAGATAGGCTGACCAAGTGTGCTCACTTTCTGACTATGAAAGAAGCGTCACCAATAGAGAAATTGGTGAAGCTATATATTGATGAAGTGGTGTCAAGGCATGGTATACCGGTGTCTATAGTGTCAGACCGTGATAGTCGGTTTACTTCAAGATTTTGGCAATCATTACAAGATGAATTAGGTACAAGGGTTAACTTGAGCACTGTTTATCATCCACAAACTGATGGGCAAAGTGAAAGAACCATTCAAACTTTGGAAGATATGCTCAGGTCGTGTGTGTTAGACTTTGGAGGTAACTGGGATACGCATCTACCGTTAGTAGAATTTGCGTATAACAATAGTTACCATTCCAGTATTGGAAGAGCCCCTTTCGAAGCTTTGTATGGTCGGAAATGTAGAACTCCGGTGTGTTGGTTAGAAGCCGGAGAAAAGCAGTTTGCTGGTCCGAAACTGGTACAACAAACAGCTGACAAAGTGAAGGAAATTCGGAAGCATATGAAAGCGGCTCAGGATAGACAAAAGAGTTATGCTGATCCGAAGAGAAGACCAAAAGAATTCCAAGTTGGGGAGCGTGTAATGCTTAAAGTATCCCCGTGGAAAGGCGTGATAAGGTTTGGTAAACGCGGAAAGTTGAGTCCACGTTTTCTAGGACCTTTCACCATTATTAAGAAAGTTGGACTACAAGCATATTAGTTAGATCTTCCACCATAATTGGAAGGAATTCACAATACGTTTCATGTTTGTTACCTTCGGAAATGTCTAGCAGAAGAAAATGATGTGATTCCATTAACTGATGTAATAGTGGATGAAAAGAACCTCTGCGTGGAAGAGCCAGAAGCAATTTTGGAAAGGTCGATTAGAAAATTACGTAGTGGTAAGGAAGTGGTTATGTTAAAGATACAATGGAAACACCATCGAGGTGCTAATGTGACTTTAGAGTCATAAGAGGATATGAAGGTTAGATATCCTCACTTGTTCACCTAGCTTTGATTTCGAGGACGAAATCATTTTCAAGTTGGGGAGTATTGTAACACCTCGATTTTCTTTTTTTGTATAAAGAATTATGTTTGGTTTATTAAATAATTGGGTATAATTATTTGATAAAGTTGATCGGTTATTTGATAGATTAATTTTAGAGTTTAACCCCGAGTAAGTTAAGTTATTTTGAGGAGTTATAAGTTAAGGGGTAAACTTTAATTTTAATTTATAAGTTGAGGGATTAAAGTTTTCATTAGATGGAAGTTTGGGGTGAGTGGTGAAACTTCAAATCCACCCACCGCCATTTGCATATCAAATGGAAAGAGATATTTTCTTCTTTCATTTTCTATCTTGTTTGGTATATGTGTGTACGGCAAGAGAGAGAGAGAGAAGGAAACGAAAGAAAGAAAGGAAGAAGAAATCAAGTTTAATTCAGCTGGGATTTAAGGAAACAATATGTGGAAATCAAACCAAGATAATCTTCTTGTATAAATTTCTATGTTATAGATAAAGTTTTGCTATTGAGTTTTAGATATGGGTTTTGGTGATTTTTGATGATTATGATGTATCTGGGTTAGTAGATGTATTATGATAGTAGTAGTGAACATATCTGCATGTTTATAGAAACAAACATGGTTTAAAAAGATGAAATCTGGGTTTAAGATGATTTCAGTGGGTTGAGATATTCATGTATATCGCAGTAGTGCATTGCGATATTCATGAATGTCGCAACCTTAGGTTGCGACAAGGAAGTGGTATCGCAACAAAAGGTTGCGATATGGTGTTTATGTCGCAACAGTTGGTTGCGATATGGCACTATGTCGCAATAGTGGGTTGCGATATGGCACTATGTCGCAATAGTGGGTTGCGACATAGCACTGTGTCGCAGTAGTTGAGTGCGACATACACTATGTATTGCGATAAGGAATATCGCAGGTAGTTGGTTGCGATATGAAATGAGAATTTTAGATATTTAGGATTCTTAAGTCCTTAAGAGTCCTGTACAGTAGATTAATACCAATATATATATATGGTATTTCAGATCTCTGTGAAGTTGGTGTTGGAAGTTCTTGCAGATTTTAGAGTTGAAGTAATAGCGACGTTACTGCTATCAGGTGAGTTCATTCTTACCTTACCCTTTTATAAATGTTTTAAAGTATGGTAAGGTATATTTATAAATGAACTGTTTTGGGATGATTTTATAAAGTAAAATTGACTACTTTAATTTAATGGTTTTGCTTAAACTCATTGGTTGAAAATGATTTATAATTAAGCAAGAACCTGTATGAATACAAATAGGTGATATGGATCCATAGGCACTAGTGGTTATGTACAAGTGGAATAGATGAAGGTTAATCATTATTCGATGGTGTATTGATCCTCATTTGTATATTTGTTTATATATCGATGGTGTATTGATCCTCATTTGTATATTTGTTTATATATCGATGGTGTATTGATCCTCATTTGTATATTTGTTTATATATCATTTGTATATTTGTTTATATATCGATGGTGTATTGATCCTCATTTGTATATTTGTTTATATATCGATGGTGTATTGATCCTCATTTGTATATTACGTACTAGTGATATACATTTAGGTTAGGCATGGAAATTACTAGTGTTTTACGTTTTGTTAAATTGTAATACAAATTGATATATAGAACTTGATTCATTCGCTTATACTTAATAACTTGATAACTCTTCATGGTCCATTCTCGCTCCTTAATTGTCGTTTGTATTAAACTATTAGTGAATATTTGTGTTATATGAAGATTATTTGAATGGTACAACGCATATCAACAATTATTAATGCTTGACATGTTTAGTGCATCTAGATCTAGTTGGTAAAAATGTCAATCTAATTAATTCATAATTCAATTTTTGAGATGTTGGTACAAAACCGTACCAGCATGTACCAACCGAAAAAAGTTGGTACCAATCTAGTTGGTACATGGTATAAGATTTTGTGTACCAATTATAATTGGTTGGTACATGGTATATGGAAAAAAAACATGGTACCGTACCATGTTCACCCCTATATTTTAGAAGTAAAATCAAAATACAATTACTCGAAATGGTTTTGGAAATCAATCGATATGTTTTGGTACGTATGACGTTAAGTTTTTTACTAAATTACTGGATATGTTTTGGATATTGGTCTATATGAGGTCGTGATTTTTATTGTATTAAATTAAATTACGTTCGATTTTAAGTTTATTGAAAATATGTGAGATTTAAACATGTGCAATGTCTTACATATTTGATTTAAAATAACTTACATAGACGGAAAAGAAATCTCATTGGATATGAGGATGTAATCATATTCCTCAACGGAGATGAGGACAAACACAGAAATAAAAATGAGGGATCGAAGACAAGGATGGAAATTAAGGTTACCGTCCCATTCTCATGCCTAATTTAGGAAAACACAAAATGCATAGACATCATAATATATATAAATATTATTTGGGATATTGTACAATACAAATACTATTTCAAATGATAAGTTATTTATTTCAATATTATATATATATATATATATCCATATTTTTATAAAAGATTATTGCATTTCTCTCTTGCAATCATACTTTTAACTTAAAAAGTATTCTTGAAGCTTCCGATCCACCTCCTAAACTTGGAATGTACATGACACTAATATGTAAATCTGTCTCTTTTTTATATTTTTATATTTAATTTAACAAAATCCAAAAACTCGAAGCATTAAGTGTATAAAATAATGTCAATTTGGTCCCATCTTCAACAAGACAAATATTAAATGAGTTTATTATTTTACCTCCACAACTGAAAATTATAAGATAACTATGTCTGAAAAGTCTAAACAACGAGCTACTATTCTCAACTCTATCCTCTAGGCTTCATCTCACATCTTGCCTTTCCCTTTGCTAGAGTTCTCGCTAGAATGCTTACCTGAAAAGATTTTTAGTTTTATAAAAAGTGAGGGTTAGGCCGGAGGTCTAGTGAGTTCCCTCAAGTAACAACAATACACCACAAAATGTCATTCAATGAGTTATAAAAAAAAAGTTAGACATAGTTCACACATTTAAATTTTATGCACATTTTTAACAGATGTAGATGGCACACGCATAGGGTCACGCACACATGTGACAACGTGTTCGGACTCACATTTTCCCTTAGATAAATGACATGAAACGAATTATGATAATAAGTCATCACATGCTCTACCCCAATGAATGCACAATTTGAATATCAGTCCATTTCCAAGTCATGCAAGTTCCAATTATGAAATAAACGTGTCTGTAAAACAATCATGCATAACATTTATCATTTATAAAAGCTTAGGAACTAGGAACAACTCACCTGAAGTCCAAGCCTAAAAACACACACCTTGTGCTATGGATTTCCAAACCCACAATAATCCTCCAATCACTATTCTATAACATTCCTCAAACAAAAACTATGATCCAAACAACACACTAATTTTTTTGACAAGTCTGAAAGGTCAACGACTTGCGCGGGTTGGGGCGCGACCCAAAGCCGAGGGACTACCTGCGGGAGTCCCTGTCCTCTCTGCGCAGACCTGTTCGAAGGTTCAAGCTCCAAAACCCAGTTCCAACCATTTTCTACTACATAAAAGGTGTCTAAACATTCTGGAAATCTAACTTAATAATAAACCCACTTAAAAATCAACACCAACTACTAAGCCTGTGGATTCTTCATCCAAAAATGGAGAATCACCAATGATGAGGTTTTGCTAAGTTTCATCAAACAACATAAGAGGTGATTGATTTAAACCAAAGTTTTCCAATGAAAGACTAACATTAAGGGCTAAATTTATCAAAATCGATTTCAAAACCAATATCTACACGCAACAAGTATTTACACACTTGAGGCCTAAATCCAAGAATCAAGACTAACCTAAGAAGGATAAACAAGAGAGAAGGGTGGAGTTCTTTCCAGAAATGTCGACCCCAAGGTTGTTAGTCCTTCAAGCTTTAGGGTTCCCCTCTCACAAGCACTTATTACTGTAACACTTTAAAATTTGGGGTAAATTTAAACCTGAACATTTCCAAAATATAACATTCTAATACAATCGAATCACCCAAAATGGCTAAATAGTAAGGTGTTTACAAACCAAAGCATTAAAGACATAATCTTGACAGCCCACAAATCTAAACTGAACTAGCATAGATTAAAGACGGGTGTCACTATCTATTCTCCAAAAATCTTGTTCAATCAAAAGAACGCCACAGATATACTTCACCAAAAATTCTATTACCAGCCACTTGGCTTTCCACTCAAGTCTGATAAGTCCCACCACTAAAATGACCTGATATACATGTCATTTTATTATTAAAAAAATAGGCTAAAGCCTAATGAGATCAAAACAGTTTATAAAATAAAACAAGTAATGAATGACGATAATATTTCATAAACTTGGTTATGTCCCAAAATTCAGTTACACCATATAAAGACCAATATGTCCAAGATACGACTTACAATAACGGGGGAGACCCGTTTTCCATTAAATGTGGCGGAACACAAAAGTAAGCCACAAGTCCATGTTTAGAGCTCCTTTTATTGGACATTGGTCATCGAGTTCAACCACCCAAGGTCTATCGATCGAATCCTCCAATACAATAAGATATGCTCTTTTGCTAGAAGCAAATCATTATGGGTCACACGGTCATCAAGATCAACCACCCACGGTCTATAGTTTGAGTCCTTCGATGAATCATTGCCCATATCCAGATAACAAGTGGAAACAACCACCCATATAATAAATAGAATTGACCTTTATGCCTATGGATCCATAACATTAGTCTAGCATATATTACCTTCCAAGGATGCATTACCATTAATCAATGCACCAATATGTAGATACCATGAGTAACCACTATCCACACTGATTTCATTAAAACATTCAAAAGTTCCTAAAACCCTAGCTTAACCTAGGTTTTCCAAAGTCCACCAATATAAGTAAGTGAATGTCATTCACTCCAAAAACCATAAATATGTATCTAGAACTCATTTTCAACTTGTCTTGAGTAAATCAAGTAGTCCAAAACCCTATAATCACCCAAATATCCCAAAAATGATATTTATGTTCATCAAATGTTAAATAATAGGAAGAAAGGTTTAGGAGACTAAATGATAACATTTTGACATGTATAAAGTTTATAAAGATAGTTTGACTCACTCTTAGGTTTTTGTTGTAAAACCCTAGAGCCTAGAGATCCATTTTAAGAAGATGAGATGGTGGAATGGTGAATCTTTAGCTCTAGCCTCTCAACTCCTAGCTTGGTAGAGAAGAATCCCCTTGAAACTCAAGTAATGATGCCTTAAATGCTCAAGAACCCTCAATAAATGGAGAGAGCTCGATTTTGAGAGAATATGGAAGGAGTGGGTGAAGAAGTAAATGATGAGGAGAGTTGGAAAAACGAATTTAAGACCCCTCCCCCCTGCACCCGTCTGCGACTTTGACCCGGCGACTATGCCCTTGGCATTGTCGCGGGGTATAGTCGCCCACTACCAACACCCCGCGGTACCTCCACCGTGACTTTGATAAGCGACAGTGGGCACTGTCGCGCCATGTGTACCGAAAGCTAACTCTGGGTGGCGACATTGACATCTTTTGGTATCGAAAGCTCTAGTCCGTTAAATATCTTGTCATTTACACATCCCAAAGGGGTAATGATTTGATGACATAGATTCTCAGCCAGCATCACTCTCATAAAACGACTAACTATCTTTCCAAGGATGCGTTTCTAACCCAATTCGACCTTAATCGATAGCCTGCAAAATTATAGGTTTGATTAATGGTCAAAGTTGACGCGGTTTGATCCGAGGGAAAGTCAATTATGTCGATTTTGGGGTATTAATGTAAATTGATATTGACCTTTTGAGTAAAACACAATACTAAGTCTTACGCTTGACATGTTTTTAGCTGAATTATATCGTTGCGAGGAACTTATTTGGTGTTTGGTTGATTTTATAATAGTATTTGATATTGACTGATTTTCCTCGGGTTTTTTTAGGTTTTTTAACTTTGTTTCATTATACATCTAGAACTCCTACTATTAAATAAGATACTTTGTAATCAAATTAACTATGCATCTTATTTCGTTTTGGTATTCGTCTAAGATTTCAATAATAATCAAAGTAATAACTAAAACAATTATAAAATTAAAACAAATCAAGAAGAAAAACCCATATTTTCGGTTAACTTAGTTTATCA
Source organism: Saussurea involucrata (assembly GCA_033807775.1). Classification (NCBI taxonomy): domain Eukaryota; kingdom Viridiplantae; phylum Streptophyta; class Magnoliopsida; order Asterales; family Asteraceae; genus Saussurea; species Saussurea involucrata. The sequence goes on from CM066318.1 coordinate 1,070,451, forward strand.
AGAACATGATAATTTACAAGAGGATGTGAGGATAAAAGTTAATAAAAAAATAGGTGGAAACAAAATTTAGGAATTAATAGAGTATATAATGTATTTTAGAGGATGTATTTATTGGCTATCTTGTTGTTTATAATGTATTTGATTTCCTAGGAAAGATCATTTTGTTTACAATATTATTGTTTTCAAAATATTTGAGAGCACTCTTAAAAGTTAAGCGGGTGCACCCACGTAGTTTTTTCCTCTTGCGGTAATCAAGTAAGCGGGTGCACCTTCATAACACGTAATTTTTTCCTCTTGCGGTAATCAAGTGAGCGGGACCCCGCTTAGGCCTTAGCAGGTTGCGGTTTGGACATTTCAACAATCCTTACATGACGAGATGTTGCGAGGTGGGTGTGTGGAAGTGAGAGGGGTTCATATCAGAAGGAGAGGGGTGAGGAAGGTGAAATTGAACGAGTGGGAGAGGGAGACGAAGATAGGTTGTTGATATCAGAGATGTGATCGTCGATTGTTGTCGGAGATCTGGTTGTTGGTCGTTGCTGCAGAAGGTGATATGGATTCGCCGGGATTAGGGTAGGGTGGAGATACCACAATCCTCTTTCTTCTTTAATAGAGAATTCCCAAAATAAATGTAAATCGATGAGAATACTCCTAACAGAAAAGAAAATGTTAACGGCCGTTAGGCTGTGGGGTGAAATCTATTGAAAATTGGTAAACATCAGAGAAAAATCCGAAAAAACAAAGTTGATGGACAAAAACCGTTAAAATTCAAAAATGAACTTTACTCATTCTTTTAAACTTTAAAATTAACCACATTTAATGTAAACTTGATTGATTTTAAAGTAAAAAATTATTTGTTAAAAAAACTTCCAATGATTTAATCAATCGAAATGAGAAATTTTATCCTGCTTCATTAAAGTCAAATATATATATATATATATATATATATATATATGAAATTCAATTCCATGTTAAATCCTACATACCAAATATTCCAAACCCAAACACGAAATCCAAACCATTCCATCAAACTAAACACCCCCTAAGAAGAGCAATGTGCAGCTTTGATTACAACAAGTACAAGTCGGTATAGCAGTAACATAGGATCATCTATTTTTCTAGCAACTCAAAGCATCAATCAGGAAAAGCAAGTTTATTGGCAAAAATATTCCCCAACCAAAGTAGTTTCAGCTCAATAACTCGATCGTTGCCCAAGTAAAACCCCAGAAAGCTAGTTCAAAAATATTGCGGCAAATCCGTCCTCTTTATTCACAAAGATGGCCGATAATATGTGTAAGCTAAAGGCTGTTTTGTATGTATGGCGATTTAACTAAGGCTTGCGGACGTAGCATAAGACTGAAGGAGAGTGAGGGCTTGCTCAGTGATGGCCCGATTCCTTGCTTGTTGGACCCAATCGCCCACTACTTCTGCCGCCTGACTTCCTTTTAGACCGCCTTCAAGCGTTTCTGCGGCTTCCAAAAGTTTCCCATCCGCTAACAAGCTCTCCACTCGATTTATTAACGACTCAATTCCATCACCAGATCTGTCAGCTTCTTTAACCTGAAAGTTCAATCATGATTATATAATAAATAATGTTCATCAGTATGGAGAAATTTTAGAAAATCAAGACATAATCCCAACCTTTATATTGGATGCAATGTAAGCCAAAGAATGGGCCAAAATGCCGCCTCCACCTGGAGGCATCAGGCTCAAGTGCCGGAGAGTCCCTTTCAAGCCATCAAACTAGAAACATAACCATGATTAGACCAATATAACTTACAACTATAACCATAACCAATAAACTATTTTCGCCCAATGGGTAATATAGGAGTGACACTAAGCCGATTATTAAAATTAAAAATCTGTTTTGGCGGAATATTTTTTTATTCAATATGACAACCAAAAAAAAGGCAGTATAATCACTTTATTTGTCAATTATAACAGAGTATCCAGAGAACCACATGTAAAGATTTAAACAACGAAGCACACCTGATACATATTTAAATAATGAGGCAACTAGAAAACAAACAGCAGGTCTTTAAAACCAAATAATCTAAATTATGGTCTATATATACAGTATATAAATGGAAGCCATAGAAAGGGTTACCTTGTGATTCAACTGCAAAATGGTATCTGTCCCATTTTTTAGGGTATCTTCAGGAAGGGAGGCCATGACCAAACCTAAAAGTGAGTCTTTATCAATTCCATCAATGTAGCTGTTAAGAGCATCTATTTCTTTCTGTATAGGCAACCCTTTAGACAGAGCATCTTCCAGTGCAAGAGCACCCTGCCAAAAAGAAAACACAAATTGATCACCATAGTCGACTATAAAAGTTTCCATAATTACCAAAACCCAGGGTTAGTTATTGCAATATTAATTTGACCTGTGAGGTGATTGCTACAAAGAATGATTCATCCATATATAATCATGACATCAGCCAGTAAAAGTGTCAATGAATAAGACAAACTCCACCACTTCAATAGAAGCAAGAAGTTATAACTGGAGATAGGATTATGAAAAAAATTCCACCCAGTATTAGAAAAAGATCAAATGCATATCATTTTGTGCTTAATATGATATGGGTACCTATATGAAATGAATAAATGAATGAATACCAATTGTGATAAGGCAGCACATTAGAAAAGGGTAAATAAAATAAAGAGGATCTACCATTGATAGTTGCATGATGGTGGTAAAGTGTCGAGGTTTCTCCTTTATGAGGAGATCAGGAGATGAACCACTATATCCTATTACAAAAAAGCAAACTGATTTGCTCATGCAAAGAAGCTCCTGTTCTTTCACCCGTTTTAAGTTAATATATATATATATATATATACACACACACACACACATTTACATGTTCAGTCATGAACTCTTCAAATTGACCAAAAGTACCCTAAAGCTTTCTCAAATATTGAAATGTCAGTATGCAAGCGTCCCGAAAACATCTATGAATCATCGCCTTTATTGTGTTGATAATGCATACAATTGTGAGGCGGTGAAGAATCAGTGAGGTGGTGAAACAATAAAGAGGCGTCCGACTTTTAATGGGCTAGAGTTTAGTGGACTAGACTTTTAGTGGGTTAGGGTCTTAGTCGATTAGAGTTTTAGTAGGTTAGGGTCTTAGTCGATTAGAGTTTTAGTGGGTTAGACTTTTATTGGGTTATTGATACCTCTATTATCTGAGCGTGGATGTGTTTTCTTTTATTTAAATAAATGACTTAAAAAGTCAAAACCCTGATATTATATTTTTATAACATACAAAAATGGCAGCTCTCTTTTTCAAACCTTATGACTTTTCCTCATACAACCTCACGACTTCTCTTCTCTTTACAACCTGCTGCATTGGAGACTTCCGGTATATTTTGTATTTGTATATAAGCTATGTACAAGTATATATATATATATATATATATATATATATATATTCTGCTTGTGTGTATATGCTACATAAGTATATATAGTTTGTTTATGAACTTGCTGATATATACAACTATTCTAGCCTGCTAAATACAAGTGTATATATATCATGTTTTTGGGGCTTACGCACGTCCCTAAGAAGACAACACCTCGAGGCTTGCATTCGTTCTTTAAAACCTTGGTTGTTCATTCTCAAATCATGTCATGGATCACAATAAAAAAATGTGGTCAAACTACAAATTATTCTTCATCAACATCTACGAGAGAAACCATTATTCATATCCGATTAGTTTCCTAAGCAGCTAACCAATTCATGAACGCTACCTACACAAGTCATTGGTTGTCTTTTTTCCTGGAGATCAACTATGGGGTATGTGTATTCGTCATAGAAAATCTAGTTTCTTGAAAAAGCAAGAAACAACAGTCTCCAAATCCAGTGTCAAATCCAACACAAATCTATGGTTGATGTGTCATGCGAAGTGACTTGAGTAAGGGATTTCTACGGAGTAATTACAAACGAATTGATGAAATTAATTTGTGATAACGAGTCAATTATTCGTATAGACAATAATCAAGTATTCCATAAGAGGGACTAAGCACATTGAGATTGATCCTCGTCTTATCAAAGACCGTGTCGTGGGAATACCGACAGACCCTCCATCAATCCATCTAGTATGCATCAGGACCGAGTACCAGTGTGCAGATATTCTCACAAATCCGTTACAAAATTCCCAAATATATTTTACTTGTAACAAGTTGAGCATGATTAACATCTTTGTTCCAACTTGAGTAGCGTTTGGTATTATCCATTGTTAGTAATTAAGGTTTTTGCTTTCTAGTAATCTAAAGTAAGGTCTCCATTGTATATAACATTATAATGTATTGCAATCCTTTCTCATGAAAAGAAAGATAAAAGTTTCAGTAATAACTTACAAAATATTATAATAATAAAAATTACTACTATTATTATTATCATTAGATTATGTAAGCATATAGAAGTAGGAATTCAAAAATATTGTATTTTGGTATAATTACTTTTCTATATGACTAATCCATAATTGTAATACAATTACTCATAAAAGATTGGAAGGCTAACTTGCTAGTTGAGAAAAGTTAATTGATGAATACAAGTTGAAAAAAGTTGACCAATCCCTTCATTACTATTTTAAGACACTTAATTCAACAATTAGTTGCCAATGGAAATGGTGGGATACTTAAGCGTAGGTAGTTGATTAAACATATTTACCTAATCGAAGCAGTAAGGGAAGCATAACACCTCAAAAAACGCATAATCGTCCCCTAAGCGTAGATATTCTCATATTCATAACAAAAATCAATGAAGATACATACAATTTAAACATTATTTACATGTCTTCATAAAACAAATATGCTAAAGTGAGAACAATGTTCTAGGAAAACTTACGAGTGCAAGCTTGTGGACCGAATGACTCTGGCGTGCCTCTTGAGATCTTGCATAGAATGCCATACATAAAGCATTTATCTACATAACAAAAATAGAATAAATTCTATGTGCTTCCAAAAAAAACCAACTGAAATAAAATGCATCAATATATTCATGGCCATTGGCCAATACTATAAAGTATAAACATCTTATCTATATACCAGTGCGCCTTGTCTCTTAACAAGATAGTGTATTAGTGCCAGGTCAACAACAATATGCAACTAAATTAAAAGAATTAAATTTGAACGATATCATACATTAAGATTTGCCTCCTCCATCTTTTCAATTTGCGAAGCCTTCTCACTTGCAATTGCAGCAGTCAATTCTGCTTTTGCTAAATCCTTTAATTTGTTCAGCTTGAATTCTGCTTCAGATTCCTGAAAATTTAGAGATTAGCACGCTTTCTAAATGCTATTTTGATGTTTTACATCATCGAAGTATGTTTAAAAAAAACACAAAGCACCTTCCTTTCGATCTCCATTCTGTACTCCTCTTCTAACATTTCCTGAAGTGACTTGAGAGCAGCAGCTGCTTTTACCTTTTCTTTATGTAACTCCTACAAATGAATTTAGCAATTTAGATGCTAATCATGAGTAAATTGATAAAAAAATCACCTTTAAATGAGAAAATGTAAGAAAATAATCGCATGATCAGAAAAAGTAGAAGGAAAAAATTATATACAACCTTATCCAAAATTGTCTCTCTTTCAGCATACATGAGCTCCCGGGCTCTTGCATCTTTTAGCTCCTTTTCATATTTCTCCTAAAATATTTTAGTACAATTTCAATTTCAAAAGTTAATTAGTCATAAAACAGTATCGAAAAATATTAGGGATGGATAAAAAACAACAACAAAGTGATATCACAATGTTTATATTTTAATTTTAAAGATAAATAAATAGTCTTGCCTTCATCAACTTCTTCTCTTGAGAAAAAATACGTGCATCCAAATCCGCCTGCCTTCTTTCAGCTGTGTGAATAGCTTCCAATAAATCCAGAACTACTTTTCCATCTTTTGACACGTAAACATCATTACTACCTTTCACAGCCTCAGCTATATCCTTCATTTTCACATAACATGTAATTAGACAATTTTACTCAACACAAAAACAACAAATGAAATTAAGCTTTCCTTGTAGAGATATTGTTTGGTATCTAACCTTATCTAGATATGAAAAAGCTGCAGCTGTTTGTTCGGCCTTACCTCTTAAAAGGTATTCATCAAGAAGGGAATTTGGCTCTTTCACATCATTGTTGAGGATAACCTGCAAAAAAATGCCCATAAACTAGCTGCAAATAGAATTTTTGTTCTATACCCACTACTAGAGATGGCCAAAAATCGGTCCTGGTCCCAAATAGTGATCTCGTAACGGGTCCCGGTTAAGCTTTATAAGGCCCGGTTATGAGGACCGGTCCCACTTAAATATTTTATTTAAATTGAATTTTTAACTTACAAAAAATATGTTTTGAAAGAATTTGGTCAATCATATACACTAACACATACGTTTTTATTATAATTGGGTCTATCAAATGCACTACAAAAATACTTGCGTCTTTAAAAATACATTTTATTATACTTGGGTCAATCCAATACACTAACAAATACGTTTTTATTTAAAAACATACTTAAAAATACATTTAAAAATAAATTTTATACAAAAAAACCGGGTCGGTCCCATAACCGGTCTCATAACTGCTCACGGGCCAGGCCTTGTTTTTGGATGAAAATCATAACCGGTTAAGGACCGGTGGGCCCAAACCGGTCCCAAACAGTCCCGGGCCGGACCCATTTGGCCATCTCTACCCACTAGGCCACTACTCATAAAAGAACAGACCTCCGGCATATTTGTAGTGCTTAGCTGCTGAGGCTGCTCAGACTTAATCACATTTTCTTCAATAACTGGAGCAACCTGAATCGGTATTGAGGTAATTTGAACTCCCTCATGGTCTTCTGTAGTAGGCTTCACGTCTTTGTTTTTTGTGCCAAGATCCTCTTGAATCAATGGTATTGAATCAATACTTTCATTATCAGAAGTTGAGATGTTGCGGTCCAACTTACTCTCCTGCTCAGAAATAGCATCATGGGGTTTTGATACTGGTAATTGCTTTAATTCAGACTCAGCTTCTTCTTCCCTTTTTCTGCCATAATATGGATCAATTTCAACGTTTTTCTCAACAGTTGGAGTTGAAACCTCAGACTCTTGAACATTTTGAACAGCAACTGGTTCTACAGTTTCACCATGATGCAAATCTCCATTAACAGTCTTTGGCTGTTGAGGTTCTTCATGGACAATGGGGGTTTCATGTGTATTAAGATCATTATTTTGTTCTTTGGTGAGAAGTTTTTCTAAGTAGCCGGTCTGGTAAGCTGTTAGAGCAGCAGCACCTATGGCTATACTTCCTATAAAAACTTTGGACAAATTGCTTCCAGAGTCTGGTGGTTTTCCTGTTGAAGCTGATCCCTTGGATGAATTTGACTGAGATGCAACAGAGAATTCCTTCCTAGAGGAAAGATACAAAGGTATCTGCTACAAATGTTTTAGCCATCAAGAAATAACAAATACTAACAACAAATTTTCCACCAATAGTATTACAAGCTCTTCCTGGTACTTTATAATTTTAAACAAATTATTGCTTGTTACCAACTATACATATATACATACATGTCATGCATCGATATACTGCCCAAGCCCAATATTATGCTATATGAATAAGGGGTAACTGGGTAAATTCTAAATAAATTGATGGTATAAATAGGGGTGTGGTGGAAGAGTAGAGGCGTCCAGAAATTTTTTGACTGTCTTTCTTTGGAGAGCTCTGGCATCTCGAATAGCCAGAAACCCTTAAATTCTTGTCAAATTGAAGCATCCATAGTGGTCTTATCAATTTGTTTTTTATTGTATTTGTGTTAAAGTTATAAGCTAGACAGTTATGTGGTAGTTATTCAATGTCAGTTAATAATGATTATGTTGGAACCGTTGGCATCTGTTGACCTTTAGGATGAAGGGTTGCAATGCTTGGTTTTGTATATATATATATGCACTATGTATCTGATGTAATTCAATTTGATTGTTAATGAAAGTTCTCATATTCCAGTACCCTCTGTTTTTTTCTAATACCACACAGCAATCTTCCTGTTTGGGTTCACTTTATGAATCAGATTTTTACAATAAATTGGTATCAGAGCCGGGAACCGGACTGGTGTGAGGACGCTGGGCTCCCAAGGGGGGGGGGGGTGGATTGTAAGATCCCACATTGGTTGGGGAGGGGAACAAAGGTTGCCTTATAAGAGGAACTTGATACCTCCCCAATCAGACGCGTTTTAAAACCGTGAGTCCAGGTGTGTGGACAAAGAGGACAATATCTGGTACGGTTGACCTGGGATGTTACAGATGGTATCAGAGCCTCGTTTACGGTTCTTGTTGAAGGTATAAAATCTGAAATTGACCGCTGGAATGTCAACACAGAACAACACTTTACAGCCCAGTCTTCCGAAACTAAATGGAAGAAACTACCATCATTGGAGTATCCAAATGAAGGTCTTGTATGAGTCACAAGAGTTATGGGGGGTAGTTGAGAATGGGGTTGTAGAGCCTGCGAATCACGCAGGTTAACGGCACAACAAGCCACTGATTTACGTGAAAACAGAAAGAAAGACAAGAAGGCTTTGTTCTTCATATACCAGTCCGTAGAGGATACGATCTTCGAACGAATTTCTACATCGGTTTCATCAAAGGAAGCGTGGGATACGTTGTATAAATTCTATAGAGGGGAAGATCGTGTAAAAACAGTCCGTTTGCAAACACTAAGGTGTGAGTTTGATAGCCTGAAGATGAAAGATTCTGATACGATAGAAGAATTCTACAATCGGCTAATAGCGATCGTAAAACAGATGAGACTAAATGGAGAAAAACTTGAGGATATTAGAGTTATCGAAAAGATTTTAAGGAGTCTCACACGCAAGTTCAAATATGTTGTTGTAGCCATCGAGGAGTCCAAGGATCTTACAGAACTTTCAATAGAAAGCCTCCTTGGGACATTACAGTCCCATGAATTGCGTATAAAGCAATTCGAATCTCCTGCCTTCGCATCTGATCAAGCCTTCAAAGTTGCGTCGAATTCGAATTCATATGACAAAGGAAAGACGAAGTATAGTAACAAGTACAAGGGTTATGGTAAGGATCGTGGGAAGGACACGAACAACGAACAAGGTCAAGATGATCAAGGAAAAACATTCAAAGGAAAGGGAAAATGGAGGCCTCTATCTGAGATACAATGTCACAATTGTCTAAGATATGGGCATATGATAGAGAACGTGCCACTAGCCCAGGCCCAAGCCCATATTCTAGATGATCAGCCCACAAAAGTATGTGATACTATAAATACTAAGGGGTAGCGTAAGTGAAGGCAGGCACGAATTATATTTCTTAATAGGGTTTACGGCTGTGAAAGCTTGGGCAGGAGGAAAGGCCGTTCATCGGGTTTCCTTTTGATTTTGTCTTTTCAATCATTTGAATCTAATAATAGAATAGCTTAATACTTCGTTTAGTTTGCTGAATCGATTTCCTTGTTCTCGTTTCTATCAATTTGGTTCCATTAAATTGATAGAAACGAGAACAAGGAAATCGATTCAGCAAACTAAACGAAGTATTAAGCTATTCTATTATTAGATTCAAATGATTGAAAAGACAAAATCAAAAGGAAACCCGATGAACGGCCTTTCCTCCTGCCCAAGCTTTCACAGCCGTAAACCCTATTAAGAAATATAATTCGTGCATGCCTTCACTTACGCTACCCCTTAGTATTTATAGTATCACATACTTTTGTGGGCTGATCATCTAGAATATGGGCTTGGGCCTGGGCTAGTGGCACGTTCTCTATCAATGCCGCCGTCTTAAAGAGCAGGCTTGTCCTCAAGCCTGAAATCATGGAACCGATATTGAGTGGCGGTTGCATCCTCCCAAGTAGCTTCTTCAATGCTACCATTTTCCCACGATCCTTTATGAATCCCCTATGGTGCCCCGTTAAATCAGGAGATTCCCGGACAACCTTGGCATTTTTGGGGATTGGCCAATCGTGAATGGCTGAGATCTTAGACATAGGTAAGCCTTGAGGATACTGGATTAACAAGGAGAATTGGGGCAAGTTGGTATCCAATTGGATCTGCTGGCAATTGGTAAGGGCTGAATTTGTGGAATCGGGCATGTCTAAGAGCTCGATCGAGTCTTGGGCGTATTTCCGGGAAAAATTCAAACCACCGGTTCCGTTATTGAAAGAGGTTTTACCCCTCGTGTTGGTTTTATCACCATGAATGGCGGTGGCTATCGCTACATGATGGGCCAGATCCATAGCTTGGTCACACGTACGTGGTTGGAGTGCCCTGACCCAATTCCTAATATCATTCTGGAGACCACGAAGAAACATTCCCACTGCTTGGTCGTCCGATTGGTCTGGAATGAGGGCCGAGAGAGCCTCAAAATTCTCGATATACTCATCGATATCTCCATCTTGATACAGAGATCCTAGTGCCTCGTGTGCGTTGTGGAACCTGGTCCCTCCAAATCGAACCAATAATTTTTCACGAAATTGTTCCCAGGTAGTTTGGGGGTGTTTAATCAAGAGATTTGTGAACCAATTCAAGGCAGATCCATCCATACACATCTGAGTAAGTTTTAATTTCTGGGGAGAGGGAGTTTGATGAACCTGGAAGTATAGTTCTGCCTTGGTGATCCATCCTCTGGGATCGATGCCTTCAAACAGAGGGAGCTTCACCTTAGGCATCGAGAAGAGGGAGGTCTCAAAATGGTCGTATTTGATGAAGGATTCCAGACCTCGATTTGGAATTTTTTGGCTGGATTCACAGTCGTCTGTCACCGTCCGCTCCTTAAACGAAGGCCCCTCAGCTTCTTCTTCGTAAACAAATTGTTTTCCCAGGGACTTATGATAACCCATCGTTAGCTTCTCAAAGGATTTGGGCAACTCATTCAGAATTTCCTTCATAGAATTGATCGAAACAGAGAGATCCTTCACTTGATTAGTGAGGGATTCGATCTTCTCATCTTGAGCATCGATTCTGGATTGCAACCATGTGTTCACCTGATCTGGAGCGACCATATTTTCCCTCAATTGCTGTTTTCCCCTTGATTGTTTTCCCGGCAATGGAACCAAATTGATAGAAACGAGAACAAGGAAATCGATTCAGCAAACTAAACGAAGTATTAAGCTATTCTATTATTAGATTCAAATGATTGAAAAGACAAAATCAAAAGGAAACCCGATGAACGGCCTTTCTTCCTGCCCAAGCTTTCACAGCCGTAAACCCTATTAAGAAATATAATTCGTGCCTGCCTTCACTTACGCTACCCCTTAGTATTTATAGTATCACATACTTTTGTGGGTTGATCATCTAGAATATGGGCTTGGGCCTGGGCTAGTGGCACGTTCTCTATCAGCATACTAAAAGGTTCTGCAGACAAAAGAGAACTGAAGACCATAAAGAATCTACTTTTATGACAAAGGATACCAAAGATCCTGAAACCATGTTCATGACTTGTGAAGTCCAAACATCTTTAGGAAATGGAACATGGTATGTGGATAGTGCTTGTAGTAATCACATGATTGGCATAAAGGACATTTTTTTATCCTTGGATGAGTCTCACAACGGCGAAGTAAGAACCGGAGACGAACGAAAGCATGTGGTTCAAGGTAAAGGCGATATACTTGTAAATTCTAACCATGGACCAAGAAAGATCACTGATGTGTACTATGTGCCAGCACTTAAACATAATCTGTTAAGTGTTGGGCAACTAGTGCAAAAGAATTATGATATACACTTTATAGATAAAGTTTGCATTATAAGAGATCCTACTGGTACCACTCTTGGAAAGATTAAAATGACTGCCAACAAGATGTTTCCGTTGAAGTTCGATAAAGATGGTTTATCAGCCTTTAGCACTGTGAATACAAGCAAATCAAATCTTTGGCATCTCAGATTTGGACATTTAAGTTTAAATTCGTTAATGTATATGAGTAAGGCTCATATGGTTCGTGGATTACCTTCCCTGGAGATCTCAAACGAGATCTGTGACGCATGTGCGCTAGGCAAGCACACAAGAAGCCCATTTCCTAAGGATAAAGCTTGGCGTGCATCAAACCTACTTGAATTGGTCCATACTGATGTTTGTGGACCCATGAGGACGATATCTATCGGAGGCAACAGGTACGTATTAACATTTATAGATGATCTAAGTAGGAAAACATGGGCCTACTTCTTAAAAGAAAAGTCTCAAGTATTTGAAATGTTTAGATCTTTCAAGTCTATGGTTGAGAACCAAAGTGGTTTTAAAATAAAGAGCATTCGGTCAGATAATGGTGGTGAGTTTACATCACATCAGTTTGAATTTTTTTAAGAGATAATGGCATTAAACACCAGAAAACTACTCGACACACACCACTGCAAAACGGTGTTGTCGAGAGAAAAAATAGGACCTTTATGGAGCTTGCTAGAAGTATGTTAAAACATAAAGGATTACCCAACACATTCTAGGCAGAAGCATTGTCTAGTGCCATTTACATCATGAATCGTGCAGCAACACGAAGTGTGAGAGGGATGACGCCTCAAGAGGCTTGGAGCGGTTCTAAGCCATGTATAACACATCTACGGGTGTTTGGATGTGTTGCTTATTCCCATGTACCATCTGCTAATCGTGGTAAATTAGACGACAGATCTGAGAAGTGTATTTTTATAGGCTACAGTGAAGCCTCAAAAGCCTATAAGTTATTTAACCCTATCTCAAATCAAGTAGTCATAAGCACGGATGTAACTTTCGCGAAAGAAAAGGCGTGGGAATGGAATAACAAAATTAGTGGAGAAGCTGTTATAATTCCAGAAGAAGAAAGGTTGGAACCTCAATTCGTGGACGCAAATAACGAAACAAATGAAGGGGATAATACACCCTCTGGTTCAAATACATCTGAGCCACCTTCACCAACAAATTCATCAACATCTAGTTCACCACCACGCCGTTACCGTACCCTTGAAGAACTCTATGAAAGAACACAAGAGGTTAGTAATGATGAATTGGTAGACTTTGCTTTATTTGCAGATTCAGATCCTATTGATTTTGAAACTGCAAATAGAAGCAACAAGTGGAGAATAGCCATGAACCAAGAAATGGATTCTATACTTAGAAACAAGACTTGGGAACTGGTGGAACTTCCCAAAGGGCACAAATCAATTGGAGTAAAATGGGTCTATAAGACCAAGTTAAATGAAAAGGGCGAGGTTGAGAAATACAAAGCTCGTCTTGTAGTGAAAGGATACAAACAAAGATATGGGGTAGACTACAATGAAGTTTTTGCGCCCGTTATTCGGTTAGAGACAATACGTTTGGTTGTGGCTTTGGCTGCACAAAACAGTTGGACAATTCACTAAATGGACGTCAAATCGGCGTTCCTGAATGGGTATCTAAATGAGGAAGTATACATAGATCAACCCCCTGGATTCGTGAAAAAGAATGAAGAAAAGAAGGTGTGTCGTCTTAAGAAAGCGTTATATGGACTAAAACAAGCACCCTGTGCTTGGTATAGTCGCATAGACACATATTTCATGGAGCATGACTTCAAAAAGTGTCCGTATGAGCACACCTTGTTCATCAAGAAACTCAAAGGTAAGTTTCTGTTCGTATGTCTATATGTAGATGATCTCATTTTCACAGGAAATAGTGAGAGCTTGATAAAGGAGTTCAAGCAATCTATGAAGGCAGAATTCGAAATGACAGATCTGGGAAATCTTCATTACTTCTTGGGTATAGAAGTAAGACAAGGCATAGACAAGATCACAATATCACAGAAGAAATATGCATTAGAAATCTTAAAAAGATTCAACATGGAAGGTGCTAAAGCTAATTCTATACCTATGGAATTTGGTTTAAAACTGACCAAAGAATCATCAGATGCAGCAGTAGATTCAAGATTATACAGAAGCCTCGTGGGTAGCCTAATGTATTTAACGGCTACAAGACCAGAAATAATGTATGTTGTTGGTTCGATAAGCAGATTCATGGAATTTCCTAAGCAGTGTCACTGGGAGGCTGGAAAAAACATTCTAAAATATATCAAAGGAACTACTGATCATGGCATTACATATCAGAAAGTTAATGACTCAAGATTGATGGCGTATTGTGACAGCAACTACGGTGGGGATATCGACGACAGTAGAAGCACTACTGGATACGTGTTAAGCATGGGATCGGGTGCCATCTCATGGCAATCTAAGAAACAGAAAGTTGTCGCTCTATCTACGGCTGAGGCGGAGTATATGGCAATTTCGTTAGTGGGCTGTCAAGTAATCTGGATGAGAGGACTACTCAATGAACTACTTCATCCTCAAGAACAGCCTACTCTAATTCATTGTGATAACAAGTCTGCAATCGCCCTAACTCGAAATCCAGTGTTCCATGGCAAGAGTAAACATATACGTATTAAATACCACTTTATACGTGAATTAGTAAGGCTTGGAGAAGTTGAAGTTGTTTTCTGCAAAACCACTGAACAAGTGGCTGATACGTTTACTAAGGCATTAAAGAACAGTGATTTCGCAAGGATGAAAGACAAGTTAGGGGTTGGCCAGGTCTAGCTTAAGGGGGGGTGTTAAAGTTATAAGCTAGACAGTTATGTGGTAGTTACTCAATGTCAGTTAATAATGGTTATGTTGGAACCGGTGGCATCTGTTGACCTTTAGGATGAAGGGTTGCAATGCTTGGTTTTGTATATATATATATGCACTATGTATCTGATGTAATTCAATTTGATTGTTAATGAAAGTTCTCATATTCCAGTACCCTCTGTTTTTTTCTAATACCACACAGCAATCTTCCTGTTTGGGTTCACTTTATGAATCAGATTTTTACAACAATTTGTTCAATTGAATCAGTTCATAAAAATACATTACACATTAAACACAGAACAAAAAAGCATAAGAAATAAAAAATAATGGTTAAAGAAAAACCAGATTATGTATGTAATCAAGAAAACCTAACATCAAAACTTTATTAAGGTTTATTAGACTGAGTCCAGTAAGTAGCCTTACAAGCCTCCAGCCATCCACATGATTGAACCTAACCTCTACTTGTCATCTCCCTTGACCAAAACTCATACTCCTATCTATATTAGATATCGGACCTTGCCAAAAACTCGGTTGCAAAAAATCAGTAAAAATATAGGTTCCGATAATATCGCCAATTTTTGCTGGTATTTACCGATATTTGAGCGATATTTTGACCAAAATATCGATCTTAAATACCGATTTTTAGAAGGTTTTTTGGGCTTTTTATATAACTATTGGGCTTTATATATTACTTGGGCTTCTATTTATGAGTCAACTAAGTAGTCTTAGGTTTCCAATTCCAACGTTCTACGGTTCTACCTACTACGCACGAATACGATCGAGCTTTCTTCAATGTTCCAGCCCCTACTGATTTCTTCTGTTCTAGACAGATTATCCAAGTATAGCCATTTTTTATTATCAAAACACCCTTACACGGCGAACGGCGAAATCAGTGGCTGAAGTCTTTATTCGTGAAGTGATTCGCCACCATGGTATTCCGAAATCAATTCTGAGTAATACAGACCCTTTATTCCTGAGTCCTTTTTGGCAGAAAATTTTTCGTTCACAGGGCACTCAATTGAACATGAGTTCAGCTTACCATCCTGAATCAGATGGCCAAACTGAAAGTCATTAACCGCTGCATGGAAACGTATTTAAGATGTTTTGCAGTTGATCAACCGCGTTCATGGTCGATTTGGATCCCATAGGCGGAATTTTGGTACAATTTGACGTTTCATAGATCAACTGGCAAATCTCCATTTGAGGTGGTTTATGGTCGAAAGCCACCCACAGTGTTGCAATTTGTTGCGAGGGAGATTAGATTTCAGGCAGTGGTACAGAAGCTTCATGATCGTGATGAGGCTTTGAAACAGTTAACACATTTGTCCCATGCACTTATGAAGGAATAAGCGGATAGAAAAAGAAGGGATGTTAAATTTCAAACGGGAATGGGTTTACGTTAAACTTAAACCATACAGACAAATGTCGGTGGCCTACCACATCCATCAGCAGTAACAAGTTAGCAGCTAGATTATTTGGTCCATTCAAGGTGTTGGAACGAGTTGGACAAGTTGCTTATAAGCTGGAACTGTCACCTTCCTCTAAGATACACCTCGTTTTTCATGTGTCGTTGTTAAAGAAGACAATTCAAACTCCTCCTATTGAACTAGTGTGTTACCTCCCGAGTTAGAAGTAGGTGCATCAGATTTGTTAGTCCTGCTGCCATTTTAGCCTCTCGATTGATCACAGAACACAATGAAAAAGTACGCCAATGGTTGATTCAATGGAAAGGTTGTCCAATTGAAGAAGCAACATGGGAAGAGCAAAAGATCAAATTAAGAAGAACTTGACCGGCACTACTCATGAGAGATTGGTCATAAAAGTGTGGTCTATGATTCAAGCACGATGGAGTGACCAACTTCATCATCCTTTGCATGCAGGTATAGTTTATAAAATATTGTTATGTTTTATTTAACTATTGGTATTAACTTTTAGTACAATCGTAGCCGGATATTGCCTCAACCCCGCCATCTATTATGCACAAGATTCAGAAGTTGAGAATGATAGATACATTAAGACGGGACTATATGAGGCAATTGACCGACTTGTGTGTGATGAAGAAAAAGATGATACTTTAAGGATGGAACTCAATCAATATGTCGAGTCATCAGGGCAATTTGGATATGCGGCTGCCTTAAAGAATAGAGCTAAAGTTGCACCACGTAAGTATGATATATATATATATATATATTTTAGATACTCAAAAGTTTATTTATGTGTTTCTTATTAAACTTAATATACCTATAAAACTTAGATGTATGGTGGTGTTCTTATGTCATCGACACACCATTGCTCCAACAATTTGCGATTAGTGTTCTAAGCCAAACTTGTAGCGCTCCTCCTTGTAAGAGGAATTGGAGTGCATTTGATCATGTAAGTTTTCTTTATTATAGAAAATATATTAACTCAAATGAAACTTTAATTCATGTAATGGTTTTAATTTTTAAATTTATCAATTACCATTTCAATTGCACTCTAAATTGAGAAATTGTCTTTTGCAAAAGAAGTTGAATGATCTTGTATTCATTCAATATAACAAAAGACTAGAGAGGCACCACAAATCTCTTAAGAATAACAAATCTTTAGATCTTATTTTCTTGAGAGATGTGGAAGAAAATGATGATTGGGTGGTTCCAACCGAAGTTGAGCTCCAAGAGTTTGTGGATGCAAGAGATGGCCTCCTTTGGTCGGATGTACGAGAAGCAATGGGAGATAATGAACAAGTTGGGCCAAGTACAAGAAGTAAAAGGGAGCATTATAGGGATCATCATCATCACGTTGGAGATGAAGGGGAAGAAGAGAAAGATTGGGCAACTAACCTAAACGAAGAAGTGAACATATTAGATGATGTTGACTCGGATGTCGAACCTATAGCTTGCGATTAGCTCATTTATGAACATTTTTCCTATTTTGTTTTGTGAAACTTGTTTAAGTTGATGTTTTGATGTTGAAACTATGTTTTTAATTGATGCATATGATATGTTTATGGATGCACGCATATATATTATATATATAATTATAAGAAATATTATATGAACCGATATTTTTGGACCATTATACCACCGATATATCCGATATTTCAAATATCAGACCCTGACCGATATCCAATATTAACAGCATAGCTCCTATGAACCATCAAGATCCAAAAGTCGATGAATAAGTTTCAGCATTCTTGAGACATGCAAGGTCTTGGTATAAGCCGCCTCACCCCTACATTTTCCACAAACTTGGTCACCTTTTTTTAAATACCCACCCAACCAAGCTAAGTTAGTCGGTCTTACTAATATTCCTCAATACTTGAACAAATATGTAACCTAAGGTGACTTGCTTATCCTATAGTCATCACAGTCCCGTTAACAGGTAGGCCTCAACGTCTTATCCGCAAATCATTAGTAATATTAGAAATGCATAGATACAAAGCAGCAAATGTGCAGAAAATGTATTCCTTCATTATGCATAGGTGTACCGCATACGTTTCTTGATCAGTGTTTTCCATAAAATTTAACAATGTGGTTCAGTTAGTGAATCATGTTTATATAAAGATGGACACGTCATAAGGTTCACAAAACATGCCTGAGAAGTTGTTCGTGGTGAAATCCTTCCCACCGACCGACGAGAAGATATTTCCAATATGGACCTTCAGAAGATAAGCAACACTAGTAAATTGAAACTCGAACTCGACATCGTTCCATATGTTTTAGATGAACTTTTTTTCTTTTTGAAGTATATAATATTTATATACGGCAAATGAAACAAATAAACTCACACACCCTGCTCACCTTTGGTGAGGTTTGAATCCATGACCTCCTACAAGGCCAGGGTTCCAATACCGCTAGGCTAAAGGCCCTTTGGTTGTTTTAGATGAACTTGAAAACTAGAAAGTACAACAAAATTAAACATTGGTGCTGGTTTGTTTAGGTTTCAGAAAGCACTGGCATTGACATCAAAAATACAACACCCCACTTCCGTTTGAATGAAAATTAAGGGGAAATAAAAAATGCAGATCAATTAAGAGCAATAAACCCTAATTCTGAAGCACTTACAGCTTCGTGAAATAGTCAAGACCATATATAAATCCAAAAGAAAACCCTAGAGTGTTAATGAATAAGAAATTTAACTATATATGAACTATTGACGCATAGCAATGAGTTAATTGGATATGTGATTGTACCTCCGCAGCATGGTCGACGGAGATTGAAGTGCTCCGTGATGTGATGTATCCGACTACAAGTTATCGACGATTGGAGAAACAAGGGACGAGGAGGTGGAAGCTTTGGCCGGAAATCGAAAACGTTTGTTGAAGAAGGTGTGGCGATTTAGGGTGGAGATGGAACATGTATGTAGTGGTTCTTGCGTTGTTAAAATGGCTTTTGTTTCCCGAGAGAATAATTTTTTCAAGGAAAAATATAATTAAAATGTTAAACGCAAACGCTGGAAATGCAAATGTTTAGATTTTTTATTTGAGGGGTTACAGGGGAAAACATAATACAACAATTAGGGGCGGGTAAAATACGAATGGTCCGAAAATTCGATCCAAAATTGAATAAAAAATGAGGTGTTTGTGTAAAATCCGAATGTCTCGAAATCTGAAACCCAATCCGTCCGAAAACCTGACATATACATATATATATATATATATATATTTATCCAATTATCCTTCAAAAAATTTAAATCCTACTTTGTTGTACTCTTTTTTATATAATAAACCTATTATTAATTTCATCAATTCTCTCAATCAATTGAGTTAAACGTCAAAATCGACTGAATATTATAATTTTTTGCATATAACTATACCTGAGACCCGACCGAACCCAACCCGAGCCCAAAATAATCCGAAATCCAAAACCCAAAGTTTGGGGCTTGAAGTCGATATCCGAAATCCGATCGGGTTATTGATTTGCCCACCCGAACCCGTCCGCCCCGCCCGATGCACAACCCTAACAACAATAGTAAAACAAAAAGGGGGAACGAACTTTTAAATTTTCATTTTAGAATGAAATGGAAATATTTATTTGGTAAATTTAATACTTGGCAGTTTAGAATGAAACGGGAATAATTATTAAGGTAAATTTTAATACTTGGAAAGTATTATTTCAATCATTTCCTTGATCATCGAATATAATTCTTTAGGTCATCTGTATCACAACCCTCAAGCCCTCAAGCGCCACATTAGCTTTTCTCCTAACCCTCTCCTCAAACCCTCAAACCCTAAAGTGGCGTAGCGGAACCCTCAATCCCTCTTGCCACCTCATTTTTTTAATTCTTTTATTTATACATTTAATTATTTAACAAAATAAAAATATTTATATATTTTTTAATAAATAAAAATAAGATAAATAATAAAAATAAAAATTCATATCATTCATTAAAAATAAAAATTACAAAATACAAAACACTAAAAAAATAAAAATTACAAAATTGTGGCGGAAATTGTGGCGGAAATTGTTGCGAAAATTGCGGATGATAACCTTGTTGTGTAAACGCTTGGAAACCAAGCTCCGGGTCTTCTTGCGGTTGCGGTGTATCCGGTCGGTTACGACGGGATGTAGGTGTTTTGTTTGGATTCATGATGAAATTTGAGAGAGTTTGAGAGAATTTGAGAGATTTTGGTGTGAAAAATATAGAGAATGGAAGAGAATGAGAGAATGAGATAGTTGTTTTGTATGAAAAATAAAATGGGTTTTAGGATTATATATATAGTGTGATTAAATTGAAAAAAAAATTAAAAATAGCCGTTGCCAACGTCTTTATTTTCAAATTATTTAAAATAAAATAAAATAAAAACATCGGGTTGAACGGGTTTTGGAACCCGGGGCTGGAACCCGAGACCGCTCCCCCCCGTACCGTAACCCGTTGGAGCCCGCTCCGAGCCCGAGCCCTCAAGCGATACAGAAGGCCTTAACACTTCATCTTGTGTCGAGTTAAAGGAGTGTTAATTATAATTATTGCCTTATTAAAACCTTATGTTAAATTAACAAAACTCGATGGAAAATTATTAACTTTGGACGAAGGAAAGAGTACAAGACACTACTAAACAGTTCATTTAGTTTACTATCCTCCTTGATTCGTGTTAATGCTAAAAATCGACCAAAGGAAGATTTAAAGTCGGTGTGGAGCTTTAACAACTAAAGAAACGTGTGGAGCTTTAACAACTAAAGAAACGTATCTCACGACAAATCGTACGACGGATAATAAAAACGAAAAGAGACAACAGAATTTGGTGACGCGGAAAACCTCGTCGAGGGCAAAAAAACGTGGTCGACTATGGAAGTCGACGGTGCACTATGGTCGTCAAACACGGACAACGTCCTTTAGGGTGCGTTTGGTACACTGGACAGGACAGAACAGGGTCCACTGTCCCACGTTTGGCAGGACCTTTATGTGGAACAGACTGGAACAAGGTGGAACAAACTAGAACAGGTTTGTTCCACCCGCACCCCATGGAACAAGCTGGAACAATGTGGAACAGACTTATGTTTACCAATATAACCTCAAAATAAAATATAATTCTCTTCTAAACATCGTATAAACCTTCTATTTCATATTTTATTCATTCTTTAAATTTAGCAAGGGTAAATTGGTCAATGTTATCTGTTATTTTCTATCCAGTTTTGTCTTACCAAACGTGGAACAACTGTTCTGTCTTGTCCTGTTCTGTTCTGTCCCACCTTATCCTGTCTGCGTACCAAACGCACTCTTAGTAACAAGTGTCGTGAGTACAATAGATTACAATTGCAGAAAAAATAAACTTAATTGTAAAGATCTATCTTGCGTCGTGTGTAAGAGCAGTTCATCGTGAGTTTTCTTCGAAGGAAAATGCGAATGATGGCTTGAGAGCTTCGAGAATTCTTCTGGGAATTCTCGTGTCTAAAGTCTCGTGTGTCGAGTTCTTCTGGAATTACTTCCCTGTTTTCTTTTGCATGTCCAACTTGACTTATATAGGCTTCAATGTCTTTAATGTTCTCCATAAATGCAGATAACGATTGTGGGTAGTAAATGTGTTTGATTGTGGGCTCCGGTTATGACCGTTGCTCTTTAATGTGCTTTGACTTGCATTAATGGTGTATAAAGAAAACAATTGTCGAACGTTAGCAAGTTATGGTCGAGGATAATCTTACGACGGTCGTACGTTCTGACAGGGGTTTCGGTCGTATATCGTGGATATCTTACGACCGACATATTAGGTGACGATTATGGTCATGGTCGTACGTAGATTACAAGACCTTATCTTAATACAAGACTTGTCGTGCGAAATAAGTCGTTTGGTTTCTTGCGTCGATCGCGAGGTGTGGTTTTTTTACCCAAACACTTTGCCTCCAAAATTTGAATTTAGTGCGTAAATTTAAATTTTAAATTATAAGGAAACCGAATGGACACGTGTCGACCAATGGGACGACCCTGGTTCTAAAGAAACTGAATCGGCTTGATGGCAACCAAAAAGCCGATAAGATCGGTGACGTCGTGCTGATGTTGGGCGCGTGTGGATGACAGTTGTGGACACGTGTCGACCATCCGATGGTGGCATGCGAAAGGTCGATGCCACACATTGATCATCGAGCGACTCGACCTGACATTGAAAACTGTATATATAGGGGTTGAAATCCGATCTTTTCCTTTTTTACACTTTCAAGCCTTTCTAGAGAGAGAACTCTTGTGATCTTTGCCGAGAATTGCAAAAACCAAACCCCTTCATATTTCGTTCGGATCTTTTAGGGAGTTATATAAGGTACGATCTCTTCTTCTGACCCCTTTATGCGCATTAAGTCGATAGCTAGGAGACGAGCGAAGAATTGGTACCTGATATCTCTTTTTAGCCCTAGTAAACCCTCCTGACTTTATCATGTCCGGCGAACCTCCCAGCACTATAATCACCAACGAGAATCTGAGCGCCTTTAGGGCTTTGGCTGGGATTCCTGATGTGGTCGAGCTTATTATGCCCGATCACATTCGCCCCGATGAGTGCTTGGGTGGATACTTCATTCTGTATGAGTATCCATTTAAAATAGGATTCAAATGGCCATACTCCCCTCTGGGCGGGGGTTTTCTAAATGAGTTTAATCTCTCCCTTGGTCAAGCAATGCCGCAGTTCTGGCGCATTGTTCAAGTGATCGAGAAGATCACCGCCAGCTGGGCAGCGCCGTTCACCGTAAACTACCTCCTGGCGGCGTACACGGTGAAGGTGGATGGGAACCACCGTTACAGCCTATATCCGAGGTTTCGAGGGGACCGGGTCTTGGTCCAGAACACTGCGGTCAATGACCGTGGGTGGAAGGCCAAGTACGTCCTGGGTCGAGTGAAATCGCTCGACCATACTGATGAGGATTCCTCGTGGGTCGCAACTAGGGATGGAAACGGGGCGGGTATTAGGCGGGTAATGCATTCCCCGTCCCCGACCCCCGTTTAAGACCCTCGTCCCCGACCCCGACCCGACTAATCCCCGACGGGTTCGGGGGAGAAAATCCCCGACGGGTACGGGGAACCCGTTGGGTACCCGTTTACGAAAAAAATAATTAAATTATTTTTAAAGAAAATGAAATTAGCGAGTTTTTAATTTTTAAAACAAATAAATAAACCTCAAGTTTCAAAAACATATAATGATATAATCAACCATGTGTAATCATAGTTCATGACAAATTTTAAAGTATAAAATTATCAAACAACGAATAAGAAACTAATTAAATTATATATAAAAATATATATCGGGTATTATTAGGGGCGGGTAATACCATCCCCGACCCCGACCCCGAACCCGCTTCGGGTATGAAAAACAATACCCGTCCCCGCCCCGTTACCCGATTAGCCGGGGAATCCCCGCCCCATTAGGGGCGAGTACCCATGGGTACCCGACCCGACGGGTAAAATGTCCATCACTAGTCGCAACCGGGTGGAATACCGATGGTAGGTTGATTTTTGTCGTAGTTTTTCCTTGTGTTTGTTTTTTTGATTGCTTTACTGATCAGTTTCTATGTATTTCAGTGATCGATTTCAACAGGGTCGAGCCTCGCCCTGATACCCAGGAAAAATCGAGAAGTTCCTGCGGTATAGCATCGGGGAGCGCTCTTTTTTCGTAAACCGCACTCTCGTCGACGAAAACTTCGACGACGAGGTTGTTGAGGTCGAGGCACCTGAGGCTTCGACCGCGGGAAGAGAGGAAGAAGAAGAGAGAGAGCAGAAGAAGAAATGGCCGGTAAGTGATTTTTGTCATGTGTTTTTTTAGTCGTGTAGCACTTGGTCGCACGTCTTTCTTTAACTTTCCTTCTGATCTTTCTCGTTTTTTTATTTCAGTTGGATCGGGCTTAATGCTGACACACGACCTTTCGAAGGAGTCACAACTTCTCCTGGCTAGGAAGTAGGGGTGTACAAAAAACGTCAACCCGCGAAACCCTCCCAACCCAAACCGCTAAAACCCAATTAAAACCAATCCGCCACCCGCTAATTAGGAGGGTTGAAATTAGGTTAGCATAACTCAACCCAACCCAACACGTCGCTAATATATATTATTTCGATAAATTATATATATATATATATATATATATATATATATATATATATATATATATATATATATATATATATATATATCAAGGTTCTAAATGGTGTGGGCGTGATGGCAATCTCAAGCCTCAATCCTTACGAGTTATGGCGACATATATATACATATATACACACATTGTGTGTTATGCATTGAATAATATCTTGAATCTCTACTCACTACTATCTTTAATTCTCATAGTTCGCGTTCGACTCTTCGTGTAGGAGAATGAGAGTAAGTATTTACCAATTTAGAGTTTTTAGTGTTTTAGGTTTCATTATTATGAGTAATAAGTCTTAGGTTTCATGAACAATTATCATTTATTCTTCAAGTTATAAACTAAAAACAATCTTACAACTTACAAAATAATGCGTCAACGCATCGTAACGCGTCATAACACGTTACGAAGCAAGTCAAACCCTAGAGTGAAGCCACGAGGGTTAACTTGGCGGCGAACCTAAGTCTTGACGTCATAACGCGTTGTAACGATGCCATAACGAGTTATTTTGAACCATGATATATATATATATATGTATAATATTTACAACCGTTATAATTTACAACCCAAAAAAATTATATATATATATATATATGTGTGTGTGTGTGTGTGTCTAATTGATGAAAAGATTATGCTTATCATAGTAATAGAATTGACAAGTTGTCTGTGGAATCACTTAAGATAATGAGGTGTTATTTAAAAAAAAGAGAAATGTCGAAAAGTCGTGGCTAAGGGCTGTAAAAAAGAGAAACCTCAAATTTATCTATAGTTCTAACCCGCCAACCCAACCCTTGCCCAACCCGCAAGGGTTGGGTTGGGTTACACTTTTAAATGGGTTGGGTTGGGTTGAATTTTTTTCAAACCGCCATAATTGGGTTGGGTTATAAAAACGTCAAAAACCGCCCAACCCAACCCGCGTACACCCCTACTAGGAAGGCCAGGGAGTTAAAGAGAAAGGCTCCCTCGACCCCTGCGTCGGGGGCGGAGAAGACGAAGACGGTTCTTCTCCGGAGGGAACCGTCGACGAAGGGTGGCAACCAATCGAAGGTTGCCACACCTGAGAAGGCGAAGGCGTCTACAAACGCAGTCGATGCTGAGCCGATCAGCGTCGCTCCTCCGGTGTCGACAACGATACCTGAGGAGACTGGTCCTTGGTCAGGCGAGTTTGCCTCCTCTACGGTTGACAAATGGAAAGGGCACGTGGCTGAGGAGTTGGCCGACGTTTCGACGCTAAACTTTACATTACCGTCAGACTTCTTGGCCGACGACGTCCTAGACAGGGCGAAAATCTTTCCTCATCTAGGGAAATATTTGATCCCGTCCTTCCGGGATCGTTACAAGGGAGTGTCGGTCGACGAGACCGGGTCCCACGTCGCGGGGATGTCCTTGATGGTAAGTTCATCAAGTTTAGTTTCATATTTTTTGACTTTTATCATACGTTCTAACTTGTTTGTCATGTTTCAGGCGTTCCAGGCGTCCCTGTGCCTGTACAACCAGCTGGACGAGGTCTAGAAGGTCGCATCCTGTGCCTTGGGGATGATGCATCAAGATGAGGAACGGAAGGCATGGGAACAAGTGCTGGCGACAGAGGCCAAGGTCGAGTCTCTCTCGACGAGAAAATAAGGCGACCTCCAAGGTCGTCTGAAGACGACCCTCCATAAGGCCTCTGCGTCTGAGGCAGAGGTCACGACGACCAAGGTTTCTCTGGCCGAGAGCGAAAAAAGGGTCGAGGATCTTGAGTCGATCGTTAAGGCCAAGGAGGGTGTGGTCGGTGCCTTAGAGGAGAGGCTCCTCTCTTTTGAAGTGTTAACTCGTTTCAGAGTTAAGGCGCGATCATGCGTCGTCACCTCCGTGGGAAGAATCCCATGGCGGATGTTAAAGCAGAGGCCACGAGTTATTTGGAGCAGATCGGGGACGAAAGAGGCCTCGATCAAGAAGACGAAATTGAAGAAGGCGACCCTGCAGAGGCCGGGGCTGGAGGAGGCGATGAGGGAGTCGCTCAAGATCATGAACAACCTTCTCAGCCTTAATTTTTAGCTTTTTTGGTTCTAGTTTGTATTTTTCTTTGGACGACCGTTCGTGGTCGTGCCCAACACTTGTAATTTTTTTATATTAATACAAGTGTTCTCTTTTGTCCTTATGAAATTCTTCGTCTGCGTTTTACTTATCGTGTAAAGGAATAAACTTTAATAAGTAAAATGACCGTATGACAATCATGTGTTAAGACTTGCGACGAAGGTTTTAAAAGACAACACAAATCGTGCGACTAAGGCTTTGGTAAATATGTTATCTAAGACATTTTACAATGATCATGCGACTAAGGTTTCTATCGGATTATAACCTTATTCTAAACAATTAATCTGATGGTCTTGAATCCGATGGTTTAAGATTGTTTCTTTTGGAGACATCAAATTTTATACCTTATTAACACTTTAATCCGATAGATGAAGTCATATCGGATTTAGACTGTTTTTGTGGAAAATTTAAGAGTTTATTTCTAAGTGTTTAGTTGGTCGGATGTATATTTGTGTTATTTAGAAAATCCGATGGTTGAGACTAACACAAAATTATCATTAAGAAAACTAAAGTAGCAAAACAGATAAAGATTGTTTGTGAAAAGTCTAAAATGGATGATGCGTCAGGAAAGACTGAAGAATCTTCATAGATGGTTGAGAATGTTCCCAAAGAGCCTGCTAACGTTCATGATGGTTTCTTGAAGTTAGATTTGCTAATTTGTTTAACGAAGATTATGAAATTCAAGTTTTGGATTACATAAAGACTAATTTTCTGACAGAAACTCCTTACAAGGTCATTTACTCTATGTTCATGGAAAAGAAGGCTCATCTCATTCAACAGTGTTCTTAAATTTTAAAATCACAAAGATTTTAGATGTGAAGTTCATAAAGTTTCAAACAATTGAGTATCCATAGTTGGACGTGACTAGAGAGTATCAGATGAACTACATGTTTACTGAAGTCGATTTCTTTCAGCTAGAATGGCTTGATCTCTGGGATTTGAGATGCTTGCTACTCCCAATAATAGAAAAAAAAATTCAAGTTCAGAAGAGCTTTGGTAAGTGTCAGATTGGTCAAGTAGTTTCTAATCTTGAAGATGGTATGATCTAGAAGTATGGAAAAAAATGCTTATATAAAGCCAATGAGCGTGCCAAATAATGCTCTAGTACTTTGAAACTAATGCAACAATGTTTAAAGAGAAGCGTAAGAGATTCAGAAATCAGATCAAGGATTAATAGTTTGATTGAATCCCAATTCTACCTTAGAGAACTCATTCTTATCAAATTCCTTCCTTTTATAATAGAGAGTGTTTGAATGCAAAGGGGGAGACTGTAAGTTCTTGAAGTTGATTCAAAGATTAACTACTAAGTATGAGGTGAAGACTTAGACATCTGAAGAAGAAGAGTCAAATATTTGGATGTGAATGATCAGATATATGAACCTGAAGACTCATAAATCTTGATGAACTCACAAGAATCTATTCAAAGTTGGTGGTTACTTGTACTTCTTCAGATCAATTACAAATGAGTCCCACACCATATTAAACCTGTAGAACAAGTGGCTTTTGTTATGTTTTGTTTGTATTTCACAACCATGTATCTTTTGTATTTTCTTTGTAATATAAATAGTTATTTGGAGAGTTTGTTAGAGTAAGCTTTGCTTATTTGTAGTATGTGACAATTACAATCGGTTTGTAATATTTCTCTATCTACAATATCTTTTTAATCTTTGAGCTATCAGTGTAATATTTCTCTATCTACAACATCTTTTTAATCTTTGAGCTATCAATACATACAACTTTTGGCTCTCAATATGTTTACTATTTGATGATTCTTTTCTAGATATTGTTCTTAAGATCAGTTTGGGATCTCACATGTCTCTCTCCTCCCTACAATCTCCACCACACCTCCCTCTCTATAGTAACTACTGTCTCACCACCTCGCATTCTCTCTCTCTCTCTCTCGATTTCCCTTTTATATATAAACGTGTGGGTGGGAGTTGTGAAGTAGACTAGGGATGAGCTTCGAGTACCATTTTCCCGAACCGAACCGGTACCGTACCGAACCTGAACCGGTACCGTACCGAACCTGAACCGGTACCGTACCGAACCTGAACCGGTACCATGTAATCGGTCCGATTTTCGATTCCAAGTATTTGACAAAATCGGGATTCGGTACCGGGATTTTCCCTAAAAATCCTAAAACGGAACTGGAATATTAATAGACAATGTTTTTTGAAATTTCTTAAGTATGCATATCATCTCTTTAATAAACTAACCTTATTTTT
Organism: Saussurea involucrata; assembly: GCA_033807775.1. NCBI lineage: Eukaryota > Viridiplantae > Streptophyta > Magnoliopsida > Asterales > Asteraceae > Saussurea > Saussurea involucrata. The sequence continues at coordinate 1,098,828 of CM066318.1, forward strand.
CTCTAATCAAGATGTATCATCTCCTAAATGAACAAACTGGAAAAGAAAAAAGCTTAAAAGAAGACCGAAATTTGTTGAACTTTTGATCAGTTTTAAACTTTTGATTGTTAAAATTTTAATTGTTTGAGAATGGTTTTGATACACATTTGAAATATTATAAAAAATTTTGGTTTACGATTGTTTTTTATATTAATTTGATACATTTTCATATTTTTGGTCCTAAGTGGTCCTGGTACTGAATTTCCCGCCCCGAGCCCGAAACCGAACCGGTACATACGGTTCGGCTTTCTGTCCTAATTTTTAGTCCTAAAAAAATTTCGGTACCAACGGTTTGGTTCCGGTTCGGTCCCGATCTCATCCCTAAAGTAGACAGTCGCAGGCGATGATGCTGACAATGGCACTGGCGACGGGAATATGAGAATAAGATGATGATGTTCAACTTTAGCCCTCTAAGTTTTAAAGTATACGACCCTCAAAGTCTTATTCTTTACATTTTGGCCCCTAACTTGAAAAGGTTAATTAAAAGATATTAAAACAAAGAAAAATGGGAGAAAGATGGTTTTGCCGTCAACTTTAACGGACTTGGTGGACAGGGACCAAGTTTATAATAAATGAAATCTAAGAACCTATTTTATAAAAATCAACATACCATAAGGACCAAATACATAATTTACTCATATTAATATCTCATCTCATCTAGCTTTTGTTTCTTTTACAGCTGAAGAACCCCTCGTTAATTCAAAAAACCCTATTCTCTCGTAACGCCATCTCGATTCATCCATCGTTTTTCTTGGGTGACGCTGGTCCTAGGGTTTTGTTCTTTTTTCTACCATTCTTGCAAATCAAATACAACAATTCATTCTATTTGGCTGGCATTACTACCTTACGAATTCTAGGGTTTTAAGCTTCCGACTTTCGATGGGTCTTTTTTGGAATTGATTAACCCTTTTGCGAGTTCAGTTATTTGATTTTGGGTACATGGTACATGCGCATCTTGCGAATTTGAAGTGGGATGAATAGTGTGTTCAATGAACAGATACTTGCAGACAAGCTATCAAAGCTTAACAGCACTCAACAGTGTATTGAAAGTATCCTCTTTGTATGATTTTCCATGAATTTATGATAATTTCAGCTACAAAGTTCTATTTTTGGTGCTGTTAATTGATTCTATTTGGTAGTTGTAACTTGCAATTTTTCTTTGATCTGGAATGTGACTCATTGTATGCATCAAAGCCATCAATTGTTAAGAGGTTCGTATTTTTTTCATGATGAATATTTTGCTGTGTAGAGTTATGTTATTGATTACTCATTTGTGCGTGCTTAATAACTCAGTTTTGCCTAAACCTGCAAACTCTTGTAAATTTGAATGTGTAGTAGTTTGATTCTGTGTATTTGGCAACACATAAATGGTTGAGCTAAACAATGGTGGTTGTGGTGTTAGGTTGTCCAAATTTTTGTTAAGCGCACATAGGAATCATCTGAATTTTGTAAGTTGTACTCCCTTCATCCCACATTAATCGCAGTGTTGGATTCCGTAAAGCACCCACTCAAGTATGCATCTCCCTCAATTGGATCAGGGTAAATTATGTGCACTGAGAATCTTAACTACTTTTTTTATGACGTTCACTATGTGGGAAAAATAGGAAATTTGGTTCAAAATAGTTTCCAATGAAGGAAACATTGGGATTCTGACTTCATATCCCCAAATGAAAATGTGAAATTCTTGTGAGATGGATGGGGTATGTAATAAAGCTTGATATATATGGTTTGTTGATGATTTCAAATGAAATGTTTTCTCAGTGGAGAAATTTCAATATTGCTTCTTTGCTGAAAGGTGAACATATGGTTATGGAGAAAGATGGAAGTTGAAAGCATAGGTTGGTCCTTCACATCTATGGCCAGATCATTGTAGCAGAAATAGTCTATATAAATTGGTAGACAGAACAATTAGCTATGGAAGGAAACTATTAGTAGGGCTCAAGGCTTGTACTTGAACATGTTTGTCTGTTGGTTTTATGGAGTTCAAAAGTAGAGCTTTACGAAGTTGTACATATGCAATAATAAGCTATAAAATTGAAAGTTAAGAGATTATGCATTGTCTAATGACTGATGCTTAATAATTCGTTTTAAGAGTTTTTATCAAATGCTATGTAATATAGTATTGATATCAATTTTAATGATTGGCTTATGGTCAATCCGTCGGTCATTGAATTCAGCTGTTATGTTTTCATGGTGAAAGTTGCATCTCTATCCAAAATTTTAATAATTGAAAGTTCACGAGAAGAGAATCAACGCACTTGACTTGTGCGTTTTCATAATTTTCTCATGAGTTTGTAGAAAACACACCTTCTTAGACATGATGATAGAAAGATCTCTCCTTATTTTCTTGAAATGGTGTGAACGCTCGTTCAAGTCACTTAGTTTTTGCATATACATGAATAGGTAAATGTTGTTTGATTTGGCCATTTGAATAGCATAGGTATTAGTTTTGGCATATATATATGATAGTTTTGTGTCAAACGTTGTTATCTTGACCGTGTATAGCATTATCTCATTGGTGTATATTCCACCGAAGCAAAGCAGAAGTGATTGTTACAACATGGGAGAAACAGTTCCATAGTTCTGAGGTGGCTCAGAAGGTTCCTCTTCTGTATCTTGCAAATGATATCCTTCAGAACAGCAAGCGTAAAGGAAATGAATTTGTCTCCGAGTTTTGGAAGGTCCTCCCGGGAGCCCTCAAACATCTTATTGACAAAGGCGATGATCATGGCAAAAATGTTGTCACACGACTCGTATGCATCATCCTTAACCTATTATACCTAATAATAAGTCAAATAAAGACTCATATAATAAAGCAATGCATTCATATGTGAATGGTAGGTTGATATATGGGAAGAAAGGAGAGTGTTTGGGTCTCGTGCAAAGAGCATAAAAGGTGTGTTGTTAGGAGAAGAATCACCTCAACCCCTGGAATTCACCAAGAAACGTTCTCGTTCTGTCAAAATAGTCAAGAGAGATTCACGGTCTATAAGGACGGTCAGCATCAGCATCATCTACTCTTTTAATATTTATTTATTTATGTGTTTTTTTGAGATGTAGCTGACATTTTTTTTAATAATTTGTTCTTGGAATCAGAAACTGACCATCGGGAGTACAGCCGAGAGAATTGTCTCAGCTTTTCACTTGGTTGTCACTGAACACCATGGCGAAGATGAAGAGATGAATAAATGCAAATCTGCTGTTCACCGTGTTAGGAAAATGGAGAAAGATATTGATTTGGCCTTCACAAATGGTAGAATCACTTGCTTCTTATTATTTTTTTAAATACCATGTTTATATATATATATATATATATATTCTTGTGTCTGATTGTATTTCTTTTTAATAAAAATGCAGCAAAAGATCCAAAGAGGAAAACTTTGTCCAAACAACTGGAGGAAGAGGAAAATCTCTTGAAGCAATGTATTGAGAAACTTAAGGTTGTTGAAGCAAATAGATTGGCTCTTGTCTCTCAGTTGCGTGATGCATTGAATGACCAGGTATTATTATTGTTATATCGAAACTCAATTTTTTCTTTTTTTATATAAAAATTTACAAATTCAATGTTTATACGCATTCATCTTATTTTTGTAATATTGTCAGGAATCCGAGTTAGAGAATGTTCGCACTCAAATGCAGGTTTGTATACTTATTTTATTATTACTTAGAGCATCTCCAACAACTATGCTATTTTAGAAATTTGTTAATGTGTAGTGGGACCATTTTTCCAGGTAGCACAAGCACAATCGGAAGAAGCTGAAAACATGCGTAAACGGCTAGATGATGAAAGTTATGTGGCAGATTCAAAACCATCCACTGCCACGCCACCACCAGTTACCGCCGATGCAAAAGCAGGATCTAAAAAGTCTGCCGCCGATATAGCAGCAGAAGTGGCAGATCGGCTTGCCGCTTCCACCTCCTCTCAATATATTATGTCATCTGTTCTCTCCACATTTGCAGCCGAAGAGGCCAAAAACGCCGGGCTCACAAAGACCACAACAGTTTCCAATTCTTTTCCAGCCGTATCAAAACAAGAACAACAACCCGTTTCCGATCACAATGTATTTATGACTTCACAAACACTAAACGGACCCGCGTACCAAACGGTTTTAATGCCACAACCAACTCTCATTCCCAACTCTCAACCTCAATACCATTCACTTCCAAACCCACATTCGCAACAATATATTCAACAACCCTCTGGTGGGATTGTGACTTCATATGCTTATGCTAACGTGCCGCCGTTGCCTGCGGGCCCACCACCACCGCCGGCCTATATGATGAGTCCGATGGTTCCTTTGAGTCAGCAGCAAATGCAGATGAGCCATCAGCAGCAACCCCCGGCGGTACCTCCTCCTAGTTTTAGGCCTTTACAGCCATCTGGAATTGTGTTTTATGCTCACCCTCATCATTCACAGTGATGGATGGACGCGATTAGGATTAGTTTTAGTTACGATTTTGATAATTATTTGTGGGTTTGTTGAGAAAATATATGATGATAGTGCAGGTGGTGGAAGGTAGTCGATTTGGTTGTTGTCATAATGTGTTTTTCTTTTTCTTTTTTACTCAGGATCAGGATATAATTTATACAATGGTGGTTCAGAGGCAGCTAACAATTTTTTGTATCCAGATATTTGATTGCTATCTCTGCGGCTCTCTTGATACGTTGAGGCTCGAACCAAACGGATGCTAGGAGGTTATCGGTAAGTGCCGAAAGTGGCATTTCTAAATTCTCACCTGTTCACTAAAAGATTCTCCAACAGATTCTTTATGGTGTTGTTGAAAACTCGAAGTTTAGAGAATTTTCAGTGAGAAAAATGATTTTTATTTTTTTTATTTCCACCAATGAGATTAAATTATTATTATTATTATTATTTTATATAATTGGTTTTAAAAAAAGTGTATTGCGATAGTACAACTATAGAATATTTTAATAACATATAATGTTGAAATCTTTAAAATAGAATTTTTTTGTTGGAGTTGAATGTAATTTTTATTGAGATTTTAATTTGTAAAGAACTTGTTGGAGTTGCTCTAAATGACCATTTGGCAAGCTTTTTTATTTGAAAATGTTATTGCTTGAATGAAATAATTCCACTTGTATAAGAAGATCTTGAAACTTGTGAGAAGTTATGGATCTAAAAAGACAATTCTAGGATGTTATTCAGCTCAGAAACATTTTGAATTGATGTAAGGTCTATTTATATCTTACCCTTTTCAGACCTTGCATTACATGATATCTAGTATTTACCGATTGGTTTGGTTTGGTTTGGTTTGGTTTATGATCGGCACACTGCACACCATGTTCATGTCCTTGGCTTTCGTCATATTTTTCTGTTACGTTGGTCGGGAGCTTTGCATATAGGATGTGTCTTTCTAAAATAGAAATGGTTTTTATTATATTGTCCCACTGAGATGAAATGTTTAGATGAGAGAAATAATGTTTTATTAAATATATAAAATATTTTATTAATATAATTAATGATTTATATCTAAAATAGAGAATCTGTTAGAGATGGATGCAATGCTTTTAAAGATTTTGAATTTTAGAGTTTTGGGAAGTATTTTGGAGGTGTTCTAATTTAAAAAAAGAGAAAACTTCAAATTAAAAAAATTCTCTAAAACTCGAGCGTGAAGAGAGAAATTAATTTTTTAATAATTTAATATAAAATTATTGTTATTTTAAATAATTTCTTTTTGAGTTAAATCACATTTTTCATCCCGGTAGTTTGTTAAAAATTGAGGGTTTCATTCTCGTGGTTTTGAAATTTGATTTGCATCCCTTTGATTACATTTTATTTCTACTTTCGTCCCTGAAGTTAAAACACTACTTTTAAGTATGATGGACTATAAAGGAAATGAATTGTGAACCATAAGGATGAAAAAAACAATAAAATTCAAACTACAAGGACGAAAAAAATAATTAATTACAAACCATAGAGATTAAAATCATAATTTCTAAACTATAAAGATGAAAATAGAATGTATTAACAAACTATAGGGATTAAAAATGTAATTTACTCATTTTTTAAAACTGTATTTGGATAATATACTTATTGAATATTTTAGAGTAAATTATGTTTTTCATTTTTATGATTTGCTAAAAATTGGGATATTCGTCTATGTGGTTTTTGTCCCTATGGTTTTTTATATATTGGAGTGAATTGCATTTTTGGTCCCTGTGGTTATATGATTTATTTGAAAGAGGTACCTAAACTTCAATATCTCAAGAAGTGGTCGTGAGTTTTCAATTTACTCCAAAAGGAGGACCTGACCACTAACTTCGTTAAAAAACTCAGTTAGAGTCAGGGGCAAAATTGTCCAACCATGTTTTTGTCTTCTTTTTGTAATTTTTTTTGTTTTTCCTTATTTTTGTGAAAATAATAAAACTTAGGGACCTATATGTAATAAACTAAAACACACAGACACACACACAGAGATATATATATATATATATATATATGGGGCCATTCAAGAGAGAATTATTTATTTTGTGGTAACTGTAAGAACCAATGTGAGCCACATATTAAACTATAAATTAGGAAATTATTAATTTTGGTAATTTTGTTTGAAATTTAAATAAAAGGGCATTTTAGGTATTTTTAAAATCTCTTCTCTCCTCTCTCCAGCAGATATATCGATTATGATAATGATATCACAAGAACAAATGTGATATCACTGTGATACCCCCAGTGTGATACCCAGAATACATACAAGAACAAATTTTCATTATTACTATAGGCATAAGCAGGTGACTGGAACTTGGAAGCTTATGAATTATGATGAACAGTGTGAAATAGAAGCTAGGATATTTGCCTATTATCATAAGGTTTTGTGCCTAGCTCTATTTTTAAATTGATGTTGTGATTATTATTCAATTTATATCTTCTTTTTCATTTAAACTGTAATTTTTTTAGGCTTCAACACTCTCAAACATTATTTTTCACTGAATACAATTGAAATTAATAGGGAAAAAATATAGCTCATAGAGATCCATGATGTGATTCCTACAAATTGCGCAATTATCCACGACAATATCTGCATCAACCAGCAAGTTAAGAAACTTCAAATCACGAAGAAAAAAACACACTCCAAAGAACGAGAGAAGCCATGGTAAAGCTCCGTAGAATTTTATTTTTGGAAGTAACATTAATTATTTTAAATGTGTGGCTCACATTGGTTCTTACAGTTACCACAAACTAATTAGTTCTCATTTGATTAAGCCCCTATATATATATATATATAACAAACTTACTCTCATTCATCATATTTTTAGAGAAACAAACTTAAATAAAGAACACCCACCTGCAAATCATCATCTTCTTCTCCTTCTGATCTTTGTACAACTACTAGTTAATTCTTTTTATTTTGATCTTTCTTTCAGTTTTGCATCATGGGTTCTTTGAAGAACTATGGTGCATTGACGCTTATATTCTACACATTTCTTCTTACACCCATCAATGCATCATGCTGTTCCTTGTATATATATATATATATATATATATATATATATATATATGTGTGTGTGTGTGTGTGTGTGTGTGTGTGTTTGCTTGAAGTTTTGGGTTAATGTTCTGGCAATTTTGTCGTACTGGATCTCACATGGAATCGACTACCATTTGCTTGAAGTTTTGGGTTAATGTTATGGCAATTTTGTCGCCGGAGGGGGATCGAGTCGACGATGGTGATGAGAGGATGAGGGTGATGAAGAGGCGAGGGAAGAATAGAGTCCAGAGGGTAGGGACGATGACGTTTTCTACATGGGAGGTCATGATGGGTTGTGGTTTACTGGTCGCCGGAGAAGGCAGATGACGGTGGTGTCTGGTTCACCGGAGAAGCAGGGACGCTGGTGGGCCCTTATTTGTCCATGCATGTGTGAATATATATATATATATATATAGAGAGAGAGAGAGAGAGAGAGAGAGAGAGAGAGTTTCATGTAGAAACCTATGCTATTTTGAAAACTGTGAAACCCACCTTAAAATCATAGATCAATATTATCTACGGCTGAGATGAAATTGACTTATTTATGGAAATAATAAATTTTTATTATTATTTTTAATGCACCAAAATTAGGATTGGAGGGTATCTAGGTAATTTCATTTCATAATTCAAAATAAGGAATCTCTATCAACCCCTATTTTCCAGCCTTCTCTCTTCTCTCACGTTTGCCCCACCATCATCTTCAGCCATCACCTTCAACCATCACCAATAACCGCCGCTCTCTTCCCCACTATCACCGGCCGTTTTGTTCCTGTTCACGGCGATGAACGGAGATGAACGATGATGAGAGAAGATGAAACCGATATGACACGGCGCTGAACGGAGATGAAACCGAGATGTCACGGCGATGAACGGAGATGAAACCGAAGATGACCGGTTACCGGAACAATCTTACGGAGATGAACGATGATGAGAGGAGATGAAACCGATATGACACGGCGCTGAACAGAGATGAAACCGAGGTGTCACGGCGATGAACGGAGATGAAACCGACGATGACCGGTGACCGGAACAATCTTCTGGGTTTGGTGAATCGTCGTTGGAACAAAGATTTTCACATGAACCGGCGATAAACGGAGATGAACAGTGATGAACGGATTGTGTTGATTTTGTTTTTCCATTTTCTGGGTTTGGTTATTTTTTTGGGTTCTGGGTTCGTGGGAAAAGATAGCAGGAAGTTTTTGAATACTAGTTGAAAGTTGGTGATACCACGTGGGTTTGATGCAGTTTCTTTACATCTCCAGTTCACATCCGTAATCATCGGTAGTTTTCGAGCAGCAACCGTTTCATCTCAGTTTCATATTCCTCACATTCAGGTTAACGTCAACGCCACCGCCACCCCCATGATGATGATGGTGGTCATCCTCTTGATATCCGGTCAACCCAAGAAAATCTCTGGTCAAACGATTCGCCTTCTGCCACGTGGCGATATTCCCAGAAGTGAAACCCATGTGTTGGTACTCCGACGACATCACGGCGGCTGTTGTCACCCCACATGATCACCCACTGCACCCACCGTTGCAACCTTCTGGAGGAGTGCCAAGAACGTTAATGAAATTTAATAAGGAATAATATGAAAGTTAATAAGGAAATCGTAATTATAAAAAATTCCATAATTAACAAACGGATTAGTTAAAATGACGAAACTGCCCTCTTAATTATAATTATCAAATAATAATTAAGAAAAAATCTGATTGGTTGAAGGGAGTTTTCAAAGTTTTCAAACATAGGTAGGTTTTCATAATAACGCTCGCCTATATATATATATATATATATATAGTCTTAAACAAATACAAGCCTTTTTAGGACTAATAAACTACGCACGAAAGTTCATACCAGATCTTTCAAAACTTGTAGGACCGTTATACATCAAAACAACAAAGAATGGCCAAAGACATTTTAACATAGAAGATATAAAATTGGTCAGGACAATTAAGGAAAAGGTTAGACATATCAAACCCTTAGAATTACCATTAGTTACGGATTATATAATCATAGAAGTTGATGGTTGTAAAGAAGGATGGGGAGCTGTCCTTCTTTCTAAAACTAATAAATATAGTCCTAAAGAAACAGAAAAGATCTGTTCTTATACCAGTGGGAATTTCAACAAGACCGGTATGAATTGGACAAGTTTAGACTTTGAAATCCAAGCATTGATAAATGCACTGGAAAAATTCAAAATCTTTTTAAATAGAGAATTCACAATTAGAACAGATTGTGAAGCCATAGTACGCTTCATAAAAAATGATCAAAGTAAAAAGGTAAATAAAACCCGATGGATTAACCTCCAAAATATTATACAAGGATGCGGATACAAGATAAATTTTGAACACATTAAAGGAAAAGATAATGGGATAGCAGATATGCTATCCAGAAATCTTAACAAATTATTTATTGCAGATGGAGAAAAAAGATAAAGGCAAACGAAAGGTTATAATCTTGACCCTAAAATTCATCATAACCTTCAAATTTATATCATAACACAATATGATCCCTGGATTTTCACCTTAGTGAGTTCTCGTATATTGTGAAATAACCCTTTATTTTCTGTCTCAATCTGTTTTGGTTTATTTATTTGTAATAAATAACTTAACTGTTGAATTTCTTGTTTTGTAGGAATCGATTTTTTAATTTCTTTTAGCTCTTTTATAATCTGATTATTTTGTTCTTTAATATATCCTAGATTTTCAGTTAGATTATCTAAGCGTTTTATTGTTGCAGACGAGGTGTTTGAATCAATGGTTGGGTGAAATCCTATCTCTTAGTATTACCCTAATTCTTTACTCTCCTTTTTATAATATTTTCATATATCTCATAAAATTTTTATAGATAACAAATGAAGATTAAAACAAATGAAGACTAAAACATCTAACATAGTAGTGTTTATCTTGACCCTAAAATTCATCATAACCTTCAAATTTATATCATAACACAATATGATCCCTGGATTTTCACCTTAGTGAGTTCTCGTATATTGTGGACTAACTGCCACCGACGAGCCTGACTAAGTCTGTTAAATCTTTCGAATCGTACCATGCTCTGATACCAAAAAGGGGGGTATGGCGGATTTTTTGGGTTTCCGTTAAACCAATAAATAAAGAGAATACTAGAAAAACGTACTAAAAGGGGGGTATGGCGGATTTTTTGGGTTTCCGTTAAACCAATAAATAAAGAGAATACTAGAAAAACGTACTTACAGTGGACGTAGAAGAACCAGAGTAGAGATTGGAGGTGACGAGCGGAAGCACCAGAGTGGTATATGCAGCGGTGGTCCTTTTTTTTTTTTTACTATGGGATATATTATGAAGAACTGAAAGGAGAATTAAGGAACTAGAGAGAATACATAAGAGGATAGGGAGAGAAGGGTTTAGCCAGCCATATGGTGAGAAAAACTCTCGTTTTCTATATATTTCGGTGTGTTTACAAATGAAGTGGAAACTACAATATATAGACGAAAAAAGCTAAGCTAGCAATGACACGTACCTAATTTATGCCCTACGGAATTATTACACCCACTGAAAAAGAATCAGAAAAGTAAAGACGGTAAACGAATATTTGTAAAAAAGTCTTTAGTGGAGATTGGAGAAGGCATTGTCGGCCATCTTTCTGCTTTTGAATTATTGCTTTGTAGTCGACAGACTTTTTGGCGGTTTCTGTAACGTCATTGATGACGAGGTCTTCTAGAAAGGGTACTCTGGTAAATTCTAGAAATCCCTGTGTGTACTGTCGATTGACTGTGGCGAACCGGGGTCAGTACCGTCGTATTCGTCTTTGTCATCAAGGTTTTCGATGATAACATGGCTGAAATCTTCATCTCCATCTTCTCCGATGAATGGAAAGACCATGAGCCAATTATCTTGAGCGAATATCTGTGTATAATGTCCTTCTGCAACTAATCTGTATCTTCTTCCCCATGGTCTATGAAAAAGATTTACTGATATCTTTGGTGTTTGTTGTCCTTGTAAGATCATTTTTCCTATCAGCTGTTGAAGTGGTTCTTTGCTGTCAGTGTCATTCCACCATGTGAATTGTTGAGTGCATGCGTACTTCTTCAGGGCTTCTTGTTCGTCTTCAAGATGGCTGATGAAAATACGCTTTCTTGCAGGTCTGTATGTGTGACTTTCTGCTTCTGGAAAGGATGCGATGATCTTGCATCCTATTTGTGAACTTGATGAGTGGGACGCCATATTCCCGGCTGTTAAAATAAACTTTTCTCCAAACTTGTTTAGAAGGGCTTCTGTTTTTGGGTTTAGGCTAAAGTTTATGTAGTCGATCATTCCATTATGGTAGTAACCAAGGACTTGATCATCTGGCATGTTGGTTTTCTTTAAGTCGATTTGTAGTGAGAACATGTTGGTCGGGATTGATCCGCCTTGATGTAACCTTTGCACGACTGTAACCCCTTTGTAAGCTTTTTCTTGTGGTCCGAATGCCATGTCGATGATGTTTTGTTGAAGCTTATATAGAAGAAGAGGGAATTCTGTGCATACTTTGTCTGAAACCATTTGTTCGAATTCTGGGAAGTTTTCGAAGAGTGGTTGCATCGTTTGTCTTAGTGGCATGTCCAAAATTCTTGCTTTGAAACTGTCAAAATTTCTGTGTACCGCTGTGTTTGATCCCTTTTTCTCGAGTTTTTGGATGAGCTGTATATTTTTTGTTTCGAGAAACTCATTTTTCTGTTTAAGAAAACTGTTTTCAATCTGGGTTTGTGTACTATGTGTATTTTTTCCAGATCTTAGGAGTTGTTCCTGTAATTGTGCAATAACACTTTCGTGAGCTTTTATAAATTGCTCGGGATTTGTTTTTGCCATTTCTGCAAATGTTTTTACTTCTTCAGGTTCAATGAAGAAGTCATTAACACCAAAACTTTCTCTTGCCATTTTCATGGCTTCGGAAAAGCTGTGGTATCCTTTGTAAAGAGGTTTATGTTGGGACTGAAGATATGCTAAGTATGGTTAGTACTGCTAAGTCTACATTACTACTGCCAGTTCTTCGTTACTACTGCTGGGCAAGGTTACTGCTGCTAGACGAAGTTAGTACTGCTAGATGAAGTTAGTACTGCTAGACCAAGATTACTACTGCTAGACGAAGTTAGTGCTGCTAGACCAAATTACTACTGGTAGACATGGTTAGTACTGCTGAGCTGAGTTACTACTGCTTGAAGACTGTGAAGGTTAATACTGCTGAAGGTTGTTAATGCTGCTGAGCCAAATCATCATTAATACTGCTGAGTTGATAAGTTTGGGATGCGATGCTTTTGGAGACAAATAAGGAATTGATCAAGATATGTTTAACGAAGATTCAGAAGATCAATTTACTTTTGATAGTTATCTTGTAATTACTTTTGTATATATAGTATTGATAGATAGCTATTAGAACAGAGAAAAGAGACGAAAACAGAAGATAGATAGTATACAGAATTCGATATTCATTCAAGAGTGAATTAACCTCAAGATCATAGATCCTATTTCTAGAGAAGTAGAAATCGTCTTGTTGAGCCTGTTCAACAAGATTGAGGTTTGGTGTAAAACTTGTGAGTAATAACTGTTTGATATATATACAGTTTATTGAATTTCTATTGATTGTTCTTTAATTGATTTAGAGTTCTATTCCGCAAGATTCTCTAAATTCTGCTTCTAAGAAGTTTAATTCTTGTTAAGAATCGATCCTGACAAGTGGTATCAGAGCTTAGATTGGTATCTTAGAAGCTATGGACAATTCAATGGATTCTCACAGTACTCTTGTTTCAAAGGTTCCCATGCTCAAACCCAATGAATTTGACATGTGGAAACTAAGAATCAAGCAGTACATTCTTCTTACTGATTATGCAATATGGGACATCATAGAAAATGGCCCATGTAATGAAGGAAAGATTGGAGCAGATGGAAAGAGACCTCCTCCCAAGACAGATGCTGAAAAGAAAGTAAGACAAACAGAGATGAAGGCCTTAAGCACTCTGCTTTTGGCTATTCCTAATGAGTACCAACATCAATTCCAACACTGCACAGATGCACAGATGTTGTGGAATGCTCTGGAGAAAAGATTTACTGGCACAAAGAGCACAAAGAGAAATCAAAAGGCTATTCTCAGGCAACAATATGAAAACTTTATGTCTGCAAAGAATGAGTCTATGACTCAAACTTTTGACAGATTTAACAAGTTAATTGGAGAATTAGCAACTGTGGGTGTACACATGGATGCTGATGATGTCAATAGAAAGTTCCTTAGATCATTGGGAGAAGAATGGACCATGTACACAGTCTCATTCAGACAGAATGACCAATTGGAAGACAAAGAGCTAGATGACCTCTACAATGATCTGAGAGTATTTGAGGCTGAAGTTGAAGCCAAGAAAAGGCCATCAGGATTTGTTTATAATGCTGCTTTATTATCTTCATCCTCTGATACTGCTGCTAATCCTGATTCTGTTAATACTGCAGGTTCTGTTAATACTGCTGGTGGAACCAATCAAGAGAAGACTACAGATTCTGTACTAGAAGCATTCTTTTCTAGTCATGTCCACTCTTCTCTAATCAATGATGATTTAGAGCAGATCAATGCTGATGATCTGGAAGAGATGGACATCAAGTGGCAGATGGCTATGCTATCAATGAGGGTGAAGAAATTCATCAAAAGGACTGGGAGAAACAACTTTTCCCAAAGAAGAGAAGATGGTGCAGGCTTTGACAAGTCCAAGGTTGAATGTTATAAGTGTCACAAGATGGGACACTTTGCCAGAGAATGCAGAAGTGGAGGATCACAGACTCCAAATGGAAACCAAAACAGAAGCTCCTCTCAAGCCCTTGTTTCTCAACAAGGAATGGGATTTGATTGGAGTGATCAAGCTGAAGAAGCCTGTCAGAATCAAGCTCTTATGGCAGAAGTATCTGATATTCCCACTGAGGTACAATCTAAACTCTGTTCTCAAGCTTGCATTGATGCTGTTAAAAGATATAGGGATCACAATCAGAGTATGTGTGATGACCTTAAGAGGCTAGAGAAAGATGTGAAAGATTATGTTAGGATTGTAGAAAGGTTTGAGGAACAGATTAGAGCTTTTCAAGCTAATGAACTTCAACACCACTATGATACTAACTATTGGAAGTGGGAGAAGAATGAGTATGAGATTAAGCTGAAAGTGTCTGGGGAGGAGAATGAGAAGTTAAAAGAAGAGCTTAAAAAGGTTAAACTTGATGTTGAAAAGTTTACCTGTGCTTCTAAAACCATGGACACCATCATTAAAGCACAAATCCATGACAAGATGAAAGTAGGGATAGGATACAATACCACACCTCCACCCTACAATAACAACTACATACCTCCTAAGTCTGATTTGTTAGAGACCAAGGATAGAAAGGAACCTGAATTAAAGATTAATATAGATCCTTATGAAAAAGAAATAGTTGTTGAGGATGAGACTGACAAAGTAGACTCTGATGAGGAATGTGAGAGTCCATGTGTCAAGAACACTGAGATCAAAAGGACTGAAGAGAAAAAGGAAGTTCATTACACACATCCCAAAGTTGTGAACTCCAATATCTGTAAACAGTGTTCCTGCAGGAAGTCTAAAGAGAACAAGCCCCAAAAACATGATAATCAGAGGGGAAATCAAAGGAACTGGAATAACCAGTGGGCTATGAGACAAGGAGTTGACCTGAACAGAATCAACAGGCCAAAACCTTGTTTCATCTGTGGTAAGCTAAATCACTTAGCCAAACACTGTTATTTCAATCCTGTTAACCAAAGGTTTAATGCTCAAAGATCTTTTCAAAAACCTGGTGGTTACAGAAAGAATGGTGGATATAAAAAGTCTGCAAAGAAAAATGTGGCAAAGAAACAAGATAAACCCAAAAGCCACATAAAGAAAACGACTGAAAAGGAATGTGATACTATGTGGGTTCCAAAAAGCACTAAAAACAATACTGCTGCTAACAGTGTTAGTACTGCTAACACTGTTAGTACTGCTTCAAAAGTTAGTGCTGCTAGCAGTATTAATACTGCTAGTAATCATTCCAAAGTTAGTGCTGCTAGCAGTGTTAATACTGCTAGTAATCAGTCCAATGTTAGTGCTGCTAATACTTTTAGTGCTTCTTCTTCAGATAGTACTGCTGCTAGCAGTATTAACTCTGTTAATACTGCTTCTAGCAGTGTTAACTCTGTTAATACTGCTACCTCTGTTAGTACTTCTGAGGTTAATACTGCTGCTCCCAGTATTAGTACTGCTAGCACTGTTAGTACTGCTGCAAGTGCTGCTACACCAATAATTTTGACAAAGTACTCCAGCACATCAGTACCCAAATTTAAAAATCTCATCAAAACCAAGTGTAAGTACTTTGATGAGCAAGGGAGACCCAAGACCACTTCGGCTTGGGTTCCCAATAAAACTAACTGATTTATCTTGATGTGCAGGGCAACCAACAGCTCAAGGGGAAGAGCATTTGGCATGTTGATAGTGGTTGCTCCAGGCACATGACAGGTAACATGGCCTGCCTCAAAAATTTCAAAAAGATTGATGGAGGACATGTTGCATTTGGGGATAATCCTGCTGGTGGAAAGATAAGTGGTAAGGGTGATGTTTCAAAGGGTAAGATGACCTTTGAAGATGTGTACTATGTTGAACAATTAAGATACAATCTGTTAAGTGTATCACAGGTTTGTGACAAGAAGCATAGCATATTGTTTACTGATTCTGAATGTATTATCCTTGCTCCTGGATACAAAGTGGTTGATGAAAACATGATACTTCTGAGAACTCCTAGGAAGGACAATGTTTATTGTTTAGATTTGGAAAGTGTATCATCTGATTCATCCCTAAATTGTTTAGTTTCAAAAGCTTCTTTGGATGAATCATCACTATGGCACAGAAGGATGTGTCACATGAACTTTAAAACAATAAATAAACTTGTTAAGAATAACCTTGTAAGGGGTTTGCCATCCAAAGTCTATTCATGTGATGATCATTGTGTTGCTTGTCTCAAAGGCAAACAACACAAAACTTCTCATAAGTCCAAAGAGATAAACACTATATCAAATCCTCTTCAACTGATACATATGGATCTGTTTGGTCCTACTAATGTGATGAGTATTGGCAAGAAATCATACTGCTTAGTTATTGTTGATGATTATTCTAGATTTACTTGGGTATATTTTCTGAGAACTAAAGATGAGACAAGTGGACTGATCAAATCTTTTATTCTCAAAATTGAAAACCAATCAAATCAAAGAGTGAAAGTCATTAGATCAGATAATGGAACTGAGTTTAAAATTTTTGATCTAAACACCTTTTGTGAAGAAAAAGGAATTGAGAGACAATACAGTGCTCCTAGGACTCCACAACAAAATGGTGTTGCTGAGAGAAGGAATAGGACATTGATTGAGGCTGCTAGATCTCTGTTAGCTGATTCAAAGTTACCAATTACCTTTTGGGCAGAAGCAGTCAATACTGCCTGCTATGTTCAAAACATAGTTTTAGTTGTAAAGCCTAAAAACAAGACACCTTATGAGCTTTTCCATAAAAGGAAACCATATATTGGATTTTTCAAGCCATTTGGATGTCCTTGTACTATTCTCAATACCAAATCTCACTTAGGCAAGTTTGATAGCAAAGCAGATGATGGTTTTCTTGTTGGGTATTCATCTCAAAGTAAGGCCTACAGAGTTTTTAATACCTCTTCTAGAATAATTGAAGAAAGTGACAATGTCAAATGCAATGAGAACACACCAAATCCTATTGGTTCAGGTCCTAATTGGCTATTTGACATTGATTCACTCACTAATTCTTTGGGTTTCAGTGGTGATGTATATGCAGGACAAAGGGATACACCAACATCAGAACACAGAATCCAATCTGTGATATTTCCAATCCCTTCCATTGATCCTGTTGAATTCTGTGAACACCATGAGGAGACTGAACCTATTCAGAATGAAGAAGAGAGGAGAGCAGAGGAAAATCAGTCTTCAGGTTCAAATTCCAGAGAATCTGAGGTGACTGAAGAAGTAGAAACAAATCCAGAATTAAATGAGTCTAATCTGGATGAGGACTTACAAGAGGAAGCTGGTCATCCAACAAGAACTCAGAAAAATCATCCTCCTGAGTTGGTGATTGGAGATATTGCATCTCCCATGATGACTAGAAAGCAAAGCAGACTCCAAGAGTTGCAAGAGCAGCAAAATACAGTTAACACTGTTCTTACTTGCTTTCTGTCCCAGATTGAGCCCAAAAAGGCTTATGATGCCATGAAAGACCCAAGCTGGATAGAGGCAATGCAAGAGGAGCTGCTACAGATCAAATTACAGGATGTTTGGGACTTGGTAGACCTTCCAAAAGGTCATAGAGCAATTGGCACCAAGTGGATTTTCAGGAACAAGAAGGATGACAGAGGGATTGTAATCAGAAACAAAGCTAGACTGGTTGCACAAGGGTACACTCAGGAAGAAGGAATAGATTATGAGGAAGTCTTTGCTCCTGTGGCAAGGATTGAAGCAATCAGGTTATTTCTAGCCTATGCCTCCTACATGAAGTTCAAAGTGTACCAAATGGATGTCAAAAGTGCATTTCTGTATGGAAGCATTGAGGAAGAAGTATATGTCTGTCAACCCCCTGGATTTGAGAATCCATTGCACCCTGACAGAGTATACAAGCTGAAGAAGGCTCTCTATGGTTTGCATCAGGCCCCAAGAGCATGGTATGACACTTTGTCTACCTATCTCTTGAAAAATGACTTTGAAAGAGGAGTAATTGACAAGACCCTGTTTATCAAGAGGAGAAAGAGAGGTACTTTACTTGTTCAGATCTATGTGGATGACATCATCTTTGGATCCACCAATGATCAAATGTGTAAAGAGTTTGAAGAATTGATGCACAAAAGCTTCAAGATGAGCTCCATGGGAGAACTTACATTCTTTCTTGGGCTTCAGGTAAAACAGAGGAAAGATGGAATTTTTATTAGCCAATCCAAGTATGTGAAAGACATCCTGGACAAGTTTGGTTTATCAGACTCAAAGTCAGCAAGCACTCCAATGGAAACACATAAACATATCACTGCAGATCTTGAGGGGGAGGATGTGGATGTCCATCATTACAGATCAATGATTGGATCTCTCATGTATCTCACAGCCTCTAGACCTGAAATTATGTTTTCAGTCTGTGTTTGTGCCAGATTTCAGGTTTCTCCTAAGCAATCACACCTTCATGCTGTCAAGAGAATATTCAGATACTTAAAAGGGCAACCTAGATTAGGTCTCTGGTATCCTCATGAATCCTCTTTTGACTTGCTTGCATATTCAGATAGTGATTTGGGAGGAGCCAACATGGATAGGAAGTCTACTTCAGGTGGATGTCAGTTTTTGGGTACAAGACTAGTATCTTGGCAGTGTAAGAAACAAACCACAGTGTCCTTATCTACCACAGAGGCTGAGTACATAGCTGCTGCAAGCTGCTGCTCTCAGGTTCTATGGATTCAGAATCAGATGTTGGACTATGGGGTAACATTTCTTCACACACCAATCTTCATTGATAACAACAGTGCTATTAGCATTGTTAATAATCCAGTCAAACACTCAAAAACAAAGCATATAGAGATAAGGTATCACTTTATAAGAGATTGCAATGAAAAGAAATTAATTCAGGTTGCTAAAGTTCATACAAATGACCAGTTTGCTGATCTATTCACAAAAGCTTTTGATGTGGGTAGATTCACCTTTTTGGTAACAAGTGTGGGCATGATCAACCTAGAATAAATTTATGACTTTCTGTTTTATACCTGTATTTCTTCATATATTTGGTGCTACTAACTTTCTTTCTCAGGATCCTCTGTTTCCCTCAGATTATCAAGTGCAGAAAAGTGTAAGTGTGGTTACTACTGCCTGTGCAGCGTTACTACTGCCAGTACAGAAGTTACTACTGCCTGTGTTCTAGTAGTTAATACTGCTTGTGCAGTTAATACTGCTCAGTAGTTAATACTGCTAGTGCAGTTAATACTGCTAGTGCAGTTAATACTGCTAGGTAGTTAATACTGCTAGGTAGTTAATACTGCTTGGTAGTTAATACTGCTTGGTAGTTAATACTGCTCAGTAGTTAATACTGCTAGTGCAGTTAATACTGCTAGTGCAGTTAATACTGCTAGTGTAGTTAATACTGCTTGGTAGTTAATACTGCTTGGTAGTTAATACTGCTTGGTAGTTAATACTGCTAGGTAGTTAATACTGCTTGGTAGTTAATACTGCTTGGTAGTTAATACTGCTAGGTAGTTAATACTGCTAGGTAGTTAATACTGCTTGGTAGTTAATACTGCTAGGTAGTTAATACTGCTAGGTAGTTAATACTGCTTATGTCGTTAATACTGCTTTTGATAATCTAGGGCATATAAATACCCCTGTGTGCCCGCCCAAGTTCATAACGACTCTTTGCATTTACTTCTTCTCTCTCGTTCTAACCTAGTCTCCCAGAATCTCTGTGTTTTTCTTTTAAGAATCCTCAGGAATCATGGAGTTTGTGGATGAGCACAATGAAATAGCCATGTTACAGAAGCCGAAACAAGCTGCGGGATTCCACGATATAGTCGATTTTCTCAAATCCTCGCACATCTCCTATGCCCTAACGGTGAGCCCAACAATCTATATCGAACATCAGACACAATTTTGGGAGAATGCCACTGTTGGTTTCGAAGAAGGGCAGAAAACCATTCGAACAAGGGTTTGTGATAAACCCTTGAAAGTCACTGAAGAGGTTATTCGCATCTCTCTTCAGTTGAATGATGCTTCAGGTATATCTTCTATTCCTAATGAAGAACTCTTTTCTACTTTACAAAGAATGGGGTATGAAGGTCCCATTGGTGTTTTTAAATTCTACAAATCAAAAATTTTCAACCAATGGAGATTTCTTGTTCATACCCTGATGCACTGTATTTCCAAGAAAACTACTGGATGGAGTGAGTTCAGCAGTCCCATTGCATATGCCTTGGTCTGCTTATCCACTGCCAGAAAGTACAATTTTTCAGCAATGATCTTTAATGATCTTGTATCAAACTTGGAATCCAAAAAGACCTTTTTCATGTATCCAAGGTTTGTGCAAGAAGTTCTTAACAAGGAATTGATGGACTTACCTCAGTTTACTGAGGTATATGTACCCAAATCCCCTAAAGGGAAGGTTTTTTCAAATATGAAAAGACTTCCTAGGGACTCGGAAGGAGTTGACACACCATTGTTCTCTACAATGATGGTTGTGTCCCACCCCTCTGAAGGTATGGCATCAGGATCAAGGCCCTCATTAGATCAACCCACTGATGACCAATCCCAACCTTCCATCTCAAAAGAAATCCCTCAGTCCATTCTTGAACAACCCACTCCCACAATCACCAAAAGGTTTCAAAGAAGAAAGGTGCACAAGGTTCCTTCCCTTGATGTACCTAATCAGAGCCCTAAGCCTTTAAGCCCTCAGTTGGAGCATTCTCCAATTGAGAATATCAACAGGGAAACCACAGGGGTGTCTCCCAACCCCAAGAAGGTGGTCTCTAAGGAGAAGGATGACCATATGGGTGCTAAGGCTGCCACTACTTCTGCTAGCACAGAGAAGGACAGTGGTAACATAAATAAGACCTTCCCCATGGCAACTCTAAATGAGAAATCATTAGGAGGACCCAGGTGCCAAGAAACCAAGGGGGCAGGTAGTGCTTCTGCTAGGCAGAAGGCTTCTGCTGAAACTTCCAAGGATCCTTTAAAGAAGGTAAATACTTCTAAACAAGGTGAGGATAGATATAACTATGAGGAATTGATGGAAACCATAGGGAATATCAACTTGGATGTAATGGCACAAAAGAAAGAGATTGAGCAACTGAAGACTGTGGTCACCTACCAACAGTCTCAAATTGAGAAGCTCAAAAAGATGGTCACCAAGCTGCTGCACAAAAAGAAAAAGGCCCAATTTGTGCTGAGAAGAAGAACTTCAACTGATGATGCTCCCAAAAAGGGGGAGTCAGAGTCAGAAGCAGATCTGAAAATGAAGGGTCCACAAATTGAGGGGGAGACTGTTCACATGAAAACTGAGATGGAAATGGATTATGCACAGGTGAAGGGGGAGTCCAGTGCACAGAACAAGGGGGAGACAGAAAAGGTGGAGGAGATGATTAAAGAAGCAGAAACTTCAAAAGCAGCAGAAACCACAGCAGCAGAAACTGTTAATGCTGCTGAGTTTGAACAAGCAGCAGAAACAGTTAATGCTGCTGAAGACCTAACAGAGAAAGAACCTGAAACTGAAGTAGCAGCAGAAACTGTTAATGCTGCTGACTCTAAGCAAGCAGCAGAAACAGTTAATGCTGCTCAATCTACAGAGAAAGCAGAAACAGTAACAGAGAAGCTTACAATAGAAGAGGTGGAGGTTGCAGAGGCTTTAATCAAAGCCAAACATGATACACCTCCAAATGCCAAGAAACAGGAAGAACCCAAGGATGCAAAGATGGTTTTCAGCAGAAAGAGAACAAAGTCTGTGGCCACTAAAAAGAAGTGTGTAAAGAAACAAAAGGCAAAACCTGTTGAGAAACCAGTGGTAGAAGAGAAAGAAAAGGAAGAAGTTGCCAAGGATGAAGGACAAGGAGATAGCAAGACAGGTCAATCCAGTAAGGCACAATCACTTAGCAATGAACAGTGTGACTTGTACATCACTATGGTTGATACTGAACCAATAAAAGTGACTCCATTAGACTCAAAGTCTCCTGAAATCAGTCACTGGGATACATTGATAGATGAAAGAAAGGAGTATATCAGACTCAAGAGAGCTGATGGGCAGTTTGAAGTCTACAGAACATGGGGACAAGTCATAAGAAAATGCTCAAGATCTGACCTGGAAGAGATGTTCAAAGTAGGCATGCAGATCTATGGCAACATGTTGACAGAAAGAGGTATGTCTATCACAAAGATGGTGTTAGAATACCTATGCCTAATGTTCAGACCAGAAGTAGTTCAGCACATAACAGCAAGACCTTTTCAAGCAGTAACCCACTGGATGCTCTATGAAAATTGTGGAGTGTATGTTATATCAATTGACAACACATATCAGGAGTATTATCTGGTGGATGAAATATACAATCACAGCATGAAAAGACTGAAAGGGATGCTACATGTAAAGTTGGTCTGCAACAAAGACTCTGCTATGGGAAGATTCTTGGTAAGGAGGATTGCAAATCAGAGTCTAGGTCTAAGTCCTAATCTGTGTGTACATGATGACTAAGTTTTGGAAGCATCATCTGAAGAACTTGACTTCTTTTCCTAAAAGTCAAGTTAGGGGGAGATTGTTGGGAACTGAAGATATGCTAAGTATGGTTAGTACTGCTAAGTCTACATTACTACTGCCAGTTCTTCGTTACTACTGCTGGGCAAGGTTACTGCTGCTAGACGAAGTTAGTACTGCTAGATGAAGTTAGTACTGCTAGACCAAGATTACTACTGCTAGACGAAGTTAGTGCTGCTAGACCAAATTACTACTGCTAGACATGGTTAGTACTGCTGAGCTGAGTTACTACTGCTTGAAGACTGTGAAGGTTAATACTGCTGAAGGTTGTTAATGCTGCTGAGCCAAATCATCATTAATACTGCTGAGTTGATAAGTTTGGGATGCGATGCTTTTGGAGACAAATAAGGAATTGATCAAGATATGTTTAACGAAGATTCAGAAGATCAATTTACTTTTGATAGTTATCTTGTAATTACTTTTGTATATATAGTATTGATAGATAGCTATTAGAACAGAGAAAAGAGACGAAAACAGAAGATAGATAGTATATAGAATTCGATATTCATTCAAGAGTGAATTAACCTCAAGATCATAGATCCTATTTCTAGAGAAGTAGAAATCGTCTTGTTGAGCCTGTTCAACAAGATTGAGGTTTGGTGTAAAACTTGTGAGTAATAACTGTTTGATATATATACAGTTTATTGAATTTCTATTGATTGTTCTTTAATTGATTTAGAGTTCTATTCCGCAAGATTCTCTAAATTCTGCTTCTAAGAAGTTTAATTCTTGTTAAGAATCGATCCTGACAGTTTAAGACAATTTATATGTTGTACAACCGTTTCCCATTTGTTAAAAATTCCCGTTTTTGTTCCCCTGAAAATGATGTAGTGAGAAAATTTCTTAGGTGGTTTTTCGGGGACAATCTGACTTTGTTCTGAGAAGTAAACACTCAGAGCATTCAAAACTTGTACCTTGAATAAAGTTGCTTGCGGCATGGTCTGGATATGCCAAATGTTATCAAGCAAACACTGTTGTTTTTCTGTCAAAACATTCCCAATCATGGGTCTAAATTTTTTCTTTAGATCAAAACTTTTTTGTAGTACATGACTTCCAAATGATATTGTTGACTCTGTCTGTGCAGGATGTGTATCTTTTGATCTACTTGACTGTGCATATCCTCTGGTTGAGGTTTTTGCAGGAGTAGATGGTATAATTATACCCGTATTTTGTATAATCTTTGAGGGACCAGACTGTGTTATGTTATCAAAATTTTGATAACTTTGTGGTATCTGTGTGGGATTGTAAAGGCTTTCGGTTTGTAAGATCTGTGCGCTCATGGCTGCATGTAACATCTTGTTAGTATCTAGAAACTGTGTTTCTGCTGTTTGTGTGCTAATCTTTTCTTCATCTGAAGAGATACTCATCGAGGATGAATATCTGACCGGCTGTATAACCTTTCGTTTGCCTTTATCTTTTTTTCTCCATCTGCAATAAATAATTTGTTAAGATTTCTGGATAGCATATCTGCTATCCCATTATCTTTTCCTTTAATGTGTTCAAAATTTATCTTGTATCCGCATCCTTGTATAATATTTTGGAGGTTAATCCATCGGGTTTTATTTACCTTTTTACTTTGATCATTTTTTATGAAGCGTACTATGGCTTCACAATCTGTTCTAATTGTGAATTCTCTATTTAAAAAGATTTTGAATTTTTCCAGTGCATTTATCAATGCTTGGATTTCAAAGTCTAAACTTGTCCAATTCATACCGGTCTTGTTGAAATTCCCACTGGTATAAGAACAGATCTTTTCTGTTTCTTTTGGACTATATTTATTAGTTTTAGAAAGAAGGACAGCTCCCCATCCTTCTTTACAACCATCAACTTCTATGATTATATAATCCGTAACTAATGGTAATTCTAAGGGTTTGATATGTCTAACCTTTTCCTTAATTGTCCTGACCAATTTTATATCTTCTATGTTAAAATGTCTTTGGCCATTCTTTGTTGTTTTGCTGTATAACGGTCCTACAAGTTTTGAAAGATCTGGTATGAACTTTCGTGCGTAGTTTATTAGTCCTAAAAAGGCTTGTATTTGTTTAAGACCTTCAATTTTTTCTGGGAACTCTAATATCTTTGTAGAAATATGTGTTTGTAGTTCTATTTTTCCATTACCTATTTCTAGGCCAAGAAAAGAGATTTTTCTTTTAAATAATTCCATTTTTCTTTTAGAGACAACTATACCGTTTGTTTTGATTTCTTCAAATATTTTCTGTAAGTGTTTTTCATGTTCCTGTATTGTTTCACTTGCTACTAAAATATCATCAATGTAAACAAGGCAGAAATTATATTTAAGAAAAATGCTGTCCATATATCTTTGGAATATGGATGGTGCGTTCTTTAGTCCAAAACTAAGAACATTCCATTCATATTGTCCTTCTGAACATGTAAAGGCTGTCCAGGGTTTGAAACTTTCTTCTAGTTGTAATTGATTATATCCTGATTTTAGGTCGAATTTTGAGAATATGTTTTTCTTTTGTATAAGATTTATCAAACTGTCTTTATTAGGTATATTATATCCGTCATCTTCAGTATTATCATTGAGACGTTTATAATTGTATACTATCCTCGCTTTCCCTCGTTTTATCTCACCGTGATTTCTTACCATGAATGCGGCGGATCTATGAGGACTTTCAGATTTTCTAATTAATTTTTGTTCTAGCATTTCCGGTATTTGCTTTTTAAATTCCTCTTTATCTAAAGGGCTATATGCTATGTTAGTTGTTCGAATTGTTATATCAGGGTTTTTGATTTTGAATTTACATGTATGTCTTACTTTTGAATTTGTTATGTCTTCTCCTATAAGTCCTATCTTTTCTAGATGTAGGATAATAGGATAATTTATACTTTTTGTAACATCTTTTCCCTTTTCTAACTCTTTTGTAAGGAAATTTGTAAGTAATTTAACTGATTCATTTTCAACAGAGTTTTTACTTTGGTCATGGTTATTTTTAATTTTAAAAAATTCTAAGTGGCCTTGTCCACCACGCTTTCGAGCGATCTCTGATGTATTTGTATATCGTACCGTAGGAAAATTGTAGATATGTTTACTTAATGTAACAAAATTTCGTGTAAGGGTGATCGCCCCATTTAGACCAAATAAGAAGTTTAATCCTAGAATAAAATCCGAGGATTTTATATATTCTGGGTTGATGTTTACCTGTGGTATTTCATATTTAATACTGTAATTTCCTGAAAAGTCTAAGAATTGTATTCCTGTTGGTTCTACATAGTGTGTGATCGAGATTAGTCTACTTTCAATCGTTCTAGTGACTAATTTATAAGGTAACTCTTTATGATATTGTTTAGGTATAAGAGTGTACGATGCTACACTTTTTGTTGCTCCTGTGTCTACTAATGCTGTTAGGTCCACAAATTTATTGT
Organism: Saussurea involucrata; assembly: GCA_033807775.1. NCBI lineage: Eukaryota > Viridiplantae > Streptophyta > Magnoliopsida > Asterales > Asteraceae > Saussurea > Saussurea involucrata. The sequence goes on from CM066318.1 coordinate 1,125,040, forward strand.
TATCTAACCATAAGCGACATTGTATATGAATCATATTTATAAACCCTTTTGTTTGAATGTAGGTACATTCTTCGGACATCTTAACTTCTTCGATTTCGATTTTCTGTTTTTTCTTTTCCAATATGTCCTCCATATGTTTTATTTTTTCTTCTAAATTTTTGATTTTTAGATTATGTAATTCTGTTATTAATTCTAATTTTTCTATTCGTTCATAACATATTTTATTATTGAGTGATGTAATTGCTTCTTTTGTAATTATTATTTCTTGATCAAAGATCTTTTTTAGACATAAATAACAAATTTCTTTAAAACATATGTTACATTGTGATCTTTTTTCAATACTTGGATAATATCCGCAATTAAAGCACTTTATGTAATTGTTTCCTCTTTTGCTTATCCAATTATGTTCACAATCTTGTTCTGTATTAACATATGTATATGTTATTTTTGTTAATGAGTCATCTTCTTTATCACTATATATGCTGTATATTGACTCATTATCAGAATTATCGGATTTTAATGATTCTATATCATATTCTCCTATTTGTTCTATAAGGTTACTTTTTTCTATATTTTTATTTTTATTCGGACATTTGTTAGCTAAATGTTTTTCATCTCCGCAGATAAAACATTTACATTTTCTTGTTTGTGGTTTTCTAACATATTTGTTTTTATTATAAGGTTGATTTCCTTTTTGAAATGTTGTACTTTTTCTTAATTTCTTCGTATTTTTATTATAATGACCATATGCCTGTGGTGTATAAATAGCTGTTTTGCAGAATGCATATGCATTCTTTTTCAACTGTTCTTGCAGGGCAACTTCTTTGCATTTGTCTTCTAATATTCCAAACATGTATGTTATTCTCGGTCCTATTCCTAGATTTTTTGTATTCTCATAATTTTGTTTCCATGTTTCATGTATATTTTTTCCTAAATCTCCTGGTAATTTTATGAAGTATTTGTCGCATAGATCATCATCCATTGCTTGTCCTGTTTGTGATAATAGCCTTGAAAAATATAATGTGAATTCATTTATGTATTTCATATCGGCGATACTCAATTGTTCTAAATTCCTTATTGCTGTATCTTGTATGTGGCTATTGTTTTTTGCTGGGTCGACTCCTAAAATAAGAGTCCTTATCTGTGATGTAAAATTATATGGGTTATCTCCTAGGGCTTTTAGCCTATTGATTCCATCTGGATCTTGGGCCTTTTTACTTTGCCAAATTCCCAGAGATATTGGGCCTAATGTGGTTTCTAAATAAGAAAACATATCCATACTGTCGTTTAACTATTTCTAAAGATTTTTCTAATTTATTTAACTGTTTCTCTATTTTGGTTATTAACCCTTTATTTTCTGTCTCAATCTGTTTTGGTTTATTTATTTGTAATAAATAACTTAACTGTTGAATTTCTTGTTTTGTAGGAATCGATTTTTTAATTTCTTTTAGCTCTTTTATAATCTGATTATTTTGTTCTTTAATATATCCTAGATTTTCAGTTAGATTATCTAAGCGTTTTATTGTTGCAGACGAGGCGTTTGAATCAATGGTTGGGTGAAATCCTATCTCTTAGTATTACCCTAATTCTTTACTCTCCTTTTTATAATATTTTCATATACAGAATACAATTTTATGAATATAGAATATGATACAGATACAGAACCCAAATATGATACAGAAAATGAAGATGATGAAACTCTAATAGATTTTTATAACTTTCTTCATATGTCATGCCCAATTCTGTCATGCATTCCATAATCATATCATCTGTTTCTTCTTGTATATTTAATTCGGTGAATTTTTTGTTGATTATTTGTTCTAATGTTTTATTCGTTTCCTCGATTTTAAATCCTGTGTTTACTTCTTCTTCTTCTAAATAATCTATTAGGCTGTAATCGAATTCTTCTTCTTCTTGAAACTTATCAAAACCTATTAGAGTTTCATCATCTTCATTTTCTGTATCATATTTGGGTTCTGTATCTGTATCATATTCTATATTCATAAAATTGTATTCTGTTTCATCGTCGTCTTTATCGTTTGATGATTCTTTTTTAAAATCTACAAATCTTAGACTTTGTGTTCCATTCATATCTTCATAGATATAACTTCTTTTTGGGACTAAGACTTCGTTTTCTTGTTCTTTTAAGTCATTTAATTGCCATTCTAATCCTGCTAATTCTTCAGGATCTATGTTGACTGGATCTATCATCTGTATAGATTTTGAAGCTATTGTATTCACAATTCCTTCAATGTTAACTTTATATTTCATTCCTGACCTGTTACTAGCTTTTCCTAGTACTCATATACTTATGACTATGTTGTTTCCTTCATAGTTTTCGTATCCCTTGGTTTGTAATGCGATTTTTATATTTTGTAGATCTTTTATATCTTTTAGGATGCCTGGTGTACAATAAAATAAAGCTGTATTTTGGCTTAGATCTATTTCCATCCCTGAAATTATTGCCTTTTTTAGCTCTACTTTCCAACTTTTATCTAATAATAAGGCTAATAATTTTGTTCCTAAGTTTTTCCTGCCTAAAGCTTTTATTCCTATGATTACTAATCCTATGTGTGCAAATTGTTTACCTGATTGTTTAATTTTTTGTATCGTGTCAGGTGAGAATAAGTCTACTGTTACTGAATTGCCTACAACTCTTAGGCTTTCTTCTCGGCTACTTTGAATTAATACTGTGTTTATGTTTAATAAACCTGTTTGATACAAGACTCTTGGATTTAATATATCCAATTGATGTTGATTGTAGAGATTTATATTTCTGTCCAAATCTATTTCTTCTTCTAATTGTATAACATGTTGTGTGGAATTTGAACCTGATCCTCTTCTGGTTATTCTGTTTAGAAAAGATTCGGATGTTATTGTATCCTGTATATTACTTGTAGAACTTCTTGCTTCCTGTATAGTTCTACTTCTCCCTAAGAAGCTTCTATTGTTATTATTCATTTTCTGGGTAACCAGTGTGTATAAGGTTTAGGTTTTCTGTTAATTTTAATATCTTCGATATTTAATTTGTTAATTGCCTCTGTGATTTTATATATATCACTGGCTGTTGTTGTATTTGTTTCTTTTTTATCTTCCAAAATGTTTTTGACTTTATTGACTTTTTCAATAAGTTGTATTAATAAACTAATTATAAAATTGAATATGTTTGTAAATTGTTTATCACTTTTACTTTGTCCTAGATAGTTTGTAAAACCTGTAACTTCTTCTTTATTTTGTTCGGATTTGTATCTATTTGCGTCTTCTAAGGCCTTTGTGTATTCTTTGGTAAATGCCGCCAGGTTTAACCTTCTACTATCTGTTTAACTATTTCTAAAGATTTTTCTAATTTATTTAACTGTTTCTCTATTTTGGTTATTAACCCTTTATTTTCTGTCTCAATCTGTTTTGGTTTATTTATTTGTAATAAATAACTTAACTGTTGAATTTCTTGTTTTGTAGGAATCGATTTTTTAATTTCTTTTAGCTCTTTTATAATCTGATTATTTTGTTCTTTAATATATCCTAGATTTTCAGTTAGATTATCTAAGCGTTTTATTGTTGCAGACGAGGTGTTTGAATCAATGGTTGGGTGAAATCCTATCTCTTAGTATTACCCTAATTCTTTACTCTCCTTTTTATAATATTTTCATATATCCCATAAAATTTTTATAGATAACAAATGAAGATTAAAACAAATGAAGACTAAAACATCTAACATAGTAGTGTTTATCTTGACCCTAAAATTCATCATAACCTTCAAATTTATATCATAACACAATATGATCCCTGGATTTTCACCTTAGTGAGTTCTCGTATATTGTGGACTAACTGCCACCGACGAGCCTGACTAAGTCTGTTAAATCTTTCGAATCGTACCATGCTCTGATACCAAAAAGGGGGGTATGGCGGATTTTTTGGGTTTCCGTTAAACCAATAAATAAAGAGAATACTAGAAAAACGTACTAAAAGGGGGGTATGGCGGATTTTTTGGGTTTCCGTTAAACCAATAAATAAAGAGAATACTAGAAAAACGTACTTACAGTGGACGTAGAAGAACCAGAGTAGAGATTGGAGGTGACGAGCGGAAGCACCAGAGTGGTATATGCAGCGGTGGTCCTTTTTTTTATGGGATATATTATGAAGAACTGAAAGGAGAATTAAGGAACTAGAGAGAATACATAAGAGGATAGGGAGAGAAGGGTTTAGCCAGCCATATGGTGAGAAAAGCTCTCGTTTTATATATATTTCGGTGTGGTTACAAATGAAGTGGAAACTACAATATATAGGCGAAAAAAGCTAAGCTAGCAATGACACGTACCTAATTTATGCCCTACGGAATTATTACACCCACTGAAAAAGAATCAGAAAAGTAAAGACGGTAAACGAATATTTGTAAAAAAGTCTTTAGTGGAGAAGGCATTGTCGGCCATCTTTCTGCTTTTGAATTATTGCTTTGTAGTCGACAGACTTTTTGGCGGTTTCTGTAACGTCATTGATGACGAGGTCTTCTAGAAAGGGTACTCTGGTAAATTCTAGAAATCCCTGTGTGTACTGTCGATTGACTGTGGCGAACCGGGGTCAGTACCGTCGTATTCGTCTTTGTCATCAAGGTTTTCGATGATAACATGGCTGAAATCTTCATCTCCATCTTCTCCGATGAATGGAAAGACCATGAGCCAATTATCTTGAGCGAATATCTGTGTATAATGTCCTTCTGCAACTAATCTGTATCTTCTTCCCCATGGTCTATGAAAAAGATTTACTGATATCTTTGGTGTTTGTTGTCCTTGTAAGATCATTTTTCCTATCAGCTGTTGAAGTGGTTCTTTGCTGTCAGTGTCATTCCACCATGTGAATTGTTGAGTGCATGCGTACTTCTTCAGGGCTTCTTGTTCGTCTTCAAGATCGCTGATGAAAATACGCTTTCTTGCAGGTCTGTATGTGTGACTTTCTGCTTCTGGAAAGGATGTGATGATCTTGCATCCTATTTGTGAACTTGATGAGTGGGACGCCATATTCCCGGCTGTTAAAATAAACTTTTCTCCAAACTTGTTTAGAAGGGCTTCTGTTTTTGGGTTTAGGCTAAAGTTTATGTAGTCGATCATTCCATTATGGTAGTAACCAAGGACTTGATCATCTGGCATGTTGGTTTTCTTTAAGTCGATTTGTAGTGAGAACATGTTGGTCGGGATTGATCCGCCTTGATGTAACCTTTGCACGACTGTAACCCCTTTGTAAGCTTTTTCTTGTGGTCCGAATGCCATGTCGATGATGTTTTGTTGAAGCTTATATAGAAGAAGAGGGAATTCTGTGCATACTTTGTCTGAAACCATTTGTTCGAATTCTGGGAAGTTTTCGAAGAGTGGTTGCATCGTTTGTCTTAGTGGCATGTCCAAAATTCTTGCTTTGAAACTGTCAAAATTTCTGTGTACCGCTGTGTTTGATCCCTTTTTCTCGAGTTTTTGGATGAGTTGTATATTTTTTGTTTCGAGAAACTCATTTTTCTGTTTAAGAAAACTGTTTTCAATCTGGGTTTGTGTACTATGTGTATTTTTTCCAGATCTTAGGAGTTGTTCCTGTAATTGTGCAATAACACTTTCGTGAGCTTTTATAAATTGCTCGGGATTTGTTTTTGCCATTTCTGCAAATGTTTTTACTTCTTCAGGTTCAATGAAGAAGTCATTAACACCAAAACTTTCTCTTGCCATTTTCATGGCTTCGGAAAAGCTGTGGTATCCTTTGTAAAGAGGTTTAAGACAATTTATATGTTGTACAACCGTTTCCCATTTGTTAAAAATTCCCGTTTTTGTTCCCCTGAAAATGATGTAGTGAGAAAATTTCTTAGGTGGTTTTTCGGGGACAATCTGACTTTGTTCTGAGAAGTAAACACTCAGAGCATTCAAAACTTGTACCTTGAATAAAGTTGCTTGCGGCATGGTCTGGATATGCCAAATGTTATCAAGCAAACACTGTTGTTTTTCTGTCAAAACATTCCCAATCATGGGTCTAAATTTTTTCTTTAGATCAAAACTTTTTTGTAGTACATGACTTCCAAATGATATTGTTGACTCTGTCTGTGCAGGATGTGTATCTTTTGATCTACTTGACTGTGCATATCCTCTGGTTGAGGTTTTTGCAGGAGTAGATGGTATAATTATACCCGTATTTTGTATAATCTTTGAGGGACCAGACTGTGTTATGTTATCAAAATTTTGATAACTTTGTGGTATCTGTGTGGGATTGTAAAGGCTTTCGGTTTGTAAGATCTGTGCGCTCATGGCTGCATGTAACATCTTGTTAGTATCTAGAAACTGTGTTTCTGCTGTTTGTGTGCTAATCTTTTCTTCATCTGAAGAGATACTCATCGAGGATGAATATCTGACCGGCTGTATAACCTTTCGTTTGCCTTTATCTTTTTTTCTCCATCTGCAATAAATAATTTGTTAAGATTTCTGGATAGCATATCTGCTATCCCATTATCTTTTCCTTTAATGTGTTCAAAATTTATCTTGTATCCGCATCCTTGTATAATATTTTGGAGGTTAATCCATCGGGTTTTATTTACCTTTTTACTTTGATCATTTTTTATGAAGCGTACTATGGCTTCACAATCTGTTCTAATTGTGAATTCTCTATTTAAAAAGATTTTGACTTTTTCCAGTGCATTTATCAATGCTTGGATTTCAAAGTCTAAACTTGTCCAATTCATACCGGTCTTGTTGAAATTCCCACTGGTATAAGAACAGATCTTTTCTGTTTCTTTTGGACTATATTTATTAGTTTTAGAAAGAAGGACAGCTCCCCATCCTTCTTTACAACCATCAACTTCTATGATTATATAATCCGTAACTAATGGTAATTCTAAGGGTTTGATAGGTCTAACCTTTTCCTTAATTGTCCTGACCAATTTTATATCTTCTATGTTAAAATGTCTTTGGCCATTCTTTGTTGTTTTGCTGTATAACGGTCCTACAAGTTTTGAAAGATCTGGTATGAACTTTCGTGCGTAGTTTATTAGTCCTAAAAAGGCTTGTATTTGTTTAAGACCTTCAATTTTTTCTGGGAACTCTAATATCTTTGTAGAAATATGTGTTTGTAGTTCTATCTTTCCATTACCTATTTCTAGGCCAAGAAAAGAGATTTTTCTTTTAAATAATTCCATTTTTCTTTTAGAGACAACTATACCGTTTGTTTTGATTTCTTCAAATATTTTCTGTAAGTGTTTTTCATGTTCCTGTATTGTTTCACTTGCTACTAAAATATCATCAATGTAAACAAGGCAGAAATTATATTTAAGAAAAATGCTGTCCATATATCTTTGTGATAAATCCCAGATCTCTAGCAATAAGATATGAATGTAGTGAGAGAGAATCTAGAGAGCAAATATGTCATCCATGTATTGAGCTCAAAGGATTACAAAAAATCAAAGTTTAATTTCAACTTCACTCTCTTTTCTTCTTTTAACTTCTTTTAATTGAGCATGTAAGTTTAAGTTCCACTTCACTCTCTTTTCTTCTCTACTCTTCAAATCGGCATTTTCTTTTTGAAGAGTTGTTACTTTCTCTTGAAGATTCTCGATTTGATCGTGCAGACTTGAGTTGTCTTTCTTTGCTTCAAGATCTGCAATATAAACTTCAAGATCAGTTATTCTTTTAGTAAGTTTAGCATTTGAAGAAGAAATGTCTAAAATTTGTCTTTTCAGATCAACATTTTCTTCTTCCAATGCTTTATTTAAAATAGGAGTTGAAGAATTTGAAGCATTATCTTTAACAGGAGTTTCTGATATAGGAGATGTTTCTGATAAAATAACTTGTTGCAAAATTCCATTATTTGCCTTAGCTTTTTCAAGTCGCTTTGGAGGTGTTTTTGTTATTATGACTTGTTGCAACACTTCATTATTTGGTTTAACAGATACATGTGAATTAACAGATGTTTCTGTTATAATGACTTGTTGCAACTTTACATTTGGTTTAACAAAAACTTTTGCAATTGGAGGAATCTCCTTTTTCAGAGTTTGCTTCAAATCTTCACCACTGCTTTTAACAATAACTTGTTGTAAAACCATTTTGAATATTGCTAGAAATTGATCGTTCAGAAGATCAAGCAGACAGTGTATGAAAATACACAAAAAAAATTATATAAAATTTTTTCTTGAAAAGCTCTTACAGTGTATGAAATACACTATAGGAAAAATTTCGGGATAATTTTTTTTTTAAAAAACTTTTTTTTTTAAATCAATGAATTCGAATGTATAAGGGTTCGAATTCAATGAATTCGGATGTATAAGGGTTCGAATTCAATGAATTCGGATGTATAAGGATTCGAATTCAATGAATTCGGATGAATAAGGGTTCGAATTCAATGAATTCGGATGAATAAGGATTCGAATTTGCTCAATTCGAATGAAGAAGGATTCGAATTCACTCAATTCGAATCAAGAAGGATTCAAATTCACTCAATTCGGACGTACCTTGGTTCGAATTCACTCAATTCGGACGTACCTTGGTTCGAATTCACTCAATTCGGATGTACCTTGGTCGAATTCACTCAATTCGAACGTCACTTGATTTGAATTCACTCAATTCGAACGTAGCTTGATTCGAATTCAATCAATTCGAATTCAACAGGGTTCGAATTCTTTACTTGAAAAATAAACCAACTCAGATGAATTCTCAACTTCTCAATTCGAATCTAAAGGGTTCAAATTCAGCCTCAATTCGAACTTAACAGAGTTCGAATTCTATGAATTCGAATGCTTGTTGAGTCGAATTCTACACTTGTAATTCCAAGAACACTCCGAATTCTTCTTTGAATGATCCGAATTCACCAAGAATGATCCGAATTCACCAAGAATGATCCGAATTCACCACTTCGAACTTCAGAATCACTTAATTTGCCATATCTCTTTCAATTCTTGATCAATTTTGATGAATCTTATATCAAAATGCTCGTAATTCAAATCCGCACACTTTTCCTGTTAATCACGATTCACAATTCGGACAATTTAACCAGATTAAGATCCAAACAGTGATTTTGAACTTTTTGAAAAAACTTCAAAAATTGATCAGATCTGTCGATTCTGTGCAGTTTTTGATGTTGATTCAAGAATTAAAGATGATCAGTGATCAATTCCGAGTTCAGTGATGCAAGAAATCGAATCAAAAGATCAAAATTTAAGAAAAATTTATGTCTTAATGATAAGACTTCAGATGAACAGTAAAGAATGAGTGGTCCGAATTCTTGAGCACTTAGTGTAAAATTTCTTCAATTTGCTCTTCGATTTGCTTGAATCTTCTGTTTAGCTCTGATACCAATTGATAAATCCCAGATCTCTAGCAATAAGATATGAATGTAGTGAGAGAGAATCTAGAGAGCAAATATGTCATCCATGTATTGAGCTCAAAGGATTACAAAAGGTTTCTAAAAGATTACAAAAGCTTACTAACAAATGAACTAGACAAGCCTATTTATACCCATGACATACAAGGTATAAAGGCATTCACAATACTGTATAGACTCATACAGTACATTGACTTTACAGTAAATCTTGAATACAACAATGCTCTAACACTTTGGAATATGGATGGTGCGTTCTTTAGTCCAAAACTAAGAACATTCCATTCATATTGTCCTTCTGAACATGTAAAGGCTGTCCAGGGTTTGAAACTTTCTTCTAGTTGTAATTGATTATATCCTGATTTTAGGTCGAATTTTGAGAATATGTTTTTCTTTTGTATAAGATTTATCAAACTGTCTTTATTAGGTAATTCTAAGGGTTTGATATGTCTAACCTTTTCCTTAATTGTCCTGACCAATTTTATATCTTCTATGTTAAAATGTCTTTGGCCATTCTTTGTTGTTTTGCTGTATAACGGTCCTACAAGTTTTGAAAGATCTGGTATGAACTTTCGTGCGTAGTTTATTAGTCCTAAAAAGGCTTGTATTTGTTTAAGACCTTCAATTTTTTCTGGGAACTCTAATATCTTTGTAGAAATATGTGTTTGTAGTTCTATCTTTCCATTACCTATTTCTAGGCCAAGAAAAGAGATTTTTCTTTTAAATAATTCCATTTTTCTTTTAGAGACAACTATACCGTTTGTTTTGATTTCTTCAAATATTTTCTGTAAGTGTTTTTCATGTTCCTGTATTGTTTCACTTGCTACTAAAATATCATCAATGTAAACAAGGCAGAAATTATATTTAAGAAAAATGCTGTCCATATATCTTTGGAATATGGATGGTGCGTTCTTTAGTCCAAAACTAAGAACATTCCATTCATATTGTCCTTCTGAACATGTAAAGGCTGTCCAGGGTTTGAAACTTTCTTCTAGTTGTAATTGATTATATCCTGATTTTAGGTCGAATTTTGAGAATATGTTTTTCTTTTGTATAAGATTTATCAAACTGTCTTTATTAGGTATATTATATCCGTCATCTTCAGTATTATCATTGAGACGTTTATAATTGTATACTATCCTCGCTTTCCCTCGTTTTATCTCACCGTGATTTCTTACCATGAATGCGGCGGATCTATGAGGACTTTCAGATTTTCTAATTAATTTTTGTTCTAGCATTTCCGGTATTTGCTTTTTAAATTCCTCTTTATCTAAAGGGCTATATGCTATGTTAGTTGTTCGAATTGTTATATCAGGGTTTTTGATTTTGAATTTACATGTATGTCTTACTTTTGAATTTGTTATGTCTTCTCCTATAAGTCCTATCTTTTCTAGATGTAGGATAATAGGATAATTTATACTTTTTGTAACATCTTTTCCCTTTTCTAACTCTTTTGTAAGGAATTTTGTAAGTAATTTAACTGATTCATTTTCAACAGAGTTTTTACTTTGGTCATGGTTATTTTTAATTTTAAAAAATTCTAAGTGGCCTTGTCCACCGCGCTTTCGAGCGATCTCTGATGTATTTGTATATCGTACCGTAGGAAAATTGTAGATATGTTTACTTAATGTAACAAAATTTCGTGTAAGGGTGATCGCCCCATTTAGACCAAATAAGAAGTTTAATCCTAGAATAAAATCCGAGGATTTTATATATTCTGGGTTGATGTTTACCTGTGGTATTTCATATTTAATACTGTAATTTCCTGAAAAGTCTAAGAATTGTATTCCTGTTGGTTCTACATAGTGTGTGATCGAGATTAGTCTACTTTCAATCGTTCTAGTGACTAATTTATAAGGTAACTCTTTATAAGAGTGTATGATGCTACACTTTTTGTTGCTCCTGTGTCTACTAATGCTGTTAGGTCCACAAATTTATTGTTATCTAACCATAAGCGACATTGTATATGAATCATATTTATAAACCCTTTTGTTTGAATGTAGGTACATTCTTCGGACATCTTAACTTCTTCGATTTCGATTTTCTGTTTTTTCTTTTCCAATATGTCCTCCATATGTTTTATTTTTTCTTCTAAATTTTTGATTTTTAGATTATGTAATTCTGTTATTAATTCTAATTTTTCTATTCGTTCATAACATATTTTATTATTGAGTGATGTATTTGCTTCTTTTGTAATTATTATTTCTTGATCAAAGATCTTTTTTAGACATAAATAACAAATTTCTTTAAAACATATGTTACATTGTGATCTTTTTTCAATACTTGGATAATATCCGCAATTAAAGCACTTTATGTAATTGTTTCCTCTTTTGCTTATCCAATTATGTTCACAATCTTGTTCTGTATTAACATATGTATATGTTATTTTTGTTAATGAGTCATCTTCTTTATCACTATATATGCTGTATATTGACTCATTATCAGAATTATCGGATTTTAATGATTCTATATCATATTCTCCTATTTGTTCTATAAGGTTACTTTTTTCTATATTTTTATTTTTATTCGGACATTTGTTAGCTAAATGTTTTTCATCTCCGCAGATAAAACATTTACATTTTCTTGTTTGTGGTTTTCTAACATATTTGTTTTTATTATAAGGTTGATTTCCTTTTTGAAATGTTGTACTTTTTCTTAATTTCTTCGTATTTTTATTATAATGACCATATGCCTGTGGTGTATAAATAGCTGTTTTGCAGAATGCATATGCATTCTTTTTCAACTGTTCTTGCAGGGCAACTTCTTTGCATTTGTCTTCTAATATTCCAAACGTGTATGTTATTCTCGGTCCTATTCCTAGATTTTTTGTATTCTCATAATTTTGTTTCCATGTTTCATGTATATTTTTTCCTAAATCTCCTGGTAATTTTATGAAGTATTTGTCGCATAGATCATCATCCATTGCTTGTCCTGTTTGTGATAATAGCCTTGAAAAATCTAATGTGAATTCATTTATGTATTTCATATCGGCGATACTCAATTGTTCTAAATTCCTTATTGCTGTATCTTGTATGTGGCTATTGTTTTTTGCTGGGTCGACTCCTAAAATAAGAGTCCTTATCTGTGATGTAAAATTATATGGGTTATCTCCTAGGGCTTTTAGCCTATTGATTCCATCTGGATCTTGGGCCTTTTTACTTTGCCAAATTCCCAGAGATATTGGGCCTAATGTGGTTTCTAAATAAGAAAACATATCCATACTGTTTTTGATATTGGGCCTAATTAGGCGCAATAAGTTTAGACTTTGAAATCCAAAAGTTTAGACTTTTTAAACCACATTAGGCCCAATAAGTTTAGACTTTGAAATCCAAGCATTGATAAATGCACTGGAAAAATTCAAAATCTTTTTAAATAGAGAATTCACAATTAGAACAGATTGTGAAGCCATAGTACGCTTCATAAAAAATGATCAAAGTAAAAAGGTAAATAAAACCCGATGGATTAACCTCCAAAATATTATACAAGGATGCGGATACAAGATAAATTTTGAACACATTAAAGGAAAAGATAATGGGATAGCAGATATGCTATCCAGAAATCTTAACAAATTATTTATTGCAGATGGAGAAAAAAGATAAAGGCAAACGAAAGGTTATACAGCCGGTCAGATATTCATCCTCGATGAGTATCTCTTCAGATGAAGAAAAGATTAGCACACAAACAGCAGAAACACAGTTTCTAGATACTAACAAGATGTTACATGCAGCCATGAGCGCACAGATCTTACAAACCGAAAGCCTTTACAATCCCACACAGATACCACAAAGTTATCAAAATTTTGATAACATAACACAGTCTGGTCCCTCAAAGATTATACAAAATACGGGTATAATTATACCATCTACTCCTGCAAAAACCTCAACCAGAGGATATGCACAGTCAAGTAGATCAAAAGATACACATCCTGCACAGACAGAGTCAACAATATCATTTGGAAGTCATGTACTACAAAAACGTTTTGATCTAAAGAAAAAATTTAGACCCATGATTGGGAATGTTTTGACAGAAAAACAACAGTGTTTGCTTGATAACATTTGGCATATCCAGACCATGCCGCAAGCAACTTTATTCAAGGTACAAGTTTGGAATGCTCTGAGTGTTTACTTCTCAGAACAAAGTCAGATTGTCCCCGAAAAACCACCTAAGAAATTTTCTCACTACATCATTTTCAGGGGAACAAAAACGGGAATTTTTAACAAATGGGAAACGGTTGTACAACATATAAATTGTCTTAAACCTCTTTACAAAGGATACCACAGCTTTTCCGAAGCCATGAAAATGGCAAGAGAAAGTTTTGGTGTTAATGACTTCTTCATTGAACCTGAAGAAGTAAAAACATTTGCAGAAATGGAAAAAACAAATCCCGAGCAATTTATAAAAGCTCAGGAAAGTGTTATTGCACAATTACAAGAACAACTCCTAAGATCTGGAAAAAATACACATAGTACACAAACCCAGATTGAAAACAGTTTTCTTAAACAGAAAAATGAGTTTCTCGAAACAAAAAATATACAGCTCATCCAAAAACTCGAGAAAAAGGGATCAAACACAGCGGTACACAGAAATTTTGACAGTTTCAAAGCAAGAATTTTGGACATGCCACTAAGACAAACGATGCAACCACTCTTCGAAAACTTCCCAGAATTCGAACAAATGGTTTCAGACAAAGTATGCACAGAATTCCCTCTTCTTCTATATAAGCTTCAACAAAACATCATCGACATGGCATTCGGACCACAAGAAAAAGCTTACAAAGGGGTTACAGTCGTGCAAAGGTTACATCAAGGCAGATCAATCCCGACCAACATGTTCTCACTACAAATCGACTTAAAGAAAACCAACATGCCAGATGATCAAGTCCTTGGTTACTACCATAATGGAATGATCGACTACATAAACTTTAGCCTAAACCCAAAAACAGAAGCCCTTCTAAACAAGTTTGGAGAAAAGTTTATTTTAACAGCCGGGAATATGGCGTCCCACTCATCAAGTTCACAAATAGGATGCAAGATCATCGCATCCTTTCCAGAAGCAGAAAGTCACACATACAGACCTGCAAGAAAGCGTATTTTCATCAGCCATCTTGAAGACGAACAAGAAGCCCTGAAGAAGTACGCATGCACTCAACAATTCACATGATGGAATGACACTGACAGCAAAGAACCACTTCAACAGCTGATAGGAAAAATGATCTTACAAGGACAACAAACACCAAAGATATCAGTAAATCTTTTTCATAGACCATGGGGAAGAAGATACAGATTAGTTGCAGAAGGACATTATACACAGATATTCGCTCAAGATAATTGGCTCATGGTCTTTCCATTCATCGGAGAAGATGGAGATGAAGATTTCAGCCATGTTATCATCGAAAACCTTGATGACAAAGACGAATACGACGGTACTGACCCCGGTTCGCCACAGTCAATCGACAGTACACACAGGGATTTCTAGAATTTACCAGAGTACCCTTTCTAGAAGACCTCGTCATCAATGACGTTACAGAAACCGCCAAAAAGTCTGTCGACTACAAAGCAATAATTCAAAAGCAGAAAGATGGCCGACAATGCCTTCTCCACTAAAGACTTTTTTACAAATATTCGTTTACCGTCTTTACTTTTCTGATTCTTTTTCAGTGGGTGTAATAATTCCGTAGGGCATAAATTAGGTACGTGTCATTGCTAGCTTAGCTTTTTTCGCCTATATATTGTAGTTTCCGCTTCATTTGTAAACACACCGAAATATATAGAAAACGAGAGCTTTTCTCACCATATGGCTGGCTAAACCCTTCTCTCCCTATCCTCTTATGTATTCTCTCTAGTTCCTTAATTCTCCTTTCAGTTCTTCATAATATATCCCATAGTAAAAAAAAAAGGACCACCGCTGCATATACCACTCTGGTGCTTCCGCTCGTCACCTCCAATCTCTACTCTGGTTCTTCTACGTCCACTGTAAGTACGTTTTTCTAGTATTCTCTTTATTTATTGGTTTAACGGAAACCCAAAAAATCCGCCATACCCCCCTTTTAGTACGTTTTTCTAGTATTCTCTTTATTTATTGGTTTAACGAAAACCCAAAAAATCCGCCATACCCCCCTTTTTGGTATCAGAGCATGGTACGATTCGAAAGATTTAACAGACTTAGTCAGGCTCGTCGGTGGCAGTTAGTCCACAATATACGAGAACTCACTAAGGTGAAAATCCAGGGATCATATTGTGTTATGATATAAATTTGAAGGTTATGATGAATTTTAGGGTCAAGATAAACACTACTATGTTAGATGTTTTAGTCTTCATTTGTTTTAATCTTCATTTGTTATCTATAAAAATTTTATGGGATAGTCGATTTGTAGTGAGAACATGTTCGTCGGGATTGATCCGCCTTGATGTAACCTTTGCACGACTGTACCCCTTTGTAAGCTTTTTCTTGTGGTCCGAATGCCATGTCGATGATGTTTTGTTGAAGCTTATATAGAAGAAGAGGGAATTCTGTGCATACTTTGTCTGAAACCATTTGTTCGAATTCTGGGAAGTTTTCGAAGAGTGGTTGCATCGTTTGTCTTAGTGGCATGTCCAAAATTCTTGCTTTGAAACTGTCAAAATTTCTGTGTACCGCTGTGTTTGATCCCTTTTTCTCGAGTTTTTGGATGAGCTGTATATTTTTTGTTTCGAGAAAGGAGATGAAGATTTCAGCCATGTTATCATCGAAAACCTTGATGACAAAGACGGATACGACGGTACTGACCCCGGTTCGCCACAGTCAATCGACAGTACACACAGGGATTTCTAGAATTTACCAGAGTACCCTTTCTAGAAGACCTCGTCATCAATGACGTTACAGAAACCGCCAAAAAGTCTGTCGACTACAAAGCAATAATTCAAAAGCAGAAAGATGGCCGACAATGCCTTCTCCACTAAAGACTTTTTTACAAATATTCGTTTACCGTCTTTACTTTTCTGATTCTTTTTCAGTGGGTGTAATAATTCCGTAGGGCATAAATTAGGTACGTGTCATTGCTAGCTTAGCTTTTTTCGCCTATATATTGTAGTTTCCGCTTCATTTGTAAACACACCGAAATATATAGAAAACGAGAGCTTTTCTCACCATATGGCTGGCTAAACCCTTCTCTCCCTATCCTCTTATGTATTCTCTCTAGTTCCTTAATTCTCCTTTCAGTTCTTCATAATATATCCCATAGTAAAAAAAAAAGGACCACCGCTGCATATACCACTCTGGTGCTTCCGCTCGTCACCTCCAATCTCTACTCTGGTTCTTCTACGTCCACTGTAAGTACGTTTTTCTAGTATTCTCTTTATTTATTGGTTTAACGGAAACCCAAAAAATCCGCCATACCCCCCTTTTAGTACGTTTTTCTAGTATTCTCTTTATTTATTGGTTTAACGGAAACCCAAAAAATCCGCCATACCCCCCTTTTTGGTATCAGAGCATGGTACGATTCGAAAGATTTAACAGACTTAGTCAGGCTCGTCGGTGGCAGTTAGTCCACAATATACGAGAACTCACTAAGGTGAAAATCCAGGGATCATATTGTGTTATGATATAAATTTGAAGGTTATGATGAATTTTAGGGTCAAGATAAACACTACTATGTTAGATGTTTTAGTCTTCATTTGTTTTAATCTTCATTTGTTATCTATAAAAATTTTATGGGATAGTCGATTTGTAGTGAGAACATGTTCGTCGGGATTGATCCGCCTTGATGTAACCTTTGCACGACTGTAACCCCTTTGTAAGCTTTTTCTTGTGGTCCGAATGCCATGTCGATGATGTTTTGTTGAAGCTTATATAGAAGAAGAGGGAATTCTGTGCATACTTTGTCTGAAACCATTTGTTCGAATTCTGGGAAGTTTTCGAAGAGTGGTTGCATCGTTTGTCTTAGTGGCATGTCCAAAATTCTTGCTTTGAAACTGTCAAAATTTCTGTGTACCGCTGTGTTTGATCCCTTTTTCTCGAGTTTTTGGATGAGCTGTATATTTTTTGTTTCGAGAAAGGAGATGAAGATTTCAGCCATGTTATCATCGAAAACCTTGATGACAAAGACGAATACGACGGTACTGACCCCGGTTCGCCACAGTCAATCGACAGTACACACAGGGATTTCTAGAATTTACCAGAGTACCCTTTCTAGAAGACCTCGTCATCAATGACGTTACAGAAACCGCCAAAAAGTCTGTCGACTACAAAGCAATAATTCAAAAGCAGAAAGATGGCCGACAATGCCTTCTCCACTAAAGACTTTTTTACAAATATTCGTTTACCGTCTTTACTTTTCTGATTCTTTTTCAGTGGGTGTAATAATTCCGTAGGGCATAAATTAGGTACGTGTCATTGCTAGCTTAGCTTTTTTCGCCTATATATTGTAGTTTCCGCTTCATTTGAAAACACACCGAAATATATAGAAAACGAGAGCTTTTCTCACCATATGGCTGGCTAAACCCTTCTCTCCCTATCCTCTTATGTATTCTCTCTAGTTCCTTAATTCTCCTTTCAGTTCTTCATAATATATCCCATAGTAAAAAAAAAAGGACCACCGCTGCATATACCACTCTGGTGCTTCCGCTCGTCACCTCCAATCTCTACTCTGGTTCTTCTACGTCCACTGTAAGTACGTTTTTCTAGTATTCTCTTTATTTATTGGTTTAACGGAAACCCAAAAAATCCGCCATACCCCCCTTTTAGTACGTTTTTCTAGTATTCTCTTTATTTATTGGTTTAACGGAAACCCAAAAAATCCGCCATACCCCCCTTTTTGGTATCAGAGCATGGTACGATTCGAAAGATTTAACAAACTTAGTCAGGCTCGTCGGTGGCAGTTAGTCCACAATATACGAGAACTCACTAAGGTGAAAATCCAGGGATCATATTGTGTTATGATATAAATTTGAAGGTTATGATGAATTTTAGGGTCAAGATAAACACTACTATGTTAGATGTTTTAGTCTTCATTTGTTTTAATATTCATTTGTTATCTATAAAAATTTTATGGGATAGTCGATTTGTAGTGAGAACATGTTCGTCGGGATTGATCCGCCTTGATGTAACCTTTGCACGACTGTAACCCCTTTGTAAGCTTTTTCTTGTGGTCCGAATGCCATGTCGATGATGTTTTGTTGAAGCTTATATAGAAGAAGAGGGAATTCTATGCATACTTTGTCTGAAACCATTTGTTCGAATTCTGGGAAGTTTTCGAAGAGTGATTGCATCGTTTGTCTTAGTGGCATGTCCAAAATTCTTGCTTTGAAACTGTCAAAATTTCTGTGTACCGCTGTGTTTGATCCCTTTTTCTCGAGTTTTTGGATGAGCTGTATACTTTTTGTTTCGAGAAAGGAGATGAAGATTTCAGCCATGTTATCATCGAAAACCTTGATGACAAAGACGAATACGACGGTACTGACCCCGGTTCGCCACAGTCAATCGACAGTACACACAGGGATTTCTAGAATTTACCAGAGTACCCTTTCTAGAAGACCTCGTCATCAATGACGTTACAGAAACCGCCAAAAAGTCTGTCGACTACAAAGCAATAATTCAAAAGCAGAAAGATGGCCGACAATGCCTTCTCCACTAAAGACTTTTTTACAAATATTCGTTTACCGTCTTTACTTTTCTGATTCTTTTTCAGTGGGTGTAATAATTCCGTAGGGCATAAATTAGGTACGTGTCATTGCTAGCTTAGCTTTTTTCGCCTATATATTGTAGTTTCCACTTCATTTGTAAACACACCGAAATATATAGAAAACGAGAGCTTTTCTCACCATATGGCTGGCTAAACCCTTCTCTCCCTATCCTCTTATGTATTCTCTCTAGTTCCTTAATTCTCCTTTCAGTTCTTCATAATATATCCCATAAAAAAAAAGGACCACCGCTGCATATACCACTCTGGTGCTTCCGCTCGTCACCTCCAATCTCTACTCTGGTTCTTCTACGTCCACTGTAAGTACGTTTTTCTAGTATTCTCTTTATTTATTGGTTTAACGGAAACCCAAAAAATCCGCCATACCCCCCTTTTAGTACGTTTTTCTAGTATTCTCTTTATTTATTGGTTTAACGGAAACCCAAAAAATCCGCCATACCCCCCTTTTTGGTATCAGAGCATGGTACGATTCGAAAGATTTAACAGACTTAGTCAGGCTCGTCGGTGGCAGTTAGTCCACAATATACGAGAACTCACTAAGGTGAAAATCCAGGGATCATATTGTGTTATGATATAAATTTGAAGGTTATGATGAATTTTAGGGTCAAGATAAACACTACTATGTTAGATGTTTTAGTCTTCATTTGTTTTAATCTTCATTTGTTATCTATAAAAATTTTATGGGATAGTCGATTTGTAGTGAGAACATGTTCGTCGGGATTGATCCGCCTTGATGTAACCTTTGCACGACTGTAACCTCTTTGTAAGCTTTTTCTTGTGGTCCGAATGCCATGTCGATGATGTTTTGTTGAAGCTTATATAGAAGAAGAGGGAATTCTGTGCATACTTTGTCTGAAACCATTTGTTCGAATTCTGGGAAGTTTTCGAAGAGTGGTTGCATCGTTTGTCTTAGTGGCATGTCCAAAATTCTTGCTTTGAAACTGTCAAAATTTCTGTGTACCGCTGTGTTTGATCCCTTTTTCTCGAGTTTTTGGATGAGCTGTATATTTTTTGTTTCGAGAAAGGAGATGAAGATTTCAGCCATGTTATCATCGAAAACCTTGATGACAAAGACGAATACGACGGTACTGACCCCGGTTCGCCACAGTCAATCGACAGTACACACAGGGATTTCTAGAATTTACCAGAGTACCCTTTCTAGAAGACCTCGTCATCAATGACGTTACAGAAACCGCCAAAAAGTCTGTCGACTACAAAGCAATAATTCAAAAGCAGAAAGATGGCCGACAATGCCTTCTCCACTAAAGACTTTTTTACAAATATTCGTTTACCGTCTTTACTTTTCTGATTCTTTTTCAGTGGGTGTAATAATTCCGTAGGGCATAAATTAGGTACGTGTCATTGCTAGCTTAGCTTTTTTCGCCTATATATTGTAGTTTCCACTTCATTTGTAAACACACCGAAATATATAGAAAACGAGAGCTTTTCTCACCATATGGCTGGCTAAACCCTTCTCTCCCTATCCTCTTATGTATTCTCTCTAGTTCCTTAATTCTCCTTTCAGTTCTTCATAATATATCCCATAAAAAAAAAGGACCACCGCTGCATATACCACTCTGGTGCTTCCGCTCGTCACCTCCAATCTCTACTCTGGTTCTTCTACGTCCACTGTAAGTACGTTTTTCTAGTATTCTCTTTATTTATTGGTTTAACGGAAACCCAAAAAATCCGCCATACCCCCCTTTTAGTACGTTTTTCTAGTATTCTCTTTATTTATTGGTTTAACGGAAACCCAAAAAATCCGCCATACCCCCCTTTTTGGTATCAGAGCATGGTACGATTCGAAAGATTTAACAGACTTAGTCAGGCTCGTCGGTGGCAGTTAGTCCACAATATACGAGAACTCACTAAGGTGAAAATCCAGGGATCATATTGTGTTATGATATAAATTTGAAGGTTATGATGAATTTTAGGGTCAAGATAAACACTACTATGTTAGATGTTTTAGTCTTCATTTGTTTTAATCTTCATTTGTTATCTATAAAAATTTTATGGGATAGTCGATTTGTAGTGAGAACATGTTGGTCGGGATTGATCCGCCTTGATGTAACCTTTGCACGACTGTAACCCCTTTGTAAGCTTTTTCTTGTGGTCCGAATGCCATGTCGATGATGTTTTGTTGAAGCTTATATAGAAGAAGAGGGAATTCTGTGCATACTTTGTCTGAAACCATTTGTTCGAATTCTGGGAAGTTTTCGAAGAGTGGTTGCATCGTTTGTCTTAGTGGCATGTCCAAAATTCTTGCTTTGAAACTGTCAAAATTTCTGTGTACCGCTATGTTTGATCCCTTTTTCTCGAGTTTTTGGATGAGCTGTATATTTTTTGTTTCGAGAAAGGAGATGAAGATTTCAGCCATGTTATCATCGAAAACCTTGATGACAAAGACGAATACGACGGTACTGACCCCGGTTCGCCACAGTCAATCGACAGTACACACAGGGATTTCTAGAATTTACCAGAGTACCCTTTCTAGAAGACCTCGTCATCAATGACGTTACAGAAACCGCCAAAAAGTCTGTCGACTACAAAGCAATAATTCAAAAGCAGAAAGATGGCCGACAATGCCTTCTCCACTAAAGACTTTTTTACAAATATTCGTTTACCGTCTTTACTTTTCTGATTCTTTTTCAGTGGGTGTAATAATTCCGTAGGGCATAAATTAGGTACGTGTCATTGCTAGCTTAGCTTTTTTCGCCTATATATTGTAGTTTCCACTTCATTTGTAAACACACCGAAATATATAGAAAACGAGAGCTTTTCTCACCATATGGCTGGCTAAACCCTTCTCTCCCTATCCTCTTATGTATTCTCTCTAGTTCCTTAATTCTCCTTTCAGTTCTTCATAATATATCCCATAGTAGTAAAAAAAAAAGGACCACCGCTGCATATACCACTCTGGTGCTTCCGCTCGTCACCTCCAATCTCTACTCTGGTTCTTCTACGTCCACTGTAAGTACGTTTTTCTAGTATTCTCTTTATTTATTGGTTTAACGGAAACCCAAAAAATCCGCCATACCCCCCTTTTAGTACGTTTTTCTAGTATTCTCTTTATTTATTGGTTTAACGGAAACCCAAAAAATCCGCCATACCCCCCTTTTTGGTATCAGAGCATGGTACGATTCGAAAGATTTAACAGACTTAGACAGGCTCGTCGGTGGCAGTTAGTCCACAATATACGAGAACTCACTAAGGTGAAAATCCAGGGATCATATTGTGTTATGATATAAATTTGAAGGTTATGATGAATTTTAGGGTCAAGATAAACACTACTATGTTAGATGTTTTAGTCTTCATTTGTTTTAATCTTCATTTGTTATCTACAAAAATTTTATGGGATAGTCGATTTGTAGTGAGAACATGTTCGTCGGGATTGATCCGCCTTGATGTAACCTTTGCACGACTGTAACCCCTTTGTAAGCTTTTTCTTGTGGTCCGAATGCCATGTCGATGATGTTTTGTTGAAGCTTATATAGAAGAAGAGGGAATTCTGTGCATACTTTGTCTGAAACCATTTGTTCGAATTCTGGGAAGTTTTCGAAGAGTGGTTGCATCGTTTGTCTTAGTGGCATGTCCAAAATTCTTGCTTTGAAACTGTCAAAATTTCTGTGTACCGCTGTGTTTGATCCCTTTTTCTCGAGTTTTTGGATGAGCTGTATATTTTTTGTTTCGAGAAAGGAGATGAAGATTTCAGCCATGTTATCATCGAAAACCTTGATGACAAAGACGAATACGACGGTACTGACCCCGGTTCGCCACAGTCAATCGACAGTACACACAGGGATTTCTAGAATTTACCAGAGTACCCTTTCTAGAAGACCTCGTCATCAATGACGTTACAGAAACCGCCAAAAAGTCTGTCGACTACAAAGCAATAATTCAAAAGCAGAAAGATGGCCGACAATGCCTTCTCCACTAAAGACTTTTTTACAAATATTCGTTTACCGTCTTTACTTTTCTGATTCTTTTTCAGTGGGTGTAATAATTCCGTAGGGCATAAATTAGGTACGTGTCATTGCTAGCTTAGCTTTTTTCGCCTATATATTGTAGTTTCCACTTCATTTGTAAACACACCGAAATATATATAAAACGAGAGCTTTTCTCACCATATGGCTGGCTAAACCCTTCTCTCCCTATCCTCTTATGTATTCTCTCTAGTTCCTTAATTCTCCTTTCAGTTCTTCATAATATATCCCATAAAAAAAAGGACCACCGCTGCATATACCACTCTGGTGCTTCCGCTCGTCACCTCCAATCTCTACTCTGGTTCTTCTACGTCCACTGTAAGTACGTTTTTCTAGTATTCTCTTTATTTATTGGTTTAACGGAAACCCAAAAAATCCGCCATACACCCCTTTTAGTACGTTTTTCTAGTATTCTCTTTATTTATTGGTTTAACGGAAACCCAAAAAATCCGCCATACCCCCCTTTTTGGTATCAGAGCATGGTACGATTCGAAAGATTTAACAGACTTAGTCAGGCTCGTCGGTGGCAGTTAGTCCACAATATACGAGAACTCACTAAGGTGAAAATCCAGGGATCATATTGTGTTATGATATAAATTTGAAGGTTATGATGAATTTTAGGGTCAAGATAAACACTACTATGTTAGATGTTTTAGTCTTTATTTGTTTTAATCTTCATTTGTTATCTATAAAAATTTTATGGGATAGTCGATTTGTAGTGAGAACATGTTGGTCGGGATTGATCCGCCTTGATGTAACCTTTGCACGACTGTAACCCCTTTGTAAGCTTTTTCTTGTGGTCCGAATGCCATGTCGATGATGTTTTGTTGAAGCTTATATAGAAGAAGAGGGAATTCTGTGCATACTTTGTCTGAAACCATTTGTTCGAATTCTGGGAAGTTTTCGAAGAGTGGTTGCATCGTTTGTCTTAGTGGCATGTCCAAAATTCTTGCTTTGAAACTGTCAAAATTTCTGTGTACCGCTGTGTTTGATCCCTTTTTCTCGAGTTTTTGGATGAGTTGTATATTTTTTGTTTCGAGAAAGGAGATGAAGATTTCAGCCATGTTATCATCGAAAACCTTGATGACAAAGACGAATACGACGGTACTGACCCCGGTTCGCCACAGTCAATCGACAGTACACACAGGGATTTCTAGAACTTACCAGAGTACCCTTTCTAGAAGACCTCGTCATCAATGACGTTACAGAAACCGCCAAAAAGTCTGTCGACTACAAAGCAATAATTCAAAAGCAGAAAGATGGCCGACAATGCCTTCTCCACTAAAGACTTTTTTACAAATATTCGTTTACCGTCTTTACTTTTCTGATTCTTTTTCAGTGGGTGTAATAATTCCGTAGGGCATAAATTAGGTACGTGTCATTGCTAGCTTAGCTTTTTTCGCCTATATATTGTAGTTTCCACTTCATTTGTAAACACACCGAAATATATAGAAAACGAGAGCTTTTCTCACCATATGGCTGGCTAAACCCTTCTCTCCCTATCCTCTTATGTATTCTCTCTAGTTCCTTAATTCTCCTTTCAGTTCTTCATAATATATCCCATAAAAAAAAGGACCACCGCTGCATATACCACTCTGGTGCTTCCGCTCGTCACCTCCAATCTCTACTCTGGTTCTTCTACGTCCACTGTAAGTACGTTTTTCTAGTATTCTCTTTATTTATTGGTTTAACGGAAACCCAAAAAATCCGCCATACACCCCTTTTAGTACGTTTTTCTAGTATTCTCTTTATTTATTGGTTTAACGGAAACCCAAAAAATCCGCCATACCCCCCTTTTTGGTATCAGAGCATGGTACGATTCGAAAGATTTAACAGACTTAGTCAGGCTCGTCGGTGGCAGTTAGTCCACAATATACGAGAACTCACTAAGGTGAAAATCCAGGGATCATATTGTGTTATGATATAAATTTGAAGGTTATGATGAATTTTAGGGTCAAGATAAACACTACTATGTTAGATGTTTTAGTCTTCATTTGTTTTAATCTTCATTTGTTATCTATAAAAATTTTATGGGATAGTCGATTTGTAGTGAGAACATGTTGGTCGGGATTGATCCGCCTTGATGTAACCTTTGCACGACTGTAACCCATTTGTAAGCTTTTTCTTGTGGTCCGAATGCCATGTCGATGATGTTTTGTTGAAGCTTATATAGAAGAAGAGGGAATTCTGTGCATACTTTGTCTGAAACCATTTGTTCGAATTCTGGGAAGTTTTCGAAGAGTGGTTGCATCGTTTGTCTTAGTGGCATGTCCAAAATTCTTGCTTTGAAACTGTCAAAATTTCTGTGTACCGCTGTGTTTGATCCCTTTTTCTCGAGTTTTTGGATGAGCTGTATATTTTTTGTTTCGAGAAAGGAGATGAAGATTTCAGCCATGTTATCATCGAAAACCTTGATGACAAAGACGAATACGACGGTACTGACCCCGGTTCGCCACAGTCAATCGACAGTACACACATGGATTTCTAGAATTTACCAGAGTACCCTTTCTAGAAGACCTCGTCATCAATGACGTTACAGAAACCGCCAAAAAGTCTGTCGACTACAAAGCAATAATTCAAAAGCAGAAAGATGGCCGACAATGCCTTCTCCACTAAAGACTTTTTTACAAATATTCGTTTACCGTCTTTACTTTTCTGATTCTTTTTCAGTGGGTGTAATAATTCCGTAGGGCATAAATTAGGTACGTGTCATTGCTAGCTTAGCTTTTTTCGCCTATATATTGTAGTTTCCACTTCATTTGTAAACACACCGAAATATATAGAAAACGAGAGCTTTTCTCACCATATGGCTGGCTAAACCCTTCTCTCCCTATCCTCTTATGTATTCTCTCTAGTTCCTTAATTCTCCTTTCAGTTCTTCATAATATATCCCATAAAAAAAAAGGACCACCGCTGCATATACCACTCTGGTGCTTCCGCTCGTCACCTCCAATCTCTACTCTGGTTCTTCTACGTCCACTGTATGTACGTTTTTCTAGTATTCTCTTTATTTATTGGTTTAACGGAAACCCAAAAAATCCGCCATACCCCCCTTTTAGTACGTTTTTCTAGTATTCTCTTTATTTATTGGTTTAACGGAAACCCAAAAAATCCGCCATACCCCCCTTTTTGGTATCAGAGCATGGTACGATTCGAAAGATTTAACAGACTTAGTCAGGCTCGTCGGTGGCAGTTAGTCCACAATATACGAGAACTCACTAAGGTGAAAATCCAGGGATCATATTGTGTTATGATATAAATTTGAAGGTTATGATGAATTTTAGGGTCAAGATAAACACTACTATGTTAGATGTTTTAGTCTTCATTTGTTTTAATCTTCATTTGTTTTAATCTTCATTTGTTATCTATAAAAATTTTATGGGATAGTCGATTTGTAGTGAGAACATGTTGGTCGGGATTGATCCGCCTTGATGTAACCTTTGCACGACTGTAACCCATTTGTAAGCTTTTTCTTGTGGTCCGAATGCCATGTCGATGATGTTTTGTTGAAGCTTATATAGAAGAAGAGGGAATTCTGTGCATACTTTGTCTGAAACCATTTGTTCGAATTCTGGGAAGTTTTCGAAGAGTGGTTGCATCGTTTGTCTTAGTGGCATGTCCAAAATTCTTGCTTTGAAACTGTCAAAATTTCTGTGTACCGCTGTGTTTGATCCCTTTTTCTCGAGTTTTTGGATGAGCTGTATATTTTTTGTTTCGAGAAAGGAGATGAAGATTTCAGCCATGTTATCATCGAAAACCTTGATGACAAAGACGAATACGACGGTACTGACCCCGGTTCGCCACAGTCAATCGACAGTACACACATGGATTTCTAGAATTTACCAGAGTACCCTTTCTAGAAGACCTCGTCATCAATGACGTTACAGAAACCGCCAAAAAGTCTGTCGACTACAAAGCAATAATTCAAAAGCAGAAAGATGGCCGACAATGCCTTCTCCACTAAAGACTTTTTTACAAATATTCGTTTACCGTCTTTACTTTTCTGATTCTTTTTCAGTGGGTGTAATAATTCCGTAGGGCATAAATTAGGTACGTGTCATTGCTAGCTTAGCTTTTTTCGCCTATATATTGTAGTTTCCACTTCATTTGTAAACACACCGAAATATATAGAAAACGAGAGCTTTTCTCACCATATGGCTGGCTAAACCCTTCTCTCCCTATCCTCTTATGTATTCTCTCTAGTTCCTTAATTCTCCTTTCAGTTCTTCATAATATATCCCATAAAAAAAAAAGGACCACCGCTGCATATACCACTCTGGTGCTTCCGCTCGTCACCTCCAATCTCTACTCTGGTTCTTCTACGTCCACTGTATGTACGTTTTTCTAGTATTCTCTTTATTTATTGGTTTAACGGAAACCCAAAAAATCCGCCATACCCCCCTTTTAGTACGTTTTTCTAGTATTCTCTTTATTTATTGGTTTAACGGAAACCCAAAAAATCCGCCATACCCCCCTTTTTGGTATCAGAGCATGGTACGATTCGAAAGATTTAACAGACTTAGTCAGGCTCGTCGGTGGCAGTTAGTCCACAATATACGAGAACTCACTAAGGTGAAAATCCAGGGATCATATTGTGTTATGATATAAATTTGAAGGTTATGATGAATTTTAGGGTCAAGATAAACACTACTATGTTAGATGTTTTAGTCTTCATTTGTTTTAATCTTCATTTGTTTTAATCTTCATTTGTTATCTATAAAAATTTTATGGGATAGTCGATTTGTAGTGAGAACATGTTGGTCGGGATTGATCCGCCTTGATGTAACCTTTGCACGACTGTAACCCATTTGTAAGCTTTTTCTTGTGGTCCGAATGCCATGTCGATGATGTTTTGTTGAAGCTTATATAGAAGAAGAGGGAATTCTGTGCATACTTTGTCTGAAACCATTTGTTCGAATTCTGGGAAGTTTTCGAAGAGTGGTTGCATCGTTTGTCTTAGTGGCATGTCCAAAATTCTTGCTTTGAAACTGTCAAAATTTCTGTGTACCGCTGTGTTTGATCCCTTTTTCTCGAGTTTTTGGATGAGCTGTATATTTTTTGTTTCGAGAAAGGAGATGAAGATTTCAGCCATGTTATCATCGAAAACCTTGATGACAAAGACGAATACGACGGTACTGACCCCGGTTCGCCACAGTCAATCGACAGTACACACATGGATTTCTAGAATTTACCAGAGTACCCTTTCTAGAAGACCTCGTCATCAATGACGTTACAGAAACCGCCAAAAAGTCTGTCGACTACAAAGCAATAATTCAAAAGCAGAAAGATGGCCGACAATGCCTTCTCCACTAAAGACTTTTTTACAAATATTCGTTTACCGTCTTTACTTTTCTGATTCTTTTTCAGTGGGTGTAATAATTCCGTAGGGCATAAATTAGGTACGTGTCATTGCTAGCTTAGCTTTTTTCGCCTATATATTGTAGTTTCCACTTCATTTGTAAACACACCGAAATATATAGAAAACGAGAGCTTTTCTCACCATATGGCTGGCTAAACCCTTCTCTCCCTATCCTCTTATGTATTCTCTCTAGTTCCTTAATTCTCCTTTCAGTTCTTCATAATATATCCCATAAAAAAAAAGGACCACCGCTGCATATACCACTCTGGTGCTTCCGCTCGTCACCTCCAATCTCTACTCTGGTTCTTCTACGTCCACTGTATGTACGTTTTTCTAGTATTCTCTTTATTTATTGGTTTAACGGAAACCCAAAAAATCCGCCATACCCCCCTTTTAGTACGTTTTTCTAGTATTCTCTTTATTTATTGGTTTAACGGAAACCCAAAAAATCCGCCATACCCCCCTTTTTGGTATCAGAGCATGGTACGATTCGAAAGATTTAACAGACTTAGTCAGGCTCGTCGGTGGCAGTTAGTCCACAATATACGAGAACTCACTAAGGTGAAAATCCAGGGATCATATTGTGTTATGATATAAATTTGAAGGTTATGATGAATTTTAGGGTCAAGATAAACACTACTATGTTAGATGTTTTAGTCTTCATTTGTTTTAATCTTCATTTGTTTTAATCTTCATTTGTTATCTATAAAAATTTTATGGGATAGTCGATTTGTAGTGAGAACATGTTGGTCGGGATTGATCCGCCTTGATGTAACCTTTGCACGACTGTAACCCATTTGTAAGCTTTTTCTTGTGGTCCGAATGCCATGTCGATGATGTTTTGTTGAAGCTTATATAGAAGAAGAGGGAATTCTGTGCATACTTTGTCTGAAACCATTTGTTCGAATTCTGGGAAGTTTTCGAAGAGTGGTTGCATCGTTTGTCTTAGTGGCATGTCCAAAATTCTTGCTTTGAAACTGTCAAAATTTCTGTGTACCGCTGTGTTTGATCCCTTTTTCTCGAGTTTTTGGATGAGCTGTATATTTTTTGTTTCGAGAAAGGAGATGAAGATTTCAGCCATGTTATCATCGAAAACCTTGATGACAAAGACGAATACGACGGTACTGACCCCGGTTCGCCACAGTCAATCGACAGTACACACATGGATTTCTAGAATTTACCAGAGTACCCTTTCTAGAAGACCTCGTCATCAATGACGTTACAGAAACCGCCAAAAAGTCTGTCGACTACAAAGCAATAATTCAAAAGCAGAAAGATGGCCGACAATGCCTTCTCCACTAAAGACTTTTTTACAAATATTCGTTTACCGTCTTTACTTTTCTGATTCTTTTTCAGTGGGTGTAATAATTCCGTAGGGCATAAATTAGGTACGTGTCATTGCTAGCTTAGCTTTTTTCGCCTATATATTGTAGTTTCCACTTCATTTGTAAACACACCGAAATATATAGAAAACGAGAGCTTTTCTCACCATATGGCTGGCTAAACCCTTCTCTCCCTATCCTCTTATGTATTCTCTCTAGTTCCTTAATTCTCCTTTCAGTTCTTCATAATATATCCCATAAAAAAAAAAGGACCACCGCTGCATATACCACTCTGGTGCTTCCGCTCGTCACCTCCAATCTCTACTCTGGTTCTTCTACGTCCACTGTATGTACGTTTTTCTAGTATTCTCTTTATTTATTGGTTTAACGGAAACCCAAAAAATCCGCCATACCCCCCTTTTAGTACGTTTTTCTAGTATTCTCTTTATTTATTGGTTTAACGGAAACCCAAAAAATCCGCCATACCCCCCTTTTTGGTATCAGAGCATGGTACGATTCGAAAGATTTAACAGACTTAGTCAGGCTCGTCGGTGGCAGTTAGTCCACAATATACGAGAACTCACTAAGGTGAAAATCCAGGGATCATATTGTGTTATGATATAAATTTGAAGGTTATGATGAATTTTAGGGTCAAGATAAACACTACTATGTTAGATGTTTTAGTCTTCATTTGTTTTAATCTTCATTTGTTTTAATCTTCATTTGTTATCTATAAAAATTTTATGGGATAGTCGATTTGTAGTGAGAACATGTTGGTCGGGATTGATCCGCCTTGATGTAACCTTTGCACGACTGTAACCCATTTGTAAGCTTTTTCTTGTGGTCCGAATGCCATGTCGATGATGTTTTGTTGAAGCTTATATAGAAGAAGAGGGAATTCTGTGCATACTTTGTCTGAAACCATTTGTTCGAATTCTGGGAAGTTTTCGAAGAGTGGTTGCATCGTTTGTCTTAGTGGCATGTCCAAAATTCTTGCTTTGAAACTGTCAAAATTTCTGTGTACCGCTGTGTTTGATCCCTTTTTCTCGAGTTTTTGGATGAGCTGTATATTTTTTGTTTCGAGAAAGGAGATGAAGATTTCAGCCATGTTATCATCGAAAACCTTGATGACAAAGACGAATACGACGGTACTGACCCCGGTTCGCCACAGTCAATCGACAGTACACACATGGATTTCTAGAATTTACCAGAGTACCCTTTCTAGAAGACCTCGTCATCAATGACGTTACAGAAACCGCCAAAAAGTCTGTCGACTACAAAGCAATAATTCAAAAGCAGAAAGATGGCCGACAATGCCTTCTCCACTAAAGACTTTTTTACAAATATTCGTTTACCGTCTTTACTTTTCTGATTCTTTTTCAGTGGGTGTAATAATTCCGTAGGGCATAAATTAGGTACGTGTCATTGCTAGCTTAGCTTTTTTCGCCTATATATTGTAGTTTCCACTTCATTTGTAAACACACCGAAATATATAGAAAACGAGAGCTTTTCTCACCATATGGCTGGCTAAACCCTTCTCTCCCTATCCTCTTATGTATTCTCTCTAGTTCCTTAATTCTCCTTTCAGTTCTTCATAATATATCCCATAAAAAAAAAAGGACCACCGCTGCATATACCACTCTGGTGCTTCCGCTCGTCACCTCCAATCTCTACTCTGGTTCTTCTACGTCCACTGTATGTACGTTTTTCTAGTATTCTCTTTATTTATTGGTTTAACGGAAACCCAAAAAATCCGCCATACCCCCCTTTTAGTACGTTTTTCTAGTATTCTCTTTATTTATTGGTTTAACGGAAACCCAAAAAATCCGCCATACCCCCCTTTTTGGTATCAGAGCATGGTACGATTCGAAAGATTTAACAGACTTAGTCAGGCTCGTCGGTGGCAGTTAGTCCACAATATACGAGAACTCACTAAGGTGAAAATCCAGGGATCATATTGTGTTATGATATAAATTTGAAGGTTATGATGAATTTTAGGGTCAAGATAAACACTACTATGTTAGATGTTTTAGTCTTCATTTGTTTTAATCTTCATTTGTTTTAATCTTCATTTGTTATCTATAAAAATTTTATGGGATAGTCGATTTGTAGTGAGAACATGTTGGTCGGGATTGATCCGCCTTGATGTAACCTTTGCACGACTGTAACCCATTTGTAAGCTTTTTCTTGTGGTCCGAATGCCATGTCGATGATGTTTTGTTGAAGCTTATATAGAAGAAGAGGGAATTCTGTGCATACTTTGTCTGAAACCATTTGTTCGAATTCTGGGAAGTTTTCGAAGAGTGGTTGCATCGTTTGTCTTAGTGGCATGTCCAAAATTCTTGCTTTGAAACTGTCAAAATTTCTGTGTACCGCTGTGTTTGATCCCTTTTTCTCGAGTTTTTGGATGAGCTGTATATTTTTTGTTTCGAGAAAGGAGATGAAGATTTCAGCCATGTTATCATCGAAAACCTTGATGACAAAGACGAATACGACGGTACTGACCCCGGTTCGCCACAGTCAATCGACAGTACACACATGGATTTCTAGAATTTACCAGAGTACCCTTTCTAGAAGACCTCGTCATCAATGACGTTACAGAAACCGCCAAAAAGTCTGTCGACTACAAAGCAATAATTCAAAAGCAGAAAGATGGCCGACAATGCCTTCTCCACTAAAGACTTTTTTACAAATATTCGTTTACCGTCTTTACTTTTCTGATTCTTTTTCAGTGGGTGTAATAATTCCGTAGGGCATAAATTAGGTACGTGTCATTGCTAGCTTAGCTTTTTTCGCCTATATATTGTAGTTTCCACTTCATTTGTAAACACACCGAAATATATAGAAAACGAGAGCTTTTCTCACCATATGGCTGGCTAAACCCTTCTCTCCCTATCCTCTTATGTATTCTCTCTAGTTCCTTAATTCTCCTTTCAGTTCTTCATAATATATCCCATAAAAAAAAAAGGACCACCGCTGCATATACCACTCTGGTGCTTCCGCTCGTCACCTCCAATCTCTACTCTGGTTCTTCTACGTCCACTGTATGTACGTTTTTCTAGTATTCTCTTTATTTATTGGTTTAACGGAAACCCAAAAAATCCGCCATACCCCCCTTTTAGTACGTTTTTCTAGTATTCTCTTTATTTATTGGTTTAACGGAAACCCAAAAAATCCGCCATACCCCCCTTTTTGGTATCAGAGCATGGTACGATTCGAAAGATTTAACAGACTTAGTCAGGCTCGTCGGTGGCAGTTAGTCCACAATATACGAGAACTCACTAAGGTGAAAATCCAGGGATCATATTGTGTTATGATATAAATTTGAAGGTTATGATGAATTTTAGGGTCAAGATAAACACTACTATGTTAGATGTTTTAGTCTTCATTTGTTTTAATCTTCATTTGTTTTAATCTTCATTTGTTATCTATAAAAATTTTATGGGATAGTCGATTTGTAGTGAGAACATGTTGGTCGGGATTGATCCGCCTTGATGTAACCTTTGCACGACTGTAACCCATTTGTAAGCTTTTTCTTGTGGTCCGAATGCCATGTCGATGATGTTTTGTTGAAGCTTATATAGAAGAAGAGGGAATTCTGTGCATACTTTGTCTGAAACCATTTGTTCGAATTCTGGGAAGTTTTCGAAGAGTGGTTGCATCGTTTGTCTTAGTGGCATGTCCAAAATTCTTGCTTTGAAACTGTCAAAATTTCTGTGTACCGCTGTGTTTGATCCCTTTTTCTCGAGTTTTTGGATGAGCTGTATATTTTTTGTTTCGAGAAAGGAGATGAAGATTTCAGCCATGTTATCATCGAAAACCTTGATGACAAAGACGAATACGACGGTATTGACCCCGGTTCGCCACAGTCAATCGACAGTACACACAGGGATTTCTAGAATTTACCAGAGTACCCTTTCTAGAAGACCTCGTCATCAATGACGTTACAGAAACCGCCAAAAAGTCTGTCGACTACAAAGCAATAATTCAAAAGCAGAAAGATGGCCGACAATGCCTTCTCCACTAAAGACTTTTTTACAAATATTCGTTTACCGTCTTTACTTTTCTGATTCTTTTTCAGTGGGTGTAATAATTCCGTAGGGCATAAATTAGGTACGTGTCATTGCTAGCTTAGCTTTTTTCGCCTATATATTGTAGTTTCCACTTCATTTGTAAACACACCGAAATATATATAAAACGAGAGCTTTTCTCACCATATGGCTGGCTAAACCCTTCTCTCCCTATCCTCTTATGTATTCTCTCTAGTTCCTTAATTCTCCTTTCAGTTCTTCATAATATATCCCATAAAAAAAAAGGACCACCGCTGCATATACCACTCTGGTGCTTCCGCTCGTCACCTCCAATCTCTACTCTGGTTCTTCTACGTCCACTGTAAGTACGTTTTTCTAGTATTCTCTTTATTTATTGGTTTAACGGAAACCCAAAAAATCCGCCATACCCCCCTTTTAGTACGTTTTTCTAGTATTCTCTTTATTTATTGGTTTAACGGAAACCCAAAAAATCCGCCATACCCCCCTTTTTGGTATCAGAGCATGGTACGATTCGAAAGATTTAACAGACTTAGTCAGGCTCGTCGGTGGCAGTTAGTCCACAATATACGAGAACTCACTAAGGTGAAAATCCAGGGATCATATTGTGTTATGATATAAATTTGAAGGTTATGATGAATTTTAGGGTCAAGATAAACACTACTATGTTAGATGTTTTAGTCTTCATTTGTTATCTATAAAAATTTTATGGGATAGTCGATTTGTAGTGAGAACATGTTGGTCGGGATTGATCCGCCTTGATGTAACCTTTGCACGACTTTAACCCCTTTGTAAGCTTTTTCTTGTGGTCCGAATGCCATGTCGATGATGTTTTGTTGAAGCTTATATAGAAGAAGAGGGAATTCTGTGCATACTTTGTCGGAAACCATTTGTTCGAATTCTGGGAAGTTTTCGAAGAGTGGTTGCATCGTTTGTCTTAGTGGCATGTCCAAAATTCTTGCTTTGAAACTGTCAAAATTTCTGTGTACCGCTGTGTTTGATCCCTTTTTCTCGAGTTTTTGGATGAGCTGTATATTTTTTGTTTCGAGAAAGGAGATGAAGATTTCAGCCATGTTATCATCGAAAACCTTGATGACAAAGACGAATACGACGGTACTGACCCCGGTTCGCCACAGTCAATCGACAGTACACACAGGGATTTCTAGAATTTACCAGAGTACCCTTTCTAGAAGACCTCGTCATCAATGACGTTACAGAAACCGCCAAAAAGTCTGTCGACTACAAAGCAATAATTCAAAAGCAGAAAGATGGCCGACAATGCCTTCTCCACTAAAGACTTTTTTACAAATATTCGTTTACCGTCTTTACTTTTCTGATTCTTTTTCAGTGGGTGTAATAATTCCGTAGGGCATAAATTAGGTACGTGTCATTGCTAGCTTAGCTTTTTTCGCCTATATATTGTAGTTTCCACTTCATTTGTAAACACACCGAAATATATAGAAAACGAGAGCTTTTCTCACCATATGGCTGGCTAAACCCTTCTCTCCCTATCCTCTTATGTATTCTCTCTAGTTCCTTAATTCTCCTTTCAGTTCTTCATAATATATCCCATAGTAAAAAAAAAAAAAGGACCACCGCTGCATATACCACTCTGGTGCTTCCGCTCGTCACCTCCAATCTCTACTCTGGTTCTTCTATGTCCACTGTAAGTACGTTTTTCTAGTATTCTCTTTATTTATTGGTTTAACGGAAACCCAAAAAATCCGCCATACCCCCCTTTTAGTATGTTTTTCTAGTATTCTCTTTATTTATTGGTTTAACGGAAACCCAAAAAATCCGCCATACCCCCCTTTTTGGTATCAGAGCATGGTACGATTCGAAAGATTTAACAGACTTAGTCAGCCTCGTCGGTGGCAGTTAGTCCACAATATACGAGAACTCACTAAGGTGAAAATCCAGGGATCATATTGTGTTATGATATAAATTTGAAGGTTATGATGAATTTTAGGGTCAAGATAAACACTACTATGTTAGATGTTTTAGTCTTCATTTGTTTTAATCTTCATTTGTTATCTATAAAAATTTTATGGGATAGTCGATTTGTAGTGAGAACATGTTGGTCGGGATTGATCCGCCTTGATGTAACCTTTGCACGACTGTAACCCCTTTGTAAGCTTTTTCTTGTGGTCCGAATGCCATGTCGATGATGTTTTGTTGAAGCTTATATAGAAGAAGAGGGAATTCTGTGCATACTTTGTCTGAAACCATTTGTTCGAATTCTGGGAAGTTTTCGAAGAGTGGATGCATCGTTTGTCTTAGTGGCATGTCCAAAATTCTTGCTTTGAAACTGTCAAAATTTCTGTGTACCGCTGTGTCTGATCCCTTTTTCTCGAGTTTTTGGATGAGCTGTATATTTTTTGTTTCGAGAAAGGAGATGAAGATTTCAGCCATGTTATCATCGAAAACCTTGATGACAAAGACGAATACGACGGTACTGACCCCGGTTCGCCACAGTCAATCGACAGTACACACAGGGATTTCTAGAATTTACCAGAGTACCCTTTCTAGAAGACCTCGTCATCAATGACGTTACAGAAACCGCCAAAAAGTCTGTCGACTACAAAGCAATAATTCAAAAGCAGAAAGATGGCCGACAATGCCTTCTCCACTAAAGACTTTTTTACAAATATTCGTTTACCGTCTTTACTTTTCTGATTCTTTTTCAGTGGGTGTAATAATTCCGTAGGGCATAAATTAGGTACGTGTCATTGCTAGCTTAGCTTTTTTCGCCTATATATTGTAGTTTCCACTTCATTTGTAAACACACCGAAATATATAGAAAACGAGAGCTTTTCTCACCATATGGCTGGCTAAACCCTTCTCTCCCTATCCTCTTATGTATTCTCTCTAGTTCCTTAATTCTCCTTTCAGTTCTTCATAATATATCCCATAGTAGTAAAAAAAAAAAAAAAGGACCACCGCTGCATATACCACTCTGGTGCTTCCGCTCGTCACCTCCAATCTCTACTCTGGTTCTTCTACGTCCACTGTAAGTACGTTTTTCTAGTATTCTCTTTATTTATTGGTTTAACGGAAACCCAAAAAATCCGCCATACCCCCCTTTTTGGTATCAGAGCATGGTACGATTCGAAAGATTTAACAGACTTAGTCAGGCTCGTCGGTGGCAGTTAGTCCACAATATACGAGAACTCACTAAGGTGAAAATCCAGGGATCATATTGTGTTATGATATAAATTTGAAGGTTATGATGAATTTTAGGGTCAAGATAAACACTACTATGTTAGATGTTTTAGTCTTCATTTGTTTTAATCTTCATTTGTTATCTATAAAAATTTTATGGGATAGTCGATTTGTAGTGAGAACATGTTGGTCGGGATTGATCCGCCTTGATGTAACCTTTGCACGACTGTAACCCCTTTGTAAGCTTTTTCTTGTGGTCCGAATGCCATGTCGATGATGTTTTGTTGAAGCTTATATAGAAGAAGAGGGAATTCTGTGCATACTTTGTCTGAAACCATTTGTTCGAATTCTGGGAAGTTTTCGAAGAGTGGTTGCATCGTTTGTCTTAGTGGCATGTCCAAAATTCTTGCTTTGAAACTGTCAAAATTTCTGTGTACCGCTGTGTTTGATCCCTTTTTCTCGAGTTTTTGGATGAGCTGTATATTTTTTGTTTCGAGAAAGGAGATGAAGATTTCAGCCATGTTATCATCGAAAACCTTGATGACAAAGACGAATACGACGATACTGACCCCGGTTCGCCACAGTCAATCGACAGTACACACAGGGATTTCTAGAATTTACCAGAGTACCCTTTCTAGAAGACCTCGTCATCAATGACGTTACAGAAACCGCCAAAAAGTCTGTCGACTACAAAGCAATAATTCAAAAGCAGAAAGATGGCCGACAATGCCTTCTCCACTAAAGACTTTTTTACAAATATTCGTTTACCGTCTTTACTTTTCTGATTCTTTTTCAGTGGGTGTAATAATTTCGTAGGGCATAAATTAGGTACGTGTCATTGCTAGCTTAGCTTTTTTCGCCTATATATTGTAGTTTCCACTTCATTTGTAAACACACCGAAATATATAGAAAACGAGAGCTTTTCTCACCATATGGCTGGCTAAACCCTTCTCTCCCTATCCTCTTATGTATTCTCTCTAGTTCCTTAATTCTCCTTTCAGTTCTTCATAATATATCCCATAGTAGTAAAAAAAAAAAAGGACCACCGCTGCATATATCACTCTGGTGCTTCCGCTCGTCACCTCCAATCTCTACTCTGGTTCTTCTACGTCCACTGTAAGTACGTTTTTCTAGTATTCTCTTTATTTATTGGTTTAACGGAAACCCAAAAAATCCGCCATACCCCCCTTTTAGTACGTTTTTCTAGTATTCTCTTTATTTATTGGTTTAACGGAAACTCAAAAAATCCGCCATACCCCCCTTTTTGGTATCAGAGCATGGTACGATTCGAAAGATTTAACAGACTTAGTCAGGCTCGTCGGTGGCAGTTAGTCCACAATATACGAGAACTCACTAAGGTGAAAATCCAGGGATCATATTGTGTTATGATATAAATTTGAAGGTTATGATGAATTTTAGGGTCAAGATAAACACTACTATGTTAGATGTTTTAGTCTTCATTTGTTTTAATCTTCATTTGTTATCTATAAACATTTTATGGGATAGTCGATTTGTAGTGAGAACATGTTGGTCGGGATTGATCCGCCTTGATGTAACCTTTGCACGACTGTAACCCCTTTGTAAGCTTTTTCTTGTGGTCCGAATGCCATGTCGATGATGTTTTGTTGAAGCTTATATAGAAGAAGAGGGAATTCTGTGCATACTTTGTCGGAAACCATTTGTTCGAATTCTGGGAAGTTTTCGAAGAGTGGTTGCATCGTTTGTCTTAGTGGCATGTCCAAAATTCTTGCTTTGAAACTGTCAAAATTTCTGTGTACCGCTGTGTTTGATCCCTTTTTCTCGAGTTTTTGGATGAGCTGTATATTTTTTGTTTCGAGAAAGGAGATGAAGATTTCAGCCATGTTATCATCGAAAACCTTGATGACAAAGACGAATACGACGGTACTGACCCCGGTTCGCCACAGTCAATCGACAGTACACACAGGGATTTCTAGAATTTACCAGAGTACCCTTTCTAGAAGACCTCGTCATCAATGACGTTACAGAAACCGCCAAAAAGTCTGTCGACTACAAAGCAATAATTCAAAAGCAGAAAGATGGCCGACAATGCCTTCTCCACTAAAGACTTTTTTACAAATATTCATTTACCGTCTTTACTTTTCTGATTCTTTTTCAGTGGGTGTAATAATTCCGTAGGGCATAAATTAGGTATGTGTCATTGCTAGCTTAGCTTTTTTCGCCTATATATTGTAGTTTCCACTTCATTTGTAAACACACCGAAATATATAGAAAACGAGAGCTTTTCTCACCATATGGCTGGCTAAACCCTTCTCTCCCTATCCTCTTATGTATTCTCTCTAGTTCCTTAATTCTCCTTTCAGTTCTTCATAATATATCCCATAGTAGTAAAAAAAAAAAGGACCACCGCTGCATATACCACTCTGGTGCTTCCGCTCGTCACCTCCAATCTCTACTCTGGTTCTTCTACGTCCACTGTAAGTACGTTTTTCTAGTATTCTCTTTATTTATTGGTTTAACGGAAACCCAAAAAATCCGCCATACCCCCCTTTTAGTACGTTTTTCTAGTATTCTCTTTATTTATTGGTTTAACTGAAACCCAAAAAATCCGCCATACCCCCCTTTTTGGTATCAGAGCATGGTACGATTCGAAAGATTTAACAGACTTAGTCAGGCTCGTCGGTGGCAGTTAGTCCACAATATACGAGAACTCACTAAGGTGAAAATCCAGGGATCATATTGTGTTATGATATAAATTTGAAGGTTATGATGAATTTTAGGGTCAAGATAAACACTACTATGTTAGATGTTTTAGTCTTCATTTGTTTTAATCTTCATTTGTTATCTATAAAAATTTTATGGGATAGTCGATTTGTAGTGAGAACATGTTGGTCGGGATTGATCCGCCTTGATGTAACCTTTGCACGACTGTAACCCCTTTGTAAGCTTTTTCTTGTGGTCCGAATGCCATGTCGATGATGTTTTGTTGAAGCTTATATAGAAGAAGAGGGAATTCTGTGCATACTTTGTCGGAAACCATTTGTTCGAATTCTGGGAAGTTTTTGAAGAGTGGTTGCATCGTTTGTCTTAGTGGCATGTCCAAAATTCTTGCTTTGAAACTGTCAAAATTTCTGTGTACCGCTGTGTTTGATCCCTTTTTCTCGAGTTTTTGGATGAGCTGTATATTTTTTGTTTCGAGAAAGGAGATGAAGATTTCAGCCATGTTATCATCGAAAACCTTGATGACAAAGACGAATACGACGGTACTGACCCCGGTTCGCCACAGTCAATCGACAGTACACACAGGGATTTCTAGAATTTACCAGAGTACCCTTTCTAGAAGACCTCGTCATCAATGACGTTACAGAAACGGCCAAAAAGTCTGTCGACTACAAAGCAATAATTCAAAAGCAGAAAGATGGCCGACAATGCCTTCTCCACTAAAGACTTTTTTACAAATATTCGTTTACCGTCTTTACTTTTCTGATTCTTTTTCAGTGGGTGTAATAATTCCGTAGGGCATAAATTAGGTACGTGTCATTGCTAGCTTAGCTTTTTCGCCTATATATTGTAGTTTCCACTTCATTTGTAAACACACCGAAATATATAGAAAACGAGAGCTTTTCTCACCATATGGCTGGCTAAACCCTTCTCTCCCTATCCTCTTATGTATTCTCTCTAGTTCCTTAATTCTCCTTTCAGTTCTTCATAATATATCCCATAGTAGTAAAAAAAAAAAGGACCACCGCTGCATATACCACTCTGGTGCTTCCGCTCGTCACCTCCAATCTCTACTCTGGTTCTTCTACGTCACTTGTAAGTACGTTTTTCTAGTATTCTCTTTATTTATTGGTTTAACGGAAACCCAAAAAATCCGCCATACCCCCCTTTTAGTACGTTTTTCTAGTATTCTCTTTATTTATTGGTTTAACGGAAACCCAAAAAATCCGCCATACCCCCCTTTTTGGTATCAGAGCATGGTACGATTCGAAAGATTTAACAGACTTAGTCAGGCTCGTCGGTGGCAGTTAGTCCACAATATACGAGAACTCACTAAGGTGAAAATCCAGGGATCATATTGTGTTATGATATAAATTTGAAGGTTATGATTAATTTTAGGGTCAAGATAAACACTACTATGTTAGATGTTTTAGTCTTCATTTGTTTTAATCTTCATTTGTTATCTATAAAAATTTTATGGGATAGTCGATTTGTAGTGAGAACATGTTGGTCGGGATTGATCCGCCTTGATGTAACCTTTGCACGACTGTAACCCCTTTGTAAGCTTTTTCTTGTGGTCCGAATGCCATGTCGATGATGTTTTGTTGAAGCTTATATAGAAGAAGAGGGAATTCTGTGCATACTTTGTCTGAAACCATTTGTTCGAATTCTGGGAAGTTTTCGAAGAGTGGTTGCATCGTTTGTCTTAGTGGCATGTCCAAAATTCTTGCTTTGAAACTGTCAAAATTTCTGTGTACCGCTGTGTTTGATCCCTTTTTCTCGAGTTTTTGGATGAGCTGTATATTTTTTGTTTCGAGAAAGGAGATGAAGATTTCAGCCATGTTATCATCGAAAACCTTGATGACAAAGACGAATACGACGGTACTGACCCCGGTTCGCCACAGTCAATCGACAGTACACACAGGGATTTCTAGAATTTACCAGAGTACCCTTTCTAGAAGACCTCGTCATCAATGACGTTACAGAAACCGCCAAAAAGTCTGTCGACTACAAAGCAATAATTCAAAAGCAGAAAGATGGCCGACAATGCCTTCTCCACTAAAGACTTTTTTACAAATATTCGTTTACCGTCTTTACTTTTCTGATTCTTTTTCAGTGGGTGTAATAATTCCGTAGGGCATAAATTAGGTACGTGTCATTGCTAGCTTAGCTTTTTTCGCCTATATATTGTAGTTTCCACTTCATTTGTAAACACACCGAAATATATAGAAAACGAGAGCTTTTCTCACCATATGGCTGGCTAAACCCTTCTCTCCCTATCCTCTTATGTATTCTCTCTAGTTCCTTAATTCTCCTTTCAGTTCTTCATAATATATCCCATAGTAGTAAAAAAAAAAGGACCACCGCTGCATATACCACTCTGGTGCTTCCGCTCGTCACCTCCAATCTCTACTCTGGTTCTTCTACGTCCACTATAAGTACGTTTTTCTAGTATTCTCTTTATTTATTGGTTTAACGGAAACCCAAAAAATCCGCCATACCCCCCTTTTAGTACGTTTTTCTAGTATTCTCTTTATTTATTGGTTTAACGGAAACCCAAAAAATCCGCCATACCCCCCTTTTTGGTATCAGAGCATGGTACGATTCGAAAGATTTAACAGACTTAGTCAGGCTCGTCGGTGGCAGTTAGTCCACAATATACGAGAACTCACTAAGGTGAAAATCCAGGGATCATATTGTGTTATGATATAAATTTGAAGGTTATGATGAATTTTAGGGTCACGATAAACACTACTATGTTAGATGTTTTAGTCTTCATTTGTTTTAATCTTCATTTGTTATCTATAAAAATTTTATGGGATAGTCGATTTGTAGTGAGAACATGTTGGTCGGGATTGATCCGCCTTGATGTAACCTTTGCACGACTGTAACCCCTTTGTAAGCTTTTTC
This sequence comes from Saussurea involucrata, assembly GCA_033807775.1. Taxonomy (NCBI): domain Eukaryota; kingdom Viridiplantae; phylum Streptophyta; class Magnoliopsida; order Asterales; family Asteraceae; genus Saussurea; species Saussurea involucrata. The sequence continues at coordinate 1,167,537 of CM066318.1, forward strand.
TTGTGGTCCGAATGCCATGTCGATTATGTTTTGTTGAAGCTTATATAGAAGAAGAGGGAATTCTGTGCATACTTTGTCGGAAACCATTTGTTCGAATTCTGGGAAGTTTTTGAAGAGTGGTTGCATCGTTTGTCTTAGTGGCATGTCCAAAATTCTTGCTTTGAAACTGTCAAAATTTCTGTGTACCGCTGTGTTTGATCCCTTTTTCTCGAGTTTTTGGATGAGCTGTATATTTTTTGTTTCGAGAAAGGAGATGAAGATTTCAGCCATGTTATCATCGAAAACCTTGATGACAAAGACGAATACGACGGTACTGACCCCGGTTCGCCACAGTCAATCGACAGTACACACAGGGATTTCTAGAATTTACCAGAGTACCCTTTCTAGAAGACCTCGTCATCAATGACGTTACAGAAACCGCCAAAAAGTCTGTCGACTACAAAGCAATAATTCAAAAGCAGAAAGATGGCCGACAATGCCTTCTCCACTAAAGACTTTTTTACAAATATTCGTTTACCGTCTTTACTTTTCTGATTCTTTTTCAGTGGGTGTAATAATTCCGTAGGGCATAAATTAGGTACGTGTCATTGCTAGCTTAGCTTTTTTCGCCTATATATTGTAGTTTCCACTTCATTTGTAAACACACCGAAATATATAGAAAACGAGAGCTTTTCTCACCATATGGCTGGCTAAACCCTTCTCTCCCTATCCTCTTATGTATTCTCTCTAGTTCCTTAATTCTCCTTTCAGTTCTTCATAATATATCCCACAGTAGTAAAAAAAAAAAAGGACCACCGCTGCATATACCACTCTGGTGCTTCCGCTCGTCACCTCCAATCTCTACTCTGGTTCTTCTACGTCCACTGTAAGTACGTTTTTCTAGTATTCTCTTTATTTATTGGTTTAACGGAAACCCAAAAAATCCGCCATACCCCCCTTTTTGGTATCAGAGCATGGTACGATTCGAAAGATTTAACAGACTTAGTCAGGCTCGTCGGTGGCAGTTAGTCCACAATATACGAGAACACACTAAGGTGAAAATCCAGGGATCATATTGTGTTATGATATAAATTTGAAGGTTATGATGAATTTTAGGGTCAAGATAAACACTACTATGTTAGATGTTTTAGTCTTCATTTGTTTTAATCTTCATTTGTTATCTATAAAAATTTTATGGGATAGTCGATTTGTAGTGAGAACATGTTGGTCGGGATTGATCCGCCTTGATGTAACCTTTGCACGACTGTAACCCCTTTGTAAGCTTTTTCTTGTGGTCCGAATGCCATGTCGATTATGTTTTGTTGAAGCTTATATAGAAGAAGAGGGAATTCTGTGCATACTTTGTCTGAAACCATTTGTTCGAATTTTTGGGAAGTTTTCGAAGAGTGGTTGCATCGTTTGTCTTAGTGGCATGTCCAAAATTCTTGCTTTGAAACTGTCAAAATTTCTGTGTACCGCTGTGTTTGATCACTTTTTCTCGAGTTTTTGGATGAGCTGTATATTTTTTGTTTCGAGAAAGGAGATGAAGATTTCAGCCATGTTATCATCGAAAACCTTGATGACAAAGACGAATACGACGGTACTGACCCCGGTTCGCCACAGTCAATCGACAGTACACACAGGGATTTCTAGAATTTACCAGAGTACCCTTTCTAGAAGACCTCGTCATCAATGACGTTACAGAAACCGCCAAAAAGTCTGTTGACTACAAAGCAATAATTCAAAAGCAGAAAGATGGCCGACAATGCCTTCTCCACTAAAGACTTTTTTACAAATATTCGTTTACCATCTTTACTTTTCTAATTCTTTTTCAGTGGGTGTAATAATTCCGTAGGGCATAAATTAGGTACGTGTCATTGCTAGCTTAGCTTTTTTCGCCTATATATTGTAGTTTCCACTTCATTTGTAAACACACCGAAATATATAGAAAACGAGAGCTTTTCTCACCATATGGCTGGCTAAACCCTTCTTTCCCTATCCTCTTATGTATTCTCTCTAGTTCCTTAATTCTCCTTTCAGTTCTTCATAATATATCCCACAGTAAAAAAAAAAAGGACCACCGCTGCATATACCACTCTGGTGCTTCCGCTCGTCACCTCCAATCTCTACTCTGGTTCTTCTACGTCCACTGTAAGTACGTTTTACTAGTATTCTTTTTATTTATTGGTTTAACGGAAACCCAAAAAATCCGCCATACCCCCCTTTTAGTACGTTTTTCTAGTATTCTCTTTATTTATTGGTTTAACGGAAACCCAAAAAATCCGCCATACCCCCCTTTTTGGTATCAGAGCATGGTACGATTCGAAAGATTTAACAGACTTAGTCAGGCTCGTCGGTGGCAGTTAGTCCACAATATACGAGAACTCACTAAGGTGAAAATCCAGGGATCATATTGTGTTATGATATAAATTTGAAGGTTATGATGAATTTTAGGGTCAAGATAAACACTACTATGTTAGATGTTTTAGTCTTCATTTGTTTTAATCTTCATTTGTTATCTATAAAAATTTTATGGGATAGTCGATTTGTAGTGAGAACATGTTGGTCGGGATTGATCCGCCTTGATGTAACCTTTGCACGACTGTAACCCCTTTGTAAGCTTTTTCTTGTGGTCCGAATGCCATGTCGATGATGTTTTGTTGAAGCTTATATAGAAGAAGAGGGAATTCTGTGCATACTTTGTCTGAAACCATTTGTTCGAATTCTGGGAAGTTTTCGAAGAGTGGTTGCATCGTTTGTCTTAGTGGCATGTCCAAAATTCTTGCTTTGAAACTGTCAAAATTTCTGTGTACCGCTGTGTTTGATCCCTTTTTCTCGAGTTTTTGGATGAGCTGTATATTTTTTGTTTCGAGAAAGGAGATGAAGATTTCAGCCATGTTATCATCGAAAACCTTGATGACAAAGACGAATACGACGGTATTGACCCCGGTTCGCCACAGTCAATCGACAGTACACACAGGGATTTCTAGAATTTACCAGAGTACCCTTTCTAGAAGACCTCGTCATCAATGACTTTACAGAAACCGCCAAAAAGTCTGTCGACTACAAAGCAATAATTCAAAAGCAGAAAGATGGCCGACAATGCCTTCTCCACTAAAGAGTTTTTTACAAATATTCGTTTACCGTCTTTACTTTTCTGATTCTTTTTCAGTGGGTGTAATAATTCCGTAGGGCATAAATTAGGTACGTGTCATTTCTAGCTTAGCTTTTTTCGCCTATATATTGTAGTTTCCACTTTATTTGTAAACACACCGAAATATATAGAAAACGAGAGCTTTTCTCACCATATGGCTGGCTAAACCCTTCTCTCCCTATCCTCTTATGTATTCTCTCTAGTTCCTTAATTCTCCTTTCAGTTCTTCATAATATATCCCATAGTAAAAAAAAAAGGACCAGCGTATACCACTCTGGTGCTTCCGCTCGTCACCTCCAATCTCTACTCTGGTTCTTCTACGTCCACTGTAAGTACGTTTTTCTAGTATTCTCTTTATTTATTGGTTTAACGGAAACCCAAAAAATCCTCCATACCCCCTTTTAGTACGTTTTCTAGTATTCTCTTTATTTATTGGTTTAACGGAAACCCAAAAAATCCGCCATACCCCCCTTTTTGGTATCAGAGCATGGTACGATTCGAAAGATTTAACAGACTTAGTCAGGCTCGTCGGTGGCAGTTAGTCCACAATATACGAGAACTCACTAAGGTGAAAATCCAGGGATCATATTGTGTTATGATATAAATTTGAAGGTTATGATGAATTTTAGGGTCAAGATAAACACTACTATGTTAGATGTTTTAGTCTTCATTTGTTTTAATCTTCATTTGTTATCTATAAAAATTTTATGGGATAGTCGATTTGTAGTGAGAACATGTTGGTCGGGATTGATCCGCCTTGATGTAACCTTTGCACGACTGTAACCCCTTTGTAAGCTTTTTCTTGTGGTCCGAATGCCATGTCGATGATGTTTTGTTGAAGCTTATATAGAAGAAGAGGGAATTCTGTGCATACTTTGTCTGAAACCATTTGTTCGAATTCTGGGAAGTTTTCGAAGAGTGGTTGCATCGTTTGTCTTAGTGGCATGTCCAAAATTCTTGCTTTGAAACTGTCAAAATTTCTGTGTACCGCTGTGTTTGATCCCTTTTTCTCGAGTTTTTGGATGAGCTGTATATTTTTTGTTTCGAGAAAGGAGATGAAGATTTCAGCCATGTTATCATCGAAAACCTTGATGACAAAGACGAATACGACGGTACTGACCCCGGTTCGCCACATTCAATCGACAGTACACACAGGGATTTCTAGAATTTACCAGAGTACCCTTTCTAGAAGACCTCGTCATCAATGACGTTACAGAAACCGCCAAAAAGTCTGTCGACTACAAAGCAATAATTCAAAAGCAGAAAGATGGCCGACAATGCCTTCTCCACTAAAGACTTTTTTACAAATATTCGTTTACCGTCTTTACTTTTCTGATTCTTTTTCAGTGGGTGTAATAATTCCGTAGGGCATAAATTAGGTACGTGTCATTGCTAGCTTAGCTTTTTTCGCCTATATATTGTAGTTTCCACTTCATTTGTAAACACACCGAAATATATAGAAAACGAGAGCTTTTCTCACCATATGGCTGGCTAAATCCTTCTCTCCCTATCCTCTTATGTATTCTCTCTAGTTCCTTAATTCTCCTTTCAGTTCTTCATAATATATCCCATAGTAGTAAAAAAAAAGGACCATCGCTGCATATACCACTCTGGTGCTTCCGCTCGTCACCTCCAATCTCTACTCTGGTTCTTCTACGTCCACTGTAAGTACGTTTTTCTAGTATTCTCTTTATTTATTGGTTTAACGGAAACCCAAAAAATCCGCCATACCCCCCTTTTTGGTATCAGAGCATGGTACGATTCGAAAGATTTAACAGACTTAGTCAGGCTCGTCGGTGGCAGTTAGTCCACAATATACGAGAACTCACTAAGGTGAAAATCCAGGGATCATATTGTGTTATGATATAAATTTGAAGGTTATGATGAATTTTAGGGTCAAGATAAACACTACTATGTTAGATGTTTTAGTCTTCATTTTTATTTTAATCTTCATTTGTTATCTATAAAAATTTTATGGGATAGTCGATTTGTAGTGAGAACATGTTGGTCGGGATTGATCCGCCTTGATGTAACCTTTGCACGACTGTAACCCCTTTGTAAGCTTTTTCTTGTGGTCCGAATGCCATGTCGATGATGTTTTGTTGAAGCTTATATAGAAGAAGAGGGAATTCTGTGCATACTTTGTCTGAAACCATTTGTTCGAATTCTGGGAAGTTTTCGAAGAGTGGTTGCATCGTTTGTCTTAGTGGCATGTCCAAAATTCTTGCTTTGAAACTGTCAAAATTTCTGTGTACCGCTGTGTTTGATCCCTTTTTCTCGAGTTTTTGGATGAGCTGTATATTTTTTGTTTCGAGAAAGGAGATGAAGATTTCAGCCATGTTATCATCGAAAACCTTGATGACAAAGACGAATACGACGGTACTGACCCCGGTTCGCCACAGTCAATCGACAGTACACACAGGGATTTCTAGAATTTACCAGAGTACCCTTTCTAGAAGTCCTCATCATCAATGACGTTACAGAAACCGCCAAAAAGTCTGTCGACTACAAATCAATAATTCAAAAGCAGAAAGATGGCCGACAATGCCTTCTCCACTAAAGACTTTTTTACAAATATTCGTTTACCGTCTTTACTTTTCTGATTCTTTTTCAGTGGGTGTAATAATTCCGTAGGGCATAAATTAGGTACGTGTCATTGCTAGCTTAGCTTTTTTCGCCTATATATTGTAGTTTCCACTTCATTTGTAAACACACCGAAATATATAGAAAACGAGAGCTTTTCTCACCATATGGCTGGCTAAACCCTTCTCTCCCTATCCTTTTATGTATTCTCTCTAGTTCCTTAATTCTCCTTTCAGTTCTTCATAATATATCCCATAGTAAAAAAAAAAAGGACCACCGCTGCATATACCACTCTGGTGCTTCCGCTCGTCACCTCCAATCTCTACTCTGGTTCTTCTACGTCCACTGTAAGTACGTTTTTCTAGTATTCTCTTTATTTATTGGTTTAACGGAAACCCAAAAAATCCGCCATACCCCCCTTTTTGGTATCAGAGCATGGTACGATTCGAAAGATTTAACATACTTAGTCAGGCTCGTCGGTGGCAGTTAGTAAACAATATACGAGAACTCACTAAGGTGAAAATCCAGGGATCATATTGTGTTATGATATAAATTTGAAGGTTATGATGAATTTTAGGGTCAAGATAAACACTACTATGTTAGATGTTTTAGTCTTCATTTGTTTTAATCTTCATTTGTTATCTATAAAAATTTTATGGGATAGTCGATTTGTAGTGAGAACATGTTGGTCGGGATTGATCCGCCTTGATGTAACCTTTGCACGACTGTAACCCCTTTGTAAGCTTTTTCTTGTGGTCCGAATGCCATGTCGATGATGTTTTGTTGAAGCTTATATAGAAGAAGAGGGAATTCTGTGCATACTTTGTCTGAAACCATTTGTTCGAATTCTGGGAAGTTTTCGAAGAGTGGTTGCATCGTTTGTCTTAGTGGCATGTCCAAAATTCTTGCTTTGAAACTGTCAAAATTTCTGTGTACCGCTGTGTTTGATCCCTTTTTCTCGAGTTTTTGGATGAGCTGTATATTTTTTGTTTCGAGAAAGGAGTTGAAGATTTCAGCCATGTTATCATCGAAAACCTTGATGACAAAGACGAATACGACGGTACTGACCCCGGTTCGCCACATTCAATCGACAGTACACACAGGGATTTCTAGAATTTACCAGAGTACCCTTTCTAGAAGACCTCGTCATCAATGACGTTACAGAAACCGCCAAAAAGTCTGTCGACTACAAAGCAATAATTCAAAAGCAGAAAGATGGCCGACAATGCCTTCTCCACTAAAGACTTTTTTACAAATATTCGTTTACCGTCTTTACTTTTCTGATTCTTTTTCAGTGGGTGTAATAATTCCGTAGGGCATAAATTAGGTACGTGTCATTGCTAGCTTAGCTTTTTTCGCCTATATATTGTAGTTTCCACTTCATTTGTAAACACACCGAAATATATAGAAAATGAGAGCTTTTCTCACCATATGGCTGGCTAAACCCTTCTCTCTCTATCCTCTTATGTATTCTCTCTAGTTCCTTAATTCTCCTTTCAGTTCTTCATAATATATCCCATAGTAAAAAAAAAAGGACCACCGCTGCATATACCACTCTGGTGCTTCCGCTCGTCACCTCCAATCTCTACTCTGGTTCTTCTACGTCCACTGTAAGTACGTTTTTCTAGTATTCTCTTTATTTATTGGTTTAACGGAAACCCAAAAAATCCGCCATACCCCCCTTTTAGTACATTTTTCTAGTATTCTCTTTATTTATTGGTTTAACGGAAACCCAAAAAATCCGCCATACCCCCCTTTTTGGTATTAGAGCATGGTACGATTCGAAAGATTTAACAGACTTAGTCAGGCTCGTCGGTGGCAGTTAGTCCACAATATACGAGAACTCACTAAGGTGAAAATCCAGGGATCATATTGTGTTATGATATAAATTTGAAGGTTATGATGAATTTTAGGGTCAAGATAAACACTACTATGTTAGATGTTTTAGTCTTCATTTGTTTTAATCTTCATTTGTTATCTATAAAAATTTTATGGGATAGTCGATTTGTAGTGAGAACATGTTGGTCGGGATTGATCCGCCTTGATGTAACCTTTGCACGACTGTAACCCCTTTGTAAGCTTTTTCTTGTGGTCCGAATGCCATGTCAATGATGTTTTGTTGAAGCTTATATAGAAGAAGAGGGAATTCTGTGCATACTTTGTCTGAAACCATTTGTTCGAATTCTGGGAAGTTTTCGAAGAGTGGTTGCATCGTTTGTCTTAGTGGCATGTCCAAAATTCTTGCTTTGAAACTGTCAAAATTTCTGTGTACCGCTGTGTTTGATCCCTTTTTCTCGAGTTTTTGGATGAGCTGTATATTTTTTGTTTCGAGAAAGGAGATGAAGATTTCAGCCATGTTATCATCGAAAACCTTGATGACAAAGACGAATACGACGGTACTGACCCCGGTTTGCCACAGTCAATCGACAGTACACACAGGGATTTCTAGAATTTACCAGAGTACCCTTTCTAGAAGACCTCGTCATCAATGACGTTACAGAAACCGCCAAAAAGTCTGTTGACTACAAAGCAATAATTCAAAAGCAGAAAGATGGCCGACAATGCCTTCTCCACAAAAGACTTTTTTACAAATATTCGTTTACCGTCTTTACTTTTCTGATTCTTTTTCAGTGGGTGTAATAATTCCGTAGGGCATAAATTAGGTACGTGTCATTGCTAGCTTAGCTTTTTTCGCCTATATATTGTAGTTTCGACTTCATTTGTAAACACACCGAAATATATAGAAAACGAGAGCTTTTCTCACCATATGGCTGGCTAAACCCTTCTCTCCCTATCCTCTTATGTATTCTCTCTAGTTCCTTAATTCTCCTTTCAGTTCTTCATAATATATCCCATAGTAGTAAAAAAAAAAAAAAAAAAGGACCACCGCTGCATATACCACTCTGGTGCTTCCGCTCGTCACCTCCATTCTCTACTCTGGTTCTTCTACGTCCACTGTAAGTACGTTTTTCTAGTATTCTCTTTATTTATTGGTTTAACGGAAACCCAAAAAATCCGCCATACCCCCCTTTTAGTACGTTTTTCTAGTATTCTCTTTATTTATTGGTTTAACGGAAACCCAAAAAATCCGCCATACCCCCCTTTTTGGAATCAGAGCATGGTACGATTCGAAAGATTTAACAGACTTAGTCAGGCTCGTCGGTGGCAGTTAGTCCACAATATACGAGAACTCACTAAGGTGAAAATCCAGGGATCATATTGTGTTATGATATAAATTTGAAGGTTATGATGAAATTTAGGGTCAAGATAAACACTACTATGTTAGATGTTTTAGTCTTCATTTGTTTTAATCTTCATTTGTTATCTATAAAAATTTTATGGGATAGTCGATTTGTAGTGAGAACATGTTGGTCGGGATTGATCCGCCTTGATGTAACCTTTGCACGACTGTAACCCCTTTGTAAGCTTTTTCTTGTGGTCCGAATGCCATGTCGATGATGTTTTGTTGAAGCTTATATAGAAGAAGAGGGAATTCTGTGCATACTTTGTCTGAAACCATTTGTTCGAATTCTGGGAAGTTTTCGAAGAGTGGTTGCATCGTTTGTCTTAGTGGCATGTCCAAAATTCTTGCTTTGAAACTGTCAAAATTTCTGTGTACCGCTGTGTTTGATCCCTTTTTCTCGAGTTTTTGGATGAGCTGTATATTTTTTGTTTCGAGAAAGGAGATGAAGATTTCAGCCATGTTATCATCGAAAACCTTGATGACAAAGACGAATACGACGGTACTGACCCCGGTTCGCCACAGTCAATCGACAGTACACACAGGGATTTCTAGAATTTACCAGAGTACCCTTTCTAGAAGACCTCGTCATCAATGACGTTACAGAAACCGCCAAAAAGTCTGTCGACTACAAAGCAATAATTCAAAAGCAGAAAGATGGCCGACAATGCCTTCTCCACTAAAGACTTTTTTACAAATATTCGTTTACCGTCTTTACTTTTCTGATTCTTTTTCAGTGGGTGTAATAATTCCGTAGGGCATAAATTAGGTACGTGTCATTGCTAGCTTAGCTTTTTTCGCCTATATATTGTAGTTTCCACTTCATTTGTAAACACACCGAAATATATAGAAAACGAGAGCTTTTCTCACCATATGGCTGGCTAAACCCTTCTCTCCCTATCCTCTTATGTATTCCCTCTAGTTCCTTAATTCTCCTTTCAGTTCTTCATAATATATCCCATAGTAAAAAAAAAAAAAAGGACCACCGCTGCATATACCACTCTGGTGCTTCCGCTCGTCACCTCCAATCTCTACTCTGGTTCTTCTACGTCCACTGTAAGTACGTTTTTCTAGTATTCTATTTATTTATTGGTTTAACGGAAACCCAAAAAATCCGCCATACCCCCCTTTTTGGTATCAGAGCATGGTACGATTCGAAAGATTTAACAGACTTAGTCAGGCTCGTCGGTGGCAGTTAGTCCACAATATACGAGAACTCACTAAGGTGAAAATCCAGGGATCATATTGTGTTATGATATAAATTTGAAGGTTATGATGAATTTTAGGGTCAAGATAAACACTACTATGTTAGATGTTTTTGTCTTCATTTGTTTTAATCTTCATTTGTTATCTATAAAAATTTTATGGGATAGTCGATTTGTAGTGAGAACATGTTGGTCGGGATTGATCCGCCTTGATGTAACCTTTGCACGACTGTAACCCCTTTGTAAGCTTTTTCTTGTGGTCCGAATGCCATGTCGATGATGTTTTGTTGAAGCTTATATAGAAGAAGAGGGAATTCTGTGCATACTTTGTCTGAAACCATTTGTTCGAATTCTGGGAAATTTTCGAAGAGTGGTTGCATCGTTTGTCTTAGTGGCATGTCCAAAATTCTTGCTTTGAAACTGTCAAAATTTCTGTGTACCACTGTGTTTGATCCCTTTTTCTCGAGTTTTTGGATGAGCTGTATATTTTTTGTTTCGAGAAAGGAGATGAAGATTTCAGCCATGTTATCATCGAAAACCTTGATGACAAAGACGAATACGACGGTACTGACCCCGGTTCGCCACAGTCAATCGACAGTACACACAGGGATTTCTAGAATTTACCAGAGTACCCTTTCTAGAAGACCTCGTCATCAATGACGTTACAGAAACCGCCAAAAAGTCTGTCGACTACAAAGCAATAATTCAAAAGCAGAAAGATGGCCGACAATGCCTTCTCCACTAAAGACTTTTTTACAAATATTCGTTTACCGTCTTTACTTTTCTGATTCTTTTTCAGTGGGTGTAATAATTCCGTAGGGCATAAATTAGGTACGTGTCATTGCTAGCTTAGCTTTTTTCGCCTATATATTGTAGTTTCCACTTCATTTGTAAACACACCGAAATATATAGAAAACGAGAGCTTTTCTCACCATATGGCTGGCTAAACCCTTCTCTCCCTATCCTCTTATGTATTCTCTCTAGTTCCTTAATTCTCCTTTCAGTTCTTCATAATATATCCCATAGTAGTAAAAAAAGAAAAAAAAGGACCACCGCTGCATATACCACTCTGGTGCTTCCGCTCGTCACCTCCAATCTCTACTCTGGTTCTTCTACGTCCACTGTAAGTACGTTTTTCTAGTATTCTCTTTATTTATTGGTTTAACGGAAACCCAAAAAATCCGCCATACCCCCCTTTTAGTACGTTTTTCTAGTATTCTCTTTATTTATTGGTTTAACGGAAACCCAAAAAATCCGCCATACCCCCCTTTTTGGTATCAGAGCATGGTACGATTCGAAAGATTTAACAGACTTAGTCAGGCTCGTCGGTGGCAGTTAGTCCACAATATACGAGAACTCACTAAGGTGAAAATCCAGGGATCATATTGTGTTATGATATAAATTTGAAGGTTATGATGAATTTTAGGGTCAAGATAAACACTACTATGTTAGATGTTTTAGTCTTCATTTGTTTTAATCTTCATTTGTTATCTATAAAAATTTTATGGGATAGTCGATTTGTAGTGAGAACATGTTGGTCGGGATTGATCCGCCTTGATGTAACCTTTGCACGACTGTAACCCCTTTGTAAGCTTTTTCTTGTGGTCCGAATGCCATGTCGATGATGTTTTGTTGAAGCTTATATAGAAGAAGAGGGAATTCTGTGCATACTTTGTCTGAAACCATTTGTTCGAATTCTGGGAAGTTTTCGAAGAGTGGTTGCATCGTTTGTCTTAGTGGCATGTCCAAAATTCTTGCTTTGAAACTGTCAAAATTTCTGTGTACCGCTGTGTTTGATCCCTTTTTCTCGAGTTTTTGGATGAGCTGTATATTTTTTGTTTCGAGAAAGGAGATGAAGATTTCAGCCATGTTATCATCGAAAACCTTGATGACAAAGACGAATACGACGATACTGACCCCGGTTCGCCACAGTCAATCGACAGTACACACAGGGATTTCTAGAATTTACCAGAGTACCCTTTCTAGAAGACCTCGTCATCAATGACGTTACAGAAACCGCCAAAAAGTCTGTCGACTACAAAGCAATAATTCAAAAGCAGAAAGATGGCCGACAATGCCTTCTCCACTAAAGACTTTTTTACAAATATTCGTTTACCGTCTTTACTTTTCTGATTCTTTTTCAGTGGGTGTAATAATTCCGTAGGGCATAAATTAGGTACGTGTCATTGCTAGCTTAGCTTTTTTCGCCTATATATTGTAGTTTCCACTTCATTTGTAAACACACCGAAATATATAGAAAACGAGAGCTTTTCTCACCATATGGCTGGCTAAACCCTTCTCTCCCTATCCTCTTATGTATTCTCTCTAGTTCCTTAATTCTCCTTTCAGTTCTTCATAATATATCCCATAGTAAAAAAAAAAGGACCACCGCTGCATATACCACTCTGGTGCTTCCGCTCGTCACCTCCAATCTCTACTCTGGTTCTTCTACGTCCACTGTAAGTACGTTTTTCTAGTATTCTCTTTATTTATTGGTTTAACGGAAACCCAAAAAATCCGCCATACCCCCCTTTTTGGTATCAGAGCATGGTACGATTCGAAAGATTTAACAGACTTAGTCAGGCTCGTCGGTGGCAGTTAGTCCACAATATACGAGAACTCACTAAGGTGAAAATCCAGGGATCATATTGTGTTATGATATAAATTTGAAGGTTATGATGAATTTTAGGGTCAAGATAAACACTACTATGTTAGATGTTTTAGTCTTCATTTGTTTTAATCTTCATTTGTTATCTATAAAAATTTTATGGGATAGTCGATTTGTAGTGAGAACATGTTGGTCGGGATTGATCCGCCTTGATGTAACCTTTGCACGACTGTAACCCCTTTGTAAGCTTTTTCTTGTGGTCCGAATGCCATGTCGATGATGTTTTGTTGAAGCTTATATAGAAGAAGAGGGAATTCTGTGCATACTTTGTCTGAAACCATTTGTTCGAATTCTGGGAAGTTTTCGAAGAGTGGTTGCATCGTTTGTCTTAGTGGCATGTCCAAAATTCTTGCTTTGAAACTGTCAAAATTTCTGTGTACCGCTGTGTTTGATCCCTTTTTCTCGAGTTTTTGGATGAGCTGTATATTTTTTGTTTCGAGAAAGGAGATGAAGATTTCAGCCATGTTATCATCGAAAACCTTGATGACAAAGACGAATACGACGGTACTGACCCCGGTTCGCCACAGTCAATCGATAGTACACACAGGGATTTCTAGAATTTACCAGAGTACCCTTTCTAAAAGACCTCATCATCAATGACGTTACAGAAACCGCCAAAAAGTCTGTCGACTACAAAGCAATAATTCAAAAGCAGAAAGATGGCCGACAATGCCTTCTCCACTAAAGACTTTTTTACAAATATTCGTTTACCGTCTTTACTTTTCTGATTCTTTTTCAGTGGGTGTAATAATTCCGTAGGGCATAAATTAGGTACATGTCATTGCTAGCTTAGCTTTTTTCGCCTATATATTGTAGTTTCCACTTCATTTGTAAACACACCGAAATATAGAGAAAACGAGACCTTTTCTCACCATATGGCTGGCTAAACCCTTCTCTCCCTATCCTCTTATGTATTCTCTCTAGTTCCTTAATTCTCCTTTCAGTTCTTCATAATATATCCCATAGTAAAAAAAAAGGACCACCGCTGCATATACCACTCTGGTGCTTCCGCTCGTCACCTCCAATCTCTACTCTGGTTCTTCTACGTCTACTGTAAATACGTTTTTCTAGTATTCTCTTTATTTATTGGTTTAACGGAAACCCAAAAAATCCGCCATACCCCCCTTTTTGGTATCAGAGCATGGTACGATTCGAAAGATTTAACAGACTTAGTCAGGCTCGTCGGTGGCAGTTAGTCCACAATATACGAGAACTCACTAAGGTGAAAATCCAGGGATCATATTGTGTTATGATATAAATTTGAAGGTTATGATGAATTTTAGGGTCAAGATAAACACTACTATGTTAGATGTTTTAGTCTTCATTTGTTTTAATCTTCATTTGTTATCTATAAAAATTTTATGGGATAGTCGATTTGTAGTGAGAACATGTTGGTCGGGATTGATCCGCCTTGATGTAACCTTTGCACGACTGTAACCCCTTTGTAAGCTTTTTCTTGTGGTCCGAATGCCATGTCGATGATGTTTTGTTGAAGCTTATATAGAAGAAGAGGGAATTCTGTGCATACTTTGTCTGAAACCATTTGTTCGAATTCTGGGAAGTTTTCGAAGAGTGGTTGCATCGTTTGTCTTAGTGGCATGTCCAAAATTCTTGCTTTGAAACTGTCAAAATTTCTGTGTACCGCTGTGTTTGATCCCTTTTTCTCGAGTTTTTGGATGAGCTGTATATTTTTTGTTTCGAGAAAGGAGATGAAGATTTCAGCCATGTTATCATCGAAAACCTTGATGACAAAGACGAATACGACGGTACTGACCCCGGTTCGCCACAGTCAATCGATAGTACACACATGGATTTCTAGAATTTACCAGAGTACCCTTTCTAGAAGACCTCATCATCAATGACGTTACAGAAACCGCCAAAAAGTTTGTCGACTACAAAGCAATAATTCAAAAGCAGAAAGATGGCCGACAATGCCTTCTCCACTAAAGACTTTTTTACAAATATTCGTTTACCGTCTTTACTTTTCTGATTCTTTTTCAGTGGGTGTAATAATTCCGTAGGGCATAAATTAGGTACGTGTCATTGCTAGCTTAGCTTTTTTCGCCTATATATTGTAGTTTCCACTTCATTTGTAAACACACCGAAATATATAGAAAACGAGAGCTTTTCTCACCATATGGCTGGCTAAACCCTTCTCTCCCTATCCTCTTATGTATTCTCTCTAGTTCCTTAATTCTCCTTTCAGTTCTTCATAATATATCCCATAGTAAAAAAAAAAAAGGACCACCGCTGCATATACCACTCTGGTGCTTCCGCTCGTCACCTCCAATCTCTACTCTGGTTCTTCTACGTCCACTGTAAGTACGTTTTTCTAGTATTCTCTTTATTTATTGGTTTAACGGAAACCCAAAAAATCCGCCATACCCCCCTTTTTGGTATCAGAGCATGGTACGATTCGAAAGATTTAACAGACTTAGTCAGGCTCGTCGGTGGCAGTTAGTCCACAATATACGAGAACTCACTAAGGTGAAAATCCAGGGATCATATTGTGTTATGATATAAATTTGAAGGTTATGATGAATTTTAGGGTCAAGATAAACACTACTATGTTAGATGTTTTAGTCTTCATTTGTTTTAATCTTCATTTGTTATCTATAAAAATTTTATGGGATAGTCGATTTGTAGTGAGAACATGTTGGTCGGGATTGATCCGCCTTGATGTAACCTTTGCACGACTGTAACCCCTTTGTAAGCTTTTTCTTGTGGTCCGAATGCCATGTCGATGATGTTTTGTTGAAGCTTATATAGAAGAAGAGGGAATTCTGTGCATACTGAAAGAACAGGATCTAATCTCACAATCAATATAGAAAGCAGTAATTGAGAAGTTGTATGATCAAACCCAATTGTATTCAATGATGAACAGAAATACAGATCTATGAGAGAGAGAATCTCAAAGATTACAGAGAATGAATACAAAGTTATACGGGAAAAATCAATCAGTTAGCAACATAGAGCTAACTACTATTTATACTGCAACAAACATCTTAAAGCTACAGTACAAATAAGAAAGACTAATAAGAACATAACACGTGTCCTAATTAGTTTATAAAATACTAAGTAAAGTATCTTGTCATAAGTTCTGAACAGGTAGTTCAGAACTTCTGAACATTCTTCTGATAAAGCTTCTCAGATCTTCTGACTTTCATATCTCTGACTCCTCTACTCAGATTATCTGAGTCTTCTACTCAGACCATCTGACTCTTCTTATCAGACATCTGACTTCTCTTTCCACTGATCAATACTTGTCTTCACAGTCAGACCTCTGACTTCACTATTCAGAACATCTGAGTCCTCTTATCAGATCTTCAACACTTGGTTTATTGACAAAACTTCAGATCTAACAATCTCCCCCTTTTTGTCAAATAAACTTAAACTTTGCATCATCCAGTTCTTTCAGAGCAGGAACAATCTTCTGAAGTAGCACATTTCTCAGATTAAGCCTTTTATCAATTTTGTCAATGATTTCTTGAATAATCTCAACTTGCTGATTAATTGCTTCTTGAATCATGTTTGCTTCCTTCACTTTCAGCATCTTTTTCTCCAAATTGTGCTTTATGATTCTTAAAGTTCCAGAACAGTATTTTGCGGTTTCCTTTGCTCTGAAGAAGATCTTTCCACTTTTGTTTTTCAAAAATACTCCCAACTCTGGATATCTGTGAACACTTCCAGTCTTTAAATTCTTTTTCTGTTCATGATCTGTGTTGGGATTTGCCAGATAAACACATGACTTTTGTAGGTACAAAGCTATTTGAAAATCTGTATAGCAGTGCCACCTCAAGATGTAGAACATGGCCTCAATTACCACACTTCTGGCCTTCCTTTCATTTCTGTCTTTGCTCGACTCTTTGAAGCATAGAAAACTGTGTAATCTGTAGAAGTCAACTACTGATAGTTTCTCAAAATCTGCATCAGTAAAGTAATAAACCTTGCCATCTTCTCTCAGAACTTCAAAAGATAAGTACTCCATCTTTCTGAATTTCTTAACCCTCAACTCTCTGATTCCAGTGATTAAAAAATCTGAGTAAACAGCTTGCTTTGTTTTGCCAAGACATCTTAATTTTTCAGCCAACCAGATCTGAGTCTCCTTAGGTCTATCATAATACACATCCAAGAATTGTACCTCTTTTGGTTTGAAGAACTCAGGTAAATCAAATTCAAGAAAGTATCCATTTAGATCAATGGATATTTCATCTTCTTTTGGTTCAGACTGTTCAGTTTGATCAAAACTAGTTATCTGCACACTCTGAGATATTGTGTTCTGCATTTCTTCAGCTTCATCTGACAAAATTCCATTCACTTCATACTCAGCTGGGAACACAAAATCATTATGTAGAATCTTTTTGGGATTCTCCTCAGATAGCAACCATTCACTACTGTTTCTGATTTTTCTTCTAAAATCCAACCTCCTCTTCACACAGTTTATGCATCTCTTCTTTAAACTCTCTTTTTCAGCATCCATACTTACTTCCATTCTACTCAACAACCAATTCAGAGTTGCATCACTGTACTTCACCAACTCTTTTAATCTGAACAATTCAAGTCTTTCGTGAACCATATATGTGAACCCTTCTGTCTCCATTCCTTCATTCACAAAACCCTTCACATGCAGATCAACTTCTGTTTTCTTTGTGGGAGAACTCAGATTGCACTTTTCTTTTCTTTCTTCAATAGCCAACTGGAAATCATACAAGTATATATTTCTGACATAAATACCCAGAAGTCTTCTGCATTCAATTTCTATCAAGGCTTCTTCAGTGCTAGCAAAGAACTTGACTAGAAAGATCTGATCATCAAGAGTCAATCTGTGAAAATCAAATGTAGACATGGAAACCGTTGTATTTCTTTCTTTCAGTATTTCCATTCTAACAAACATTAAACCATTGAATTCATCTTGTTGAAACATCAGAACTTTCTCGATTCTTTTCTGAATATGCAGTTTTGAGTCAGGAACTCTGAACATGTTAGAAGCTTCTGAGTAGACCATCTGAGCTCTGTCATCCATAAAACCATCAATGTTACTTTCCAAAAGCTCATACTCTCCTTCTGTGTAGTAGAGATTATCATATATTTCCTCAGGAAAAATATCATCATGAAATTGTCTGGCTAATGGCACATCACTTAACTCTAGAATGAAATCACACACAGGTTCTTCTAGTCTTTGCAATTTAATCTTTGGAATCTCAATTGGTTTTCTGAATACATATTTAGAAGGCATAAAGAAGTCTTTCACTTTCACATACTCTTCTTCTGTATTTAACTCATCACAAAAGTTAAACCTAAAATCATCTTTAAAATCCTGAGTGTAATCCACAGTTCTGTCTTCTTCTCCCATTAGATCAATGGGTCTTATCACTTTTATTCCTTTATGAATTTTCTGAACACTCAAAGCTCTGACTACTTCATTATGCATTCTTCTGATCAATTCTTCATTCAACCTCCTTTCTTCTGATTCAGACTCCATTGCCCTTTCACTGTTATAAACCACAATATCTGTACACCTGTTTACCACTGTACTTTCCACTATTTCTTCTATTCTCAAATCAGATTCCTCAATAGCTACAGTTTCATCTGAGTTTCCTTCCATCTCAGTATCCAAGTTCAATTCCTCTGTTTTATCTGATTCATTACTATCAATACTTCCCAACTCCATTTCTTCTGTATCTGAACTATCAAGCTGTACTATCTGAACCATCTCCTTTAAATTTTCCTGTGTCTGATCTTCTGAACTTTTTGTATTGGCTAAGTGCATGTCTGCTATCTCAAAATCTTCTATGCCAATATCATCATCAGAACTTAACCTTTGTCTTTTCTCCCCCTTTTGATGATCATGAGGATCATTATCATCAAACTTCCTTTTCAAGTTCTGATTAAAAGCAACTTCAGGTTCAACTTCTGCAATAGGAACAGGATCAAGAGGCTTTGAAGTAGAAGCCAAAGATACACTCAGTGCTTTCAATATAGATTCCTGCATACCTTGCATCTGTTTTAACATATCTATTTGAAAACCAGACATTATATCCACGATCTCCTTTTTGTGAGAATCCAAGGATTTCTTTACATCATCTACCTTGGTTTCAACAGAAATCAACTTTTTCTCCAACACAACTTTCAAATCTGATACTTCATCATTCAAATCCTCCATCCTCTTCTCCAAATTTTCTACTTTTTCCCCCATCTCCTTGTTTTGTTTCTGAATCTTTTCAAATTCAGAAGTTTCTAACAGTGAACCTGAACCAACAGATGGTCCAGTTTTCATGTGCCCAGAGAGCTCATGGCCTGTAGATAACACACAGTCATCTTGTACAACAGATGCACGTTTGAATGAGGCTTTTGTAATGTTCACCTCACCAGGACTTCCATCCAATCCTCGACACCCAACATTAGGTATGTCTATGAATGTTGTTTCAGGAATACGAAATTCCTGATTTGTGCAAGTGTCAAAAGGAATTTCAGGCTCAATATGAATAGGACTGTGGTATTCAGACTCAATGTGTTGAAAAATAAATTGGGATTTATCACCTCCCTCCAAATGAGTTTGGGATGGTTCCCCGGATTTGTGTGAAACAGTAGCATGTTGAAATGCTTCTGAGTGGGTATGGATGGGTTGTTCAAGATCCACCACTAGGTCCATGGTGTTTGTTTCAATATTGGACACCAAGAGATGTGAACCAATAGCATTTGTGGTTACCTGGTCAAGATTAGCTGGTTCAGAGGCATCTCTTTCTGTTTGAACCTCTGTTGACAATCTCTCATCCTCATCACTCTCATTCTGTTTTTCCTCACCAAATCTAACCAAGCTCTCAGAATTTTCCCTCTCAGGTCTCTCAGAATGTTCACCCATCTGAACATCCTCCCCCTCTCTAATTCGATTAGACTCCTCACCTTTCTTCTCAGGTTGGTCCTCTTGGGTAGGGATTTGAGGTAATTCAATTCCCATAGAGGTGCAATAAGCTTTTAAAATCTCACTCTCCCTTGGAATATAGTTCCTAAGTGATTTTGGCAATAGTTTATGATTGGGATAGTTTTCAAGTCTTGTTACTGAGGTCATCTTACCCAAATAAAATGTAGGACCATGCTCTTCATTTGTTCTTCTTGAGATTGTTCTGTTTTCCTGCATGGCATACCAAATAACAATTTGCCAGTACCTTATGTAGGAAATGTATGTCAGTGGAGCATCCTTTGTCTTCTTCTGAATTGCTTTCTGATTCTTCTCAAATGTATTCTTCATATCTTCCCAAAGTATTAAAGTATAGTCATAATGCCTATTCTTCACTAAACCTTGAAATATCTGAAGAATTTGTTTAGAACCTTGATCAGCAGAACTATTTTTCCCTGACAAACATTTATTTACCACATGAAAGAAGCAAGCCCAAATAGGTGGTAATTTGTTTCTTCTGAACAAACTGAGAGTCCTCAATCCTTCATTGTATCCCAACTTCATAAACTCTGCTATTAATTCCTCTGTTAAGGGTAAATCCTCAAAATCTGTTCTTCTTTGTACATCATCTTTCTCTGGTAGATTCAGCATTTCTCTTAGTGCGGAGATAGATAAGACAAATGTCGCTCCTCCAATTTCAGACACAAACTTATTATCTTCTAACCTAAGATATTTCCGCCATTGTTGTATGTACTGAACAGGCACATTTTTACTTCTTGTAAACCATTTTCTGTACGGATGATGTTTGAATAACTCCATGATAATTCTGTGTTCAGGCTTAAAACGACTTTCCTCAAACAATATAACACAGTTATTTTCAGATAGTTTCAACCATTCACTCTCAGGAACAACTCTTTCCACTAGAATAGATCTATCTGACATAATAGAACCTGCAACACTCTGTTCATGTTCAATATTAACGTTTACCTCATCCGCATTTCCTTCAGATTCATCCATTTGTTCATCTTCTTCATCATTTCTTATTGCCCCTTCCTCTGCAACTCTATTTTGTACTTCATCATTTTCCGAATCGGATGAATCCATTATCGATTTTGTAGAATGTAGAGAAATTGGACCACTTCTTCGTATTTCAGACATGATTTAAGAAGAAAACAGATTCAAAGAACTCTGGATTTGATTCGTATCTCACGTTTCGCTCTGGAATTTGAAAGAAATTTGAAATAGGGATTTTAAGACCTATTTAAAATCCGCGAAGTTGAAAGGTTTAACGGAAAAGCGAAATCAATGTTATAACGGAGTCAACACATGTGAAATACCACAAAGGATTTAAATGAAATACGTGGCATTGTCAAACAAATATGAAGCTGACACGTGTTAGTGGATAGAATTTTGACTCAAGTCAAAGATCTGAATAACACGCACAGATGTTCTGATTCCACGACTCAGAAGAATTTTGCCTTGTAACCAAAATGTCTTTTAAAATCAACTTCTGACCAATATAAAACATTTTGATTATTCAGAAGAGGTTTGACCAGATAAGAAATGAAAACAAATCTTTTAAGCATCACAAAATGATTTTCAAAAGAATTTTGATGCTCCCCCTTGACTTGAGCATGCATTTGACTATTAATGATACATAAAGATGAGATAAAAAGATAATAGAAGAAGCATAATCCATACAGTTGAAGTTATTTGTATTTCTCAAAAATAAATTTTTGAAAGTTAGATTGCTGAAGTATTGACTCAGAATTTCTGATCTTAAGATTCAGAGGTTCTGATCTCAAGACTCAGAAGTTCTGAACTCAAGACTCAGAAGTTCTGAACTCAAGACTCAGAAGTTCTGAACTCAAGATTCAGAAGTTCTGAACTCAAGACTCAGAAGTTCTGAACTCAAGACTCAGAGGTTCTGAACTCAAGACTCAGACAAGTTTACTTAGAAAAATTTAGCATTTTTAAGAAAAAAAATATTTTCAATTAGGCAGATTAAGCATTCCTATTTTACATATGAGAAAAGAGAACCTTTTGTGATCAAGAGGCTTTGTGAACAAGTCAGCCAATTGATACTTTGTATGAACAAAGTGCATCTCTATAGTTCCTTTTTCCACATAGTCCTTTATAAAATGATACCTCACATCTATATGCTTAGTCTTCGAATGTTGAACAGGGTTCTGAGTAATAGCAATTGCACTTTCTGAGTCACAATAGATGGGAATCTTGTTAAGCTGATATCCATAGTCCATGAGTTGTGTTCTCATCCACAATGTTTGAGAGCATGAAGCAGCAGCAGCAACATACTCTGCTTCAGCAGTTGAAGTGGATACACAGTTCTGCTTCTTTGATGCCCAACTCACTATTTTATCTCCCAAAAAGTGACAAGCACCAGATGTACTCTTTCTGTCCAACCTACTTCCTGCATGATCAGCATCAGTGAAAGCAGTCAATTTGAAATCAGTTTCTTTTGGATACCATAAACCTAGATCAGGTGTTCCTTTGAGATATCTTAAAATCCTTTTGACAGCCAACATATGTGATTCTTTCGGGTTAGATTGAAATCTAGCACAGAAACAGGTAGAAAACATGATATCTGGTCTACTTGCAGTCAAATAAAGTAATGATCCAATCATGCCTCTATAAAGTTTGATATCTGCTGAAACACCTTTGAGATCAGCATCTAACTTTATGTTAGTTGCCATAGGTGTTCTCATAGAAGCACAATCAGACATTTTGAACTTTTTCAGAATATCTCTGACATATTTTCCTTGATTTATGAAAATACCTTTTGGTAGTTGTTTGACTTGAAGACCAAGGAAAAAATTCAGTTCACCCATCATGCTCATTTCAAATTCAGATGACATGATTTTTGAAAAATTATCACATAATTCTGGACTGGTAGAACCAAATATTATGTCATCAACATAAATTTGAATCAGAATCAAATCATTACCCTGTTTCTTTAAAAACAAAGTTGTGTCAATCTTACCTTTCTTGAATCCTGAACCTAACAGGTGTTTAGTAAGAGTGTCATACCAGGCTCGTGGTGCTTGTTTTAGACCATATAAAGCTTTGTCTAAAATATAAACATGATCAGGGAATTCTGGATCAACAAAACCTTCAGGTTGATGGACATACACCTCTTCATTAAGTTTGCCATTTAGAAAGGCTGATTTGACATCCATTTGATACACCTTGAAGTTTTTATGTGCAGCATAGGCTAAAAATATTCTGATTGCCTCTATTCTTGCCACTGGTGCAAATGTCTCATCATAATCAATTCCCTCTTGTTGACAGTATCCCTTAGCAACCAATCTTGCCTTGTTTCTGATGACAACACCTGATTCATCCTTTTTGTTTCTGAACACCCATTTAGTTCCAATAATAGATTTACCTTCAGGCTTTGGAATGAGTCTCCAGACTTTATTTCTTTCAAATTGAAGCAATTCCTCTTGCATTGCTGAAATCCAGTCTGGATCCTCTAAGGCTTCATTAGCTTTCTTTGGTTCAATCATACTCAAGAAACCAGCAAACATTGCTTCATTTGCTGTAGCTGATCTGGTTTTTACTCCTGCTGAAGGATCACCTATTACTTGATGAATAGGATGATTTTTAGTCCATTTATTTGCACTAGGAAGTACATCAATCTCTGAATAATTGTTGTTTGCATCATTCTCATCAATGATTGCTTGTAATTCTGAACTGTCCCCTTTTTTTGATGTATGAATAGGAGTCATATCCAAGTTTGGGTTCTGATTAATAAAGTCAGAATTCAGAGTGACTTGTTCAGAGTTCTGAGTACAAGAATCAGAATTCTGATTACAAGGTTCAGAATTTTCACCACTTGTATGTATTAGATTTGGACATTCCTCTGATGGACCTTTGTCAGAAATTACAGTTGATTGAACTATTTCTGGAGTCTTATTTTTCATCTCTTTGACCATCTTTGGGTTTTCATATTCTGCATAAGAATCAGAAATTAGTTCACTAAAAGCATCCTTAAATAGTAAATTGAGTTCTGAACAAATAGGATTAGAATTTGTATCGGAAGTCATTTTTGTCTTGTTCAGCATGAGTTCTGAACTGTCTTGTTCAGAAGTCCGCATTCTGGCTTCATCAAAAGTTACATTTATGCTCTCCATCATCCTCTTGGTTCTTCTATTGTAGATTCTGAATGCTTTGGAAGTTAAAGAATAACCCACAAAGTATCCTTCATCTGCCTTTTTATCGAATTTGGCAAGATTTTCTCTGTCTCTGAGAACATAGCACCTGCAACCAAAAACATGAAAGAATTTGATTAATGGTTTTCTTTTATTTATCAGTTCATAAGCAGTCTTATTTAATCTCTTATTGATTAAAGTTCTATTTTGTGTAAAACAAGCAGTTGCAATTGCTTCAGCCCATAGGAAAGTAGGAAGATTTGCATAAGCCAGCATTGTTCTCGCAGCTTCAACTAGAGTTCTATTCTTCCTTTCAACAACACCATTTTGTTGAGGAGTTCTGACAGCAGAAAAATTGTGAGAAATCCCAGAACTTTCTAAAAAATTCTGAAGAGTCTCATTTCTGAACTCTGTTCCATTATCACTTCTGATTTTCTGAACTTGAAGTTGTAAGAGAACTTGAATCCTTTTGATAAAATTTATCAATGTAGTAGCAGCTTCTGACTTAGCTCTTAGGAACTCAACCCATGTGTATCTGGATAATTCATCAACAATCACAAGCATATATTTCTTTCCTCCCATCGATTGAACTGAAATTGGACCACAAAGATCAGTATGAATCATTTCTAACGGTGCTTTGCAAGATGAGTCCATTTTTAATTTGTGAGAACTCTTTTTCATCTTGCCCATTTCACAAGCTGAGCATAATGATTCTTTTTCAAATTTAAGCTTTGGTAAGCCTTTAACCAAATGTTTTGCAACAAGATTATTAAGATCTTTGAAATTCAGATGAGAACATCTTCTGTGCCAAAGCCAGCATTCATTTGCAGTTGATTTTGATAAAAGACAAACTGTATTTAATGTTTTCAATTTTGAAAAATTAACTACAAATAAGTCCATATGTCTTTTGGCCCAGAAGACTTTAACATCATTTTCAGTTAAAATCATGCAACCTGTTATTTGAAACTTAATTTGACAAAGACTGTCTAAAAACTGACTTATGCTGAAAAGATTATGCTGTAATCCTTCAACATAGAAAACCTTTTGGATAGTCAGATCCCCTTTAGTTAAATCCCCATAACCTTTGACTTGTCCTTTGCTGTTATTTCCAAAGTTTACTGCTCCTCCAGCCTTTTCTGTGAAGTTTGATAGAAAAGACTTCTGACCTGTCATGTGTCTTGAAGCTCCTGAATCTAAAAACCACACATGACAGCCCTGCAAAAGGATCAGTTAGGTTTAGGTACCCATTTTGGAATGGGTCCATCTTTGTTAGCTTTGTCATTGGATTTAACATTAGTACCTTTTACTCTCCACTCAAAATCTTTCTTCAAACACCACTTTCCTTGAACTTTTATGAAGTCAGAACATTTTCTGCTTACAAGCTTGTTCAAATTCTTTTTGAGAGTTGTAACTTTTGGTTTTGCTATATTTTCAACTTTCTTTTCTTTTATCTTTTCTTTCTTCTGAGTCTGAGGAACATAAATTTTCTTCTTTTCTGTATTTTGAGAAACAGAAACTTTCTGAATATCTTTTCTTATGTATGAAACAGAAGTTATTTTGACTTGACATTTATGAGAATATTGGAATGAATCATTTTTACATCTAACACAAACAAGATTTTTCTTTGCAAGTGACAATAAATCTGAAACATAGATCATTTCATTTTTATTTATACTGTTCAGAGTACAATTGCCCTTATTACAAGAATTTCTAGCGTTGAGTTCAGAAGTAGATTTCATTCTAAGCTTCTCAAGTTCCCTTTTCAGATCATTCAACTTTGCAAGATCATCTTTCCTTTTGCTTTCTTCTTTTTCTGAAAAATTCAAGTTCTTTTTGTTAGAAGAATTAGATGATTCACCTTTTTCATATGTACTTGATTCATTAAAGAATTTATCATTTTCTCTTGAAGCATTAATTTTAAAAAGATCATACTCAGTCTTCAGTTTTTCAAGCTCTGTTATTTTCTGAATAAAAATATTCTTTTCTTTCAAAACTTCTTCAAGTTTAATATCCACCTCACAGAAATCATTTTCAAGTTCATCATAAGCTTTCCTTAAATCCTCAAGTTCTTGACTCACAAGATTAAATCTCTTTTCAAGTTGCAAAAATTCATCTGATTTTGTTTTAGAAAATCCAGTTGAATCAGACTTCTGACTACCTGAGTCAGAGTTCTGATTTACAGACTCAGATGTCTGATCTTTAGACTCAGAATTCTGACTACAAAGTTCAGAATCCTGACTAGAAGTTTCAGACTTCTGATTGACTGTTTCAGAATTTTTACTTGTGTCAAATATGCTCTCAATGTCATGATATGAAAAACTTGGTTGTTTATTTTTGTAGCTGACATTTAAGGAATCATACTTGAATTTAGTATCATTGTATCTTGGCTTTTCATCTGTTGATTTAGAAACTTCTTTCTTAACCTTTTCTTCTGAACCAACTGACTTTTCTGTTTTAGACTCAGAAATTGTCTCATCTGACTTTTTAGAGTTTGGTCTTTGCAAATTGTCAGAACTTGTTATAGAACTAGCAGGTCTTATGAAAACTTCAACAATTTCTGGGATTTTTGGCTTAGAAACTTGAAGTTTTTCATACAAGTTAATTGGAGCTCTTTTTAAAGTGACATTTTCTTCCAATCCCAATCCCTTCTTTGGGTTGTAAAATCTTGTATCTTTAACATTGCTTAATAAAAGATTTAGTGTTTGCTGAGTCTGACCCCTTTTCAAATTCAGATCTTCTAATTCTTTAATTTTGGTGTATAAATTCTTTCTTTCTTCAAATAACATATCAAATTTTATTTGTAAATCACCTTTTTCATCCTTTATTTTTGAAAACTCAGCTTTTAGTTCAGAAAGTCTTTTCATCAATTCAGAATTTTCATCTTTAACTTTCTGTTTCTCAGCCTCAGATTCTTCATATTGTTCTTTTATTACTTCTTTTTCAATTCTGAATTTGTTGACCAAATTTCTTTCTCCTTTTATCTGTTTTCTTAGATTAGCAAATTCAGTTTTCATTTCACCAATCTGTGTCATTAACTCTAATTCAAGTGAAGAATGTACCTCAGCAGATGATTCAGAATCAGCATCTTCAAAATCAGAATCATCCTCATTCCTCATTTTTGCCATATAGCTCTGCATCTGTGGAAAGTTGATGTGATCATCTTCATCAGAAGTATAGTACAACCAATTCTCCTGTTCAGCCAACAAAGCAATTTTATCCTCTCTCTTCTTTGCAAGCTGAGCCTTCTTGGTGTAGTACTCATAGTCTTTCACAATTTTAACTCTGCAATCCTTAGCATAGTGGCCAGATTTTCCACATTTGAAACACAGATTCTTTTCTTTTCTTTCATCCTTCTCTTCATTGTTTTCTTCACTTCTTTCTACTCTCTTTTCAAACTTATTTTCTTCTCTGTCTTCTTTCTTCTTATAGTCTGAACTCCCAACTCTCTTATAATTTCCTTGAAATCTACCCTTCCCATACCTTTTATTGAAAGTATTTGTCAACAAAGCTAGTTTCTCAGCCATTATCTTGATATCTTCATCATCTTCTGATCCTTTTTCCTTGTCAGATTCTTCCAGATTAGGTATCTCTGATAGATATGCAGTCTTTTTGGGTGCTTTGATTGCTTTGGACTTTGATAAGAACGCTAACTGATCAGCAACATTTTTCTTCTCTTCCACCACTAACTTGACAGAGTCTTCATGTTGATTAAGAACACAGAATAGATCATTTAAGTCTTCTTCACACATATCCTTGTTCATTTGCAGACTTATGGCAAATGATGACCATTCTGAATTTAGACTGTTCAGAAATTTGTAATTTATTTCTGATTTTGTTTTCTTCAGTCCATTTCTTCTCAAGTCATTTAGAATAGTGCAAAATTTACTGTATGTCTGTGTCAAACTTTCTGACTCTTTTGCTTTGAACCTTTCATAAGCATTTATGCTTTGATTTAACTTTGCCTGAATAGATCTCACAGTTCCTAACATTTGCCTTTCCAATTCGTCCCACATTTCTTTAGCTGATGATCCACTGTCAATCCTGTTAAGAACCTCATTTGGGACAGCCAAAGTCATCAAAGTAATTGCTCTTTTGTCAATAGCATGCCTATTTTTCTGTTCAGCTGTGTATTGGGAATAACTCTTTTTCACCCTGGTCGCTGGAATTTCTGGAGTTGTCTCTGTAGCAGGGGTTGCAGCAACATCGATGTATACTTCAATTGGGCCTTCTCGAATAGAAATCATAAGGTTTTCATCAATGTTGTCTAAGAATTGGATCATTCGGATTTTCCATTGCTGATACTCTTCTGGTATAAGAACAGGCGGTTTGGTTTCAGATCCCATGGCTAGATATTCTTTAGAAGACATGATTGTAAGAAAATTCAACAGAAAGACAAATTCGAGTTTCTTGATCGAAATGTAACAGGTAATTCAAGAATTGACAAGAATTCAAGAACTAGCCCTAGCAGCGGAATTGAATTTTGAATGAATCAAGAAATCTTCAAGAAATTTATCAATTGATCTTCGCGATAACAATCTTGAACGAATTTGTTTGTTGATTAGCTCTGATACCAATTGAAAGAACAGGATCTAATCTCACAATCAATATAGAAAGCAGTAATTGAGAAGTTGTATGATCAAACCCAATTGTATTCAATGATGAACAGAAATACAGATCTATGAGAGAGAGAATCTCAAAGATTACAGAGAATGAATACAAAGTTATACGGGAAAAATCAATCAGTTAGCAACATAGAGCTAACTACTATTTATACTGCAACAAACATCTTAAAGCTACAGTACAAATAAGAAAGACTAATAAGAACATAACACGTGTCCTAATTAGTTTATAAAATACTAAGTAAAGTATCTTGTCATACGTTCTGAACAGGTAGTTCAGAACTTCTGAACATTCTTCTGATAAAGCTTCTCAGATCTTCTGACTTTCATATCTCTGACTCCTCTACTCAGATTATCTGAGTCTTCTACTCAGACCATCTGACTCTTCTTATCAGACATCTGACTTCTCTTTCCACTGATCAATACTTGTCTTCACAGTCAGACCTCTGACTTCACTATTCAGAACATCTGAGTCCTCTTATCAGATCTTCAACACTTGGTTTATTGACAAAACTTCAGATCTAACACATACTTTGTCTGAAACCATTTGTTCGAATTCTGGGAAGTTTTCGAAGAGTGGTTGCATCGTTTGTCTTAGTGGCATGTCCAAAATTCTTGCTTTCAAACTGTCAAAATTTCTGTGTACCGCTGTGTTTGATCCCTTTTTCTCGAGTTTTTGGATGAGCTGTATATTTTTTGTTTCGAGAAAGGAGATGAAGATTTCAGCCATGTTATCATCGAAAACCTTGATGACAAAGACGAATACGACGGTACTGACCCCGGTTCGCCACAGTCAATCGACAGTACACACAGGGATTTCTAGAATTTACCAGAGTAACCTTTCTAGAAGACCTCGTCATCAATGACGTTACAGAAACCGCCAAAAAGTCTGTCGACTACAAAGCAAAAATTCAAAAGCAGAAAGATGGCCGACAATGCCTTCTCCACTAAAGACTTTTTTACAAATATTCGTTTACCGTCTTTACTTTTCTGATTCTTTTTCAGTGGGTGTAATAATTCCGTAGGGCATAAATTAGGTACGTGTCATTGCTAGCTTAGCTTTTTTCGCCTATATATTGTAGTTTCCACTTCATTTGTAAACACACCGAAATATATAGAAAACGAGAGCTTTTCTCACCATATGGCTGGCTAAACCCTTCTCTCCCTATCCTCTTATGTATTCTCTCTAGTTCCTTAATTCTCCTTTCAGTTCTTCATAATATATCCCATAGTAAAAAAAAGGACCACCATATACCACTCTGGTGCTTCCGCTCGTCACCTCCAATCTCTACTCTGGTTCTTCTAAGTCTACTGTAAGTACGTTTTTCTAGTATTCTCTTTATTTATTGGTTTAACGGAAACCCAAAAAATCCGCCATACCCCCCTTTTTGATATCAGAGCATGGTACGATTCGAAAGATTTAACAGACTTAGTCAGGCTCGTCGGTGGTAGTTAGTCCACAATATACGAGAACTCACTAAGGTGAAAATCCAGGGATCATATTGTGTTATGATATAAATTTGAAGGTTATGATGAATTTTAGGGTCAAGATAAACACTACTATGTTAGATGTTTTAGTCTTCATTTGTTTTAATCTTCATTTGTTATCTATAAAAATTTTATGGGATAGTCGATTTGTAGTGAGAACATGTTGGTCGGGATTGATCCGCCTTGATGTAACCTTTGCACGACTGTAACCCCTTTGTAAGGTTTTTCTTGTGGTCCGAATGCCATGTCGATGATGTTTTGTTGAAGCTTATATAGAAGAAGAGGGAATTCTGTGCATACTTTGTCTGAAACCATTTGTTCGAATTCTGGGAAGTTTTCGAAGAGTGGTTGCATCGTTTGTCTTAGTGGCATGTCCAAAATTCTTGCTTTGAAACTGTCAAAACTTCTGTGTACCGCTGTGTTTGATCCCTTTTTCTCGAGTTTTTGGATGAGCTGTATATTTTTTGTTTCGAGAAAGGAGATGAAGATTTCAGCCATGTTATCATCGAAAACCTTGATGACAAAGACGAATACGACGGTACTGACCCCGGTTCGCCACAGTCAATCGACAGTACACACAGGGATTTCTAGAATTTACCAGAGTACCCTTTCTAGAAGACCTCGTCATCAATGACGTTACAGAAACCGCCAAAAAGTCTGTCGACTACAAAGCAATAATTCAAAAGCAGAAAGATGGCCGACAATGCCTTCTCCACTAAAGACTTTTTTACAAATATTCGTTTACCGTCTTTACTTTTCTGATTCTTTTTCAGTGGGTGTAATAATTCCGTAGGGCATAAATTAGGTACGTGTCATTGCTAGCTTAGCTTTTTTCGCCTATATATTGTAGTTTCCACTTCATTTGTAAACACACCGAAATATATAGAAAACGAGAGCTTTTCTCACCATATGGCTGGCTAAACCCTTCTCTCCCTATCCTCTTATGTATTCTCTCTAGTTCCTTAATTCTCCTTTCAGTTCTTCATAATATATCCCATAGTAAAAAAAAAAAGGACCACCGCTGCATATACCACTCTGGTGCTTCCGCTCGTCACCTCCAATCTCTACTCTGGTTCTTCTACGTCCACTGTAAGTATGTTTTTCTAGTATTCTCTTTATTTATTGGTTTAACGGAAACCCAAAAAATCCGCCATACCCCCCTTTTAGTACGTTTTTCTAGTATTCTCTTTATTTATTGGTTTAACGGAAACCCAAAAAATCCACCATACCCCCCTTTTTGGTATCAGAGCATGGTACGATTCGAAAGATTTAACAGACTTAGTCAGGCTCGTCGGTGGCAGTTAGTCCACAATATACGAGAACTCACTAAGGTGAAAATCCAGGGATCATATTGTGTTATGATATAAATTTGAAGGTTATGATGAATTTTAGGGTCAAGATAAACACTACTATGTTAGATGTTTTAGTCTTCATTTGTTTTAATCTTCATTTGTTATCTATAAAAATTTTATGGGATAGTCGATTTGTAGTGAGAACATGTTGGTCGGGATTGATCCGCCTTGATGTAACCTTTGCACGACTGTAACCCCTTTGTAAGCTTTTTCTTGTGGTCCGAATGCCATGTCGATGATGTTTTGTTGAAGCTTATATAGAAGAAGAGGGAATTCTGTGCATACTTTGTCTGAAACCATTTGTTCGAATTCTGGGAAGTTTTCGAAGAGTGGTTGCATCGTTTGTCTTAGTGGCATGTCCAAAATTCTTGCTTTGAAACTGTCAAAATTTCTGTGTACCGCTGTGTTTGATCCCTTTTTCTCGAGTTTTTGGATGAGCTGTATATTTTTTGTTTCGAGAAAGGAGATGAAGATTTCAGCCATGTTATCATCGAAAACCTTGATGACAAAGACGAATACGACGGTACTGACCCCGGTTCGCCACAGTCAATCGACAGTACACACAGGGATTTCTAGAATTTACCAGAGTACCCTTTCTAGAAGACCTCGTCATCAATGACGTTACAGAAACCGCCAAAAAGTCTGTCGACTACAAAGCAATAATTCAAAAGCAGAAAGATGGCCGACAATGCATTCTCCACTAAAGACTTTTTTACAAATATTCGTTTACCGTCTTTACTTTTCTGATTCTTTTTCAGTAGGTGTAATAATTCCGTAGGGCATAAATTAGGTACGTGTCATTGCTAGCTTAGCTTTTTTCGCCTATATATTGTAGTTTCCACTTCATTTGTAAACACACCGAAATATATAGAAAACGAGAGCTTTTCTCACCATATGGCTAGCTAAACCCTTCTCTCCCTATCCTCTTATGTATTCTCTCTAGTTCCTTAATTCTCCTTTCAAATCTTCATAATATATCCCATAGTAAAAAAAAAAAAAGGACCACCGCTGCATATACCACTCTGGTGCTTCCGCTCGTCACCTCCAATCTCTACTCTGGTTCTTCTACGTCCACTGTAAGTACGTTTTTCTAGTATTCTCTTTATTTATTGGTTTAACGGAAACCCAAAAAATCCGCCATACCCCCCTTTTAGTACGTTTTTCTAGTATTCTCTTTATTTATTGGTTTAACGGAAACCCAAAAAATCCGCCATACCCCCCTTTTTGGTATCAGAGCATGGTACGATTCGAAAGATTTAACAGACTTAGTCAGGCTCGTCGGTGGCAGTTAGTCCACAATATACGAGAACTCACTAAGGTGAAAATCCAGGGATCATATTGTGTTATGATATAAATTTGAAGGTTATGATGAATTTTAGGGTCAAGATAAACACTACTATGTTAGATGTTTTAGTCTTCATTTGTTTTAATCTTCATTTGTTATCTATAAAATTTTTATGGGATAGTCGATTTGTAGTGAGAACATGTTGGTCGGGATTGATCCGCCTTGATGTAACCTTTGCACGACTGTAACCCCTTTGTAAGGTTTTTCTTGTGGTCCGAATGCCATGTCGATGATGTTTTGTTGAAGCTTATATAGAAGAAGAGGGAATTCTGTGCATACTTTGTCTGAAACCATTTGTTCGAATTCTGGGAAGTTTTCGAAGAGTGGTTGCATCGTTTGTCTTAGTGGCATGTCCAAAATTCTTGCTTTGAAACTGTCAAAATTTCTGTGTACCGCTGTGTTTGATCCCTTTTTCTCGAGTTTTTGGATGAGCTGTATATTTTTTGTTTCGAGAAAGGAGATGAAGATTTCAGCCATGTTATCATCGAAAACCTTGATGACAAAGACGAATACGACGGTACTGACCCCGGTTCGCCACAGTCAATCGACAGTATACACAGGGATTTCTAGAATTTACCAGAGTACCCTTTCTAGAAGACCTCGTCATCAATGACGTTACAGAAACCGCCAAAAAGCCTGTCGACTACAAAGCAATAATTCAAAAGCAGAAAGATGGCCGACAATGCCTTCTCCACTAAAGACTTTTTTACAAATATTCGTTTACCGTCTTTACTTTTCTGATTCTTTTTCAGTGGGTGTAATAATTCCGTAGGGCATAAATTAGGTACGTGTCATTGCTAGCTTAGCTTTTTTCGCCTATATATTGTAGTTTCCACTTCATTTGTAACACACCGAAATATATAGAAAACGAGAGCTTTTCTCACCATATGGCTAGCTAAACCCTTCTCTCCCTATCCTCTTATGTATTCTCTCTAGTTCCTTAATTCTCCTTTCAGTTCTTCATAATATATCCCATAGTAAAAAAAAAAAGGACCACCGCTGCATATACCACTCTGGTGCTTCCGCTCGTCACCTCCAATCTCTACTCTGGTTCTTCTACGTCCACTGTAAGTACGTTTTTCTAGTATTCTATTTATTTATTGGTTTAACGGAAACCCAAAAAATCCGCCATACCCCCCTTTTAGTACGTTTTTCTAGTATTCTCTTTATTTATTGGTTTAACGGAAACCCAAAAAATCCGCCATACCCCCTTTTTGGTATCAGAGCATGGTACGATTCGAAAGATTTAACAGACTTAGTCAGGCTCGTCGGTGGCAGTTAGTCCACAATATACGAGAACTCACTAAGGTGAAAATCCAGGGATCATATTGTGTTATGATATAAATTTGAAGGTTATGATGAATTTTAGGGTCAAGATAAACACTACTATGTTAGATGTTTTAGTCTTCATTTGTTTTAATCTTCATTTGTTATCTATAAAAATTTTATGGGATAGTCGATTTGTAGTGAGAACATGTTGGTCGGGATTGATCCGCCTTGATGTAACCTTTGCACGACTGTAACCCCTTTGTAAGCTTTTTCTTGTGGTCCGAATGCCATGTCGATGATGTTTTGTTGAAGCTTATATAGAAGAAGAGGGAATTCTGTGCATACTTTGTCTGAAACCATTTGTTCGAATTCTGGGAAGTTTTCGAAGAGTGGTTGCATCGTTTGTCTTAGTGGAATGTCCAAAATTCTTGTTTTGAAACTGTCAAAATTTATGTGTACCGCTGTGTTTGATCCCTTTTTCTCGAGTTTTTGGATGAGCTGTATATTTTTTGTTTCGAGAAAGGAGATGAAGATTTCAGCCATGTTATCATCGAAAACCTTGATGACAAAGACGAATACGACGGTACTGACCCCGGTTCGCCACAGTCAATCGACAGTACACACAGGGATTTCTAGAATTTACCAGAGTACCCTTTCTAGAAGACCTCGTCATCAATGACGTTACAGAAACCGCCAAAAAGTCTGTCGACTACAAAGCAATAATTCAAAAGCAGAAAGATGGCCGACAATGCATTCTCCACTAAAGACTTTTTTACAAATATTCGTTTACCGTCTTTACTTTTCTGATTCTTTTTCAGTAGGTGTAATAATTCCGTAGGGCATAAATTAGGTACGTGTCATTGCTAGCTTAGCTTTTTTCGCCTATATATTGTAGTTTCCACTTCATTTGTAAACACACCGAAATATATAGAAAACGAGAGCTTTTCTCACCATATGGCTGGCTAAACCCTTCTCTCCCTATCCTCTTATGTATTCTCTCTAGTTCCTTAATTCTCCTTTCAGTTCTTCATAATATATCCCATAGTAAAAAAAAAAAAAGGACCACCGCTGCATATACCACTCTGGTGCTTCCGCTCGTCACCTCCAATCTCTACTCTGGTTCTTCTACGTCCACTGTAAGTACGTTTTTCTAGTATTCTCTTTATTTATTGGTTTAACGGAAACCCAAAAAATCCGCCATACCCCCCTTTTAGTACGTTTTTCTAGTATTCTCTTTATTTATTGGTTTAACGGAAACCCAAAAAATCCGCCATACCCCCCTTTTTGGTATCAGAGCATGGTACGATTCGAAAGATTTAACAGACTTAGTCAGGCTCGTCGGTGGCAGTTAGTCCACAATATACGAGAACTCACTAAGGTGAAAATCCAGGGATCATATTGTGTTATGATATAAATTTGAAGGTTATGATGAATTTTAGGGTCAAGATAAACACTACTATGTTAGATGTTTTAGTCTTCATTTGTTTTAATCTTCATTTGTTATCTATAAAAATTTTATGGGATAGTCGATTTGTAGTGAGAACATGTTGGTCGGGATTGATCCGCCTTGATGTAACCTTTGCACGACTGTAACCCCTTTGTAAGGTTTTTCTTGTGGTCCGAATGCCATGTCGATGATGTTTTGTTGAAGCTTATATAGAAGAAGAGGGAATTCTGTGCATACTTTGTCTGAAACCATTTGTTCGAATTCTGGGAAGTTTTCGAAGAGTGGTTGCATCGTTTGTCTTAGTGGCATGTCCAAAATTCTTGCTTTGAAACTGTCAAAATTTCTGTGTACCGCTGTGTTTGATCCCTTTTTCTCGAGTTTTTGGATGAGCTGTATATTTTTTGTTTCGAGAAAGGAGATGAAGATTTCAGCCATGTTATCATCGAAAACCTTGATGACAAAGACGAATACGACGGTACTGACCCCGGTTCGCCACAGTCAATCGACAGTACACACAGGGATTTCTAGAATTTACCAGAGTACCCTTTCTAGAAGACCTCGTCATCAATGACGTTACAGAAACCGCCAAAAAGTCTGTCGACTACAAAGCAATAATTCAAAAGCAGAAAGATGGCCGACAATGCCTTCTCCACTAAAGACTTTTTTACAAATATTCGTTTACCGTCTTTACTTTTCTGATTCTTTTTCAGTGGGTGTAATAATTCCGTAGGGCATAAATTAGGTACGTGTCATTGCTAGCTTAGCTTTTTTCGCCTATATATTGTAGTTTCCACTTCATTTGTAAACACACCGAAATATATAGAAAACGAGAGCTTTTCTCACCATATGGCTGGCTAAACCCTTCTCTCCCTATCCTCTTATGTATTCTCTCTAGTTCCTTAATTCTCCTTTCAGTTCTTCATAATATATCCCATAGTAAAAAAAAAGGACCACCGCTGCATATACCACTCTGGTGCTTCCGCTCGTCACCTCCAATCTCTACTCTGGTTCTTCTACGTCCACTGTAAGTACGTTTTTCTAGTATTCTCTTTATTTATTGGTTTAACGGAAACCCAAAAAATCCGCCATACCCCCCTTTTAGTACGTTTTTCTAGTATTCTCTTTATTTATTGGTTTAACGGAAACCCAAAAAATCCGCCATACCCCCCTTTTTGGTATCAGAGCATGGTACGATTCGAAAGATTTAACAGACTTAGTCAGGCTCGTCGGTGGCAGTTAGTCCACAATATACGAGAACTCACTAAGGTGAAAATCCAGGGATCATATTGTGTAATGATATAAATTTGAAGGTTATGATGAATTTTAGGGTCAAGATAAACACTACTATGTTAGATGTTTTAGTCTTCATTTGTTTTAATCTTCATTTGTTTTAATCTTCATTTGTTATCTATAAAAATTTTATGGGATAGTCGATTTGTAGTGAGAACATGTTGGTCGGGATTGATCCGCCTTGATGTAACCTTTGCACGACTGTAACCCCTTTGTAAGGTTTTTCTTGTGGTCTGAATGCCATGTCGATGATGTTTTGTTGAAGCTTATATAGAAGAAGAGGGAATTCTGTGCATACTTTGTCTGAAACCATTTGTTCGAATTCTGGGAAGTTTTCGAAGAGTGGTTGCATCGTTTGTCTTAGTGGCATGTCCAAAATTCTTGCTTTGAAACTGTCAAAATTTCTGTGTACCGCTGTGTTTGATCCCTTTTTCTCGAGTTTTTGGATGAGCTGTATATTTTTTGTTTCGAGAAAGGAGATGAAGATTTCAGCCATGTTATCATCGAAAACCTTGATGACAAAGACGAATACGACGGTACTGACCCCGGTTCGCCACAGTCAATCGACAGTACACACAGGGATTTCTAGAATTTACCAGAGTACCCTTTCTAGAAGACCTCGTCATCAATGACGTTACAGAAACCGCCAAAAAGTCTGTCGACTACAAAGCAATAATTCAAAAGCAGAAAGATGGCCGACAATGCCTTCTCCACTAAAGACTTTTTTACAAATATTCGTTTACCGTCTTTACTTTTCTGATTCTTTTTCAGTAGGTGTAATAATTCCGTAGGGCATAAATTAGGTATGTGTCATTGCTAGCTTAGCTTTTTTTGCCTATATATTGTAGTTTCCACTTCATTTGTAAACACACCGAAATATATAGAAAACGAGAGCTTTTCTCACCATATGGCTGGCTAAACCCTTCTCTCCCTATCCTCTTATGTATTATCTCTAGTTCCTTAATTCTCCTTTCAGTTCTTCATAATATATCCCATAGTAAAAAAAAAAAAAGGACCACCGCTGCATATACCACTCTGGTGCTTCCGCTCGTCACCTCCAATCTCTACTCTGGTTCTTCTACGTCCACTGTAAGTACGTTTTTCTAGTATTCTCTTTATTTATTGGTTTAACGGAAACCCAAAAAATCCGCCATACCCCCCTTTTAGTACGTTTTTCTAGTATTCTCTTTATTTATTGGTTTAACGGAAACCCAAAAAATCCGCCATACCCCCTTTTTGGTATCAGAGCATGGTACGATTCGAAAGATTTAACAGACTTAGTCAGGCTCGTCGGTGGCAGTTAGTCCACAATATACGAGAACTCACTAAGGTGAAAATCCAGGGATCATATTGTGTTATGATATAAATTTGAAGGTTATGATGAATTTTAGGGTCAAGATAAACACTACTATGTTAGATGTTTTAGTCTTCATTTGTTTTAATCTTCATTTGTTATCTATAAAAATTTTATGGGATAGTCGATTTGTAGTGAGAACATGTTGGTCGGGATTGATCCGCCTTAATGTAACCTTTGCACGACTGTAACCCCTTTGTAAGCTTTTTCTTGTGGTCTGAATGCCATGTCGATGATGTTTTGTTGAAGCTTATATAGAAGAAGAGGGAATTCTGTGCATACTTTGTCTGAAACCATTTGTTCGAATTCTGGGAAGTTTTCGAAGAGTGGTTGCATCGTTTGTCTTAGTGGAATGTCCAAAATTCTTGCTTTGAAACTGTCAAAATTTATGTGTACCGCTGTGTTTGATCCCTTTTTCTCGAGTTTTTGGATGAGCTGTATATTTTTTGTTTCGAGAAAGGAGATGAAGATTTCAGCCATGTTATCATCGAAAACCTTGATGACAAAGACGAATACGACGGTACTGACCCCGGTTCGCCACAGTCAATCGACAGTACACACAGGGATTTCTAGAATTTACCAGAGTACCCTTTCTAGAAGACCTCGTCATCAATGACGTTACAGAAACCGCCAAAAAGTCTGTCGACTACAAAGCAATAATTCAAAAGCAGAAAGATGGCCGACAATGCCTTCTCCACTAAAGACTTTTTTACAAATATTCGTTTACCGTCTTTACTTTTCTGATTCTTTTTCAGTGGGTGTAATAATTCCGTAGGGCATAAATTAGGTACGTGTCATTGCTAGCTTAGCTTTTTTCGCCTATATATTGTAGTTTCCACTTCATTTGTAAACACACCGAAATATATAGAAAACGAGAGCTTTTCTCACCATATGGCTGGCTAAACCCTTCTCTCCCTATCCTCTTATGTATTCTCTCTAGTTCCTTAATTCTCCTTTCAGTTCTTCATAATATATCCCATAGTAAAAAAAAAAAGGACCACCGCTGCATATACCACTCTGGTGCTTCCGCTCGTCACCTCCAATCTCTACTCTGGTTCTTCTACGTCCACTGTAAGTACGTTTTTCTAGTATTCTCTTTATTTATTGGTTTAACGGAAACCCAAAAAATCCGCCATACCCCCCTTTTAGTACGTTTTTCTAGTATTCTCTTTATTTATTGGTTTAACGGAAACCCAAAAAATCCGCCATACCCCCCTTTTTGGTATCAGAGCATGGTACGATTCGAAAGATTTAACAGACTTAGTCAGGCTCGTCGGTGGCAGTTAGTCCACAATATACGAGAACTCACTAAGGTGAAAATCCAGGGATCATATTGTGTTATGATATAAATTTGAAGGTTATGATGAATTTTAGGGTCAAGATAAACACTACTATGTTAGATGTTTTAGTCTTCATTTGTTTTAATCTTCATTTGTTATCTATAAAAATTTTATGGGATAGTCGATTTGTAGTGAGAACATGTTGGTCGGGATTGATCCGCCTTGATGTAACCTTTGCACGACTGTAACCCCTTTGTAAGGTTTTTCTTGTGGTCCGAATGCCATGTCGATGATGTTTTGTTGAAGCTTATATAGAAGAAGAGGGAATTCTGTGCATACTTTGTCTGAAACCATTTGTTCGAATTCTGGGAAGTTTTCGAAGAGTGGTTGCATCGTTTGTCTTAGTGGCATGTCCAAAATTCTTGCTTTGAAACTGTCAAAATTTCTGTGTACCGCTGTGTTTGATCCCTTTTTCTCGAGTTTTTGGATGAGCTGTATATTTTTTGTTTCGAGAAAGGAGATGAAGATTCCAGCCATGTTATCATCGAAAACCTTGATGACAAAGACGAATACGACGGTACTGACCCCGGTTCGCCACAGTCAATCGACAGTACACACAGGGATTTCTAGAATTTACCAGAGTACCCTTTCTAGAAGACCTCGTCATCAATGACGTTACAGAAACCGCCAAAAAGTCTGTCGACTACAAAGCAATAATTCAAAAGCAGAAAGATGGCCGACAATGCCTTCTCCACTAAAGACTTTTTTACAAATATTCGTTTACCGTCTTTACTTTTCTGATTCTTTTTCAGTGGGTGTAATAATTCCGTAGGGCATAAATTAGGTACGTGTCATTGCTAGCTTAGCTTTTTTCGCCTATATATTGTAGTTTCCACTTCATTTGTAAACACACCGAAATATATAGAAAACGAGAGCTTTTCTCACCATATGGCTGGCTAAACCCTTCTCTCCCTATCCTCTTATGTATTCTCTCTAGTTCCTTAATTCTCCTTTCAGTTCTTCATAATATATCCCATAGTAAAAAAAAAAGGACCACCGCTGCATATACCACTCTGGTGCTTCCGCTCGTCACCTCCAATCTCTACTCTGGTTCTTCTACGTCCACTGTAAGTACGTTTTTCTAGTATTCTCTTTATTTATTGGTTTAACGGAAACCCAAAAAATCCGCCATACCCCCCTTTTAGTACGTTTTTCTAGTATTCTCTTTATTTATTGGTTTAACGGAAACCCAAAAAATCCGCCATACCCCCCTTTTTGGTATCAGAGCATGGTACGATTCGAAAGATTTAACAGACTTAGTCAGGCTCGTCGGTGGCAGTTAGTCCACAATATACGAGAACTCACTAAGGTGAAAATCCAGGGATCATATTGTGTTATGATATAAATTTGAAGGTTATGATGAATTTTAGGGTCAAGATAAACACTACTATGTTAGATGTTTTAGTCTTCATTTGTTTTAATCTTCATTTGTTATCTATAAAAATTTTATGGGATAGTCGATTTGTAGTGAGAACATGTTGGTCGGGATTGATCCGCCTTGATGTAACCTTTGCACGACTGTAACCCCTTTGTAAGGTTTTTCTTGTGGTCTGAATGCCATGTCGATGATGTTTTGTTGAAGCTTATATAGAAGAAGAGGGAATTCTGTGCATACTTTGTCTGAAACCATTTGTTCGAATTCTGGGAAGTTTTCGAAGAGTGGTTGCATCGTTTGTCTTAGTGGCATGTCCAAAATTCTTGCTTTGAAACTGTCAAAATTTCTGTGTACCGCTGTGTTTGATCCCTTTTTCTCGAGTTTTTGGATGAGCTGTATATTTTTTGTTTCGAGAAAGGAGATGAAGATTTCAGCCATGTTATCATCGAAAACCTTGATGACAAAGACGAATACGACGGTACTGACCCCGGTTCGCCACAGTCAATCGACAGTACACACAGGGATTTCTAGAATTTACCAGAGTACCCTTTCTAGAAGACCTCGTCATCAATGACGTTACAGAAACCGCCAAAAAGTCTGTCGACTACAAAGCAATAATTCAAAAGCAGAAAGATGGCCGACAATGCCTTCTCCACTAAAGACTTTTTTACAAATATTCGTTTACCGTCTTTACTTTTCTGATTCTTTTTCAGTAGGTGTAATAATTCCGTAGGGCATAAATTAGGTATGTGTCATTGCTAGCTTAGCTTTTTTTGCCTATATATTGTAGTTTCCACTTCATTTGTAAACACACCGAAATATATAGAAAACGAGAGCTTTTCTCACCATATGGCTGGCTAAACCCTTCTCTCCCTATCCTCTTATGTATTATCTCTAGTTCCTTAATTCTCCTTTCAGTTCTTCATAATATATCCCATAGTAAAAAAAAAAAAGGACCACCGCTGCATATACCACTCTGGTGCTTCCGCTCGTCACCTCCAATCTCTACTCTGGTTCTTCTACGTCCACTGTAAGTACGTTTTTCTAGTATTCTCTTTATTTATTGGTTTAACGGAAACCCAAAAAATCCGCCATACCCCCCTTTTAGTACGTTTTTCTAGTATTCTCTTTATTTATTGGTTTAACGGAAACCCAAAAAATCCGCCATACCCCCTTTTTGGTATCAGAGCATGGTACGATTCGAAAGATTTAACAGACTTAGTCAGGCTCGTCGGTGGCAGTTAGTCCACAATATACGAGAACTCACTAAGGTGAAAATCCAGGGATCATATTGTGTTATGATATAAATTTGAAGGTTATGATGAATTTTAGGGTCAAGATAAACACTACTATGTTAGATGTTTTAGTCTTCATTTGTTTTAATCTTCATTTGTTATCTATAAAAATTTTATGGGATAGTCGATTTGTAGTGAGAACATGTTGGTCGGGATTGATCCGCCTTAATGTAACCTTTGCACGACTGTAACCCCTTTGTAAGCTTTTTCTTGTGGTCCGAATGCCATGTCGATGATGTTTTGTTGAAGCTTATATAGAAGAAGAGGGAATTCTGTGCATACTTTGTCTGAAACCATTTGTTCGAATTCTGGGAAGTTTTCGAAGAGTGGTTGCATCGTTTGTCTTAGTGGAATGTCCAAAATTCTTGCTTTGAAACTGT
Source organism: Saussurea involucrata (assembly GCA_033807775.1). Lineage (NCBI taxonomy): Eukaryota > Viridiplantae > Streptophyta > Magnoliopsida > Asterales > Asteraceae > Saussurea > Saussurea involucrata. The sequence goes on from CM066318.1 coordinate 1,209,991, forward strand.
CAAAATTTATGTGTACCGCTGTGTTTGATCCCTTTTTCTCGAGTTTTTGGATGAGCTGTATATTTTTTGTTTCGAGAAAGGAGATGAAGATTTCAGCCATGTTATCATCGAAAACCTTGATGACAAAGACGAATACGACGGTACTGACCCCGGTTCGCCACAGTCAATCGACAGTACACACAGGGATTTCTAGAATTTACCAGAGTACCCTTTCTAGAAGACCTCGTCATCAATGACGTTACAGAAACCGCCAAAAAGTCTGTCGACTACAAAGCAATAATTCAAAAGCAGAAAGATGGCCGACAATGCCTTCTCCACTAAAGACTTTTTTACAAATATTCGTTTACCGTCTTTACTTTTCTGATTCTTTTTCAGTGGGTGTAATAATTCCGTAGGGCATAAATTAGGTACGTGTCATTGCTAGCTTAGCTTTTTTCGCCTATATATTGTAGTTTCCACTTCATTTGTAAACACACCGAAATATATAGAAAACGAGAGCTTTTCTCACCATATGGCTGGCTAAACCCTTCTCTCCCTATCCTCTTATGTATTCTCTCTAGTTCCTTAATTCTCCTTTCAGTTCTTCATAATATATCCCATAGTAAAAAAAAAAAAGGACCACCGCTGCATATACCACTCTGGTGCTTCCGCTCGTCACCTCCAATCTCTACTCTGGTTCTTCTACGTCCACTGTAAGTACGTTTTTCTAGTATTCTCTTTATTTATTGGTTTAACGGAAACCCAAAAAATCCGCCATACCCCCCTTTTAGTACGTTTTTCTAGTATTCTCTTTATTTATTGGTTTAACGGAAACCCAAAAAATCCGCCATACCCCCTTTTTGGTATCAGAGCATGGTACGATTCGAAAGATTTAACAGACTTAGTCAGGCTCGTCGGTGGCAGTTAGTCCACAATATACGAGAACTCACTAAGGTGAAAATCCAGGGATCATATTGTGTTATGATATAAATTTGAAGGTTATGATGAATTTTAGGGTCAAGATAAACACTACTATGTTAGATGTTTTAGTCTTCATTTGTTTTAATCTTCATTTGTTATCTATAAAAATTTTATGGGATAGTCGATTTGTAGTGAGAACATGTTGGTCGGGATTGATCCGCCTTAATGTAACCTTTGCACGACTGTAACCCCTTTGTAAGCTTTTTCTTGTGGTCCGAATGCCATGTCGATGATGTTTTGTTGAAGCTTATATAGAAGAAGAGGGAATTCTGTGCATACTTTGTCTGAAACCATTTGTTCGAATTCTGGGAAGTTTTCGAAGAGTGGTTGCATCGTTTGTCTTAGTGGAATGTCCAAAATTCTTGCTTTGAAACTGTCAAAATTTATGTGTACCGCTGTGTTTGATCCCTTTTTCTCGAGTTTTTGGATGAGCTGTATATTTTTTGTTTCGAGAAAGGAGATGAAGATTTCAGCCATGTTATCATCGAAAACCTTGATGACAAAGACGAATACGACGGTACTGACCCCGGTTCGCCACAGTCAATCGACAGTACACACAGGGATTTCTAGAATTTACCAGAGTACCCTTTCTAGAAGACCTCGTCATCAATGACGTTACAGAAACCGCCAAAAAGTCTGTCGACTACAAAGCAATAATTCAAAAGCAGAAAGATGGCCGACAATGCCTTCTCCACTAAAGACTTTTTTACAAATATTCGTTTACCGTCTTTACTTTTCTGATTCTTTTTCAGTGGGTGTAATAATTCCGTAGGGCATAAATTAGGTACGTGTCATTGCTAGCTTAGCTTTTTTCGCCTATATATTGTAGTTTCCACTTCATTTGTAAACACACCGAAATATATAGAAAACGAGAGCTTTTCTCACCATATGGCTGGCTAAACCCTTCTCTCCCTATCCTCTTATGTATTCTCTCTAGTTCCTTAATTCTCCTTTCAGTTCTTCATAATATATCCCATAGTAAAAAAAAAAAAGGACCACCGCTGCATATACCACTCTGGTGCTTCCGCTCGTCACCTCCAATCTCTACTCTGGTTCTTCTACGTCCACTGTAAGTACGTTTTTCTAGTATTCTCTTTATTTATTGGTTTAACGGAAACCCAAAAAATCCGCCATACCCCCCTTTTAGTACGTTTTTCTAGTATTCTCTTTATTTATTGGTTTAACGGAAACCCAAAAAATCCGCCATACCCCCCTTTTTGGTATCAGAGCATGGTACGATTCGAAAGATTTAACAGACTTAGTCAGGCTCGTCGGTGGCAGTTAGTCCACAATATACGAGAACTCACTAAGGTGAAAATCCAGGGATCATATTGTGTTATGATATAAATTTGAAGGTTATGATGAATTTTAGGGTCAAGATAAACACTACTATGTTAGATGTTTTAGTCTTCATTTGTTTTAATCTTCATTTGTTATCTATAAAAATTTTATGGGATAGTCGATTTGTAGTGAGAACATGTTGGTCGGGATTGATCCGCCTTGATGTAACCTTTGCACGACTGTAACCCCTTTGTAAGGTTTTTCTTGTGGTCCGAATGCCATGTCGATGATGTTTTGTTGAAGCTTATATAGAAGAAGAGGGAATTCTGTGCATACTTTGTCTGAAACCATTTGTTCGAATTCTGGGAAGTTTTCGAAGAGTGGTTGCATCGTTTGTCTTAGTGGCATGTCCAAAATTCTTGCTTTGAAACTGTCAAAATTTCTGTGTACCGCTGTGTTTGATCCCTTTTTCTCGAGTTTTTGGATGAGCTGTATATTTTTTGTTTCGAGAAAGGAGATGAAGATTCCAGCCATGTTATCATCGAAAACCTTGATGACAAAGACGAATACGACGGTACTGACCCCGGTTCGCCACAGTCAATCGACAGTACACACAGGGATTTCTAGAATTTACCAGAGTACCCTTTCTAGAAGACCTCGTCATCAATGACGTTACAGAAACCGCCAAAAAGTCTGTCGACTACAAAGCAATAATTCAAAAGCAGAAAGATGGCCGACAATGCCTTCTCCACTAAAGACTTTTTTACAAATATTCGTTTACCGTCTTTACTTTTCTGATTCTTTTTCAGTGGGTGTAATAATTCCGTAGGGCATAAATTAGGTACGTGTCATTGCTAGCTTAGCTTTTTTCGCCTATATATTGTAGTTTCCACTTCATTTGTAAACACACCGAAATATATAGAAAACGAGAGCTTTTCTCACCATATGGCTGGCTAAACCCTTCTCTCCCTATCCTCTTATGTATTCTCTCTAGTTCCTTAATTCTCCTTTCAGTTCTTCATAATATATCCCATAGTAAAAAAAAAAAGGACCACCGCTGCATATACCACTCTGGTGCTTCCGCTCGTCACCTCCAATCTCTACTCTGGTTCTTCTACGTCCACTGTAAGTACGTTTTTCTAGTATTCTCTTTATTTATTGGTTTAACGGAAACCCAAAAAATCCGCCATACCCCCCTTTTAGTACGTTTTTCTAGTATTCTCTTTATTTATTGGTTTAACGGAAACCCAAAAAATCCGCCATACCCCCCTTTTTGGTATCAGAGCATGGTACGATTCGAAAGATTTAACAGACTTAGTCAGGCTCGTCGGTGGCAGTTAGTCCACAATATACGAGAACTCACTAAGGTGAAAATCCAGGGATCATATTGTGTTATGATATAAATTTGAAGGTTATGATGAATTTTAGGGTCAAGATAAACACTACTATGTTAGATGTTTTAGTCTTCATTTGTTTTAATCTTCATTTGTTATCTATAAAAATTTTATGGGATAGTCGATTTGTAGTGAGAACATGTTGGTCGGGATTGATCCGCCTTGATGTAACCTTTGCACGACTGTAACCCCTTTGTAAGCTTTTTCTTGTGGTCCGAATGCCATGTCGATGATGTTTTGTTGAAGCTTATATAGAAGAAGAGGGAATTCTGTGCATACTTTGTCTGAAACCATTTGTTCGAATTCTGGGAAGTTTTCGAAGAGTGGTTGCATCGTTTGTCTTAGTGGCATGTCCAAAATTCTTGCTTTGAAACTGTCAAAATTTCTGTGTACCGCTGTGTTTGATCCCTTTTTCTCGAGTTTTTGGATGAGCTGTATATTTTTTGTTTCGAGAAAGGAGATGAAGATTTCAGCCATGTTATCATCGAAAACCTTGATGACAAAGACGAATACGACGGTACTGACCCCGGTTCGCCACAGTCAATCGACAGTACACACATGGATTTCTAGAATTTACCAGAGTACCCTTTCTAGAAGACCTCGTCATCAATGACGTTACAGAAACCGCCAAAAAGTCTGTCGACTACAAAGCAATAATTCAAAAGCAGAAAGATGGCCGACAATGCCTTCTCCACTAAAGACTTTTTTACAAATATTCGTTTACCGTCTTTACTTTTCTGATTCTTTTTCAGTGGGTGTAATAATTCCGTAGGGCATAATTTAGGTACGTGTCATTGCTAGCTTAGCTTTTTTCGCCTATATATTGTAGTTTCCACTTCATTTGTAAACACACCGAAATATATAGAAAACGAGAGCTTTTCTCACCATATGGCTGGCTAAACCCTTCTCTCCCTATCCTCTTATGTATTCTGTCTAGTTCCTTAATTCTCCTTTCAGTTCTTCATAATATATCCCATAGTAAAAAAAAAAAGGACCACCGTATACCACTCTGGTGCTTCCGCTCGTCACCTCCAATCTCTACTCTGGTTCTTCTACGTCCACTGTAAGTACGTTTTTCTAGTATTCTCTTTATTTATTGGTTTAACGGAAACCCAAAAAATCCGCCATACCCCCCTTTTTGGTATCAGAGCATGGTACGATTCGAAAGATTTAACAGACTTAGTCAGGCTCGTCGGTGGCAGTTAGTCCACAATATACGAGAACTCACTAAGGTGAAAATCCAGGGATCATATTGTGTTATGATATAAATTTGAAGGTTATGATGAATTTTAGGGTCAAGATAAACACTACTATGTTAGATGTTTTAGTCTTCATTTGTTTTAATCTTCATTTGTTATCTATAAAAATTTTATGGGATAGTCGATTTGTAGTGAGAACATGTTGGTCGGGATTGATCCGCCTTGATGTAACCTTTGCACGACTGTAACCCCTTTGTAAGCTTTTTCTTGTGGTCCGAATGCCATGTCGATGATGTTTTGTTGAAGCTTATATAGAAGAAGAGGGAATTCTGTGCATACTTTGTCTGAAACCATTTGTTCGAATTCTGGGAAGTTTTCGAAGAGTGGTTGCATCGTTTGTCTTAGTGGCATGTCCAAAATTCTTGCTTTGAAACTGTCAAAATTTCTGTGTACCGCTGTGTTTGATCCCTTTTTCTCGAGTTTTTGGATGAGCTGTATATTTTTTGTTTCGAGAAAGGAGATGAAGATTTCAGCCATGTTATCATCGAAAACCTTGATGACAAAGACGAATACGACGGTACTGACCCCGGTTCGCCACAGTCAATCGACAGTACACACATGGATTTCTAGAATTTACCAGAGTACCCTTTCTAGAAGACCTCGTCATCAATGACGTTACAGAAACCGCCAAAAAGTCTGTCGACTACAAAGCAATAATTCAAAAGCAGAAAGATGGCCGACAATGCCTTCTCCACTAAAGACTTTTTTACAAATATTCGTTTACCGTCTTTACTTTTCTGATTCTTTTTCAGTGGGTGTAATAATTCCGTAGGGCATAAATTAGGTACGTGTCATTGCTAGCTTAGCTTTTTTCGCCTATATATTGTAGTTTCCACTTCATTTGTAAACACACCGAAATATATAGAAAACGAGAGCTTTTCTCACCATATGGCTGGCTAAACCCTTCTCTCCCTATCCTCTTATGTATTCTCTCTAGTTCCTTAATTCTCCTTTCAGTTCTTCATAATATATCCCATAGTAAAAAAAAAAAAAGGACCACCGCTGCATATACCACTCTGGTGCTTCCGCTCGTCACCTCCAATCTCTACTCTGGTTCTTCTACGTCCACTGTAAGTACGTTTTTCTAGTATTCTCTTTATTTATTGGTTTAACGGAAACCCAAAAAATCCGCCATACCCCCCTTTTTGGTATCAGAGCATGGTACGATTCGAAAGATTTAACAGACTTAGTCAGGCTCGTCGGTGGCAGTTAGTCCACAATATACGAGAACTCACTAAGGTGAAAATCCAGGGATCATATTGTGTTATGATATAAATTTGAAGGTTATGATGAATTTTAGGGTCAAGATAAACACTACTATGTTAGATGTTTTAGTCTTCATTTGTTTTAATCTTCATTTGTTATCTATAAAAATTTTATGGGATAGTCGATTTGTAGTGAGAACATGTTGGTCGGGATTGATCCGCCTTGATGTAACCTTTGCACGACTGTAACCCCTTTGTAAGCTTTTTCTTGTGGTCCGAATGCCATGTCGATGATGTTTTGTTGAAGCTTATATAGAAGAAGAGGGAATTCTGTGCATACTTTGTCTGAAACCATTTGTTCGAATTCTGGGAAGTTTTCGAAGAGTGGTTGCATCGTTTGTCTTAGTGGCATGTCCAAAATTCTTGCTTTGAAACTGTCAAAATTTCTGTGTACCGTTGTGTTTGATCCCTTTTTCTCGAGTTTTTGGATGAGCTGTATATTTTTTGTTTCGAGAAAGGAGATGAAGATTTCAGCCATGTTATCATCGAAAACCTTGATGACAAAGACGAATACGACGGTACTGACCCCGGTTCGCCACAGTCAATCGACAGTACACACAGGGATTTCTAGAATTTACCAGAGTACCCTTTCTAGAAGACCTCGTCATCAATGACGTTACAGAAACCGCCAAAAAGTCTGTCGACTACAAAACAATAATTCAAAAGCAGAAAGATGGCCGGCAATGCCTTCTCCACTAAAGACCTTTTTACAAATATTCGTTTACCGTCTTTACTTTTCTGATTCTTTTTCAGTGGGTGTAATAATTCCGTAGGGCATAAATTAGGTACGTGTCATTGCTAGCTTAGCTTTTTTCGCCTATATATTGTAGTTTCCACTTCATTTGTAAACACACCGAAATATATAGAAAACGAGAGCTTTTCTCACCATATGGCTGGCTAAACCCTTCTCTCCCTATCCTCTTATGTATTCTCTCTAGTTCCTTAATTCTCCTTTCAGTTCTTCATAATATATCCCATAGTAAAAATAAAAAAAAAAGGACCACCGCTGCATATACCACTCTGGTGCTTCCGCTCGTCACCTCCAATCTCTACTCTGGTTCTTCTACGTCCACTGTAAGTACGTTTTTCTAGTATTCTCTTTATTTATTGGTTTAACGGAAACCCAAAAAATCCGCCATACCCCCCTTTTAGTACGTTTTTCTAGTATTCTCTTTATTTATTGGTTTAACGGAAACCCAAAAAATCCGCCATACCCTCCTTTTTGGTATCAGAGCATGGTACGATTCGAAAGATTTAACAGACTTAGTCAGGCTCATCGGTGGCAGTTAGTCCACAATATACGAGAACTCACTAAGGTGAAAATCCAGGGATCATATTGTGTTATGATATAAATTTGAAGGTTATGATGAATTTTAGGGTCAAGATAAACACTACTATGTTAGATGTTTTAGTCTTCATTTGTTTTAATCTTCATTTGTTATCTATAAAAATTTTATGGGATAGTCGATTTGTAGTGAGAACATGTTGGTCGGGATTGATCCGCCTTGATGTAACCTTTGCACGACTGTAACCCCTTTGTAAGCTTTTTCTTGTGGTCCGAATGCCATGTCGATGATGTTTTGTTGAAGCTTATATAGAAGAAGAGGGAATTATGTGCATACTTTGTCTGAAACCATTTGTTCGAATTCTGGGAAGTTTTCGAAGAGTGGTTGCATCGTTTGTCTTAGTGGCATGTCCAAAATTCTTGCTTTGAAACTGTCAAAATTTCTGTGTACCGCTGTGTTTGATCCCTTTTTCTCGAGTTTTTGGATGAGCTGTATATTTTTTGTTTCGAGAAAGGAGATGAAGATTTCAGCCATGTTATCATCGAAAACCTTGATGACAAAGACGAATACGACGGTACTGACCCCGGTTCGCCACAGTCAATCGACAGTACACACATGGATTTCTAGAATTTACCAGAGTACCCTTTCTAGAAGACCTCGTCATCAATGACGTTACAGAAACCGCCAAAAAGTCTGTCGACTATAAAACAATAATTCAAAAGCAGAAAGATGGCCGGCAATGCCTTCTCCACTAAAGACTTTTTTACAAATATTCGTTTACCGTCTTTACTTTTCTGATTCTTTTTCAGTGGGTGTAATAATTCCGTAGGGCATAAATTAGGTACGTGTCATTGCTAGCTTAGCTTTTTTCGCCTATATATTGTAGTTTCCACTTCATTTGTAAACACACCGAAATATATAGAAAACGAGAGCTTTTCTCACCATATGGCTGGCTAAACCCTTCTCTCCCTATCCTCTTATGTATTCTCTCTAGTTCCTTAATTCTCCTTTCAGTTCTTCATAATATATCCCATAGTAAAAATAAAAAAAAAAGGACCACCGCTGCATATACCACTCTGGTGCTTCCGCTCGTCACCTCCAATCTCTACTCTGGTTCTTCTACGTCCACTGTAAGTACGTTTTTCTAGTATTCTCTTTATTTATTGGTTTAACGGAAACCCAAAAAATCCGCCATACCCCCCTTTTTGGTATCAGAGCATGGTACGATTCGAAAGATTTAACAGACTTAGTCAGGCTCGTCGGTGGCAGTTAGTCCACAATATACGAGAACTCACTAAGGTGAAAATCCAGGGATCATATTGTGTTATGATATAAATTTGAAGGTTATGATGAATTTTAGGGTCAAGATAAACACTACTATGTTAGATGTTTTAGTCTTCATTTGTTTTAATCTTCATTTGTTATCTATAAAAATTTTATGGGATAGTCGATTTGTAGTGAGAACATGTTGGTCGGGATTGATCCGCCTTGATGTAACCTTTGCACGACTGTAACCCCTTTGTAAGCTTTTTCTTGTGGTCCGAATGCCATGTCGATGATGTTTTGTTGAAGCTTATATAGAAGAAGAGGGAATTCTGTGCATACTTTGTCTGAAACCATTTGTTCGAATTCTGGGAAGTTTTCGAAGAGTGGTTGCATCGTTTGTCTTAGTGGCATGTCCAAAATTCTTGCTTTGAAACTGTCAAAATTTCTGTGTACCGCTGTGTTTGATCCCTTTTTCTCGAGTTTTTGGATGAGCTGTATATTTTTTGTTTCGAGAAAGGAGATGAAGATTTCAGCCATGTTATCATCGAAAACCTTGATGACAAAGACGAATACGACGGTACTGACCCCGGTTCGCCACAGTCAATCGACAGTACACACAGGGATTTCTAGAATTTACCAGAGTACCCTTTCTAGAAGACCTCGTTATCAATGACGTTACAGAAACCGCCAAAAAGTCTGTCGACTACAAAGCAATAATTCAAAAGCAGAAAGATGGCCGACAATGCCTTCTCCACTAAAGACTTTTTTACAAATATTCGTTTACCGTCTTTACTTTTCTGATTCTTTTTCAGTAGGTGTAATAATTCCGTAGGGCATAAATTAGGTATGTGTCATTGCTAGCTTAGCTTTTTTTGCCTATATATTGTAGTTTCCACTTCATTTGTAAACACACCGAAATATATAGAAAACGAGAGCTTTTCTCACCATATGGCTGGCTAAACCCTTCTCTCCCTATCCTCTTATGTATTCTCTCTAGTTCCTTAATTCTCCTTTCAGTTCTTCATAATATATCCCATAGTAAAAAAAAAAAAAAGGACCACCGCTGCATATACCACTCTGGTGCTTCCGCTCGTCACCTCCAATCTCTACTCTGGTTCTTCTACGTCCACTGTAAGTACGTTTTTCTAGTATTCTCTTTATTTATTGGTTTAACGGAAACCCAAAAAATCCGCCATACCCCCCTTTTAGTACGTTTTTCTAGTATTCTCTTTATTTATTGGTTTAACGGAAACCCAAAAAATCCGCCATACCCCCCTTTTTGGTATCAGAGCATGGTACGATTCGAAAGATTTAACAGACTTAGTCAGGCTCGTCGGTGGCAGTTAGTCCAAAATATACGAGAACTCACTAAGGTGAAAATCCAGGGATCATATTGTGTTATGATATAAATTTGAAGGTTATGATGAATTTTAGGGTCAAGATAAACACTACTATGTTAGATGTTTTAGTCTTCATTTGTTTTAATCTTCATTTGTTATCTATAAAAATTTTATGGGATAGTCGATTTGTAGTGAGAACATGTTGGTCGGGATTGATCCGCCTTGATGTAACCTTTGCACGACTGTAACCCCTTTGTAAGCTTTTTCTTGTGGTCCAAATGCCATGTCGATGATGTTTTGTTGAAGCTTATATAGAAGAAGAGGGAATTCTGTGCATAATTTGTCTGAAACCATTTGTTCGAATTCTGGGAAGTTTTCGAAGAGTGGTTGCATCGTTTGTCTTAGTGGCATGTCCAAAATTCTTGCTTTGAAACTGTCAAAATTTCTGTGTACCGCTGTGTTTGATCCCTTTTTCTCGAGTTTTTGGATGAGCTGTATATTTTTTGTTTCGAGAAAGGAGATGAAGATTTCAGCCATGTTATCATCGAAAACCTTGATGACAAAGACGAATACGACGGTACTGACCCCGGTTCGCCACAGTCAATCGACAGTACACACATGGATTTCTAGAATTTACCAGAGTACCCTTTCTAGAAGACCTCGTCATCAATGACGTTACAGAAACCGCCAAAAAGTCTGTCGACTACAAAGCAATAATTCAAAAGCAGAAAGATGGCCGACAATGCATTCTCCACTAAAGACTTTTTTACAAATATTCGTTTACCGTCTTTACTTTTCTGATTCTTTTTCAGTAGGTGTAATAATTCTGTAGGGCATAAATTAGGTACGTGTCATTGCTAGCTTAGCTTTTTTTGCCTATATATTGTAGTTTCCACTTCATTTGTAAACACACCGAAATATATAGAAAACGAGAGCTTTTCTCACCATATGGCTGGCTAAACCCTTCTCTCCCTATCCTCTTATGTATTCTCTCTAGTTCCTTAATTCTCCTTTCAGTTCTTCATAATATATCCCATAGTAAAAAAAAAAAAAGGACCACCGCTGCATATACCACTCTGGTGCTTCCGCTCGTCACCTCCAATCTCTACTCTGGTTCTTCTACGTCCACTGTAAGTACGTTTTTCTAGTATTCTCTTTATTTATTGGTTTAACGGAAACCAAAAAAATCCGCCATACCCCCCTTTTAGTACGTTTTTCTAGTATTCTCTTTATTTATTGGTTTAACGGAAACCCAAAAAATCCGCCATACCCCCCTTTTTGGTATCAGAGCATGGTACGATTCGAAAGATTTAACAGACTTAGTCAGGCTCGTCGGTGGCAGTTAGTCCACAATATACGAGAACTCACTAAGGTGAAAATCCAGGGATCATATTGTGTTATGATATAAATTTGAAGGTTATGATGAATTTTAGGGTCAAGATAAACACTACTATGTTAGATGTTTTAGTCTTCATTTGTTTTAATCTTCATTTGTTATCTATAAAAATTTTATGGGATAGTCGATTTGTAGTGAGAACATGTTGGTCGGGATTGATCCGCCTTGATGTAACCTTTGCACGACTGTAACCCCTTTGTAAGCTTTTTCTTGTGGTCCGAATGCCATGTCGATGATGTTTTGTTGAAGCTTATATAGAAGAAGAGGGAATTCTGTGCATACTTTGTCTGAAACCATTTGTTCGAATTCTGGGAAGTTTTCGAAGAGTGGTTGCATCGTTTGTCTTAGTGGCATGTCCAAAATTCTTGCTTTGAAACTGTCAAAATTTCTGTGTACCGCTGTGTTTGATCCCTTTTTCTCGAGTTTTTGGATGAGCTGTATATTTTTTGTTTCGAGAAAGGAGATGAAGATTTCAGCCATGTTATCATCGAAAACCTTGATGACAAAGACGAATACGACGGTACTGACCCCGGTTCGCCACAGTCAATCGACAGTACACAAAGGGATTTCTAGAATTTACCAGAGTACCCTTTCTAGAAGACCTCGTCATCAATGACGTTACAGAAACCGCCAAAAAGTCTGTCGACTACAAAACAATAATTCAAAAGCAGAAAGATGGCCGACAATGCCTTCTCCACTAAAGACTTTTTTACAAATATTCGTTTACCGTCTTTACTTTTCTGATTCTTTTTCAGTGGGTGTAATAATTCCGTAGGGCATAAATTAGGTACGTGTCATTGCTAGCTTAGCTTTTTTCGCCTATATATTGTAGTTTCCACTTCATTTGTAAACACACCGAAATATATAGAAAACGAGAGCTTTTCTCACCATATGGCTGGCTAAACCCTTCTCTCCCTATCCTCTTATGTATTCTCTCTAGTTCCTTAATTCTCCTTTCAGTTCTTCATAATATATCCCATAGTAAAAAAAAAAAAAAGGACCACCGCTGCATATACCACTCTGCTGCTTCCGCTCGTCACCTCCAATCTCTACTCTGGTTCTTCTACGTCCACTGTAAGTACGTTTTTCTAGTATTCTCTTTATTTATTGGTTTAACGGAAACCCAAAAAATCCGCCATACCCCCCTTTTAGTACGTTTTTCTAGTATTCTCTTTATTTATTGGTTTAACGGAAACCCAAAAAATCCGCCATACCCCCCTTTTTGGTATCAGAGCATGGTACGATTCGAAAGATTTAACAGACTTAGTCAGGCTCGTCGGTGGCAGTTAGTCCACAATATACGAGAACTCACTAAGGTGAAAATCCAGGGATCATATTGTGTTATGATATAAATTTGAAGGTTATGATGAATTTTAGGGTCAAGATAAACACTACTATGTTAGATGTTTTAGTCTTCATTTGTTTTAATCTTCATTTGTTATCTATAAAAATTTTATGGGATAGTCGATTTGTAGTGAGAACATGTTGGTCGGGATTGATCCGCCTTGATGTAACCTTTGCACGACTGTAACCCCTTTGTAAGCTTTTTCTTGTGGTCCGAATGCCATGTCGATGATGTTTTTTTGAAGCTTATATAGAAGAAGAGGGAATTCTGTGCATACTTTGTCTGAAACCATTTGTTCGAATTCTGGGAAGTTTTTGAAGAGTGGTTGCATCGTTTGTCTTAGTGGCATGTCCAAAATTCTTGCTTTGAAACTGTCAAAATTTCTGTGTACCGCTGTGTTTGATCCCTTTTTCTCGAGTTTTTGGATGAGCTGTATATTTTTTGTTTCGAGAAAGGAGATGAAGATTTCAGCCATGTTATCATCGAAAACCTTGATGACAAAGACGAATACGACGGTACTGACCCCGGTTCGCCACAGTCAATCGACAGTACACACAGGGATTTCTAGAATTTACCAGAGTACCCTTTCTAGAAGACCTCGTCATCAATGACGTTACAGAAACCGCCAAAAAGTCTGTCGACTACAAAGCAATAATTCAAAAGCAGAAAGATGGCCGACAATGCCTTCTCCACTAAAGACTTTTTTACAAATATTCGTTTACCGTCTTTACTTTTCTGATTCTTTTTCAGTAGGTGTAATAATTCCGTAGGGCATAAATTAGGTATGTGTCATTGCTAGCTTAGCTTTTTTTGCCTATATATTGTAGTTTCCACTTCATTTGTAAACACACCGAAATATATAGAAAACGAGAGCTTTTCTCACCATATGGCTGGCTAAACCCTTCTCTCCCTATCCTCTTATGTATTCTCTCTAGTTCCTTAATTCTCCTTTCAGTTCTTCATAATATATCCCATAGTAAAAAAAAAGGACCACCGCTGCATATACCACTCTGGTGCTTCCGCTCGTCACCTCCAATCTCTACTCTGGTTCTTCTACGTCCACTGTAAGTACGTTTTTCTAGTATTCTCTTTATTTATTGGTTTAACGGAAACCCAAAAAATCCGCCATACCCCCCTTTTAGTACGTTTTTCTAGTATTCTCTTTATTTATTGGTTTAACGGAAACCCAAAAAATCCGCCATACCCCCCTTTTTGGTATCAGAGCATGGTACGATTCGAAAGATTTAACAGACTTAGTTAGGCTCGTCGGTGGCAGTTAGTCCAAAATATACGAGAACTCACTAAGGTGAAAATCCAGGGATCATATTGTGTTATGATATAAATTTGAAGGTTATGATGAATTTTAGGGTCAAGATAAACACTACTATGTTAGATGTTTTAGTCTTCATTTGTTTTAATCTTCATTTGTTATCTATAAAAATTTTATGGGATAGTCGATTTGTAGTGAGAACATGTTGGTCGGGATTGATCCGCCTTGATGTAACCTTTGCACGACTGTAACCCCTTTGTAAGCTTTTTCTTGTGGTCCAAATGCCATGTCGATGATGTTTTGTTGAAGCTTATATAGAAGAAGAGGGAATTCTGTGCATACTTTGTCTGAAACCATTTGTTCGAATTCTGGGAAGTTTTCGAAGAGTGGTTGCATCGTTTGTCTTAGTGGCATGTCCAAAATTCTTGCTTTGAAACTGTCAAAATTTCTGTGTACCGCTGTGTTTGATCCCTTTTTCTCGAGTTTTTGGATGAGCTGTATATTTTTTGTTTCGAGAAAGGAGATGAAGATTTCAGCCATGTTATCATCGAAAACCTTGATGACAAAGACGAATACGACGGTACTGACCCCGGTTCGCCACAGTCAATCGACAGTACACACATGGATTTCTAGAATTTACCAGAGTACCCTTTCTAGAAGACCTCGTCATCAATGACGTTACAGAAACCGCCAAAAAGTCTGTCGACTACAAAGCAATAATTCAAAAGCAGAAAGATGGCCGACAATGCATTCTCCACTAAAGACTTTTTTACAAATATTCGTTTACCGTCTTTACTTTTCTGATTCTTTTTCAGTAGGTGTAATAATTCCGTAGGGCATAAATTAGGTACGTGTCATTGCTAGCTTAGCTTTTTTTGCCTATATATTGTAGTTTCCACTTCATTTGTAAACACACCGAAATATATAGAAAACGAGAGCTTTTCTCACCATATGGCTGGCTAAACCCTTCTCTCCCTATCCTCTTATGTATTCTCTCTAGTTCCTTAATTCTCCTTTCAGTTCTTCATAATATATCCCATAGTAAAACAAAAAAAGGACCACCGCTGCATATACCACTCTGGTGCTTCCGCTCGTCACCTCCAATCTCTACTCTGGTTCTTCTACGTCCACTGTAAGTACGTTTTTCTAGTATTCTCTTTATTTATTGGTTTAACGGAAACCCAAAAAATCCGCCATACCCCCCTTTTAGTACGTTTTTCTAGTATTCTCTTTATTTATTGGTTTAACGGAAACCCAAAAAATCCGCCATACCCCCCTTTTTGGTATCAGAGCATGGTACGATTCGAAAGATTTAACAGACTTAGTCAGGCTCGTCGGTGGCAGTTAGTCCACAATATACGAGAACTCACTAAGGTGAAAATCCAGGGATCATATTGTGTTATGATATAAATTTGAAGGTTATGATGAATTTTAGGGTCAAGATAAACACTACTATGTTAGATGTTTTAGTCTTCATTTGTTTTAATCTTCATTTGTTATCTATAAAAATTTTATGGGATAGTTGATTTGTAGTGAGAACATGTTGGTCGGGATTGATCCGCCTTGATGTAACCTTTGCACGACTGTAACCCCTTTGTAAGCTTTTTCTTGTGGTCCGAATGCCATGTCGATGATGTTTTGTTGAAGTTTATATAGAAGAAGAGGGAATTCTGTGCATACTTTGTCTGAAACCATTTGTTCGAATTCTGGGAAGTTTTCGAAGAGTGGTTGCATCGTTTGTCTTAGTGGCATGTCCAAAATTCTTGCTTTGAAACTGTCAAAATTTCTGTGTACCGCTGTGTTTGATCCCTTTTTCTCGAGTTTTTGGATGAGCTGTATATTTTTTGTTTCGAGAAAGGAGATGAAGATTTCAGCCATGTTATCATCGAAAACCTTGATGACAAAGACGAATACGACGGTACTGACCCCGGTTCGCCACAGTCAATCGACAGTACACACAGGGATTTCTAGAATTTGCCAGAGTACCCTTTCTAGAAGACCTCGTCATCAATGACGTTACAGAAACCGCCAAAAAGTCTGTCGACTACAAAGCAATAATTCAAAAGCAGAAAGATGGCCGACAATGCCTTCTCCACTAAAGACTTTTTTACAAATATTCGTTTACCGTCTTTACTTTTCTGATTCTTTTTCAGTGGGTGTAATAATTCCGTAGGGCATAAATTAGGTACGTGTCATTGCTAGCTTAGCTTTTTTCGCCTATATATTGTAGTTTCCACTTCATTTGTAAACACACCGAAATATATAGAAAACGAGAGCTTTTCTCACCATATGGCTGGCTAAACCCTTCTCTCCCTATCCTCTTATGTATTCTCTCTAGTTCCTTAATTCTCCTTTTAGTTCTTCATAATATATCCCATAGTAAAAAAAAAAAAAAAAAAGGACCACCGCTGCATATACCACTCTGGTGCTTCCGCTCGTCACCTCCAATCTCTACTCTGGTTCTTCTACGTCCACTGTAAGTACGTTTTTCTAGTATTCTCTTTATTTATTGGTTTAACGGAAACCCAAAAAATCCGCCATACCCCCCTTTTAGTACGTTTTTCTAGTATTCTCTTTATTTATTGGTTTAACGGAAACCCAAAAAATCCGCCATACCCCCCTTTTTGGTATCAGAGCATGGTACGATTCGAAAGATTTAACAGACTTAGTCAGGCTCGTCGGTGGCAGTTAGTCCATAATATACGAGAACTCACTAAGGTGAAAATCCAGGGATCATATTGTGTTATGATATAAATTTGAAGGTTATGATGAATTTTAGGGTCAAGATAAACACTACTATGTTAGATGTTTTAGTCTTCATTTGTTTTAATCTTCATTTGTTATCTATAAAAATTTTATGGGATAGTCGATTTGTAGTGAGAACATGTTGGTCGGGATTGATCCGCCTTGATGTAACCTTTGCACGACTGTAACCCCTTTGTAAGCTTTTTCTTGTGGTCCGAATGCCATGTCGATGATGTTTTGTTGAAGCTTATATAGAAGAAGAGGGAATTCTGTGCATACTTTGTCTGAAACCATTTGTTCGAATTCTGGGAAGTTTTCGAAGAGTGGTTGCATCGTTTGTCTTAGTGGCATGTCCAAAATTCTTGCTTTGAAACTGTCAAAATTTCTGTGTACCGCTGTGTTTGATCCCTTTTTCTCGAGTTTTTGGATGAGCTGTATATTTTTTGTTTCGAGAAAGGAGATGAAGATTTCAGCCATGTTATCATCGAAAACCTTGATGACAAAGACGAATACGACGGTACTGACCCCGGTTCGCCACAGTCAATCGACCGTACACACAGGGATTTCTAGAATTTACCAGAGTACCCTTTCTAGAAGACCTCGTCATCAATGACGTTACAGAAACCGCCAAAAAGTCTGTCGACTACAAAGCAATAATTCAAAAGCAGAAAGATGGCCGACAATGCCTTCTCCACTAAAGACTTTTTTACAAATATTCGTTTACCGTCTTTACTTTTCTGATTCTTTTTCAGTGGGTGTAATAATTCCGTAGGGCATAAATTAGGTACGTGTCATTGCTAGCTTAGCTTTTTTCGCCTATATATTGTAGTTTCCACTTCATTTGTAAACACACCGAAATATATAGAAAACGAGAGCTTTTCTCACCATATGGCTGGCTAAACCCTTCTCTCCCTATCCTCTTATGTATTCTCTCTAGTTCCTTAATTCTCCTTTCAGTTCTTCATAATATATCCCATAGTAAAAAAAAAAAGGACCAGCGTATACCACTCTGGTGCTTCCGCTCGTCACCTCCAATCTCTACTCTGGTTCTTCTACGTCCACTGTAAGTACGTTTTTCTAGTATTCTCTTTATTTATTGGTTTAACGGAAACCCAAAAAATCCTCCATACCCCCTTTTAGTACGTTTTTCTAGTATTCTCTTTATTTATTGGTTTAACGGAAACCCAAAAAATCCGCCATACCCCGCTTTTTGGTATCAGAGCATGGTACGATTCGAAAGATTTAACAGACTTAGTCAGGCTCGTCGGTGGCAGTTAGTCCACAATATACGAGAACTCACTAAGGTGAAAATCCAGGGATCATATTGTGTTATGATATAAATTTGAAGGTTATGATGAATTTTAGGGTCAAGATAAACACTACTATGTTAGATGTTTTAGTCTTCATTTGTTTTAATCTTCATTTGTTATCTATAAAAATTTTATGGGATAGTTGATTTGTAGTGAGAACATGTTGGTCGGGATTGATCCGCCTTGATGTAACCTTTGCACGACTGTAACCCCTTTGTAAGCTTTTTCTTGTGGTCCGAATTCCATGTCGATGATGTTTTGTTGAAGCTTATATAGAAGAAGAGGGAATTCTGTGCATACTTTGTCTGAAACCATTTGTTCGAATTCTGGGAAGTTTTCGAAGAGTGGTTGCATCGTTTGTCTTAGTGGCATGTCCAAAATTCTTGCTTTGAAACTGTCAAAATTTCTGTGTACCGCTGTGTTTGATCCCTTTTTCTCGAGTTTTTGGATGAGCTGTATATTTTTTGTTTCGAGAAAGGAGATGAAGATTTCAGCCATGTTATCATCGAAAACCTTGATGACAAAGACGAATACGACGGTACTGACCCCGGTTCGCCACAGTCAATCGACAGTACACACAGGGATTTCTAGAATTTACCAGAGTACCCTTTCTAGAAGACCTCGTCATCAATGA
Source organism: Saussurea involucrata (assembly GCA_033807775.1). Lineage (NCBI taxonomy): Eukaryota > Viridiplantae > Streptophyta > Magnoliopsida > Asterales > Asteraceae > Saussurea > Saussurea involucrata. The sequence goes on from CM066318.1 coordinate 1,228,742, forward strand.
CGTTACAGAAACCGCCAAAAAGTCTGTCGACTACAAAGCAATAATTCAAAAGCAGAAAGATGGCCGACAATGCCTTCTCCACTAAAGACTTTTTTACAAATATTCGTTTACCGTCTTTACTTTTCTGATTCTTTTTCAGTGGGTGTAATAATTCCGTAGGGCATAAATTAGGTACGTGTCATTGCTAGCTTAGCTTTTTTCGCCTATATATTGTAGTTTCCACTTCATTTGTAAACACACCGAAATATATAGAAAACGAGAGCTTTTCTCACCATATGGCTGGCTAAACCCTTCTCTCCCTATCCTCTTATGTATTCTCTCTAGTTCCTTAATTCTCCTTTCAGTTCTTCATAATATATCCCATAGTAAAAAAAAAAGGACCACCGCTGCATATACCACTCTGGTGCTTCCGCTCGTCACCTCCAATCTCTACTCTGGTTCTTCTACGTCCACTGTAAGTACGTTTTTCTAGTATTCTCTTTATTTATTGGTTTAACGGAAACCCAAAAAATCCGCCATACCCCCCTTTTATTTATTGGTTTAACGGAAACCCAAAAAATCCGCCATACCCCCCTTTTTGGTATCATATATATATATATATATATATATTACATAGAGGCCCCTATAATTTCATGGTTTTTACAAAAACCAAAAACAAAAAATAAAAAAGGAAGAAAATATGGTTGACGAAAATACCCCTGGCTCTAACCGAGTTTTTTAACGGGGTTAGTGTCCAAGTCCTCCTTTTGGAGCAAAATCCAAAACTGAGGGACCACTTCTTGAGATAATGAAGTTCAGGTTCTTCTTTCAAAGAAATCATATAACCACAGGACCAAAAATGCAATTCACTCTATTTATTGCTATTTTTGTTTTTATGATTTAGAGTTTAGAATAAATTGCAATTTTGGTCCCTGTGGTTTGTTGTTTTTCTCCCTTTTGGTCCCTATAAAATTTTATTGCAAGAAAAACCCTATGTTATGCAAAAGTGTTCCGTTTTGATCCCTTAGGACTAACACCGTTAGGTTGCTTCCGTTAAACCCCCATGTGCAAGGCACATGAGGGTGTATATTGGTCATTTTGTTTTTTTGTTTTCCACTAAAAACAACAAACGACGGGGCCCAAAACTGCAATTTACTCATCCCCTCCCTTTTCGTTCCTCACGACAAAAAAACCCCACCAGTTCCCGACGACAAACTCCGGCAACTCAACCTCTAGCGATTGAAATAGAGGTCTGAACCAAAATCAATCAACCATGAACAATGCACCACTCTTTGATTTGCAACCAAAATGAAAGAAGTACGATGGAATGAAGAGAGGGACGACCACAGAAAACTAAACCAACCCACGAAAAAGACATGAAACAAACGACGAACACATAATATGATCAAACTAAATTTTCGACCACAAAGTCACAAATCGGACCCAAAACAAAGAAATAAAGACGAAACCGGCTAGAGACAAGGATTATGCAAACCAAATCGATACTAATCGCACCAACAATTTCAAAAAAAACCGTCCCAATCAAGACCAGATTCGAGCAGCGGCGCTAGAGTGAAAAACGACAAAAAAAACCCGACCCCCACCCAATGAAGCACGTGAGAGTGCAACGGATGAGATCTGGTCCTTCATTGTTTTTCTATTGTTCTTGAAGATCTGTTTACCAGCATCTCCGAAGACGGGAGCTCGAATGCTATTACCATGTTTTAGGATTGCAGACGTCCACACACACAATATATATATATATATATATATTTATAATGTTCTTTTAGTTATTTTGAGTAAATTGCAATTTTGGTCCCTTTGGTTTATTGTTTTTAGTGGAAAACAAAAAAATAAGTAAAATGACCAAAATGCCCTCATGTGCTTGCACATGAGGGGGTTTAACGGAAGGGGATCTAACGGAGTTAGTCTGAGAGACCAAAATCGAGCACTTTTGCATACCACATAGTTCTTTTTGAAATAAAAATTTTATAGGGGCCAAAAGTGAGAAACACAACAAACCACAGGGACCACAATTGCAATTTACTCTACATTTTGATTTCTTTCGGTTTTTGTAGCTTACTATGTAAACCATAGTGACAAAAATCATAATATCCAAACCATAGGGATGAAAATCGTAATTGACTCAATATTTTAATAATAGAATGAATATTAAAATATTTGAAATAGAGAATTGGTGTAGTTAATTGTAACTCTCACAGATTTTAATATTACGTTCTCTATTTTATAGAAATTATAGAGAACTTGTTGGAGCTTGTCTAATTAAATTGTTAAATATTTAATGCATTTAATATTATTTCAATCCGTCACACATTTAAATTTAACGCCTTTTATTGTTTGGAAATACCAAAATATTCTCTCTCTAATCTTGGGTTTTAGAGATTTTTCCAAATGTGAAAGTTTCCACATTCTTTCTCTTTCTCCCCTCTATTTTGTTGTAGCATACCTTTTGGAGCAAAATACCACTAAAACTGCTAAAATTCTTATTTTAGCATAGCTATTGGTGCTCTAAGAAGCATACATATACAATATTTTAAAAGTTGTCCCACACTCATTAACGGGAAGGTAAATTAGCACATGCATCTTATTGGCAAAGGAGGCTTGAACCCGCGACCTCACACATGGATTATATCCTTACCTCTACCACTGGGACAAATCAGTAGGGTATATACAGTATTTTAGTCGGTTGGATTTTTGGTTTTTGTTGATCCAAACTCTCTCGGTGATTTGATGATGATCCTTATACTTAGTGTAAATTACATTTACTGTTTGTATACTTTAAAAGTTTCAACATCAGCGATCACACTGAGCCTGTTCGGTGATCGCTGAGTGCTTCTTTTGTAAACAGTTAATCGTAATACCTGAAGACAAGCCTCACGCTGAAAGAAACTCTCAACTGAAGTCGAAGATCAAGCTGATATAAGGAGACAAGTCTACTCATGATTTGAAGCGGTATTCAGTGAAACCAAGACAAATCTACAAATGCGTGACAAACCAAGATTAAGCTTCAATGATAACTGAAACCACCATCAGTGATTAATGAGAAATGGTCCTCAACTACAGCTGATCATAAAGCTTGCTATTTAAGATTTGTTTGTCTTATCCTCTGCACAATTCGTACGAAGGTACAATAACATGTTTGCTTTTGTCCATAATCGTACACCAGCTCTCTGCCACAACTGTTCATGAATTCGGCCAAAAGCATGCAAAGGTTAAAGTCAAAATCATGAAGCTAATACCATATGGACACGTGGACTCTACGCTCTGACATGCATTAAATGCATAGGGTATAATTAGGAGTGAACTCCCTCATTTTTGAAGGATCCATCTAGGGCTGGTCCTTAGGTTTCTGATGCTCAGGACAGGAAGCGAAAAAAAGCCCCTAATATCTATAATTAAAGTAGCGTATGGAGCAATATAAAAACCCATGTTCGGTTTCTCTCTAACCCACTTTCTTCCTAATTTATACCATTCTACAATAGAATTCTAATGACAAATTTTCATTTTCCTTCCATCCATCTTAGTAAATCATTGAAGTTTGGAGGATCAAATTCTACAACTTATAGAAAAAGGTTATCTTGATGCCTAAACAAGACACATCACGATTGAACTTTTAGACATAGTTTCAATAGGACCATCAATATTGCATCCGCTTATACAACCCTTAGGTGGCGTTTGGTTCACTGGAAAGTGATGGAAATTGGTGGAATTGGAATGTGACATTCCATTGACCAGATTCCATTCCAGTGTTTGGTTCAATCTTTTGTAGCTTGGAATCTCAAAATTTTCCATTGAATTCCTTATTTTCCATTCTTGACATTCCATCGCACTATGTAAGGATTTTAAAGGAATGGAATGTCTCACTATTTTTATTCCAAAAATACCCTTGCCCTAATTGATATACCTGCAACCGACACTCCCATTCCATCGACCCCAAATCGTTTTCTTCTCCATCGAGCCCAATCGTTTTCTTCTCCATCGACGGCAACGGTCGTTTTCTTCACCATCGATCGACAACAACATCGACAGGTTCGTTCTCTCCTCCTTTTCTTCTTGTCATCGAGCCCAATCATTTTCTGCAAACTCAGTTTGAAACATCAACTGTGTTCCATGGATTCTTGCATCAGTTTGAAACATCGACTGTTTTCTGCAAACTCAGTTTGAAACATCTCTTTTAACCAGCGATTTACATATTTAGTGGGAAGTTGTGTTGTTGTTATTACTTGTTTCTCCTTATGTTTCTCTTTAATCTTTCATATTTTGAGTTTTTTGTATCTGGGTTCTGCTATTGAGAGGTAATTTGACTGCAATTCAATGTTGGTTTCTTGCAATTCAGTGTTCATTTTATGATTCTGTCAAAAAAAGCCAATAAACTCTTTTCTCCACTCCTGTTTTGTTGCAATTAAGTGTGTAGAGTATTGTTACATTTTTAGTATATAAATAAAGTATATAATGACTATTTATTAAAACATTTTTTTGAAAAAAACAATTAAAATTATCAAAAGGGTATTTTGGTCATTTACCAAAACTTCATTCCAATTCCAAAGCTACATTATGTGAACCAAACAGACAGATTTCAATTCCTTTAACAGATTCCATTCCAATTCTATGAACCAAACAGCTGGTCAAACCTGACAACATTCCATTCCAATTCATTCAAAGTCAAATTCTTTTGACAGATTCCATTCCATCCAAAAACATTCTGCGAACCAAACGCCACCTTAAAGGTTTCTTGAACACGTAATCCAACTTTAGTAGTGTCCAAACGTGTTGTAGATAATTCTTATGGATCATATCTTGAGAATTGCTCATAAGTGGCACATCGAGATTTTCTAAACAAGAGATTTACATTGAACTTAAAAAGTTTATATTCTGCCCGTCTAAGAGTCTACTGATTGATGAGGTTTGTTTAGTGCAAAACATGTCTTCTTTGTCATTACCGATTTAAGTATACGAACACAATTCAAATACCAACTCCCAAAGTTTCTAACTTATGTTTATAGATTCTTCAGATTGGATTCTATGAGATCCTAAAGCTAGAGTCGCCTTCCTATAATGTCGTAGATGAGGCAGTGTCAAGTGTCAACTATTTTGAACATAACAAAACGTTTTGTTTTTTGATTTATTAATTTGTAAGTTAGAGGGTTTTTAGCCTCGTTTAAATGCTAGAGCAAGACAATGTTATGTTATGTTTTCTCAGTTTCCTTCATCTCCAATCCCAAAACTTCAAAGTCTCTCCAAAGTCCTTAAAAACCACCAAACTATATCACTAAATCAGGATTACCGAACTGAGAAAAACACTAGAAACCACCAAACTAAATTCTTTAAGCTTTAACATAACAATCAACTACAACACAGTAAATAAAACTTGATCTAAAATCTAAAAAACAAACAAGAAACAATAATGAATAAACCTAATATAACACTAAAAAAATAAAACCTAAATCAGAATTCAGAAGTTAGAAATCTAAAACCTAAATAAAACACTAAAGAAATTACCTCAGTAGAATAATTCGAGAAAGCTAGAGAGGAGAGTAGAGAGGGGCAGTGGGCAGAGGGCAAGACCCAAGAGTGAAGCCTGAATAGATGACCGTGAAGAGAGCAAAGTTCGAGACTTCAATCTTTGATAGTTCGATGTTCATGCTCCGTGTTCGTCAATAGACAATCGCTTGTTCCGACTGTTCATGAATCGTGAAGGCGAGGCTGAGAGAGAGGCGAGTTGGGAGACGAGAGTTTGAACTTGGCCGTATGTGGATGGCGGGATCATTGACGGTAAAAGAAATTAGACTATGTTTATCAACAAACCAATCCAACCCAATCTCTATTAAAAAATTCATTTATTTCTCTTCCACCTATTTAATTTTCAAACTCAATCCAATCTTACATTTTCTATGATTTATTAGTTATCCAACCCAATCTCAAATATTTTTAATATATATATATATATATATATATATATATATATATATATATATATATAATATTTTATTATATCTAAATTATTCTTTTTATTATTCTTAATATGAAAAATAGATAAAAAAAACTATTTGACATTTTAAAATATAATTATAATTAAAAAACTACAATTGAAAATAAAAAACACGAGATACAAATAGAGAAAAAGATTGGTGTGATAAAAATATATCAATTTTAGTCTCTATTTGTAGAGAACTGAAATATATGATTTTTGATATATTTTTTATTTTTTAATATTTTTGTTAAATCTATCTTTTTATTGTGATAAGATTTATGGTAAAAAAATATTAAGCTAACCAATCAAATACCAACACGTGTCAAATTAATTTAATTAAAAAAAGTGAAAAAATTGCAAACCGAGATTGGATTCATGGATTGTGAATTTGTGATGAAGATTGTGATCCTATCTATATATATGGTGCTTTTTAATTTTCTTTTTAGTTTGTTATTTTGTCATTTAGTAAAATGAGATTGGATTGGATTGTTGTTAAAGTTAATCTTAGGCCCAAAAAACCCCAAAATGAACCTACCTATGACCGAAAGGACTTTTAGCAGATGATGCCCTTGGGCTCACTGCTGCCCTGGCCCGTCGCCCCCTTGGCTAGGGCCGGGGCTGGATCCATCTCTCCTATCTTCTGAAGCTTTGCAATTCTCCTCTACATGCAAAGTCCTCTTCCTTCTGTTTTCTAAGTGCAATATTACCTTAGTGATTCTTGGTTTGTTTAGATTAGGTTTACCTTATCTATTTTCTCAACAAACTGTAAATTGTGTTTTTGAGTTTCTCAATAATCATTAAACAAATTTAAAACTTAAAAATTGTGTGTTTGTATTCACCCCCCCTTCTACAAACTAAAACCCTTGTAGAACCTTATCGGGACCAACAGTTTGTTCACAATATTGGTCATCGGAGTTTTCCTGACTGTTGATTTCAAAGAGCTACGTGTTAAATCGAGGTGTATACAAACTGACTCAAATACCCTTAACTCTAAAGTTGTAACAGTTTATATAAATATAAATTGTATGCATCGATATACGTTGGTCAAATGTTATCTCCTTTGATATTTATTAATTGAAAGAATAGATTAACATATTTCATTACAATCTCAATGTATATTACTATTCAAAATCGTTTATATCAAAAATCAGAAATCAAATAGCAGATAGATGATTCTAATATTATTTTTCATTGATAATATATAGCAGGATTGTAACCTGGTTAACTGATCCCTATCTCCCTTGGTCCTTGCCCCCTAGTAATGTAGCTGAACAATGTGACATGCCCCGATCTCGATCTCGAAGACACATTTAAGGATGTCATCTTTAATATTTAGTTACAATCATGCATTTAATAAATAATATAACAACTTAAGGGGGATAAACGTTTACAAAGTCACCGATCTTACCAAATGAGCATGACATAGGTCAAGAATCTTACTGGGTAAGAGGCATGACAACAATCAAGGTTTTTACCCGATAAGTGTGGGATAAACTTACCCAATTAACGGTTAGGTTAGGTTAGGTTAGGGAGTAGGAGATGTTTGCCAATGAATATTGTCCAACAAGGTAAAAAACATTTTATAAACCATTCTAAATCAATCCTTCTTTTGGGAACTTAAATATTTTTATTCATTTTGTCCATTCTTCAATATTATTTGTGGCTACCAACAAAGTGGGCAATATATTATGGATCACTCAATAAAGATCCACACAATGTTGGTTATTTGAAATCCTTATAAAATCGGATTGAACAATCGCTATTTGGGCCTATAACCACTAAATATTAATTAGGTGAATTTGTTCCAATATTAACATTTTACAAATTAAAACAACAAAAATGTTTAAAATGACAAAGAGTATCGAAGAGTCATGTTTGTTTTTAATAGTCGCTTTTGATTTGAAAGAAATTAGACAAGTCTTTATTGATTGATGTGGGTTTACATGTTGGAAGCACAATTGTTCAAAATCTCATATTTAACATGATAATAGACGCTCCTTAAAACGACCATATTTTGAAATTCATGATCGTTTCCAAGAAAGCAACAACCAAGATGTTTTTTCATTGAAGGAATCAAGTCTGGTTAAGATTAATATCATGCGTAGTTTCATAAAAACTACATATTTTAAAAACATAAACCCGTCATTTTTTTTGCCTTTCAAAATAAAAATAAGTCAATATTGACTTCTATCTATTCCTTCCGTTCAAAAACAAGTGTTTATATTTTCATTTTTTTTGTCTTACAATAATTATTTATTTTTAAAGTTTATCTTTAATTAATTAAAAGGTGTAATAATTACATATTTTATAAATGTTTTTTTTATTGTGAATATTTATTTTGAAAAAAATAATTTTTTTTAACCCTAAAGCAAAGAGTTCATTAGAGCATCCACACCCATCTTGCACAAGATATTGCAAAATGACATGACATGCCATGTGGATTGCAAGATTAGCAAGACCTTTCAACTTTAGAAAAACTTTTCGTAGTCAAGTATATATATAAAACAAATACACTTTTGTTTAATTTAATTTATTTATTAGTTTGTTTGAACATTAATTATTAATATGACTAATTGTTTTATATAGCAAATTTGAAAGTTTAGTGGCTAATGTTAAAAGAATGAAAGATAAGTTAAGGGACTATTTTGTTATTCTTGTAAAGATAGTTAAGGGTTCTAATCCCTAGGGCAACCCATTTTGTAGAAATCAATATTACTGTTGGGGGTTTTGAGGTTTGGCGGCTAAGAGAAAGAAAGGAGAGAATAAAAGAGTGTTATTGGGAAGAAATCAAGGAAGAGAAGAATCAGAGAAGAAATCAGTAAGGTAATTCTTATCTCTTGTTAATTTAGTGTTCTTTTCTTAAGTGGTCTAGATTCTTATGTCTGAAATCAATGATTCAATGAGTTTTCACCCACATTTCCTTAAAAGTGGGGTTTGAGGGTTTTTGTCCTTGTAAATCGTTTTAATGGAAAGAAAGTGGTTTAAGTGGATGTTTAGGTATGGTGGATGAACCCTTAGACTGGTCTAATCAAATTAATGGCTGAAAACGGGTTTAATGATCACTTTTGTTAACTGTTTTTCGGACAGCCGCGGTTTCCGGACACTGGTGTTTCAGTAGTGTCCGGATGGTTTGCAAGTGTCCGGGTAGAGTTTTGTGAGAGTTATCGGATGAGTATCTTTCCGGATAGTGTGTCCGGAAAGGGGTAGAGTCCGGATAGTGTGGCCGGAAAGGGTAGAGTCCGGATAGTGTGTCCGGAAAGGGCTAGAGTCCGGATAGTTTGTCCGAAAAGGACTAGAGTCCGGATAGTGCGTCCGGAAAGTTCTAAGCGTCCGGAAAGTCTCTGTATCCGGAAAGTGTTCACTGGTCAGTAAGATTGAACCGTTTAATCTGATTCAAATCTAATGCCTTAGGTGTTCGATTGGATTAGCTTGGAGGTAGTTAAGGAGTGCGTTCAACGTTATCAATGTGAGTTTTTCTAACTAAAATACGTGATCTTACGTGTTTTCCAAAGAAAGTGATTATGTAAAAATGCCGGTTATTTTACATGACTTTTACGTAAATGAAAGCTTAATATTTTACTGATCAGGGTATGTTTATGAGCATGATTTATTTACAAGCTTTTACGAACGTTATTCCCATGAAAAATATGTTCTACTGAAAAGATTGTTCAGCAAGATGAAACGAATTGTAAAGTATATTATAAATCTCATGTTTTATGACTATGATGGTTTATGTGAATGCTATGTGGAGTCGGTCTGCACTGTGGGATCAGAGATAGATCCTCGGGTTCTGATGATCCCTTGGATATGTATGGCAGACTGGTAGGTTGGAATCCGTTTCCTCCTATCCGGTAGAGGGGAGTCCGTGTGGGCTCCGGGAAGGGGAGTCTGCGTAGGCTCCGGAAGAGGCGAGAAGGGAACCTACTGGGACCCCGATCACGGAATGTTTATGTGATCCATTACACAGTGCAGTACCATGAATGATGTTTATGTGAAGAATGTGAATTGTTTTATAAATGATTTTTATAATGTTGATGTACACTGTTTATGGAGGGAGCTCACTAGACCTCATGGTCTAACCCTCGCTTTTCAAAACTAAAACCTTTTCAGGTAAGCAAATAGTAGAAGGATCAGGTAAGTGAGCAAGAGCAAGATAGGGAACAGATGCAGCTAGAGACAGTGCATGTGCCACTCGTAGCAGTTAGATTATTCTCAGTTGTGTATAGGTTGTTTCCGCCAACCTAAGTGTAGATGGATGTAATAAGAAATTTTGGGACCTAGTTTTGTAAATCTTATGTTTAAATGCTATGTTTGTTCTATTGTGGATTTTTGGGATGTTACACTAATTAATTAATTAATTCATTTATTAGTTTATTTGAACATTATTTTTTATTACAATGCTAATATGACACTTTAAAAAGAAGTTTGGTCTTACATAAATACAGATGGTCTTATTATCATAACTTAGAGGACAATTAGGTTGGAATTCGAGCATGAGTTAGAATAAAAAATAACTTAGAGGACAATTAGGTTGGAATTCGAGCATGAGTTAGAATAAAAAATGGCCAAAACCCTTTTGGTGGAGAATGAAGATCAACCAACCCATTACCCATTACCCATTACCCATTAATTATAAGTTACGCTCTAGGATTACAAATTATCAAACACATTACGATAGTGCTCAAAAGCACTTCTACCTTTTTTTGCTTTTAGCCTCTAGTGAAGTCACATATTCTAATATATCATGTCTTCAAGTTTTATCTTTAAATTGTTTATACAAACGTGTAAAAATAATAGTTTATATCACATTTATAAGTAAGACGGATGATCGTGTGAAAAAGAGTTAACGTGAGAAGAGATCTAGACAATTGATCACTTTTAATCTCATCTCATCCATGAATCACGCTTGATAAGAAAATTAATCTGATGCAGCGTGGTGCATCTCATCCCAATATGCATTCACGGGTGGAGATCCCTTCTTACATTTCTACCATAACTTCCTTTCTCACCAAAACCCAACCCCATAAGTAAAAGTTACATTTATAAGTATGAAAATAAATCCAATCACATAAGTAAAAAGGTTGAAATTATCGCAGTAGAAACATGTTGGTCTCAATCGTTTGATTTGATTACAATAAAAATACATCTGATGAAATACTTAGAAATGTGTTCGGTTTTGTCTAAAATCCGATTTACAAATTAATAATCAATCTTTATGTGATTCGTGTTTGTAATCGCATAGGATCCGATATATGTTAGGATCCAAAATACATATCAGGATTCTACTATACTCATCGGATCCGAATCCTTTGGAATCTGAAAAGGCAGGATCTGAATTGATATGTGAATCCAGTTCATCTTACGGATCCAAATCATATTTCCGGTCCCAAAGTCTCTTTAGGATCCAATGTATTCAAATTATGTTGGATCCGAGCTATATCTTACGTTTTAGAGAGAAACAATAGAATATGACTTTAATGTAAGTCTTATTATTACTTTCAGTATTGGTCCAAAGTAAAATGCCTTCATCGAAATGACAATCTAATTGAAGTGATACCAAGATAGACACCTAAGCAGAATGAATTGGCATCTAGCCGATTGAACTAGTACCAGATAAGTCAAAACAGTTTGACAAATACTCTTTTGGCAAGCCGATTTTGGAGTACAAACTTAACCAACAAGTTTGGCTCACCAACTCCTACCAATTCATGTTTTGGTATGAGAACTTGCTCAACATGTAAGCCAAAGTAAGTTCTAAAGTACTATTTTAATAGTTTCGAAAAAAGTCACGTACACGTTAATGTAAAATCATATATATATTCATGATGAATATTATAAAGAAAACATATATTAACGATGAATAATATTTATGTATATTAATGATGAATGTCATAGTTATGTATGAATAATGAAGATTTTTTGAGTACACGTGAAGATACGTAACTATTTCATGATGAATGTAATACTAAGTTGTATTTTCATGATGAATATCATACCAATGTATGAATATTAAAGAGTTGTTGTAAACATATGAGCGTACATAAATATAAATGATGAATATTACATAGATATATCAATTTCATGTAAAAACTAAATCGAAGAGAATTAAATACTCGGTTTTATAATGTAATTTTTTTGATTAATATTAGTTACTTTAAAAATAATGTTGTTTAAAATTAAGGGGTAAAAGTTTTTTAATTAAAAAAGAAAATAAAAAGTCGAATAAGGTAGACGTTGATTTAAATTTTCATTTTTACTCCTATTCACTTCTCAATTAACCATTTTATGTTTTAACCATTTATTAGTTTTCTAAATTTTGATCAATGGCCAAGATTGGTTCTCACGTTTACCATGAGAATATGGTTTCATTCCAGCCACCCCGATATATATATATATATATATATATATATATATATATATATATATATATATATATATATATATATATATATATAGGAAAGTTCAAATGAAAACTCATTTTCAATTGTGCACATGAGGACGGATCTTGGCCCTTCCATCTCTATTGATCCAATTACTCATATTAGATAGAGTTTTTAATTGAAATTATTAATTAAGATGATTAGGGGTAAAAAGGGAAGATAATTTTAATCTCACGCCTACCATATTTGACCTTTTATTTTCTTTTTTAATTAAAATTTTTTACCCCCTTAAATTTTAAAATAAATATTGGTTTATCCATGTTTTCGGTGACGTATTATATTTATATGGACTGCTTTTCCATATTTTATGGGCTGTGTATTATGCCTCATCCGTAATTGGGATGTTTTGGATAATAGAGATTTATTCATGTTTTATGATTTTGGAAATCAATATTGGTTCACTTTTCAAGTAAGTTTGGGTTGAGTCCACTTTTGAGAACCATTTTATATTGGAGCTTTCGTCACGGGATTTGTGTGCGTTGAAAAATGGGTGGTTGCATTTAAAGAAATCATTTTTGGAACTCATGATTTGAATTGCACCTTTCTCGTCTTACGAATTATATAACCATGTTAAAAACTCTTGAACTCACTAGGGGTTAGCCTAACCTTTTTATTTGTCGGCATGTGCAACAGGTTCAGGTTGGGGAATAGTTCTAGCGACACTGTAAAGAGACGAGTGCTAGTAGTGCACTCGAGAAGTGTTTTGCTTAGTGAAGTCTTCCGTTTTTATTTCGGGATTAGCAACTCGTACTTGGGTTAAGTAACACCCGATATGGACTTAGTCTTTGAAATAAGACTTGGGTTATGAATTCGCTGAGATTAATTATAGAACTTAATTTGAGATATTTCCGGTTTTGGTTTATAAGAAGAAATTATATTCTTTTTTTGGATGTATTATTGAAATTTTAGTTAGTTTCTCTTCCCAAATTTTGAGGGTGTTACACGATACATATGTTCATTGATGTTCAATACATAAGTTCATTGATGTTTATCGCATTTCAATACATCATTTCATTGATGTTCATATATATGTTTTGTAACTCCTCATTAATATGACTACAAAAAATCAAATTGATGAAATTTCTATCATACCATTACACATTTATTACATAAGTTTAAACTAACCTGAAGATGAATTCTTATTGGTCAATGATAGTTTGTAAAGTTAACAACCTTCAATGGGTTAACAAAATAACCTTCCCCTTCTCAAACGAGAAAATGGACAAAAATATAAAAATACGAAAACGACTAAATCAGATATGATTTGCACTGAAATCAAATGCCATTACAGAACATGGTCAACACAAGGGGTGAGAGATGACTTGGTCCGTGACTTTTGGTCATGGACAAAATCACATGTGATTTTATACATGACTCTAGTATAAAATTACATATGATTTGATCATTTTTATGTTCTTTTATTTGGTCACCATTCTAGTTTAAAACCATCATATTCTCTTATATGGTCACTGTTTTAGTTTAAAACCATATTATATATATATATATATATATGGCCATAGCTTTTGTGAAACATTTAAATAACTGATCTTTGTGGAAGTATTTAATAAATACTATAACTATTGTGGTCTCATATTAATATTATAACGGTTTATCTAATATGGACGAATGAGAAGAAAAGAGGTATGTAAGCAGCAGCACTATATATATATATATATATATATATATATAGGGGTGGGTTCAAATGAAAACTCAAATTCAATTGTAAACGTGAGGACAAACAACAGCCGTTGATTAATAATCTGGTGAAGAGATCAATGGCAAAAAAACACGGTGGCAATTTTGTAAATAAGTTGAAAACTCTGTCCATGACTTAGTGAATATTTAGCGCGCAAAGGTAAAATTGGAAAGATTAGAATCACCGCCTATTTTTGTTGAATTTTTATTTTCTTTTTTAATTAAAATTTTTTTACCCCCTTAAATTTTAAAATAAATTATCTCAAAAATTACTAACATTTTAATCAAACAAATTACATCAAAAAAACGAGAATTTCGTGCTCTTCGATATGCCATCCATCATGATATAGTTTTTTTTTCGATTTAACCGTTTTTACGTGAAATCGTGTATATGTGTTATATTCAGTCTGAATATAACACATATTCAGACTGAATATAACACATATTCAGACTGAATATAACACATATTCAGACTGAATATAACACATATTCAGTCTGAATATAACACATATTCATCACTCACGTCTTCTTTTGTTCACATCTATTGCTGCATTCTTTCACATTGCATATACATGCCACGCATGCATACTAAGGCCATTCTCCCTTAACCATTTGTGTTGTTCATCGAATATTGTTGCTGTTATTATCCATCTTTGGTTTTCTTGGTGACATACATATCAATACATCGCATGAATTTTTTTGATTTGGTTATTGTTCAACTACCGCTAGCCTCATATTTTTCAGCTACATCTCGGTTTGAAGAACTTGATCATCACGTGATATCATATACCACATATTAGGTTTTACCACACAATTATTGGTCGTGTTTATCGCATGGTTTTATGTGTTATATTCAGTCTAAATATGTGTTATTCAGACTGAATATGTGTTATATTCAGTTTGAATATGTGTTATATTCAGTCTGAATATGTGTTATATTCAGACTGAACATGTGTTATATTCAGTCTGAATATGTGTTATATTCAGACTGAATAATTCCATATATTCAGACTGAATATAACACATATACACGATTTCACGTAAAAAACGGTTAAATCGAAAAAAAAAACTATATCATGATGGATGTCATATCGAAGAGCACGAAATTCTCGTTTTTTTGATGTAATTTGTTTGATTAAAATGTTAGTAATTTTTGAGATAATTTATTTTAAAATTTAAGGGGGTAAAAGTTTTTTAATTAAAAATAAAATAAAAATTCAAGGCGCTGATTCTAATTTGACGAAAATACCCCTAAAGCTGAATTTTAGGAATGACTTAAATATGGCTGCGATCAATGGACGAGATTTGTCCTCATGTTTACAATTGAATTTGAGTTTTCATTTGAACTTTCCTATATATATATATACTAGTGGTGTACCCGCACGATGCTGCGTGGGTGAATCGCCATTCTAATGCAATAAGTTAGCCCTTAATATATTCCCGCATACCATTGCTTATGCTTGTATTGATTATAAGAAGAACGTACATACAAAATATGCTAATTAAGAATTATGGTCTTATAGATATAGTCTTTCCACCAAGTCATTTATAAAACAACATAGCCTCCTTACACATCCAGTCCCAAATAGTTTATCCCACATTATATATAAACACACAAAAATAGGACAATTTATTGTAAGTAATTGTTCAAGGGACAGATAAAATTTTAAGAGAAAAATACAAAGCATTAAAATAGAATTGGCCTAGTACTTCAAATTAAAACCCATATGTTCTTGTTTTCACCTTCATTCAGCTCCAACATTGTTACAACTTGATGACAGCTCCAGCTAAAAAAAAACACCAGCTTCATTTTTATTCCATCACTGATGTTTTCAACTACTCCATAAAGCTATTCATTTTGTAATCAAATACGCTACAAGGCATTGTTTTAGACTTTGAAATGCATATAATGTTTAAAGATGAACAAAACATCGAGTGTGCAATCACATATTAGGATAGCTTTTACAATATATACCTATTGTATTCGATATGATATGAATTTCTTTACATAATTCATCCTTCTAAGTATAACCCCATAAGACTTGTCCTTTATGAACTTGAGTTCAATTTTAATCATCCATAACAGTAGATGCAACCAGAGAGCTTACAAACAAAATCCAACACAGCAATTGAACAAGGACAACGGCTTGATTGTTGTTTGAACAAACAACAACCCTTATTCCATCTGCTGCCATAAACTCAGAAAGCAACCATATGAGCTGAAAAATCTCATCCATCCCCTGTTAAATCTGATAAGAAGCAGTCATGTGTCATCAACAATAATTATCAAGCAGAGCATACCCCTCTGAACAGATCCAAAACTCAACTCAGAAGCCATATGATAAAGCACAATAAATCGGTATCTGATAAACATGTTAATGACTTTATCTTACTGATGAACATGTTAACGATAAAGCACAACTAAATCGGAAAGCACTTTACCAGATCACATTATCTTACGACTGAAAATGTTAATGACCAAGAATCTTACCCGGTAAGAGTGATGACAAGGACTGAGAGTCTTACCCGTAAGTTAGAGAGACGACTTTTACCTGCTTAGCATTTACAGGTTAAATTGTTGCATATGATTTCGTTTTGATGGACATAAATTTTACCTGGTAAGGTAAGTGATAGCATTAAATCTTACATGTAAGCACTTACAAAATAAGTGTTTACGTCTATCTCTGACTTGCAATCTAGCATGGCATGATGGCAAACACTGACACAATAGGACTCTTGGCTTTGCTTGTATCTGGGGCAAACGAGCTTGATTGAAAGACTGCTACGGCTACCATCGTCAGAGCAAAGAATACATGCCACACATTGTAGCAAACTATATTAGTAAATTTAAATCTCTTTGGAGTTACAATGTACAAGAATGTATTACTGAGTACTCACAGGAAAACATCCGAAAATGCAGTAGTGTCGTTATCAACAAGCCAAGCTTCAGCGTAAAAGATGGCTACATACACATATAAAAGTAAGAAAAACGACACTCCAAACCCAATCCTGCTGATCAAGCCTTGTCGCATTAATTTGTGGTGACAGGTAAGTGAACATACCTTGAACATACCTTTCATGGTAAGACGATATTAGAGACGCAAACACAAATGTAAAGATGAATAGAGATTACATAAGCTATCAGTTATAACTATCTATGTCCATATTCTCCGAATGGAGTGATTAGTGAACCGATATATCTGAAGCACCTCTGCACCTGAAGTAAAAAAGGAAACCAAGATTGAAGTAAATACCATATGCTCATAAAAAGAATACTTTGCACCCAAAGTGTATAAACAATGTAACCTCAAACTCCTTCAGAGAGGGCTGATAATAAGCTAATAAGTTCCACAGTCCTGAATGGATATTCACCTTCTAAGTTATAAAGCAGGCACCGAATAAGACCATCTATGAAACTATCTCGATCCCACTGAACATAGAGTAACTCCTGTATCATTTATAGTCAAGGAAGTCTAACAAACTTAGAATAAAAAAACAGTTGACATCATAAACAACAAATAAATGAATAACCAAACCTCTAGGTAAATTTCTCCAAGAATATTCAATATCAATTTGAGATTATTGTCTTCTAACTACAACAAAGAAGTTGCCATAAATAAGCCGAATATAACTTGATCATAAGTTAGATAATTGTTTGTTTACCCAATATGTTCTGCCAATTTCCAGCTCTAACTATAGTGTAAGAGGATCTTTATACCTGTCAGGAGACCGACTATGGATCTTCTCGTAGTCATATCTTCGTCTCTACGCTTTTTGCCATATCAAGAAACTCCATCCTCTTTCTCATTGAACCATTCAGATCTGTAGCTAACCAAAACAACCAAAGACACAAACCAACCAAACCAAAAGATTTATTTGAAGGAAGCATTTATGAATAGGGTGTTTAGTGATAGAAGACTCTTGTAGATCATCTTTATCCACTTCCCTCTCTTTATGGTATTCTCTCTTTCCTCTTTTCTTCTACAATAAAGATAAATCTTCAACCTGAGATTGAGATCTACCGAATGAATATACAACACAAGTTAGCCTATAGCGGCCCTGCTTCTGAAAGATATACAAGTTGTTAGTATTAGTGATGATATTCTGTACGTAAATCATATACTTTATAATTAAAATTACTTTTGATTTCATATGGCAAATACTTTTTGCAAACTAACAAGCAGGTGTTTGATTATTTAGTTGGAATTCTTTTCATAGAGTTTGTTTTAATCATCAGTTATAAATCTAGTTAAATGAACTAAATCAACTTAGTGACAGCCACTTCTTCTGTTTCGAGAAACTCACAAGCTCACTGCCATGGAACGGATCACAGCAAGAAAAACTCAGATCTAGAGTGCTTCAATAAAAAGGACCACTGACAAACCAACCACTGTTTGGAGTTTAGACCGCTGGATGCTCCACAGATCAAGCCACCAGACAAGAATATAGATGGAATCGATGGCAAATCCCTGCTGGAAAGATGAGCTTCTAAGCTCTTGTTTGGCATGTATGTACTCATAAACCCATAAATGAAAAGTTCATAAATCGATACAACCATGACCTGAAACCCATAAATAGAATTAATGATATAAACCTTAGGCCAGAATCGATACATAAGCAAATCAATAAAGAAATCAAAAGACCCATAAAGTTGAAGTTTACCTTGAAATAGGTTAAGAGAAGTAGTCAATACAGCCACCATAAATCAATCAGAAGCAATAGTTGAAGCTTACCTTGAAGAAGACGGATTTTGCATTTAGCAAGGGTTCTGAGTTAGACACAGGGATGCGGTCGATGGGTGGTCGTCATTTCATCGAGGGGATCGAGAGCATAAATTGAAGACTGTGAATAAACAAACAGGGAATGATCTTTATCTCTACTTCATAACAAATCAGAGAGGGAGGAGACGTAATAAAGGGAGGGGAAATTCAAATCAGAATGGGAGATACAAGGGATGGAGGTTGTCAGCAAGCATGGTTGCAAGCGTACTTTTAGGTATTGGGCTGAAAGTGTATCAGAAACAGAAAGTATGGACGTATTAGAGATGGAGGTGGATCAAAAAGCATGGGCCAAACGTATACACTGTAGTTGGGCTGGTTTTAAGTTTTATGTATTAAAAACTTCTACATTGTGCATTAAAACTTGTCTTTAAGAGATTTTTACATTTTATGCATAAAATGATGGTAATGTATGCATTAAAATTTGTCTTTAAGACATTAGGTGTATATGCTTATATATGTAGTATAGATATATATATATGAGACTATATATATGTGGCTCTGGTGTGGCTGGCTGGCAGCCCTAACGTGAAGAATTGAATGAATATCACTTTAATTTGCATGCCATGAAAACCTTGTTTGCGTAGCAAGTAGGTGGGTGGTTGGGTGGGTGGGTGGGTGGGTGGGTCGGCTACCTACTATACATTATATTAAATTCAATTTTTTTAATCTTCCAACAACACTTAACTTCTATATCATGGGTTATATTTTATGCTTCTTAATTTCATCATCTTTATCATTGTCTTTGATTAGAATATATCCACTTAGATCACAACATTCGAATATATGCATCTTTTTTCTTATATAATTTACACATTTTGCTTCAAGGTGTCCACAATCCATATCCTTCATATTCATGGAGATACAAAAACGATTAAGCAAAATCTTTTATATTTTTTTATACCTTTAGTTATTAGATAACAAATTGTTACTGCCAATTTTCCGATGGATTTTCTGCCAAAGAATCACCCACATATTTTTGTCGGCTTTCTGACCGATGGGAAATAGTCAACTTTTTGTTGACTTCTCCAACAAATTCAACACTGATTTTTTAAATAAACAACAAATTTCATTAAGTTAGTGTTGAATTTGTGACAGATTATTTACTAATTTATTATCAAAAAAATCCGTCAAAAATCCGCCACAAAATTGTCTAATTAAAGAAAGATATTTAATTAATATTGATCAACTAAAGTTAGTGGCGGATTCAATGATGGATTTCCGACAAATCTCCAAGAATTAGAATATGTCCTACCAATAGTTCTTAGGTCAATTAATAAGCAGTTAAAACGTTGGTGTACTTCAGACACAGATTCATTTTTACCACAAATGAAACTTTTGTACTGTCTTACTAGATTTCTTTCTGGTTTGTTGTACCTCAGTGGTACCTTCATATTGAATACAAATTGTGTCCCATACGGCTTTAGAAGTTTTGAGATGCATGATGGAATGATAATCTTCATAAAGGAGTGCCATAAAGATGATGGTTCTGGCTTTTGCATCTAGAGCCACTTTATTTTTATCATCAGTCCACATACATAACTGTTTGGTTATTTCCCTTTCAGGAATAGCCTTAGTAGTAGTAGTACCAGGAACCATGGCAGCTATGACTGATGGAACAAAAGGTCAATTTTCAACGTAGTCAGGTATTGTAGGATCTACACCTTCTAGAAAAAAACATCATTCATTTTTTCCAGAGAGCAAAGTTGTCTCTGCTAAATCGAGGAGGTTTTGCAAGGGAACCATTGTCATAGTAGTTTGTGTTCGTGTTAAGTGCAATTTAGATAATAGCAAGGAGGAGAAATTTTAAGCAAGAACTTGTTTATGAGATTAAACAATCTACTCTGGTACCACTTGTTGGTCCCGATAAGGGTTCTACACGGGTTTAGTTTGTAGAAAGGGGGGGGGGGGGGGGGGGGGAGGGGTTGAATACAAACACAAAATATACTTTTTAAATTTGTTTATTGATTATTGAGTAAATTAAAAACAAAATTTACAAATAGTTGCGAAAATAGATAAGGGAAACCTAATCCAAACAATCTAAGAATAACTAAGGTTCTTGCACAAGAAATAAGAAAAAGAGAAGAGCGTGTAGAAGAAAAAGGTTTTCTTCAAGGATACAGAAGATGGGACACTTCAAAATGAAGGTCTTCTCATCTATTTATACCCTATGCAGTTAATGCAAGTCAAAGGGTACACTTCACGTGTCCACCAAGTGCTTTAAAGACTTTATCCTTAGCATGCTTTTGGCCGTATTGTGAACAATGTCGTAGAAAGAGTGGTTGTACGATTATGGACAAAAGCAAGTTTGCTTTTGTACCTTTGTACTTTCTGTACAGGTGAATACGATAAACAAGTATTGTAAGGCAAGTTTCATGATCAACTATCACTGATGATATCTTCAGCTATAGTTGAAGCTTGTACTTGACTTGTCACGCAATGTAGACTAATCTTGGTTTCACTGAGTGCCGCTTAAGATAATTAGTAGATCTGTCTTCTTTATCAGCTTGTCTTAGACTTTAGCTATGAATTTCTTTCGGCGTGAATCTTGTCTTCATGTATTACATTGGAAACTGTTTACAAAAGAAGAGCTCAACGATCA
This sequence comes from Saussurea involucrata, assembly GCA_033807775.1. Lineage (NCBI taxonomy): Eukaryota > Viridiplantae > Streptophyta > Magnoliopsida > Asterales > Asteraceae > Saussurea > Saussurea involucrata. The sequence continues at coordinate 1,250,228 of CM066318.1, forward strand.
CTGAACATGCTCAGTATGATCGCTGATGCTGAAACTGTAACGCCCTCGAATTGGGAAATAGCAACTAAATAAATTTTTTGATAATACAACAAAAATAATAGGATTTCTCCCTATAAATCAATACAGGAATACCTCCATCAATACATATAACTCAAGTCTTAAATACAAAGGCTAAGTTCACATCGGGTGTTACTTAACTCAAGTACAATTGCTATTCCCAAAACTCAATGCGGAAGACTTCACTACCAATTCACCTCTCGAGCACACTACTATCACTCGACCTTTCGCACGTGTCAATAGAACTACTCCCAACCTGAGACCTGTTGCACATGTCGACAATTAAAAAGGTTAGGCTAACGCCTAGTGAGTTCAAGAGTTTATAACATGATTTATATAATTTGTAGAATGACAGTTTGCGACATAAATCATGATTTTCAAAAGAGTTTATGAAAGAATGTAAACGACTCATTTTTTAACGCACACAAAATCCATGAGAAAAGTTCCCAAAATGTATAAAGCGTTTTCTAAAATGAATCCCAATCCCAACTTACTCAAACATATTTTGACATCAAACATCCCAATAAATGTAAGTGTGGACAAAACCCCAATATTAAAACACCCAAATAGGATGAGGCATAGAACTCTGCCAATAAACCATGAAGACCTTTCATATAAATAAAGAGCGTCACCGAAAATATGGATAAAAGTACTACCAAAAAACAACACCTTTCGGTGACGGGGGAGACCCGATTCCATTGAAAGTGACGGGCACATAAAGTTAGGCCACTTATGATGTTACTGGATTACACCTCAAGTCCCGGTCTTAGTTCCCATGCCATAAAGACATCACAACCTCAAACCTTTCTCATGCCTTTATTACATACCCCGTCGAGTTACACCTCAAGGACTTATGGGACCATATTGCCTATCCAGTCTAGACGAGTTACACCTCAAGGACTTCAATGTCCCACATTGCATACTCGCTAGTGGCCCCCATGGCCTAACGCATATAACCATGTGTCCCCATAGTCCACTCCTCGTGCACAAAGAGATAGACCATCAAATAAATACTGACTTATATGCCTATTGATACAATGCAACACATTCTACAAAACATGCTCAACCCGGAATGACTAAAACACCCAAGCATGTAAATATCAATAATGAGCAATAAAATGCAATATGGTGCAATAAAAGCAAACCATAAATAAAACTCCACCTTGAGCCATTAAAACCGGACAAATGTTCCCAAGACTTCCTCAAAGTCAAAATCGAGCAAATGCTCAAAACCCATTAGACCCATAAATAACGGTTCTCAAAATATAGACGTATTAAGCGTCGTTTTGGTAAACGTATACCATAAAATCCTCACGACTCAAAACTCATCACGGATTAATAATAATGAATTTTCCCAAAATGGATTTATACTCTTTTAATTCTCAAAATGACCCATGACACTAAAATGTGCATTTTCCCAAATGGTTTATAGAATCAAGTACACAAATATGATTAAACCATTAAATAAACTTCATTTTGAACAATAAATCTTTTAAGAACATATTTACGATTTCTACACATCAAAATATCCAAAACCCCCAAATATGGGTGTTTTACAACATTTATGAAGATAAATACTTGAAGAGAGTTAGACTCATCAAATAACTCAACAATTGATAATTTCAAGTAAAACACACAAACATTTGGAAAGTAACATTTTTGGCATGTACAAAGTTTTCATAAATCAACTTGAACTCACCTTGCTAGATTTAGGCTAAATCTAGACTTTTCCCCAACGTAAGTTCCTTTGAAGAAACTTGAATCCTCAAGCCAAAACTTCCAAAAACCTAGATCCATATGTTTCCAACCATCAATAACCACATTTAACCATTTAGAATTGTTCCCCAAACATCAACCATCAAAATCTCCATTTATACCCAAAACCCCAATTTGTTCTAACTTTTCTCAAAATCATCCAAACCGAAAATGGAGGAACAAAACAGTAGGAGATCATCAATGGAATATTTATAACTCATATGAAAGTATAGAAGCTAGGAGGATGAAACTCACCACTTAGGTTTTGATGAAAACCTAGAAAACCCAAAAAATCTCTAGTGTTGTGGATGAAACTTGCTCTTGCATCAATAAATGAAACCACTTGCATAAAATGGAGAAGGAACACATTAATCTCCATGAAAAAGTCCCAAAATCAGTTAGGGTTTGTGAGGGAAAGAGGGGAAACGATTTGGAGAGAAGAGAAGAGATTTGAGAGCGAGAAATGAGAGGCTTACCACCACCAAAAACCATTGAATCTTCCAATGAACTTCAAAACTAACACTTTATCCTTGAAAAGCTATAAAAATCAAAACCATGGAAATTTGAATCGCCAAAAACGGAGGTGAAATGAGTGAGATATGAGGAAATGAAGTTTAGGGCTAAAAGTCCCGTATTTATGCTCCAGGTACCTGACGGCTAGAGTGACGTGCGAGAGTGACACAAGTGTCACTTTCGCTGGGCACTCTCGCCGTGGTCAAATGGCTCTCGGTACAAAACCGGCGAGAGTGACACGCGAGAGTGACACAAGTGTCACTTTCGCTGGTCACTTTAGCCGAGATTGTACCGAAAGTTGTTTTGGCCATAACTTTTTCGTTATAGCTCCGTTTTCGCTCCAGAAAGGCCCGTTGGATTCGTATTTGAATTCCCCATCCAACAAGAGCATCAAATCTAGGATTCAATCCAAAATCATATTTTTCTTATTTATCATAAAAGACCGATACCTTCCAAAAACCGGGGTGTTACAGAAACTTTATATTACAAAAAAAGTAAATGTAATTTACACTAAGTATGAGGATCATCATCAAATCACTGAGAGACTTTGGATCAACAACTGTTCATGATATCAATTTTAGTGCAATTGGAATAATTTTGTTTGGGATTGAAAAATGCAAATTAAAATTATTATTTTTACCTATAGCGACGACATGTCGTTGCAGTAGCTAAAAAACTTAATTTTTAACTTTTACCTACTGCGACGACATGTCGTCGCTATAGAGAGCTACATCTACGAGCCAATATTGACGAAGTTTACAATAATGACCGTCGTCGCAATAGAACAATAGCGATGAAAACGTTAGCAGTAGCGATGAAAACATTAGTAGTAGCGATGACTTTTGTCGTAGCAATATAGTAATTTTTTTGTAGTGTCCTCCTTTGTCTTCATCGATCCAACCAATTAGATCAGACTCTTGCAAATTATGGTTTCAACAAGAATTCTACCATGAAAACATGATGGAGTTATATTATAATATGTAGCAAGTATAGGGATGCCAAGAGTTTAATTGAGTTAGTTTATGGTAAACAGGCAATATTTTTACTATATAATAGTAATTCGGAAAAAATAGTAAAAAAAAACGATAAGAAAACTAATATCTAATCGGGTCTAAAGAGATGTTGGATGAAGATATGATCATATTGTCTGCCGGGGATGGGGATACAGAAGGGGATGAAGACGAGGGATCGGGGATGGGGATAGAACCCTATTCCCATGCCTAAGCAGGAAAAGAAAGTCTAAGGGGGCGTTTGGTTGGGGATATTATGGGAATGATATCCATTGTTTTCGTTTGGTTCAAAAAAGGAATGAAAATGGAATGATTGATGATGTTTGGTTGCAATTAATATAATGAATCATTATAATAGAAATGTGAAAATGGAATGAACCATGTATGCATCATCCCATTCTAAACCACATCCATCTTCCCCATTTCATCTCTGTTGACAAATCGACTGGAGCCCAGATGCATCATCGTATCTTCATCTCCCTTACCCTCCTCCATCTATCTTTCTACACCTCATATCTGATACAAATCTTGCTTCTCGATCAAGTTTTTCGAAGATTAATCACCATATCAGTTAGGGTTTTCTTCATCTAGATCAAAAAAGGTTTTCTGTTTCGATTTTTGTCAAGTTTTTATGTTGAAAAGAAATAAGGGATGACTTATCGTCTACTCAGTTAGGGGCTGTTTGGTTCAAGGTTTTTAAAGGAATTTGATGGAATTGGAATCTCAAATTCCTTTGACCAAATTCAATTCCATTGTTTGGTTCAATGTTTTTAAAGGAATGGAATCTCAAATTCCAACCAATTCCATCAAATAGCCATTTAAACATTCCATCACTTAAACCAGGGATTTTAAAGGAATGGAATTGATTTTTTTCATAATGCCAAAATTACCCTTGCACATACGGTTTCTTCTCCATCGCGCATACCTTCTCCATCGCCATTGCAGTTTAATCGCCATCGCAACTGGACCTCTCACTTCTCATACGATTTCAAATCGCAACTGGACTCTCCATCGCCATCTGGTAACAAATCACAATAACAGAAAAGTTGATGTTATACAGCAGAAATGTCGATGTTATACAGAAGAAAATACAGCAAAAAACTCATGAAAAACAGATGTAATACAGACTAAAATCGATGTTAATACATCGAAGAGTTTGGGTTTTTTTCTGAGCAAATACACAGACAAATCTGCTGTGATACATCGAAGAGTTTGGGGTTTTTTTTCCGAGTAAATACAACAACAAAAAGTCATGAAAAACAGAGGAGGTCGACGGCGGCGAGATGGTGATTCGTCGGCAGTGAGCAGGTCGACGACGGCGAGATGGTGGTTCGTCGGCGGTGAGCAGGTCGACGACGGTGAGATGGTGGTGAACGGCGGCTGTGAAGTGAAGAGAGTGAAGGACCGGCGTGATGTATGTGAGAATAGATGTGGCGTGTATCTGATGTTTGTGAGTAGGGTTTTGATTTTAATTAATGAAGGTGTTGGTGAGAAGGGTTTTAATTAACAAAAGGGTATTTTGGTCATTTACTCAAATTTCATTCCAATTCCAAACTACATTATGTGAACCAAACAGACAGATTCCAATTCCTTTAACAGATTCCATTCCAATTCTGTCAACCAAACAGCTGGTCAAACCTGACAACATTCCATTCCAATTCCTCCAAAGTCAAATTCCTTTGACAGTTTCCATTCCATCCAAAAACATTATGCGAACCAAACGCCCCCTTAGGGTTATCTATGGAAGAGAGAAATCAGGATGCTATGTATTGTTAGCTTATAGATGAGATGCATTTTTTTTGATAAAGAATGGAGATAATATTTGGATATTGCTGGTTTATTGGTGATGAAGATGCAAATACCTTCAAGGCTTTAATCATGCTGATGCTGTATGTGAATATCTTGTTTGATATTATCTTCATCAAACAAACATCAACAATTTAAAGAAATATAATGGAATATAAAATAATGGAATGGATTATATTGATTCCCATTTCCTAATATATCGATTTCCATTTTTATTCCTATTTCTTAAAATGAACCAAACCCACCCACAGCACTTGTGGCCACTGGGATTTTCTCAGTGCTGCATTACTTCGCGGTCGGTTGTTTGCTAGGGATGTACTGGGCCGAAGGCCCAGGAACCCTTTCCAAAAAAAAACATGAATTCTACTTTTGAATTAATTTCTTGTTATTAACTAAGAAAACCCTAACTATATTTTTACCTATTATATGACGGTGCAACTTATATCTATTTTTAGGAGTTCAAAACAACCCTTGTTTTTTCATAACCTGTTGATTTATTACCTAATATTGAGTACATGAATCTTAAGTATGTACTATCTTATATCGAAAAGAAGAATAAGATCTCAACGCATAACCAACATGGGTTTTTGATTTAAGAATTTTGATTCCAATTAAAAAAGTTTGTTTGAACCCAAACATTGTGTTCTCAAGTCTTTTTATGAAGGAAAGGAACGGAAAGAAGAGAAGAAAAATAGGTGGAAAGGAAAAATATTGCATCTCGAGCTTTTTAGGTAGAATCTATCCTTCCAGATTCTAAGGCATGCATTTGCTTAGCAAAGAAGTCACACTATAAATTAAGTGGCACAACCATCCAACAAAGAAGAGAAAAGGAACCAGAACAGCTATGAAGATGGTGGGGGTGTATGGGATACCACGTACTTACACCAATTAAATCACGACAGTTTTGGTGATCTTCTATGATATATATATATATATATATATGTATATATATATACATGTATATAATATTCAAAGGAGTGTGCACTCCACACTAAATTTATAAGTTCCAAAGATCAATAATTGTTTATATATAACCGGAGGACTATGGACTCCACATGAAATAATAAAGCCAACAACACCTCCATAAACAAAGAACTGTCCTTTGGTTTTCAATTTCAGTTGCAATATAATTCCTGTTTATACTTATTTTTTTAAACTTACAATTTATATTCTTATTATAATAACACAATCAAAATTAATTTATTTACTTTTCATAGATTATATAATTAAAAATGTCTCAGGATTACCTTTATTTATTTTTATTTTTAACATTATTACTGATTGATATTGTTGTTTGTACGTTATGGTGGTGTAAAAATTATTCATGACAGAAAAAGGGTTATATGTCGACAAACGACAAGAGCATGTGAACATGAAAATCTTTCCATTTGCCACTTACCACATGTACACATCTGTTGAAAACAAAGAACAATATGTGTATTTACACCGCTTTCATTGATCAACAACTTGGTAACAATTCTGTAAACACCTCCAAAGTATTCAAACTCGGATAAAGTACGACTCTGTGCATGGGTGTCATGTTTCACAAAGATATGCCACATACGTGATGGTAGAGGTGTACCACAATTCATGGCAATGTTACTGTGTTTTCTAAAAAGTTGCTGTTAGTACACAATGTATCCAAGATTTATGACTAATTGTAATTAGTCAATATTAGTCAAAGTCAAGCATTTAGCTAGGTTTGGTCAAAGGCATAAATACCCTAATTGTAGGGTTTGTGAGGGGAGGTCATTGTGAATAGATTCATCCATACGTGTTGTGTGTGTGAAAATAGGTGTGGCCTCCTGATAACGCCACTTTTGGGCGTTATTTTCGGTTCTTAAACCAATGAGATTGGCTTGTGTTCTAGCAAAAAGGCGGAATTTTACGGTTTATCTAGTAAGATATGCAGGTAATCTAAAAGGCGGCAATCATCGAGAAAAGAAGCGGAAAAGAGCCTAAAAAGAGTCCAAAACGAAGCCAACGGAAGCCCGAGATCCAAGCCCAAGACTCGTGCCCGAACCACGAAACAAAGCAGAAAACCGCGCGATTTTCCACGCGGTTTGCAAGTCGCGGGCAACGCCGCGCAACCCCCTGTTTCAGTATTATATGTTGCTGTCTTCCGGATTTTAGGTCATCATCTCGCACACGACGACGGCCAGCGACTTGGGGGCGATTTTCAGAGGTTTTTCGGAGCTTTTGGAGCCACGATAGAGGATCGTTTGAGGAGGAAGTCACGACGCGAAGTGGATTAGAGCCGAGAGAAGGGAGTTCGTTAATTCATTCACCACGATCACGTTTACTATGTTTACATTAATTGTTTCCTTTCCTTCTCTTATGTTTTTATCCACCACCAACATTAACTAATCTTTAGATGTTGGGGGTTAGATTGAATTTGGTTTAAACTTATGAACAGATGACGTGATTCTTTTACCAGTTTTCCTATTTTAATGAAGCATGTAATTTGAGTTTTTAATGCTTTTGTGAGTTTGGCCAACTTTCAATTGTTTTGTTTGTTTCCAATTAAGTTCGAGAGAATTAATTGTAACTAGAACTAGAAATTGCATGCCTAGGGTGAGAAATTGGATAGAGATATACCAGTGTAAGCTTTAGTCCCGTTTAAATCTTGCTTTTAATGTGTTTTGAGTGTCATAAGTTAAGATCGAGAGATAAAGCTTGTGTCTTAAAAATAAAACCCGTTGTTGCTTGAGAGAGAACAACGGTGATTTTCGAGATCGGGTATTCATTAAAGGGAATAACTTGGTAATTGTTTTAAGTCAAATGTTCGTACGTGAAAACCTTAGGATTTCCAACCCTCAACTGTTTTCTCTATCAAAGTTTCCTAAGTTGTTTACTGTCCCGTGTGTGATTTGTTTACTTGCAATTAATTAAGTCATACCAACCACTCAATTTGCGACCGTTCAGTTAATAGAGTTTATAGTCATTGTGATACTTAGTTCCTAGTTCCCTGTGTTCGATACTCGTACTTTTTGTACTATTACTTGATTTCGACCCGTACACTTGCGGTTAGATTTAGGGGGGTGTAAACCCGCCTATCAAGTTTTTGGCGCCGTTGCCGGGGAACTAGTTGCAACTGATAGCACTACCAACTATAAGCGCTATTACATTGAACATTTTTTTTTTAATTTTTGTTATTTGATTTCATCACTTTCAGTTTTTGGATTGCTAATTTTGGTTACTTTCTGTTTCAGGTATTAATTGGTTTATGCCAAGGAAAACCCGAGGGGAAGGAATCGAACCACTCGATCCGGAAATCGAAAGAACCGCCCGTCGATTACTCAAAGAATCAAAAGTTAAAAGGCAACTGAAGATGGGCGACGAGATACCTGTCAACGAGAGACCTCCTCGCAATGACCCGCCTCCGCCTCCTCCTGAGAGACGCCCTATGCGATCGTTTGCCGATCCGAACGTGGTAGTCGCACGCATAGGCATCCAACCGCCCACTACTGGGGAGAATTTTTTTGAGCTTAAACCGAGTACCATCGTGATGGTACAACAAAATCAGTATGGAGGAGCACCGACAGAAGATCCTCATGCACATCTCCGTGCATTTGAGAGGATTTGCAACACTTTTAAGATCAATGGGATGAACGAGGATGCCATAAAGCTAAGGTTATTCAGTTTTTCTCTCAAAGGCCGAGCCGAAACATGGACCGAGAGTATCCAACCGGACTCGATCACCACCTGGGCACAACTGAAAGCGGCTTTCCTTCAGAAATTCTTTCCACCAAGCAGAACCGCCCAACTCATGGCCGAGATCACCCATTTAGCTCAATGGGACCAAGAGACGTTATATGAGGCTTGGGAGCAGTATAAAGACATGCTAAAGAAGTGCCCTCATCATGGGTTGCAAGGTTGGGTCATCATCCAGACGTTCTTTAGCGGACTCCACCCACAGTTCAAAAACGACATCACCGCTGCATCAGGTGGAGCCCTAATGGATAAATCTTATGAGGAAGCATGCGAGCTGATAAATTATCTGGCCGAACATAGTTTTTCTACTCCAAGATCAGCCGTTAGAAGAGTTGCGAGTGTTCAAGAATCGAATGAGCTGAAGGAAATAAAAGCTCAACTAGCTGTGATCACGAACCATCTGAAAGGAGGCAGTCCTCAAGAACCTGAACAGGTTCAGTTTGTGCAATACCGGAACAACCAGCCGAGGAACGACCCGTTCTCGAATACCTACAATGAGGGGTGGAAGAAACACCCGAACTTTTCATGGAGTCAACCTGGTCAACAACCACAAGGTAATAACTCCAACTTTTCTAATTCTTCTAATGCTAACAATGTTTACCGTCCTCCAGGTTTCAACCAAAGGAATTTGTTAGGGTAATATTTGGTTGATTAGAAGTTCAAGGGGCTAATTGTAATAGTTTAAATTAGGCCTTGTTAGTGAACGGGCCGTGGGCTTGTTAACCACGGGCCCGACATATATAAAGCAATCTAGCCTTAGAAAAATAGGCTAGTTGTCTCATTTGCTTTCTTTCACTCTTATTGTAATTCTCTCTAATATTGAAAGCTAATCATAGATGACCAGTTGAAATCGTTACACTCTATTGTTTTATCTGTTTGATTTCATAATCGTTGCACGGATCTGGAACTAACAATTGGTATCAGAGCAGACGGACTACATCGATTCAAAGTGCAAAATTCGATTTCTAGTAAGTTTCTTGAAAAATACGGCTGTGTTCTTACTTGAATCTCAAAATTTTGATTCTGGTAAAATTGATCGATTTCGCTTATTGGGTATTGTTAGCATCATTACTCTTAGTGATTCTGCAAATTTTTGTGCTCTAATTCGATCGTTTGAGTGTGTTTTTAAGCAAATCAAGATCAAAAGTTTTTAGTGTGTTCTTGAGAAAAATCATATTTTTAATCATCAAAACTTGTTGTTTTTGCTTCAAAATCGATTTGGGTAGTGTTATTTTTGTGTTTGGTCGAGTTCCCAACCTTTCAGGAACGATTTTAAGCAACCCTAATCGATTCCCAATCGAGTTTATCACTCCAGCCGCCGTTTCCGGATAACTGCAGACCTTTCCGGACAATCGCATTCAAACTCTCCGGGTACTTCAGCTTTCCGGGTAAGTTCTCTAATTCCAATCTTTCCGGGTAAATTGTTCCGGAAACCCAAAGTTTCCGGTAAAAATATTTTATCCGGACAACTCGAAGTTTCCGGTCAATCCGATTCTTTCCGGACCAGTTCATCCGGAAAGCCTATCATCCGAAAAGCTTTTTCATCTGGAAACTCCAATCACCCGGTAAGTTTTTTGTGTTCTGTATTCGCATCCGGTAAGTTTTAGCGGGACCCCCGTGCTAAGTCGCAGGAGGGGGACAGTTAAGTATCCTTGATACTGTTCCACTTTGAATCGAACAATCGTCTGACGATCACTCCGTTGCAACCAAAGATGTCTTCACGCGACGCTTCTACTATCGGCACCACGTCTACAGCCACTGAAGAATCAAGTCAGGTATGTGAATCTAGTCAACAAGATTTCTTGAATCAAATGCAATCACTTGTTGAACATGCAGATTCCTTTAAGGCCACCACTAAAGAACAAAAGCTTGAGATTAGATCACTAACCGAAAAGCTAGATGTTCAAACGCGAATAACTGAAAAATATAAGTCTGAAAATGCTATTTTAAAGGAGAAATGCAAAAATCTTTCAATAGCACCTAAAGACTTAAGGGCCAAATTATCTGATCTTCAGTCTCAGTTTGATCAGTGCATGAATGAGAAAGAAGAAATTGTTTATCAATGTTCCTCTCTTCAGATTCAGCACAAGGAGTTTGTTGCTAAAATTCTTGATCTAGAAACCAAACTCCACAAAAGGGGTCAAACTGATCAAACCATCTTTTTGAATAAACCCAAAGAGTTCACATACTTTAACAAAGAATGGGGTATCGGATATGATAACCCACATTATTTGAAAAAGGGAAGATGGTATACACCAACTTTGTATGATTTTGCTTGTCTTGGTTTACATAAAAAGTATCCGGAATATGCAATTCAATGGACTGGTCCTCTTGAACCTGAAAAGGAAGAGGAAACCGAGGAATATAAGCGCACACACAAACGAGGAATACAACTTCCGTTTTGTTATGAACCTTTAAATTATTCCTATCAAAAGAACAAAAAGTATCTCTCAAATGACTACTTCGACCCTTACAAGGTTGCTACGCCCAAGGATTCCTCCAAAAAAGAATGAGGTCCAAGCAACCGCAACCAAGACTGAGACGGACGAGTTTAAACTCTATGTTCCCCCTCTCATCTTGGAAGCAAAGATTGTCGAGTTGGAGGAGTCGTTCGAGAAAGAAAGGCCAATTTTTCAAATGGAAAAGCAAGCTTTAATTGAAAAACTTGAGAATCTTAAATCGGTCAAAACCGAAACTGTGTCGGATGAGGGACAGGAGATCCTTCGATTTGAAATCAATCGACTCACATCACAACTGTCCGCTTTGGCAACAGAAGTGATGCAAGAGAAAGTGAGCAAAGGTCAACTCCAAGAGCAGTTTGACCAACTCCAATCTGAAAAGAAGATTTCACCCGAACTTTCCTCTAGCTCATCGGACACGTCTTCGTGTAAAGCTTTCTTAGGAAAAACTTTTTCAACACAAGACGATCAAGATTCTCAAGACGAGAGTGTTTTAAGGAATTTGAACTCTGATTTTTTATTAGCTTCCGTACCAAATTCCCCAAAGCACACAAGCACAAAGTGTTCCTCGCCTTCCTCACCTACACCAAGTCCTGAAATTCCGGAGATAGATTTTTTAGAATACATGAACTCCAAAGGTAATTCTGAAGGAGAGTTTGAGTCGTTCCCCTTCGACAAACCTCTTCCGATTCATACTGATTTTCTATCACCAGTGGTTAATCGACTGGTCAATTTTCTAAAGGGTGATAGTTCTCAATCTAAGACTCCGGCTGTGATTAAGATTTCCAAAAATGCTTTAAGTTCTCAAAAACAATCACAGCCGAAGCAAAAGACCGGTCAACTACCTGCTAAGATTCATGTTTCCTCAAAGGTCACTGACCGCACTGTCCCTGTTGTTTCGGATAACACCGGTCGCTCTAAACAAACAAAACCAAAGTGGCTGAACAAGGAACCTGTCAAGGATACAGCATCAAAGTCTTTCCCCACTGCTTTTAATTCTAGAATAAACAAAGACAATTGTGTTTGGAATCATTGGAACCGTTTTGAAGTTTCTTATCCAATTAAACTTCATTCAGTTCACCAATTGATTCAGTTATCGCGTGATTGTTTATGTTGTTCTAGATGTGGTTGGAATGATTTTGATGAACTTAACATTAATGATTGGTTTGGGTCATATCTCATGTATAATCATACACCCAAAGGCAAACCCCGTAATAACAAGAGAAAATATCATAAACAACGGGGTTCTCAAACAGAGGTTAAACCAAAGCATGAGAGGAAACCTAATTCAAAACCAGTTCCTCCTACTAAGGTTAAAACCACACCCAAGAGGCAACCTGCTTCAAAACAGGTTCCTCCGAAAGGTGTGAAACCTAACCCTCCGGGACCCAGGAAAATCTGGGTACCCAAGGTCCGCTAAACTTGTTTTGCAGGACGGTCATGTGTGATTCTTAGACACTGGATGCTCCATACACATGACCGGAAGGAGGGAGCTGCTCACGATCTACAAGGAATCATATTGCGAAGACGTGAGGTTTGTCTATACCTGTGCTTTAACAAGCTGCTCATGTGTTTAGGGGGAGCATGATCAGCTATCAGGTATGTTACTCTATTGTTAAGGGGGAGCGTCACACACAATTTAAAAAAAATGCTGAAATGTTTTGTTATGTGTGTGGATACTCCCGTGTGCACTTCACTCTACACGCACATTCTGAGGGGGAGCGACACAAGTTTTCTTTAAATGTCTAAAAGTTTTTGTGTGTCGAACTCTCCATTGCACAATGTTTGCACTATCCAAGGGGGAGCAAGTTTTTCCCCATTCTCAGTTTGCGGGGGAGCGAGAGGTCCATCTTTTCAAAATTCTACAGGTTTCATATCTTTGAAAAATGGATTTTTTTTAAGTGTAAAAGTGTCTGGACACCCATCAGTCCGGATGACTTTCCGGACCGGATGGGTACCCGGGTAGGTCTATCCGGAATCCTTGGGTTTGTACGGTAAGTTCTGTTATTCAACCTCTGTCAGGAAACCTCTGAGTTTATCAGTTCTGTACCTGTTTTCCTACTGCCAGTCCTCAATCTGTCTCAGATTGATCCATTTACAGCAAAGGTACGCACCGAAACTTGTTTATCCGTCTTGTTTACTAACTTTGGGTCTTTTACAGATATTCCATGGCGGATCAACAACCTCAACAAAATCCGAGGGGATGTGTCACACTGTTTTTCTTAAAAGTCTAAATGTTTTTTCCTTGTGATGATGTTTCCCAAGTAAATAACACTCTCACTCCGAGGGGGAGCAAGTCAATCCCCATGTATGTTTTGAGGGGGAGCAGGATAATATCCGTGCTATGCATATGCCTGAAGCCCTACCTGTGATAGCATATAGACGAGAGTTGGGAATCCCATGGTCCAGCCAGCGCCGGAGGGACCTTCCCCGGGACATAGAACATGTGAGAAGGAGGGAGTTAAGGTCGAAAGTGAACCAAGAAAGATTGAGCCGTAAAGATAACGAGGCTCCTGAGCGAACCCAACCACGTGATATCCGGGTAGCCACATCTGCTATCCTGTCTCATGAGTTGGGATGTCTCATGAGTTGGGACAGGGTATTGAAGAAGCCTCCGTGGACCCAGCGGAGCAATTGCACGACCCCCTTATCCACTCATCCGTCTCTCAAAAGACGGATGTTTCAGTCAAAGACGGGGATAAAGCACAACTTCCACCGGTCTCTCATTCGGAGGGTTCTGGTGTTGAAATAAGAGACCAGCAGCCCCCGGTCTCGACGTCTTTCAGTGCACAGTTGAGTCTAGAGACAATTGATACGATACATTCTTCGGCTAGGACACAACAAGAGGAACAACACCAAATCGAGATTCTTCGTGACTCGATCGGAACGTCTGTAGTGTCTCCGTCTGGCGAAACACGAGGATCGGACGGAAATCCTACCACAGCTATCACTGCGCCAACCGTGAACGTAGGTGGCTCTGCCTCTGCGGCAGATGCCTCAATGGGTAATCTAAGTGATCCCGGAGTAATTCACCCAGACTTTGTGTCACAAGGGTCCCTGGACAGCACCCTTAAGACTGTCCGTGAGGCAATGGAGCAGCACGTCGCCGCCGAGCTCGCCAACATAAAGCGCTCGATCAAAGGCAAAGAAAAGGTCGTCGAAGCTGAAACCGCACCCACACCTCCACCGACATTCTTTCAGCCAATCTATTCGGTGGATACTCTGAAGACGATGCTTTTGGCTCAGCTACTCCAGCAATCTGAATCCGACGCCTCAACTAAAGCAAACCTGATATCTGTTCTGAAATCCCAGGTCACTGCTCCTTCATCATCCATTACCACTCGCTTAGACGCCATTGACTCGACTCTTAACGACTTCAACCATGCGCTATATACGCTGTCCGAAAGAGTCCGCTCACTCGAAGATACCTGTAAAAGTCAAGCAGGCGGTATGAAACGCAAGCACGATGACCAGGATGATCCTGATCACCGTGAGGGGGAGAAACGACTACGACCTACCGAGACCGCCCCTATCCTCACAGAATCTACAACTGTGGTTCATCTGGAACCAGCAACTGCGGCAACAACAACCGAAGCCGAACCTGAAGCCGAGTTGCCATTAGCCGAGATGGTAATAGACATGGACATCTCAGATGATGAAGACCCGACGGTTGAAAAGCCCGAGGGATCAACACAGGAACTGGTCGACTTTGACTCATCAGACAGACCATTACTGGATATGATCGATCCAGACTGCGAAGCCAACCCCTGAGACCGAAGATGCATGGTACGAAAAAGCCGCCAGTGCCGTAAATCTCCAAGTAAACTTGGTTTTCCCGACTGATGAAGATGACAACATCGACTATGATCAGTTCCTGCTACAGAATTTTTATGGCACTTCTCCCGTTCACTCAAGCAAAGCCGCCAAAACTTCTGAAAGACCCCAATCTGCAACTGACAATCCTACGACATCTCCTCTACAACAACAGACAGCTTCTGATCTTCCTCCTCCACCTCAGCAACAAATCCGTTGGGAGAAGATCACCGTACTTATCCCTCATCTGGAGGAAACCCTGAAGAAGCTGTTTGTACACAAGCTACGCCAGATCGAGCCGACCTTCTGCCTGTGCATTTACAACTACAGTCCCGAATATCAACACCGATACATCTGTGCAATGAAGCGGTGTCTTCCAGTCAGCCAAGTCAGAACCAAGCATCAGATCTCAGAGGTAATCAATATCCAGTCAAGCCGTATGATGAAAATTGTCTATCCTGTATTCACTGTCCAACGTGAGGATGGGAACGAATGGAAATTTTCTTAAGCCGACTTCCAGAACCTCCGACCGTTTGACTTCCTGGCTATTCTGAAAGACCTACGTTCAAGAACTATCCGACCGCTTCCTGTTACAAAGGCGCTCGAAGCTGTTCGTCGATTCCTGGTCCGCACAATTATGATGTCTTATCTAACGGACTTCCAAATGGCTGTCGAGAACAGGGCGAAGAAGGTAAATCTGATAAAGCCGAATCTGCAAGCTCCTGAGTTGAAGATGTATCCCGAGAACTCTCTGCTTCTAGAACCTGGATTTGGGATAGTCTACAACAACGAACAGAATGAAAAGAAGTTTATGCGTTTCAGTCAGGTAGACAGATTCTGCGACGGCACACTCCTCAAAGTTCGAGATGCTCTTCGAAAGATCATTCAGTACGAGTCTGAAAATCCAAGGGTTTCGTATGTTCCTAATCCAAATGAAATAACTGCTCGGAATGCCTTAGAAATGGTTGAAGATCGCATCGACTATCGCCGTGCTATCAGATGGTTCGAGATCCACTTCGCGCTTCGAAAAAGATATGTCGCAAACTGGCGCCAAATCGAACTTCAAATCAAAGGGGGAGATTGTTAGGGTAATATTTGGTTGATTAGAAGTTCAAGGGGCTAATTGTAATAGTTTAAATTAGGCCTTGTTAGTGAACGGGCCGTGGGCTTGTTAACCACGGGCCCGACATATATAAAGCAATCTAACCTTAGAAAATAGCCTAGTTGTCTCATTTGCTTTCTTTCAGTCTTATTGTAATTCTATCTAATATTGAAAGCTAATCAGAGATGACCAGTTGAAATCGTTACACTCTATTGTTTTATCTGTTTGATTTCATAATCGTTGCATGGATCTGGAACTAACAGAATTTCAATGAGGGACAATCTGGGGAGAAGAAACCGGGGCTGGAGGATATGATGATGAAGTTCATGACCAAGATGGATAACACGGTTGTAGAGTTAGCGAGCACGGTTAACACGGTCAAGACGGCTACTGAACAGAACACCGCATCCATCAAGATCCTCGAAAGATAAGTGGGACAAATTTCGGAAGTTTTACAAAACCGACCCCCATGAACGTTTCCGAGTCAGACTGAAAGGAAACCGAGAGAAAAATGTAATGCCATCTATCTGAGAAGTGGCAAGGAGCTGATCGAGGAGCCTACACGAGAACCGTCATCAAGGGAAACCGAGCCTAAAGAGAAAGAGGTTGAGATCATAGAGGTGAATGAGCTGGGGGCCGATGAAGATATTGTGATGGAAGAGAACTCGAAGAGTGAAAAGAAGAAGCAAGAGCAACCACCAGTCAAGCCGACAACTCCAAGAGTGCCTTATTCGAACAGACTTAAAGCGCATAAGGATGATGTTAATTTTTCTAAATTTCTTGATGTATTTAAAAAGTTACACATTAACATCCCTTTTGCAGATGCGTTGGCACAAATGCCCTCATATGCGAGATTCTTGAAAGATATTCTTTCTAACAAAAGGAAGATTGAGGAGCATGCGACAGTTACACTCACTGAGGAGTGCAGTGCGATCATTCAGAACAAGATTCCCCCAAAGCTTAAGGATCCAGGGAGTTTTTCGATCCCTATTCAAATTGGGAATCTTTCTTTTGATAAGGTGTTGTGCGACTTAGGAGCAAGTATTAATCTAATGCCTTTATCTGTTTTCAGGAAACTTGGCTTGGGAGAAGTGAAGCCAACATACATGACACTCAAGCTCGCGGATAGATCCATAGTGTACCCATATGGAGTGATAGAGGATGTGCTCATCAAGGTTGGAAATTTCTACTTTCTGGTGGATTTCGTGGTGCTGGATATCGATGAAGATATAGAAGCCCCGCTGATATTGGGAAGATCCTTTCTGGCCACGAGCAGAGCGTTGATCAACATGGAAGAAGGCGAAATGACCCTAAGGGTTGGTGGTGAGAAGGCGGTGTTCAAGATGTTCGAGAGAGTGAGAGGTCGAAGTGAAGAGAAACCCGGCTATCACGAGAACTCAGATTGGGAAGAAACTGCGGAAAAACCGAAAGAGTGATCGGAAAGAAGGTCGAGCCACGACCGAAACCAAGGCGCTGGGTGGGAGGCAACCCACCGAGGTTTGCGTGTTTTTAATTTATGTTTTGGAGTGATTTTATTTACAAAAAAAATTTGAAATTTGGAACAGAGACTTACGCGGTCTTGGCCGCGCGCTAAACCGCGGGCATCTCTGGGATGCTTTGAAACAGACACTTATGCGGGATTCCTCGCGGCCTACAAACCGCGCGCTAAATCGCGCGGGTCCTCATGGTTGTTTGGGGTTTCTCGTGAGGTGTTTGTTATGTTCTTGCGTGTGTCGATTTTATTTTTCTTTGCTTTCCTTTTTCTTTTGTTTTGTTTTCATGTGTTCCCTCTCTCCGTCTCCTCTGATGTCTCTCGTCTGGGCGCTCACATCCTTTCAAAAGAATCTCCTCCGTCCGGGCAAACAGGTATGTTCTAACTCTGTAGGTTAACGAGTGGTGTATGATGTTGTGTTCCCTTACTAGTTAAACGAGATGCAACAAACCTAAGTTTCACTTAGGTTTGGGGTGCCTCACCTCTCAACATCTACACACTCACTTTTAATCCTGTGCAAACCTCAGTTTCACCGAGGTTTGGGGTTGGCTTTATTTGGCAAATCTAGGCCACGACCTAGGTTTGGGGTGGCCATATTTGAATAAATCTGGGTTCGCTTTTAGAGATATTGTGTTAATGCTTTGCCTTTCCTGCTTGATGACTATAATAACTGCACAATGCATTTTGTCGCATCGCCTACACCGACACTTGCACATTGGGGACAATGTGTGGGTAAGGTTTGGGGTTGCCCAATCGGGCTCACGTTTATGCACGTAGATTTCCTGCACTTCTGAATGTTTAGATCATAGTAGCTAAATTTTTTGTTTTGAATGATTAAGACCGACCATTGTGGGAAGAATCTTGTGATAGTAACGTGACCATTAGGGAAGGACCGGGAAAAGACATGACTAGGGACATTAGTGGAGACCACCCAATAGCGAGTTTTGAGCCTAAAAGACGTTTTTTTCATTTCGAGGGATTTAAACACTTAATTCATATACACTTCTTCAAGTTCCTTGCCGTGGATATAGAATGATCTCGCTATAACATTGCATTGAGTAGCAAAGACGACCATCGGGATATTGGGTAAGGGTATAGTAGACCATATCGTGTGGACCTTAAGAGATGATTCCAGGCATTGTGAGTATGTTTAACCTGTTTTTATCTATCGTTCCTTTTACCCATCATGTGTGTTCCCTAAAACCCCTTTGTAGCCAAACACTTACCATTTGTTCATTGCAGACCCACCATTAAACCCTAGCCAAAATCCTTAGCCAACCCTTATCCGAAAGTGTGTCAATCAGAAGCAGTACAGGCCAGTCGTGAAAATAGATAGAAAAGAGGGCCAATGCAGTCCCAATTTGAATAAAAAGGACCAATGAAGTCCCAACATAAAAAAAGAAGAAAATACCAAAAAGAAAATAAATACAGTTATTTAAATAGCTTTACAGCAACTGAATAAGAGAGTCAAAGCGACTCCAGTAGTGACAAAGAAGGCCAAAAGATAGAATGTGAAGCAAGAAAGTTCAGACTTGCTAAAGATTGACACACCGAGGATTTTTGATCCTTTTACCCTTCGTTTCTTAGCCATAACCCTAACCCCGTTACAACCCTTATAAAGACCTGGATGATCTTCTAGAAAATGTGATTACGGTATACGACTATCTTTACCAATATTCCATGTCTTGCTACTTGATCCCCTTCTGAGATCAACTTTTTGGACACTTGTGCGTCTTTCATTAGAGTTGTCATGTTATTTTTGAGTATTCTTGCACATAACCTCCTATACATGACAACATGTGAGATAGCCTAGGTTCAAGTGAAATGAGAGTATCCCGTGAGGTAGGGTCGAGGCGAAATGTTTTCCCTAGTATGTTTGGACCTAGTACGACCTTAATGGAATCGGAGCGATCACGAGTTCAACTCACAATGTAAGGTCATAGATCAAACAGAATAAGAATGAGGCGAGGATGAGATAGGCATTCACGGGTATGGGAAATCACCAGTGCATTACATGGGACCGATTGGGAGTTGTGTAGTTATTATTTCGCTGATATATGCTTTTATTCTATTTTATCGCTAATTTGCTTGGGGACAAGCAACGCTCGGTTTGGGGTTGTTGATAACGCCACTTTTTGGTGTTATTTTCGGTTCTTAAACCAATGAGATTGGCTTGTGTTCTAGCAAAAAGGCGGAATTTTACGGTTTATCTAGTGAGATATGCAGGTAATCTAAAAGGCGGCAATCATCGAGAAAAGAAGCAGAAAAGAGCCTAAAAAGAGTCCAAAACGAAGCCAACGGAAGCCCGAGATCCAAGCCCAAGACCCGTGCCCGAACCACGAAACAAACCTGACCCGGAAACACAGCAGAAAACCGCGCGGTTTTCCACGCAGTTTGCAAGTCGCGGGCAAAGCCGCGCAACCCCCTGTTTCAGTATTATATGTTGCTGTCTTCCGGATTTTAGGTCATCATCTCGCACACGACGACGGCCAGCGACTTGGGGGCGATTTTCAGAGGTTTTTCGGAGCTTTTGGAGCCACGATAGAGGATCGTTTGAGGAGGAAATCACGACGTGAAGTGGATTATAGCCGAGAGAAGGGAGTTCATTAATTCATTCACCACGATCACGTTTACTATGTTTACATTGATTGTTTCCTTTCCTTCTCTTATGTTTTTATCCACCACCAACATGAACTAATCTTTAGATGTTGGGGGTTAGATTGAATTTGGTTTAAACTTATGAACAGATGACGTGATTCTTTTACCAATTTTCCTATTTCAATGAAGCATGTAATTTGAGTTTTTAATGCTTTTGTGAGTTTGGCCAACTTTCAATTGTTTTGTTTGTTTCCAATTAAGTTCGAGAGAATTAATTGTAACTAGAACTAGAAATTGCATGCCTAGGGTGAGAAATTGGATAGAGATATACCAGTGTAAGCTTTAGTCCCGTTTAAATCTTGCTTTTAATGTGTTTTGAGTGTCATAAGTTAAGATCGAGAGATAAAGCTTGTGTCTTCAAAATAAAACCCGTTGTTGCTTGAGAGAGAACAACGGTGATTTTTGAGATTGGGTATTCATTAAGGGGAATAACTTGGTAATTGTTTTAAGTCAAATGTTCGTACATGAAAACCTTAGGATTTCCAACCCTCAACTGTTTTCTCTATCAAAGTTTCCTAAGTTGTTTACTGTCTCGTGTGTGATTTGTTTATTTGCAATTAATTAAGTCATACCAACCACTCAATTTGCGACCTTTTAGTTAATAGTGTTTATAGTCATTGTGATACATAGTTCCTAGTTCCCTGTGTTCGATACTCGTACTTTTTGTACTATTACTTGATTTCGACCCGTACACTTGCGGTTAGATTTTGTTGAGACAGACAGTGGGTTGAGACAAGACGGTGTGAAATATAGGGATGGCCTCCATGAGAGAGAATTAGTTTTTCAATCCAATATTGTATCTATTCTCATCTCAATCAAGTTCTTATTGTGGAACACATGATTTTGTTAAGAAAAAAAATGTTCAGTACTGGTATGGTACTTATAATATTTCTTCAAATCGAACTGCACATAACAAGCCAGGACCTAAGTTCCGTTGGGTACCAAAATCGACTTAATCTGTTTTGCAGGTTTATCATGTGTAGTACTGAATGCCCAATTACTACCACACACATGACTGGAAAACAGAAGAGAGGAGTGCAATTTGAAGAAGAGTACATGTGCTGAACTACTTGCATAATTTCAGGGGGAGAGATTCTATATTTGTTGATATATTTGTGCTTATTGATATATCTTTCTGTATGCTTCTTTGTAGGGGGAGCATACACGTTCATGGTTTCTAAACACATCAGTTTAGAACCCGAATTTCAATGAGTTTATGGTTTCTGAATAATTCAGTTCAGAACCCGCACTTTAAAGAGGTTTATGGCTTCTAAACACTTCAGTTTAGAACCCGAGCCTTAAATGTGTTTGACTTCTGATCATATCAGATCAGGACTCGTTCTTAATCTCTAATAATAAATAAAAAAAATAATTAAAAAAATTAGACTTTGACTGTTACATGTGCTAACTTTGTCAAATTAAGATTTTTTCAGATTTTGAGGGGGAGCTTATCCGATTTTTAAATCAGCCGATCATAATTTGAAGGGGAGCTGATACATTTGATTGTAAGTATCTTTTGAACTAAATCTGAGATTGTTTGAAAGAAGAACGACTTTCAAGCATGAAAAAACGTGTTCTTAAATGTTCAAACCACTTTTCAATTCTCAAACAGACTTTATGAATTTAGAAGTGTGATTTTAAATGTTTTTTCATGTATATCCGGGTTGTTACATCATTATTTCTGACCGTGTGTTTCCAATGATTAATACTCGTGTATTTCTTGTCTATATACTTTCAAGTATTCATCCACACCGGTTCAGTTTCTTATTGACTTTGTTATTACCATGTCTCAAAATGAAACAATTTTTGATGGTAATACTCCCGTTTGAATTTCCAACTTTGTTGAGCATCATACATATTCATTTCAGCGTAAGAGCATAACCGTTTCATTCAAAGATTGTTTATATTTGTTCATATAAACAAAAGATCCAATTCTTTGATACCCTAACCGTTAATGAATATTTTTTTTTATTTGATCTGATTGATACATTGTCAGATTCTCAAACAAGTCTTTCGAATTCATTTCATTCTTTCAATTTTCTTGTTTTGAGAAATCTTCAAAGTTCAAATGCTCAAATATTCATGATAATTCTTGTGGAGCATGCATTCTGATGACAGTGTTTTCAAAAAGCTGAGATTTATAATTGTTCAAGCTAAACTGTTGAACAACACATGTTTAGGACAAAATTTCATGGGAATCAGTGTGAGAGCTTAAAAGAACTTCTATGGATCCACGTTAACCAGTGTTTCCTACCCAAGAAGTTATCCTTGAGTGATTGAGGGGTAAGGGGTCAAAATCAAAGAGTGGGGGAGATAACTCATCCGGTTGAGTAATCTCATTGTGCTGAGGTAAAATGTAAAAGAGAGTTTGGTTAGAAGTGAGCGAATGAAAAACAGAAAGAGGGTGTGAGAACAGAGTTAAAAGAATACGAGAACTCTTCACCATCCACTTTCTGAGCCGGGCAGCCACATTACTGATTGGTTCACATTCTTTGGTGACCATCATTGAAATAGGCAATTAGCCAATGCCGACTCTTGCATTAAACCCCAC
Organism: Saussurea involucrata; assembly: GCA_033807775.1. Classification (NCBI taxonomy): domain Eukaryota; kingdom Viridiplantae; phylum Streptophyta; class Magnoliopsida; order Asterales; family Asteraceae; genus Saussurea; species Saussurea involucrata. The sequence goes on from CM066318.1 coordinate 1,273,158, forward strand.
CAGCTACTCATTTCTTTCTCAACAAAGAAATGTTTCAATTTTCTTGGGGATGCAGCATATCATCTATCTAATTTTCACTCGGAAGGTTTGGATATTGAAAAGAAGGAAGTTTTCCCCACCTTCGCACTTCAATCATGCACACTGAGTCCGTGGAAAACTTGTTGTTGTCTCAACAGTTTACACAATTTGATCTTATTATTCAAGCATAAGTTGCTTCAATCATTTCTACACTTACACGTACACACAAGGAATATGTTTTCTTGTCATAACGTTCATAGAAATTCCTTAGTGTTTTTCGATGATTGAATGGAAGCCCTGGAGGAGTGAACATCAAAAAGCTCATTTCCAAAGTACATCCGTTGTACTAAGTGGCTGTGTGCAACTTACAGGCATTTTAACTGTCTCATTCGTTGATTCAGGGTTACAACTTTCATATTATCTGAATTTAAAAAGATTCGGATAAACATTTTTTGGAATTGATAGTTAAACAGATCAAGTGGAGAAGATTGTTCCTGGTATTCAAAGAGAATGCTGAAATTGAACAAGAATTTTGATGATCATGATGCTCACAATCATCAAATAGGGGGAGAAATATCAATCAGAAGAAAAGAGGGAGGTATTTCGAATGTCTCATTTTTCAAAACTCAAAGAGATATCTGTCAAAGTCAAAGATAACAAGTCAACATGTTTCGAGATGTTCAAAGAAAGACTGAAGAAATTTTCCAAAAGCTCAAAGCTGCAAAGATCAGTGCTACGAAGATTCAAAGATAAAAAGATTTTGTTTGAAGACTTTGATCAACGCTACACAGATTTGAAGTTCGTGTTTCAAGACTTTGTGACTATTTGACTTTAAAGAGCCTAAATGAAGATTAAAGTCGCCAAAGTGGATTCTTGAAGATAAAGCCTATCTGAAGATTAAAGAGCTGAAGACTATCGTCATAATTTTTTAAATCTTGAATCCATAGGGGGAGATTGTTAGTACACAATGCATCCGAGATTTAGGACTAATTGTAATTAGTCAATATTAGTCAAAGTCAAGCATTTAGCTAGGTTTGGTCAAAGGTATAAATACCCTAATTGTAGGGTTTGTGAGGGGAGGTCATTGTGAATAGATTCATCCATACGTGTTGTGTGTGTGAAAATAGGTGTGGCCTCCAAAGAGAGAAAATTGGGGTTCTTCACTCATATCTTTGAATCTCTCTCAATCTATTGAATCTTATTGTTAATCATTGTTATCTGATTACTCTCAGTTGCATAAACCTGTTAAAGTAAGGTGAATACATGCCTTAATTGATAGTTGTTTTGCCCCTCACAATTCTTTGTTCATACTCGCACATATATTTGTTGTTAAGCAGCCGCATCGATATTTTCATCAAATAAAATACACCATTGACTTTTATCAATTTGTTTTAAATATTGCAAAACTTCAAGATTGATTGCTTTTATTTCTCACATATATCTAACAAATTTTCTTTTTTGTGTGGTGTTGCCAATAGCCCAATAAAGTGTTTTAAGGCTCAAGTTCGAATACTTTTTTCTGAGGTTAATTCTAATGTGTAGGAGACAGAAACGGTGATAAGCTAATGGATCTTTCCATTCTTTTAGATTTGTCATTACATGAATTATCCCTTTGTGTCTGTCATAAATGACATATAATTGTCTATCTTGAGCAACAAGCATCCTTTGTAACCACGACAAGCAATTTCCCTTGTATGAACTCTTCAAATGTATGGCTTTTCTTCTACCATAATAATAAAAGATGTAACACATAATATATTAAATATATACAGGACATTGTAATAACTCAAGTGGAGTAAGTAATTGAGACAGTCAATGAGAGATGAATGACAGAAAATATTATCATGGTTTCTTCCAGACAAGAAGGCAAATCATGATCACTCACCACTACAGAATGACTAATGCTACCCGGTTAAATAACCAAATGGTACCCGGTTTGCCAACTTGGTACTATTAACAGGTGGTATATTGCATGTGTAATAGTACCCGGTTAAATAGTTTAGACGGGGGGCCATTCTTCATTTCATTACTGTTTTCTTCCACATTTTTTTCTCTTATACAGTGATGTACCATGTAGATCCCAGCTTGATCAAGTAACAATGTAACGAAATGATTAATCTATTTATTGAATGAATGTAGAGAGTTACAAGTATTGGATTGAAGAACTCAGCTCTCTCTAATCTATTAGGCGTATTAGCTAATCTCTCAAGTCTTCTCTAATCTCTAAACAAACTCACCTTATATACCAAGGCCTTAAGCCTAAGGCCCATGGACCATAAACTCTAATTAAACCCATTTAATCAATTAAAGGCTTTTACAAATCTTTAATAATAAATATAAAACCTTTATACAACTTTCTATTTAATAGGACATTTATGGTTCTAACAATCTCCCCTTAAAGTTATATAAAGGAAAAAATGGTCTTGAAAACTTTAGGTTTTGATCTTCTCTCCCTCTTAAATCTTTGAAACACTTTAGTGTTGCTTGTCTTCATGTCTTTCCACGCTCCCCCTTGAATAAAGCTCTTACTCTTCATAGTTTCAACTTTATCATCAGATTCACTGAACAATAGCCTTGACTGAGTGAACGAAAAACAACTTTCAGCTGTAGAAACTTTAACACATCAGATCAACACACCAGAAAGAAAACGTGTGAGTTACGTGACATTCCACAGTGCATCTTCAGTTTGAAATCAAGAATCTGTCTTTGAACCGTAAGTTGATCGAATTGGCTTTGAAAAACTTCAGAATTTGTTGAACCAGTATGCTCATAGGAGGAAACAATTTTATCAACATTGCTTGGTAGGGATAGAAGAACCAAGTAAGAAAACTTTTCTGCACTTGTAAATTTTTCTTGCACAATTAAGATAGTTACTCCCCCTCAACTTTTGCTAACTCGCCCTCAACTTGATAATTGGTGTCTTTGAATTTGTATCATTTCTCCCCCTCGTGATGATTAGGAGCATCCCGAGCATCATGTAACTTCAAAGACAATACTGGTGAGTAGCAAAATATCAGATAAAACTGTTATAGTAACCGGGTAATCAACTAACACAGAAACACATAGTAACTGTTATCACAACAATTAAAGATAATTGTGTGGACTATGTTCAGAGTTGGCATCGATTTATCTCTGATAGGACTTCCAGTTATCACTGAAGTAAAAATTTAAAAATTTAATCTTCTCAAACTATTCCGGCAATATCACAAAGATATGTGAGTGGAATCACAAAGACTCGTGCATGTGTGAAAGAATTAAATTATATCTGTTTGACTTAAATATTGATTTAACCTGGGACTCAAGTTGAAAATCAATAGACACAGTGCTTAGAAAATGAAGTGCGAAGACCGGAGCTGATGTCTTCTTTTTTCAATATCTAAGACCTCCGAGTGAGGAATAGATAGATTATATGCTAAATCTCCGTGAATATATGAAACAAGCATCTTTTGTGAGATACTTGAGTAGCTAGGTGAGGTGACACAAGTTATCGACACTGGTCCATGTCTGCTTCAATATTCATCTCCAAAGAAAGAGAATGAATAGATTGTGTGGTTACCCGGATAACTGACTCGGTTTGGTAAGGACCAATAATCTTTTAAGTCCTGTCACATTCTCACAAATTTTCTTTTCACTCCAAACTCATCTATGCATCTAGACCTCTCTCACTGATGTCTATGATTGGATGTATTTCTTGGGTAGGTCCTTCCGGTTTTGGATAGATCATAAAAAACAATATAAGTCCTAACACTCCTTTCATTCATCAATTAAAAACAGTGAAGTAAACATTTAAATACGAGTTCTAAACTGAAATGTTTAGAAGTCAAAGCATTTAGGAACGAGTCCTGATCTGAGATGATCAGAAGTCATAAAATTGAAGTCCGAGTTCTGATCTGAGGTAATCAGAAGTCATAAAAATGAAGTCCGAATTTGATAGGACATTTATGGTCCTAACATACCACATCTAACACATTCATGTAGGTTTGCATACTCGTTTCTGTACAATATACAATCATTTGGACATGCATGTATCTTTTCAATTTCTAATCCCATTGGGCATATCAATTTTTTCGCCAGGTATAAAGAAACAGGTAAGTCATTATCTTCCGGAAGCATTTCATGCAAAATAAAGTTTGTAAAACTTTTATCACTCCAACCATTGCTTGCTTTTAAGTTAAATAGTTTTTATACAACAAAGAGTTTGGTAAATTTTACAAAACCAAGATACAACGATTTTTCAGAGTCGACAAACAATTTTTGAAATGTTTCATAATCCTCATCATCAACAGTATCCTCCATATCATGTAACATGTCACTTAAACTATCATGATTGTCATTGTCTGAATCATCGTTCTCGTTGTCATTACAATCACGAATAGTTGTGTTAAAATCATCAAAATTCTCACCATGTCGTGACCAAATCGTATAACCGTCCATAAATCCACGACATATCAGATGGCCTTCAATTACATGATATTCAGTAAACTTATGAAAGTTTTGACAATCTATACAAGGACACCAAATGTGACTTTCTCCATTTTTCACCCGATTATTCTCAACGGCTGTTACAAACTCATCAAAATACGTCAAATATTCAATAGTAGCGTATGGTATTTTGTACATCCAAGTGCTACGATCCATCTGTAATGTAGAACATTAATTATTAATCAACTATAAGAAATGTATGAATTGAACAAATAGTTGGTGGTCATCCTAACCTACTTTTTGAATATTTTGTCTCATATGTGAATGCATATTAACGGATTGAGTATTTTAAAAAAATTCGGCAACATTTCCCATCAACTCCCCAAGTATGCGTGTGAAACACATACTCGTTGGAGCAATGTAAAATGATAACATAAGTTTTCAAAATACTCAATCCGCGAGTACACTTTCACATCCTAAATGAGACAAAATATTCAAAAAACAGTCCCAAAACGGGGACTATCCAAAATTAATCTCTAATAGATTAATTTCGGATGGGTATAAATCTAAAGGCATATGCATGCAATAGGATTATACTAAATGGATGTTACTATGATATATAAATTATATATTACAATAATAAAAATAAACAAAATTTTATTAGAAGGGATAGAAAAATACCTTGATACTCTGGAATCAATTTTATCAAACTAAAACTAGTAAAAACTGGGTCTTGTAATTTGATTATCCACAATCCTATAACATATAAAAAGAATGAAAGTTTAAAAAGTTAATCATATACATACATACACACACAAAGATAATGAAATATATCAATCTCTCAATACATTAATTACATATAAAATGATATAGATGATCAAGAGAGATACAATATTATGATATACTTTATAGTGTTTGGAGAATTAAAATTATATATTTTTTATAAATAGATGATACAAATACCTTTATTAATTATGGTGACTTTCCTAAGAATGCAGAATAAAAAGATTTGGCAACGCCTACTGTTCTGGGAGGCCAGGAGACTGATAGTTAACCTAGCTAACTGAAGTGGGATAATTGAAAGCTGAGGAGAAAGTAATGGTACCCGATTTTCTTTAATGAACCGGGTACTATTATTACACATAAGCAAAGTAATGGTACGCACCCGGTTTTCTTTAATGAATCAGATACTATTATTACACAACGCGTACCAAGTACCCACATGGTACCCGCTTTGCGTGAAAGAACCGGGTACGATGTTCATTTGCTTATAAACCACCCAACATAACCCGGTTAACTCAAATAAACCGGGTACGATTAAACGAGGCTGTAAAAATTCCCTATTTTAACCCGGTTTCTTTAATAACACGACTATATTTGTAGCAGTGACTGAGGATGTGGAAAAAAATATGATTCATTGATATCAATTATAAGAACACTAATGAAGGAGGTTTATAATCTATAAGCTCAAAGAATTGTTGGTTGAACACTTGAATAGAATCTGCTATTTGAATTTTTTCTTGCTCTACAAAAATAATTAAGATGTCAAGATTAAAAGTTTATAAAACATGACAGGCATAAGGAATTCACATAAGACATTTATCATGAAAATTTGTTTATTAATCATCACAAAATCTCACAACTTATAAGAATAATAGATGGATCGTCAAACAGTTGTACAATATCAACCATATAATTAAGCAAAAATAGGCAAAGAAGCCAAAATAAGCAAATAATATTAGTCAATAGAACCAGAAGTACATAAAAGTAGCCAACAAAAAACATATAGCAATTAATAACAAACACATAATATAAGCTTAAATGTGATCCGTTAAATTGTTGAAGTACAAAGAAACTTATGCGGTTTGGCATGGAGGACCGAGCTCTATTGTACTTGGAGGCCCATGACTGGGTTACCAAAATATGTTGTGCTTAAATAGCCATATATAACTTTTGATACGAAACTCCGTTTTAGGGCCATGACTTTTGATACGAAGCTTGGAACTAGGAGCACGCCCAAAAACGTATCTAAGCATGTTTTTTTTGCATTTTCTTCCGGACTTTTATAGTCTTGAGCCATTTCGTTTTGGCCTTGGTACTTTCTTGCTTCTTGTGTAACTCGGATGGACAGTTTTTGAAAATACAACTTTTCAATTTCATCCCAAACTTGAGTTGTTGTGAATTCAGTTTGGAAGGAGATTGTTATCCATGCAGTATTCACAGCCTCGATCTGTTTATTAGTATCCGAAGCCTGAAGTTTGTTGTATAGTACTCCAATTATATGAGGAAAATGTAACATTTTAAAGTCATGAGGCATTCGTTTATCTGTGTTGTCCCCAACCTTAACTATATATATATTGAATCGCGTTTTCCTTTAGCCAACAAATGTGCGATTGCAAACATATTTTATCATTCATGCGTAGGGGATTTTACATTATTCGAAGCTAAATAAAAGGGAAGAGATCAAACAAAAAGACCATCCAGGTTTTGTACACAAAACTAGAATACATCTATTGAACATTATGTTAACCTGCATATTAAGTTCAAGAGTTTTAATTAATGGTGTCTTCAGTTTTTCTTCAAATTCGCAGCAGGATGATAAGTTGAGATATTAGAACCACCGGCAGGGTGAACTTTCTTACTGTCACCATGTGTAACGCCATATTTCCTTTTCTCGCCATTTTGGTCGTCTTTCCCATCCATGCGCTTCTTGTTCTCTCTAACTCGCTCTTGCTGCGAGTTGATATGCGCGAAGTTGAAACCGATGGACGACATTGTTGCTCAACTAAGTATGCGATGACTGATGATTATATATATGGTATTGGTGAAAGATGATGAGATGAAGAGAGTATTGTCTTTGCCTTGGTATTTATACCCAAAATGCATGCTGTCTTTTAATAAATTGGAACCAATATAATTAAACCACACCACTAGCTAGCTACCACTTGGAATTGAACTTGGTGGTTTTATTTGTTTAGGTGGTATATGGGGAGGGGTGATTCAATGTTCAATACAAGGATTTTAATTATGATGGGTCAGAATTTAAGTAATTAACCTATAATATAAAATGTATATGGGGAGGGGTGATTCTCTAGTCTTTGAATTATGAACGGGATTTGAGGTTTTAACGAGCTTTGAGCTTTAAGACACTCTTGAATAATCTTTAAGCACGGACTGTCTTTGTATCTTCACACATTTGAGCATCTTGAGCAAACTGTCTTGAACTTATCTTCTTTTGACTTTGGCAAATATCTCTTTGACTTTTGAAAATTTGAAATATTTAAATTATCTCCCTCTTTTCTTCTGTTTGATATTTCTCCCCCTTTTTGATGATTGTGAGCATCATGATCATCAAAATTCTTGTTCAACTTCAGCATTCTCTTTGAGTACCAGAAACAATCTCCTCCTTTTGATCTGTTTATCCGTCAATTCCAAAAATGTTTATCCGAATCTTTTCAAATTCAGATAATATAAAAGTTGTAACCCTGAAACAACGGATGAATCAGTTAAAATGCCTGTAAGTTGCACAAAGCCACTTAGTACAACAAATGCACTTTGGAAAGAAGCTTTTTGATGTTCACTCCTCCAGGGCTTCCATTCAATCATCGAAAGACACAAAGGAATTTCTATGAACGTTATGACAAGAAAACATATTCCTTGTGTGTACGTGCAAGTGTAGAAATGATTGAAGCAACTTATGCTTGATTAATAATTAGGCTCAAATTGTGTAAACTATTGAGACAGCAACAAGTTTTCCACGAACTCAATGTGCATGATTGAAGTGCGAAGGTGGGGCAAATTTCCTTCTTTTTCAATATCCAAACCTTCCGAGTGAAAATTAGATAGATAATATGTTGCATCCCCAGTAAAATTGAAACATTCACTACAACAAAAATGGGTTTATAGGACCTTCATTAGTGTCCTAATAGGGTACTTAATAGGACTTTAAGTTTATAGGACCAAAAGTTTGTGTGTCTCATCTAAAGGCGTTGTATTAGGTTAGTAGGATGAATTTGAGCGTCCTAATAAGTTCTATGATAATGATACAAATTCCGTAGTTCTATAAAATGGATTAAGTAACACTAAAAAGTGTCCTAATAGACTACAATATAGGACACTTTATGTTGTCTTAAAATGTTTACATTTAAAAACAAATATTGGCGTCCCAAAAAGTGGTTTTATAGGACGAAATTCGATGTCACTAAAACATTTATATAGTACCAAAATATGTGTCTTAATAGGTTATATAATTATAAAACAAATTATAGAGTCCTATAAAATGAATTAAGTAACACTAAAAAGTGTCATAATAGACTTTAATGAGTAACACTAAAAGTGTCCTAAAAGACTATAATATGGGACGCTTCATTCAATTACAGAATTCTCATGTATCTTACATTTAAAAACATATATGAAAGTTTGACGAATTAATTCGATATAACAAAATTCAATGTTGTACATGTACTTATTGAGTATCAACTACCACAAAGTCGTATCATGACAAAACTAAGTACCAAATACAAAAATTCTTATTGTCCCTTGTGAAAGAGAGAGATCAATCTTCATCATGCACCACCTACAATTAAAGAACATATAAATGAGCTTAAAGTTATATGACAAAAAATTCTATACTTACTAAAGCTCACAAGTTTTAAAAGATTAACATACCAAAGTGAAAGAACATGGCTCCAATAGCATCTTCAATTGGAATAAACGATCCATATGGTCTGACCAAACGTTGCCGCTTTTTAATAGCTACCAACACATGTACTTCACACCAGTCTCGACCAATCTCCTCCCCACCAACCAATTCATCTGGATCTAAGCTCCTAACCCGCCCTCTTGCCACAATCTCCATCTATAAGAAGTGAGAATTGTATAAATAAGATGATATAAACATTGATGCACTAGTGATACAGATTCACACCAGTCTCGACCAATCTCCTCCCCACCAACCAATTCATCTGGATCTAAGCTCCTAACCCGCCCTCTTGCCACAATCTCCATCTATAAGAAGTGAGAATTGTATAAATAAGATGATATAAACATTGATGCACTAGTGATACAGATTTACTGAATTAGTATTACATTTGAAGGATTAAAGCTTGCAGCTGATATGGGTAATCCAAGAACAGTGAATGTGACCAACCAAAGGCCTTGAAGGCCTATAGCTCAAACCACTTCAATCCTACACTAAAAATAATCATCATAAAATTCAAATGTACCAAAAAGTCAGAAATTATGTGAGATGTTATGTTTTATTCCAAAATAATATCGTTTCTTCATTTGACAGTAAACTGACATGAACTAAGTAAATAGACTTGCTTCTTTGGTGCTACCAATTAATCTACTATCCTTATACGGGCATAATCACAAGATTACTTTCTGCTACTCTTATAGTGAGATGAGTATACTTATTATAAAGTAAGAAGGGAGCCCAGCAGCTAAGAAACCAAAACTATAGAACTCTGTTCATGATTAGCAATAATTCAGCTAAAAAACACGTAAAAGTACATGGAATTCGAACAATCAATTGAATTCCAATAATGTACAACATTCATTAAACATGAAAACAAAACAAACAACAAGGAGATCAACGTAACAAATCCAACAAACACGTGTTGTTCCACAATCAGATTCACTTGGAACAGAAGAATCCAGATTACTGCAAATTGACCCAACGTCCCTAGGTTTACACCTTAATGTTCTTAGTCAGTGTGATGTTTAGAAATAAACTCGGATTGTGGAACGAGAATGAAACCCTAGAGTTATAACACAATGAATAAACTCAAACTTCAAGTAATCAAAATTCTCAAAAACATATTTAGTATTCACTTTATGACTAACACAACATCTTTGTTGCTTTTATTCTCATACCAGAGGCTTTTATAAAACCTCACATTGGCCATGAAACCAACACCAAAATATTTATTAACATACTAGGTTACTGCTTTTGTCTGCTTGATCAATAAAACACTAAAATCGTACACTCAGCGTTCTGATTTATGCTATAGACTTGTTGATTAAAAACAGTTTCATGCGATCAACAATTGTAGACCATCCAGACAACGAATCAGAAGCAATATGTAGACTGTAGATCAAAAGGTATGAACATAATTTTTTTAATTAACGTTAAGAGAAAGGATTTCGAGCTTGGTGTACCTGTTAGTTCCAGACGAGCAGAGAAGAGACCTAATCGCCTGCGATTTGCTTGACGGTCCTTCAATTTCGGCAAGTTGGTTTCAATTTGGGATTGTTGTCAACTGCGGTGCGGCCAACCCCAATTTGTGGATTTAGGGTTTATCGTGGAGTATCCCTAGTTTGTTTGTTTATCGTGGAGCATATCGTGGAGCATAACAGTGGAGTATCCCTAGTTTGTTTGTCAGTGCTTCCTTTAATTTGTGGATTTAGGGTTTATCGTGGAGCATAAGGCCATCCGTACCCGGTGCGGGGTGGGCAGCGGGATGGCTTCGGGGTCATGCGGGGTGGGCTACGGGGCGAGCGGGATGAGCGGGAAGGGATGGAATCCGGGGATGGGATCCCGATCCATCCCGAAGGGTTTTAATTTTTTTTAATTAAATTTTTAAAAATAATGCCGTTCAACGGCTCTTTTACTAAAAAAATTTTATTTTTCTCAATTTAATCCCACTATATATTTAACCCTCAACCTCTTATTTCTCACACCTCTCAACCTTTTATTTCTCACACCTCTCAACCTCTTATTTTTCACACCTCTCAAATTCTCTCAACCTCTTATTTCTCACACCTCTCAAACTCTCTCAAACACTCTTCCATTCTCTATATTTTAAACAATATGGATTCGCCACAACCCGGTTCACCAACCGCATCATCATCATCCGTAGACACCGACGAGTTGTTGAATCTACAAAGGGAAATTTTTCAACATACTGCACAATCGCTGTATGGTAGCACCGCCTCATCGTCAACAAGAGAGAGGGCCGCAAACATTGAAAGAGGTCGAGTAACTGCAAACGAGCGGCTTATGCGGGACTACTTTGGCGTCAACCCGATTTATACACCGGATATGTTTAGGCGGCGGTTTAGGATGAGCAGACAAATATTCGAACGAATAGTTGAAGATTTAGAAGTAGGGTATCCGTATTTTAGACTTCGGTTTGACGGGTTAGGCAAACAAGGTTTTTCTCCGATACAAAAGTGTACTTCCGCTATTCGGCAATTGGCGTATGGAGTAGCTGCTGACGCACTTGACGAGTACATCCGTATGGGAGAGAAAACGTCACGAGATTGTCTGTACAAATTCGGCACAGGTATTATTGAACTGTATGGTCAAAAATATTTACGCAAGTATGGGAACCGGAAATATTGAACCGTATGGGAACCGAAAATATTTACGCAAGTATTATTGAACCGTATGGGAACCGGAAATATTGAGAAACATTATGTACGCTTGTGTCATATTACACAATATGATACTCGAAGACGAAAACCATGCTATTTGTGGTGACGTGGAAAACGAATTTTTCACGAATGATATCGAAAGCCAAATCAGTGAGACACAACGCACGACAAATGTTCAAGAAGTCATAAACCGGGACACTCATAATAACCTTCGGTCGGATTTGGTCGAACATATTTGGCGTATCCAAGTTCCCAACAATGACGACGAGTAGATTTTTAAATTTATTTTGTAATTTTTATTTTTAATGAATGATATGAATTTTAATTTTAATTATTTATCTTATTTTTATTTATTAAAAAATATATAAATATTTTTATTTTGGTAAATAATTAAATGTATAAATAAAAGAATTAAAATAAATGAGGTGGCAAAAGGGTTTGAGGGAATGGGGTACGGGTGTTTAAGGATCGTTAGGGATCGAGTGAGAGATGGAAGAAAAGCTGATGTGGCGCTGATGTGGAGTGGAATATTTGAAAGATTCCCTCGAAATCGTTTTTGAGCCTGGGAGTTGTGGGAAAACTGAAAAAGGCAAAGCGTGTGTCTGTATCCATAGTTTGTTTTGAATTCTTTTGCTTTTATTAAATAAAAATAATATATAATAAATAAAATTAAAAGGAAACAATCCCGTCAATAATTAATAAATGTTTTCCAAGGTTTTCCAACAACCTATTAAAACGAAATTAAAAATTCAAACAGAGCGTCGGAAAACCGTTGCTAACTGATAACATTTTCCGACGATTGTCCAACAACATACTAAAAATAAAATAAATTTAGACAATTAAAAGAGAACCGTCGGTAAATGATAAATTTTTCCGACGGTTTTCCGATTAGCTATTAACAATAAATATAAATATAAAAATTGAAAGGGACCGTCGGAAAACCGCCGGTAATTAATCAAATTTTCCAACTGTTTATCGACCACCTACTAAAAGTAAATAAAAAATAAAAAAATTACTATCCCGTCGATGTACAGTCGCTTAACCGTCGATAACTACCGACGGTTTTTGCAGTCGGTAAAAGTCGTCGGTAATGACGAATATTCTAGTAGTGAAAGATAATGACACTTAAAATATACAAATTTATTTTCATATTTTTAAACTCTAATAAGATACTTAAAAGTTGTCATATTGGTCTTTAAAGTAATACGACACTTGAAAGTGTCCTATTAGACATTAAAATTATATGACATTGAAAAGTGTCGTATTAGACCTACATGATAGGACACTAAGGTATGTTAATAGGACATCAAAATTAAGAGTCGCATTAGATTAAATCAAATAGGACACATAGACTAATGTGTCGTATTAGCTCCTTTAAAGGACGCTTCTCGAAAAGCGTCCCAAAAAAATGTCATATAAACTCCTTTTTATTGTAGTGATTTCTTTGTTGAGAAAGAAATGAGTAGCTGGTGGGGTTTAATGCAAGAGTTGGCATGGGCTAATTGCCTGTTTCAATGATGGTCACCAAAGAATGTGAACCAATCAGTAATGTGGCTGCCCGGCTCAGAAAGTGGCTGGTGCAGAGTTTTTTTTTTTTAACTCTGTTCTCACACCCTCTTTCTGTTTTTAATCTGCTCACTGCTAACCAAACTCTCTTTTTCATTTTACCTCAGCACAATGAGATTACTCAACCAGATGAGTTATCTCCCCCACTCATTGATTTCGACCCCTCACCCCTCAATAACTCAAGGATAACTTCTTGGGTAGGAAACACTGGTTAACGTGGATCCATAGAAGTTCTTTTAAGCTCGCACACTGATTCCCATGAAATGTTGTCCTAAAAGATATGTTGCTCAACAGTTTAGCTTGAACAAATAAGAATCTTTAGCATTTGAATAACATTGTCATCAGAATGTATGCTCCTCAAAAATATTCATGAAATATTTGAGCATTTGAACGTTGAAGATTTCTCACAACAAGAATATTGAAAGAATGAAATGAATTCGAAAGACTTGTTTGAGAATATAACAATGTATCAATCAGATCAAATATGAAAGATAATCATGAACGGTTAGGGTATCAAAGAATTGGATTTTGTTTATATGAACCAATATAAACAATCTTTGAATGAAACGTTTAAGTTCTCACGCTGAAATGAATATGATGCTCAACAAAAGTGAAACACAAACGAGAGTATTACCATCGAAAATGTTTCGTTTTGAGACATGGTAATAACAAAGTCAAAAAGAAGCTGAACCGGTGTGTATGAATACTTGAAAGTATAGACAAGATAATACGCAAGTATTAATCTTTGGAAACACACGGTCAGAAATAATGATGTCACAACCCAAGATATACATGTAAAACATTTGAAAACACACTTCTAAAATTATAAAATCTGTTTGAATTAGAGAAGTGGTTTGAACATTTAAGAACAGGGTTTTCATGCTTGGAAGTCGTTCTTCTTTCAAACAATCTCAGATTGAGTTCAAAAGATACTTACAGTGCTAAACAATTAAGCTCCCCCTCAAATTATGACGACTAATTTAAAATCGGATAAGCTCCCCCTCAAAATCTGCAAAGATCTTAATTTGACAAAATTAACACATGTAACAATCAAAGGCTATTTTATTATTATTATTTTTTTATTTAAAGATTAAGTACGAGTCCTGATCTGATATGATCAGAAGTCAAACACATTGAAAGCTCGGGTTCTAAACTGAAGTGTTTAGAAGCCAATAAACATCATTGAAGTGCGGGTTCTAAACTGATGTGTTTAGAAACCATAATGTCTTTGAAATCCGGGTTCTAAACTGATGTGTTTAGAAACCATTATCTCTTTGCTCCCCCTACAAAGAAGCATACAGAAAGATATATCAATAAGCACAAATATAAACCAAAAAGTTTAAAATTTTCTCCCCCTGAAATTATGCATATGGTTTCAGCACATGTACTCTTCTTCAAATTGCACACTTCTCTTCTGTTTTCCAGTCATGTGTTTGGTAGTAATTAGGCATTCAGCATTGCACATGATGAACCTGCAAAACAGATTAAGTTGATTTTGGTACCCAACGGAACTTGGGTCCTGGCTTGTTATGTGCAGTTCGATTTGAAAAAATATTATAAGTACCATACCAGTACGGAACATTTTCTTTTTTAACAAAATCATGAGTTCCACAATAAGAACAACAGATTTGCTTTTGTGCTAACCTAATCAAATGATTTGCAGAATAGATATGATTAGGTTTAACAAAAAGCTTACTTTGATAAGATTTGTTCTTCTTGTTCACGGTGGATGGAGGAACAGATGATTTTGGGGCATATTTTTCAGGAGTTGAGCCTTTTGCTCTCCAAACCATCTTTACTCTTTTGAAAACAAGATTTTCTGAAGGTTTTGAAGTAGAAGCATCTGACTTATCAGCAGAAAGATTATAAAAGAGATTAGAAGGAAGAATCTGATTCTTTGAAAAAACCTTTGATCTGTCAAATACTTTTGAAGAAACATCAGTATTAATTGAACTTAAAGACGTTTTGAAAGAACATTCAGAACCAGTTGAGTCAACCAGTGGAGTCTGAACAATCGTGTCTTTGCGAGAGAAGAACAAGGGAGATCGA
This sequence comes from Saussurea involucrata, assembly GCA_033807775.1. Classification (NCBI taxonomy): domain Eukaryota; kingdom Viridiplantae; phylum Streptophyta; class Magnoliopsida; order Asterales; family Asteraceae; genus Saussurea; species Saussurea involucrata. Next base: position 1,288,593 of record CM066318.1, read on the forward strand.
GAGGCAAATATCAAACCATTGTGAGAAAGTCGAGGAGATTGTTCTCTCTATGAGGGAGCCATAAGGGAGCAATAGGGGTGAGCAGGCTCGAACCCCCCTTTTTTTAGAGTAGGAACATGCTCTTACTTTGTATTTAACGGAAATGGGCATGTTGGGTTTTAAATACTTTTGTAACAGTTAAATGAAGCAGAAAACTAATTTTCGTTACAAATTAAGTCATAGAAAACCTGTCTGGATCTAATGTCAACTTAATACGAATATAAAACATATCATTGGGTGTTTAGAATTGTATGTTTTAGATTCGGCAAGAATTTTGACTGAGCACTCAGAAATCAACAGAGATTTCCTTATCGGTAGTCTATACACGAACAGGTTCAATGCCACCATGGAGTACTAGCTAGTCCAAAACCCTATATCTAAAATTTGTGTTTTGTCTAATCGCTGAATCTAAAAGATTGAACACATGAAATGAAATTGATTTATCTTATCACCTTATTTATATGCCTTGTCTTATAGTTAGCCTTATTCTTTAAGATTAAATACGTCAATCATGACTTTAATTTGGGTTTCTGATAAAATGGAGGCACATGTATTCTTGTGTGTGATCCTATAGGTTTACAAACTCCTTGGTATAGTTAATGTGTGGCACATGTTTTAGGCGTATAATAACTTACATTCTCCCACTTGCACAGGATATACAATAACATAGACGATGGTAAGCGTCTAGTAACACGTCACCGCCCCTAAGGCTATGTAAATGTGCTTTTCTTGAGCAGTCTGATTGATCCAATAAATCAAATGGTAGAATCATGCATTATCCTTTTGCTTTACGATATTTTGTTTTAAACTTAAGGCATAGATCTATTTCATGTATAGTTCAAAACTATTTTTCTTGATCCCAGTATATTTGATTCAGGCAAGTGTTATTAGTTCAACTAATCCATTTGTTTATGGCCATGTAAATCAAACTATGTCACTGAGGGGCACAAAAATATATCTTTCAACTTGAGAGGTCAAATCTCATATTGCATGTACACGACTTATACACAATTCATTTATACCCAACATAGCCCTTATGGTTACCCTGTTAAGAGTAACATTAGACTATATAAAATTATAACACTCCTTATGCATTAGGTTCCAATGCACGTCTCAGGTATGAAGATTAGAGTGTTCACCATTTGAGGACTAAGTTTATGACGTCGATCTATGAGGTGATATCGATTGCGGGTTTTGTCCAACGCTTGTGCCCCTACAAGCACATGTGTCTCTGGTTGCACCTAGTGCACTTCCATTTCACTTGCACTATGGCACCCTAATTGTTGCAATAAATCTCAACTAGGTCACATATGCTAAGAACCACTCCTAAGTTTGAGATGAACTTCTTCATCCAAAAAGCTTCCTTTGCGTGTCCGACGCTGTAATATACTCTGATTTTGTAGTCGAATATGCTATTGTACATTGTTTGTTGCTCTTCCAGCTCACAACACCTCCATTTATTACAAACAAGCATCTAGATTATTTAAAGTCATCATGGTTGGTTTGGAAACTAGCATTTGTATATCCTTGAATGCACATATCTCCTTCTTGGCTACCGTACAGTAAGTGCATATCCTTAGTTCTCCTTAGATACTTCAAGATATTTTTCACTGCTACCTAGTGAGCATTACCTAAATTTGACTAATATCTACTTTTCATTCCTAAGACATACTAGATGTTTGCTCTAGTACATAACATAGCATATATGATAGAAATGATAGTCGAAACATACGAAACACCCCTCAGATGGTTCATGTCCTCTTTTCTACTAAGACACCGAGTCTTGCTCAGTTATATACCATGTACCATTGGCAAGTTTCCTCCCTTGGAACCCTCCATCTTGAAGCATTTCAAGGTCTTGTCAATGTATACATTCTTGCTTAATCCTATTAAGCACCTAGATCTATCGAGGATGTATGTTGCCTCTCCTACATCTTTCATCGTGAAACACTTACCTTGTTAGCGTTTTACACCTTTAAGGGGTTGGGATGTCATTTTCGATGATCAATATGTCATTGTTGATCCAAACCCTCAGTGATTTGATAATGACCATCTCTTATATACTTCGTGAAAATTGTAAGTAAACAATATGTATCAGAGTTTCACTATCGCTGATAAGTACTAAGATCTTACAGTACCGCTGATAGGAACTCTCGCTCTTTTAAATTAAACATTCAGCGAACACTGTTCATCATTAATGCGCTGAGTCTGTTCAGTCATTATGATGATCGCTGATAAGTTAGTTGTTTACTTATGATCCCTGAAGACAAGTTTCACGTCAACAAAGGTTCTACGCTGAAGTCGAAGATCAAGCTCAAGAACCAGCGACAAGTCTCCTAATGAACTGATGCGGATCAGCGAAGACTCAGATTTGTCCACTCAACGTGAAGTATCAAGTACAAGACTTCAGCTATCGCTGAACTTTATCATCTGCTGAATAGTAAATGATAATCGCTGAATCAACGAAAGCTGATCATGAAGTCCTCCGTACAAAGTACTATTGTCTTAACCACCCTTGCACGCCTCCGTACGAAATGTCAGAAAAGAACCTCCGAATATCTGAAATCGTACAACCACTCTGATACTACACTGTTCATCCTTACGGCTACTAAGGTTGTCAACCAAGGTCAATGACATGCAACCAACCAGCTGATGACACGTGTAAAGTATATACTGACTTGCATTAAATGCATGCAGTATATAAAGAGATGAACTCACTTCATTTGAAGTAACTTGCTAACTCTGGACAAGTTCAAATCTCTTATCTCAGATAGGTTATTATTAGTAATTTTCTTATCTCTCTTAGAGCAAGAAACCTTAGTGTTCCAACTTGTTTAGATTTAGGTTTATCCTTAATCTTGTCTCCGCAACAAGCTGTAAATTGTTAATGATTTATCAATAAACAATTTAGAAAAGTAAAATCTGTGTGTTTGTATTCAACCCCCCCCTTCTACAAACTTGTATAGGCCTTCGGGACCAACAAGTGGTATCAGAGCAGATTTGTTTAATCTCATAAACAAGATCTAATCTAAGATATTTCTCTTCCTTGCTATTATCTGAAAATGGCCACCAACACCAACACAAATTATATAGACAATGGTTCTCTTGCAAAACCCCCTAGATTTTCCAGAGATAACTTCAATTTATGGAAAAATAGGATGACACTCTTCTTAGAAGGTGTAGACCCTACTATGCCTTACTATCTTGAGAATGGTCCATTCATCCCCGTAAGATTTGATGCTGCAGTTCCAGGCACTGAGAATAGACCTGCTATTCCAGAAAGGTTGGTACCTAAAGAAATCCATCAATGGACTGACGAAGATAAGAAGAAAGTGGCTATAGATACAAAAGCCAGATCCATACTATCCATGGCCCTTCCTGACGAAGTCTACCATTCCGTCATGAACCTGAAATCATTAAAAGCCATGTGGGACACAATATGTGTTCAGTATGAAGGAACGTCTGAAGTCCAGGACTCAAGAAAGATCAACCTGGTAAGACAATACGAAAGCTTCATTTCTGGTAAGAATGAAACTCTCTCTGAAGTTCACCAACGTTTTAATTGTTTAATTATAGATCTGAAAACTGTTGGTAAGGAATATTCTAACTTTGAAGTGCTGACAAAGTTTCTAGAATGTTTACCTGAAAGCTGGGACAATTATTCCATGTGTCTCAAGCTATCAAAGGATCTAAGATCAATGACCCTTGCTACCTTATATGGCACGTTGCTGAATCATGAGCAATCTAGCCATCTTAAGAAGAATCTTGTAAAAGATTCCAAAAGCACCCCTGTTGCTTTATTCTCAGAGGAACCTTCTACTCAGCGACCCTCGGTCACTATCACTGAGTTAGAGAGTAACTCTGAAAGGTCATCAGATTCTGATTCTTCAGATGATGATGAATCCTTGGCTCTCCTAACTAAAAAGTTCAGGAGATTCGCCAAGAAGAAAATGTTTAGAAAGAACAAAACTCTTTCCATAGCTGACAAGCCTAAAACATCAGCTTTTGTTGATAAGGCTACTGCTACTTGTTTCAACTGCGAAAAGACAGGTCATTTCGCTAATGAGTGCAGGTCAAAGAAAATCATGAGACCTTCAGCTTTTACAAAGAAATCCTTTGTTCCAAGGAATAAAGATGACAAATACTCAAAGCTGAAGGAGAAGTATGCAAAGCTGAAAAGCTTTAAGAAGAAAGGAAAAGGCCTGATGGCTGACTATGATTGGGCTGCTTCTGATGAAGAAGCATCATCATCTGATTCTGAAGATGATGAAGCAAATCAATGTCTCATGGCTAAGATTGAAGAAGAGGAAGAAAGTTCAAACATTCCCTCCACTTCAACATCTGCCATTCAGGTATCACCTTCCTTCTTTACCAATATTGTAAATATTGATGAAGCTGATAGTCTCCGTAAAATCGAACTACTGACTAGAAGCTTATACGAAGCCATGAACGGCAAAGCTGTGGTTGAAAACCAAAATCTTGATCTCGCTGAAAAGCTTAAAAAGTGCCACCTTCAAATAGAAAAGCTTTCTAAATTTGAAGAAGATTTTAACGATCAAGTATATTTAAATCAGCTAGTCAAAATTGAACGAGCGGAAGCTATCGCTGCATTAAAAGCTGAACAAGCTACTGTTGAAGGATGGTGTAATTCTTCAACAAAGATCACTGAGATAATTAAGGCTCAGATTCCTCTGAGTGATAAACGTGGTCTGGGTTATAAATATGATACTCCAATACCAACCACTGAACGTTCAATGCTTAAATTTGGAACGTTCGTATCCTCAGTCGCTAACACTTCATCATCTCAGTGCTCCTCGTCCATTACACCAATCCCTGAGGAAACTCCTACCTCCTCAAAAGGTAAGGAGAAAATGGTTTATTCAAAACCTACCTCCGTCTCTAAAGACAAAGGTAAAGGAATTGTTATTTATCAAAATCCTCAGAAGGGTACATTAGTACCAAAGCTGAATGCTTCTAAAGACTCAGTGACCTACCCCTCTGAATCTAGAAAGCTAATCTCTGGATCTATTCAGCGATCTACTCCTAGACTCAGAGTGGATGTCCTTGGTAAGAAATCTGAAGAACTGAATGTTCGTCCCATTTCTAAAGCTAATAGTTTACTTGGTGCTGGCACTTCTAATTCAAAATTAAAAGCTCAACATACAAGTGGTCCTAGAACTACTTTTAGTTATAGGAAATGTTATCACTGTGGACTTACCGATCATATTGCTAGTAAGTGCCCCACAGCCACCAAAGCTGAAAAGATAGCTAAGGTGAAGATTGCCCCCAAGGCAAAGAAGACCAACCCTGGTGCAAATCAGGTCAAGGTGAATTCTACCACTGAGGTTAAGAAATTAACCAAAGTGAAGAAAGACAAAGCTGAATCTTCAAATGCTGCGAAGACTGCTGAACCTTCAATTCCAACTACTTCCACTGACAAACGTGTATACATGGTTAAGTGGGTACCTAAGAAAAACTAATCTTCCTTTGTATTGCAGGTTAAGAAGGGTATCTGGTATCTCGATAGCGGATGCTCTAGACACATGACTGGTAAGAAAAGCCTGCTCGCTGAATACAAGGAAGAGAAAGGTCCCTCTGTGACTTTCGGTGGAAATGGAAAAGGACATACCCGAGGGTATGGTGTACTTTCAAATGGTACAACCTCCTTCAGAAGAGTCGCATATGTTGAAGGACTGAAACATAATCTTCTGAGCATCAGTCAGCTTTGCGACATGGATAACAAAGTAATTTTTACTAAGGAATCCTGCTTTGTCTCTGACAAAAAGGAGAAGATAGCTCTCAGCGGTTATCGTTTGGAAAATGTTTATGTAATAAACATGGACTCAACAACCACTGAGAACTCCTGTTTCTTCTCAAAGGCATCTTCTGATGTCAACTGGCTATGGCACAAGAGGCTCTCGCATCTAAATTTCAAGACACTGAATACTCTTTCCTCCAAAGAGTTAGTCACTGGTCTACCTCAACATTCATACGCCAAAGAGTCTTTATGTTCAGCGTGTGAAAAAGGGACGCAGACCAAGGCAAGCTTCAAGTCAAAGCAAGTCTCCTCAGTGTCATCTCCTCTACAACTACTCCATATGGATTTGTTTGGCCCCGTTAACAAACAATCCATCGCTGGAAAGAAATATACGCCGGTCATAGTTGATGAATTCTCTCGTTACACATGGGTAATGTTTCTCCGTTCTAAGAGTGACACCCCTGAAGAACTCATCACCTTTGTTCGGAAGATGGAAACTCTGAACAATATGACTGTTCGCTCAATAAGGAGTGATCATGGAACTGAATTCAAAAACAGTTCTCTTGATTCCTTCCTTGAGAGTAAGGGTATTTCTCACAACTTTTCGTCAGTGAGAACACCGCAACAAAATGGAGTCGCTGAAAGAAGAAATAGAACAATTATTGAAGCTGCACGTTCAATGCTCAGCGATTCTCACCTGCCTACTCAGTTTTGGGCAGAAGCTGTCAACACTGCTTGTTTTACGCAAAACAGGTCGCTGATAGTTAAAAGATTCAAAAAGACAGCCTATGAAGTTTTTCATGGGAGAAAGCCTTCAATCAGCTTTCTTCACATCTTTGGATGTCAGTGTTTCATACTGAACAACAGAGATGCCCTTGGAAAGTTTGATCCTAAGGCTGATGATGGAATCTTTCTTGGATACTCCTCAGTCTCCAAAGCCTTCAGAGTCTTCAACCGTAGAAGACAAACTGTAGAAAAAACTATTCACGTCACGTTTGACGAATCCCGTTCAGCGAACTCTAAACCGAACGCTGATACAGAAGAACTGAATCAATGGATGTTTTCTCATCTTGGTGATTCAGAAGATATTCCCACTCCTCATGCTCATCCAGTAGAAGATGATAGTCCCACTATCATTCCAAACATGCAGAACAGTGAAGCTGAAACATCATGGGTCTCAGCTGTTCCTATAAACACTATACCTGCAGTTGATCCAAATGTCTCAGACATTCCATCTATTTCTCAACAATCAGTGAATGAAGTGACAAATGCAAACATTCCTCTCTTAGCTGATAATCCAGAAGTAGCTGAAGCCTCATCTTCAGTTTCTCCAGTTCAGACTGAGTCAGCGACGTATGCTCCGGCTCAGCGATGGACTGTAAATCACCCAATCGATCAAATTCTTGGTGATCCCAACGCTGGTATTCAGACTCGTAGAAGTGCAGGTAATATTTGTTTATTTGTTAACTTTATTTCTCTAACTGAACCAAAGAAAATAGATGATGCCCTCAGAGATCCAAACTGGGTCAGCGCTATGCAAGAAGAGCTGACTGAATTTGAAAGAAACAAAGTTTGGAAACTCGTTCGTAGACCAACTGACAAAACGGTGATAGGCACTAAATGGGTCTATCGAAACAAGTTGGACGAACATGGTACTGTAACTCGCAACAAAGCTCGTCTTGTTGCTCAGGGATACAGGAAAGAGGAAGGCATAGATTATGACGAAACTTTTGCTCCAGTAGCAAGACTTGAATCTATTCGTCTTTTCTTAGCATATGCTGTACACAAAAACTTCACTGTACATCAGATGGATGTCAAATCAGCGTTTCTAAATGGAAAGCTGAATGAAGAAGTTTATGTGGAACAACCTCCAGGATTCTCAGATCCTAAGCGCCCAGGTTACGTTTATAAACTGGACAAGGCACTTTATGGCTTAAAGCAAGCTCCTCGTGCATGGTATGATACTCTCTCTACTTATCTCCATATTGAAAAATTTGAGTGAGGTAAGATTGACAAAACTCTATTTTTTAGAAAAGTGAAAGGTCATATCATTTTAGTTCAAATATATGTTGATGACATTATATTTGGTTCTACTAATCCTGAGCTTTGTACTCGTTTCGCTAATAGAATGAAAGATGAGTATAAAATGAGCATGATGGGTGAACTAACATATTTTCTTGGTCTTCAGATTAAGCAAACTGAAAAAGGAACTTTTATAAATCAGGGAAAATATGTTAAAGATATGGTGAAGAATTTCGACTTAACTGAAAGTTCAGCTATGAAAACCCCTATGGCACCACCGCTGACACTTGATAAGGACACAAAGGGTGTTCCTGTCAATGTCACGCTGTACCGTGGGATGATCGGCTCACTATTGTATCTTACAGCTAGCCGACCCGATATTATGTTTGCAACATGTCTGTGCGCACGATATCAAGCTGAACCTAAGATATCCCATATGAAAGCTGTAAAGCGAATCTTTCGATATCTTAAGGGTACAGCGAATCTAGGTCTTTGGTATCCCAAAGACTCAGGATTCGATCTAACCGCCTATTCAGACAGTGATTTTGCAGGTTGCAAAATGGATAGGAAAAGCACCACAGGAGGATGTCAGCTCCTGGGTGGAAAGCTGGTAAGTTGGACAAGTAAGAAGCAAAACTCAGTGTCCACTTCCACAGCTGAAGCTGAATATGTAGCCGCTGGAAGCTGCTGTTCTCAAGTCTTGTGGATGAGAAATCAGCTACTAGACTATGATCTTCAGCTCTCCAAAATTCCAATCTATTGCGACAGCACTAGTGCCATCGCTATAGCAAACAATCCAGTGCTACACTCAAAGACAAAACACATAGAAATCAGATATCATTTTATCAGAGATCATGTGATGAATGGTGATATAGAACTTCATTTTATCCCAACTGATTATCAGTTAGCTGATTTATTTACCAAACCTCTTGATGAGACAAGATTCAACTTTCTCATCAGCGAACTTGGAATGCTGAACTTTGAAGGGTAAAATCTTCAGCGGTTCACATTTGATCAGCGATACGGTTATACAAACTTGTATAGCCTTCGGGATAAAATCAACTCATATAATCCATTTCATCATCTTCTCTTTGAATAAACTTGGTTAAACTGATATCCAGGTATGTTTTCTCTCTCTGACAATCGCATGTAAATGCAAGATTTCAAAATAAATTACATCGTTGAATATCTCTTCCTTAACAGCGATATTTTGAAAGTTCTTTAAACCTTCACAGATATCTTCTATTCAGTGCTTCATGTTTTTAAAAAAAAGAGTCCCTGAGCTTTCAAAACCTCAGAGACATCCTAAAAGAATGTGAAAGGACAGTTGTGACGTCATTGCAACGGATAACACTAGGCACGATTTCTTTCTGACACACGTTTGCACGTTTCGCTCAAACTTCCGATCAAATGCAAACACGTGTCCGTGTCATGATGAAAACCTTTTCCCGCTCAAGGTTTTCTCTCTCTAAAACTCTCTATATAAACAAACTCTTGGTTTATATTTGTTTTTTACGCGATCAAATCTTCCTCCGCAAGAAAGAATCCTCTGTTACATTTGTGCTCTCAAAAACCTCAAGAACTGTTCATCATCTTCTTCATCAAAACATCAAGGTTAATATGTTCTTATCTATTATCAAATGCGTATAACTTGTTTTCGATCTTCTCATTGTTTTAACAAGATCAAACAAAAGAACTTTGTAAAATAAAATCATTTCTTTCATGGTTTTATGAACACAACCATTTCATGGTTGTTCTTCAAGTTTTAAATCTAAATCTTAAACTTGTTCTTCATTCGTATCCAGTTTTCTTTTAGAAACTGGAATACAAGACTTTATGGGTTTTACATTTCATTTCAAAAATCATGAAAACCCCTAATCTTTATTAAGACATTTACGTCTGAATGAAATGGACAAAATTCGAAACATCTTAATGGAAATTTCTTTCCACATTAAGATAATTCTTAATTGTTAACATCTTTGGTTGAACTGATAATACAGTGAAATGGCAACTTCAAAGATCAATGTTACCGCTGAGAACATCTCCGCTGACTCTGAGGAAGTGGATATCATCAAAGTCCCTCAGGTAAAGTTCAAGCTGGATCAACTAGATTGGACTAAGGTGAACAACCTCTCTGCGCTTCTCGAGTTTCCTCCTCGAAAGCAAGTCACACATCTGGATGATGCTGTGAATTTCCTGAAAAACTGTTGCATTTCAACAGCCCTGACCATCACACCTCCTGCAAGTCAGTTACTACTATCCCAGTTCTGGTACTCTGCCAGACACACTCAGCTACCCTCCGCCAAAGATCCATCCAAAACCATCGATTGCATACTCAGCGATACTGAGTATGGTACAATTAAGATAACCCCCGCTATCATACGAAAAGCCCTGAACTTTCCCAATGCCACCAAAGAAAAACCCTTCGTTCCATTCCCTGACCATAAGAAGCAAGCTGACAGAGATGCCATCATTGCTTTTCTCGACACAATGGGTTACATCTGGGACATTGGAAGGGACAAGAAGCCCGAGAAGAAGCTGACGCTGATAAAGAAGTCCAAAATGCCCAGCGAGATGAATTTCATCTTCGCTCACCTGATCAGCTGCATGACAGCGAAGTCCGGCTCTTCTGATCAAGCCGCACAACCTACGCAAGCTATGGGATACGCACTGCTGAAAGGTCTAAACATTGACTGGGCCTCTATTATATATGATGACCTAGTACAATGCATGGATTCTGCCGCTGACTGACCAGCATGGGTTCCTTACCCAAGATTCATTAGCGCCATCTTCCAATATGGCCTGAAGGACAGCTATCCTCAAGAATGTGACCTGAAACTTTCTCAGGTTGGCCCTAAGGTGCTCGATTTCAAACCTGTCGACAATGAGGTACGTCTCTCTACCCTTCTCTCTCTTCTTAACCCTAATTCTTCGACTTCTGTGGCTCCTTCAGCGACTATACCCATCGCTGATACCCCGGCCACACAATCCTCTCCTTCTAAGAAAAGGAAACAATCTCACACCTCACTTGATTCCAAAAGGATCAAGAAAACCAAGGAGCATCCCCAGCAATCCCATGCTGAAGACTCCTCAGCTCATTCTGAAGAGCTGAAGGAAAGTTCCGTGGTACGCTCTGCCACACCCGTTCAAGCCATCCCTCCAATCCAGACTTCAGCGTCTCCAAACGCTGAGGTTAGAAACTTGGAACCTAACCAACCTTCTTCAGTCTCTCAAAAGACTGATGAAGTTGTTCTCAGCGAATCCAACGCTGAACTCGCAACCCGAACCCCATTCTTATCCTTCGCTCCTCCCTACACTTCTTTGGACACTCCTCCAGCTAACACTGGAGATGCCATCATTCCAGAAGCCACCGCTGACGCTTCTCAACAAATGATGAAGAAAGGACCTGCAGAGATCACCATACCTCACCGTACTTTCGAAGAAGATATGGAACATTATTCAGGAGTCCGCAACTTTGACGATTTCATCAATCCTCCTGCAGGTACAAATCAACCCATATACACTGTAACTAAACCTGAAACTTCTGAGCTTTCCTTTGTTCACAAGTACTTATGTGTTACAAGTCCTAATTTGGGAGACATCAACGACTCTCTGAAGTCCATGGAAACAAAGCTGTCAGCTCTCACCACCACACTCTCCAACAATTCTACAGCTGTAACAAACGCTGGAGAGAATTTGACAAAGCTGACAACGGTGGTGGAAAAGAAAGCTTCCACAGACGACATCAAGATTGTTGATAAGACTCTCAGCGATTTCGCCAAAGTGCTCGCTGACATCTACACAGACTACACCTCACTCAAACAATCAGTTTCCTCCATGTCCGGTGAAGTAACAACGCTGAAGACATCGGTTGGAGCACTAGAAGGTGATATGTCTGCTGTGAAGACAAACGTTCAAACTCTGACGACTGACTTAGGCTCTGTAAAGACCGACGTTGGTTCGATGAAAACAATGATTGAAGAGCTGCTCAACAAGGCAAGAACTCATGCTCCTGAACCTGCCCCTGTATTGGAAACTTTCACAGCGGCGGATCGCAAAGAGCTGGAAAAGATCAATCCTGCTATATCTGGCCTTGAAGACAGATTAGCAGCGATAGAAAGTTGTATTAAAATCTCTGGCCAAGAAGACAGAGAAAATACAAATGCTGAGTCTACCCATTCCTCCCCCAGTCATCATGAAAAAGAGGGGGAGAAGAGCGCTGAACATCCCGGGGAGAAGAGCGCTGAGAATCTTGAAAAGAGCGCTGAATACCTTTCCCATGATGAATCTATCAGGGGAGAGAAGAACGAAGACCTCACCTTCGCTGAAGAGGGTGAGAAGACTATTGAAGCGGAAGCAGCCGCTGGACCTCAGGGAGATGAAAACCCTGAGGGAACCGAGAAGCTCGCCTCTGTATCTGAGGGGGAGCAACTCGAAGAAGATGCTGAAGAATCCGAAGCAGATGATGATGAAGCCGTCGACATCCCTGATGATGAACCATCTTCTTCTCCAAAGAATGATGATGATGATGACGAAGATGACGATGATTTCTTTATCGTCAAACCTGCCCCAAGGATCAAAGCTCTTAAGGGAATCTCGATAAATGAACCTTCAGGGGAGCGGACAAAGACAAAGCCCTGCTCGCCTCTGTATCTGAGGGGGAGCAACTCGAAGAAGATGCTGAAGAATCCGAAGCAGATGATGATGAAGCCGTCGACATCCCTGATGATGAACCATCTTCTTCTCCAAAGAATGATGATGATGATGACGAAGATGACGATGATTTCTTTATCGTTAAACTTGCCCCAAGGATCAAAGCTCTTAAGGGAATCTCGATAAATGAACCTTCAGGGGAGCGGACAAATACAAAGCCCTCAGCCTCTGGAGCTGAGAAAGGCAAAGGGAAAAGCGTCGCTGAAGATGACAATCTGACGATCTTGCTTGAAAATCCGGTTTGTCAGGTACACTAATCATCTCTTACTCCATCCCTCCTCTATCATACACTATCAGTTCCTCTACCCAAGCCTATACACTTAAACCAATTCTCTCTATCTGTTTCTACCCAAGTTCTTACTTGTAAGATCGCTGTGTTTCAGCTAGTCCTCTCCCCTGTTTGAGGATATCGCTGAAGGCTCCACAACTGCGACTTCACCAATAATTCCAGCTGCCACTGAAGAAATAATCCCAGTCTTGGATTTGATCTCTGAGACTGATGAACCAAAAGAACAACCTCTCTCGCACAGAAACAGACCTTCCTCAGCTCCTCAAAAGCTGAGTGAAGAGGATCAAAAGAGAAGAGAAGAAATGATAAAGCGATTCGAGGATCAGCAAATCATTCTAAGGCGTGATCAACTTCCTTCAGTTCCTCCAAAGTTCAGAATTTCAAAAGCTGAATACAAGGAACACCTCAGAGCTGAACGCCTCATCGCTGAAAGAAAGGAAGCTGAAGAAAAAGACAGAGAATACGCCATCAAGCTTACTCAAGAATCTGTCAAAGACCCCAAGCTGAAACGTGTTCCCATTCAAGTCCAACGAAAGCTTTGGGAAGAAGCCCAGAAGATCGTGGAAAAGAAAACTGAAGTTTCTCAGACCACCCTGATCTGGTGTAAAGAGAAAATTCACTTCAGATATCGTCCAACGAAGATCAACAAGGTATTCATCTCTGGAAGAACCTCTATCGGAGTACCTATTGTTGACATTAAACTTTTCAGAGAAGATGGCCAAACTGAAACCTTTCGCGCTGACACTGTAAAAAGGTATGGTCTCTCTGAATGGCTGGAGATGAGGTTAGCTATCCAATCGTCACAATCTAAGTACAAGGATCATTTCGAAAAGCTGATAAACAGACAGATCGATTTGATATCTTCTTGTGTGGACATTCCTCCTCTTCCTGATCTAAAGCTGAAAAGAAAAAGGGGCTCTCCAAAGAAGAAACGTCAAGATTCAAACTCAGGTCCTGTCATACGAAATGAAACTGGAATTGGTTTCTCTCGCGCTGAAGTGCTTGGTCCTGATCCTGATCTATCTGCCCTTGACATTTCTTTGCCACCATGTGAACTTTTCGTCCCTGGTAAAGTCATCAGTAATCCTTATGGAATATTCTTTCTTGACTACGACGGACGTAAATGCTTTCAACGGATCGCTGAGCTTCCAATCACTCCAATCGAACAGCTCAGAGATCTTATCTACTGGTGTGACTTCAGAAAAGACATTCAGGCACGACACCTAAAACCCTTGATCTTTAAAGAAGCGCTGAACAAAAGAAAACAAGGCGTAACGGTTCCTGACTGGATGATCCCCACTGAAAAGACGACCCTTGATGAACTTCTCATTAAGGAAGAACCCTTTGAAAGCTGATATAATCTCCTTTTTCTCTATTGTATCAGTTATCCTTCTGTACTTGTAAATTATTTCGCTTGTACTTGTAATCTTTCTGTTCTTCATTGTAACCTGATTCAAAGTTTTAAAGAAAGATTTCAGCGAACGTACTTTACTCCATCAGTACTGAAAAGATCCCAGAAAACAGTAAAAGGGACAAATATTTTATGAGTTCTTTTTATCATTATGTTTTCATTAAATAGCAATTTTCTCTGTTGCTATGTCATAATCAAATAGGGGGAGATTGTTGATCCAAACCCTCAGTGATTTGATAATGACCCTCTCTTATATACTTAGTGAAAATTGTAAGTAAACAATATGTATCAGAGTTTCACTATCGCTGATAAGTACTAAGATCTTACAGTACCGCTGATAGGAACTCTCGCTCTTTTAAATTAAACATTCAGCGAACACTGTTCATCATTAATGCGCTGAGTCTGTTCAGTCATTATGATGATCGCTGATAAGTTAGTTGTTTACTTATGATCCCTGAAGACAAGTTTCACGTCAACAAAGGTTCTACGCTGAAGTCGAAGATCAAGCTCAAGAACCAGCGACAAGTCTCCTAATGAACTGATGCGGATCAGCGAAGACTCAGATTTGTCCACTCAACGTGAAGTATCAAGTACAAGACTTCAGCTATCACTGAACTTTATCATCTGCTGAATAGTAAATGATAATCGCTGAATCAACGAAAGCTGATCATGAAGTCCTCCGTACAAAGTACTTTTGTCTTAACCACCCTTGCACGCCTCCGTGCGAAATGTCAGAAAAGAACCTCCGAATATCTGAAATCGTACAACCACTCTGATACTACACTGTTCATCCTTACGGCTACTAAGGTTGTCAACCAAGGTCAATGACATGCAACCAACCAGCTGATGGCACGTGTAAAGTATATACTGACTTGCATTAAATGCATGCAGTATATAAAGAGATGAACTCACTTCATTTGAAGTAACTTGCTAACTCTGGACAAGTTCAAATCTCTTATCTCAGATAGGTTATTATTAGTAATTTCCTTATCTCTCTTAGTGCAAGAAACCTTAGTGTTCCAACTTGTTTAGATTTAGGTTTATCCTTAATCTTGTCTCCGCAACAAGCTGTAAATTGTTAATGATTTATCAATAAACAATTTAGAAAAGTAAAATCTGTGTGTTTGTATTCAACCCCCCCCCCCCCCCCTTCTACAAACTTGTATAGGCCTTCGGGACCAACAGTCATCAACGTATGAGATCAAGAATACTACTATGCTCCCATTGACTTTCTTGTATATATACACAAGTTTCATCTTCGTTCTTTATGAAATAAAATTCCTTGATTTTCTTGTCAAAGCATAGATTCCAACTACAAGATGCTTGCTTTAGTCCATAACCTTTGAAATATTCATACCTTTTCAGGATATTTGGATACTTAAAACCTTGTGGTTGTACCATGTACACGTCCTTTCTCAAAGTTTCATTAAGGAATGCGGTTTTAACATCTAATTGCCACATCTCATGGTCGTTGTATGTGACTATGGCATGGAGTTTCTGGATGGATTTAATCATATAGTTATCAGAGAAAAAGTTTCATCATAATCTACTCCCTGAGTCTGAGTGAAACCTTTTGCTACAAACCTTGCTTTATAGGTATGCACAATCCCATCCATGTCAGTTTTCTTTTTGAATAACCACTTGTACCCAACGACTTTGCCGTCGTTTATACCAAGTTCCAAACGTGTTTGTCTGACATGGATTTTATTACACCCTTTCATAGCATCTTTCCATTTATCGGATTCTAAACCTAATACGACCTCCTAGAAGGTTACAAGTTCATCATGAATTGTATCGTCACTGCCAATGAGATAACCATACCTCTAAATCTCTTGACAATTCCTACCCGATCTTCGGATTATTTGTATCTCGTCATTTCCTTCAATAACTTGTTGAGGTTCAACATGTTGTTAAATGGCTTTAGCTCCTCCATGATTCTGAGCTTATACTTCATGGCTTTTTTCTTTAGTTGATTTCAACCTATCTACCATGTTGAATATATCATTAGGTAGGGCCTGTAAGAACTCTTTTATCATAATGTGTTTTCTTTTTCTCTAAATCACAATGATTTTTCTTGTCTTTCTTTATTCCGGAAGCATGGATGACAGGAGTATCATTAGTGGCACCAACAAGTATGTTGATAAAAGCTTCATAAGGACCATTGATTATAGACATGATTAGATCTTCATCTAGATTATCAAGAAATTGTATGATCTGAATCCTCTGTCGATGATAATCGCCATAGAACAGAGTTGGAAACTTGGGATCTAATCCAATACTAACAACTTCTTTAGACATTTTCTCAGATCTTGATTGTTTACAATCAAATTAGACAATTGAACAATATCTACAACACTCAGTGATCAAAATTGATCAAGAATAGATTGCGATTTCAAGATTTGATTGCTAGCTCCGATACCAATTGTTGTTCAGTAGATCTTGGGAATTCACCAATTCAATCAACAACAGCAGTATAGAATACAAAATCAAGTAGATAATAGATTAATAGAAAATATTTAGATCGTAGAACTGAAGTCATATATATGTCAGTGATGAATTGATGGTTACAAGCTTGAGTGAGAAAGATCTAGAGAGAGAAATCTTAAACAAGTCTTAGAAATTCTATAGATGTAAAGCTATATTGGCTCTGTCTATATACAATCTATTTATACAGAATAAATAAGAGGAATAAGCTAAATTGTGGCATGCCAGTTATTATAGTTACAAAACATACAAGTATCAAACTACCACATGGCCTAATATCATGTGCTTTTCATTGTTTTCTCAGTTTGTAAGCCTGACTTGCTTAGATATCCTTGTGAATCTTTATTAAGTGCTAAGTCTAACTCTATGGATCAAACTTTAAAGTTATTCAACCCCGACTTCTTAGTTCTGCAGAGTCAGGTCTATGACTTGTCTTAGTACTTAACTTTTCTTTAATAGTTTTCTCTGGTTTAACTTGATCTAGAATGTTGATATTACACACATTTAATCATGGCCCTCTTATGAAGGATCCCACCCTTTACAAGAGTGCCCTTTATACTTAACTATTACAAAGTTGGACATCTCTTACATGGTACAACACATTTTCTGTTCATGCATGCACCTCGCGAGCCTCATTTCCAATTTCATATTGGGTATTAGGTTATGTAAAGGCCATGGACTATGGAATTTACATCTCTACCTCCATCTCGCTCTCCCTCATGGTTTCCTCGGACGCCAACTGGGGTAGATTCATGGACTCACATTGCTCCACATTCTAAAAAGTGCCAAAGATGAATATAGAGGTATAACTAACGCCATCTCATGACAAGTTAGAGAACCTGTCTTTGAACTTCACATTCTGATACATGGATATAGTCGTCCGATACTATATATGTAAACGTCTCAGCAATACACCTAAACACTAACCCAATCCTACATGAATGAACCAAATGCATTGAGCTCGACATCTATTTTCTCATTTAGAAAGTTCGTGTTGGCATCGTTCGATACTCCATGTCCCAACCGTGAACCAATATCTTTACTAATGGCCTATTATGACATTTATTCAACAAGTTCTGCTAATCATAACGCCTGTCTCGAGTTCACGACTGCAAGGTGTAATTAACAATCTTATGTATTTATATAAGGTAAATTGTGGATTTGGTGCCTAAGGTATGTCAAAAATTACGGATTTGGTCCGCTAACTTCATTTATTATGTATTAAACCTTTGGGTATGTAGTTTGTTACAGATTTGGTCCCTCGAGCAAACTGTCGTCCAGTTTCTCTGTTAAGTGCGAGGGTAAATTGATCATTTTACCTTATTTCATTTATTTTACCATTTTTTAATCATTTATAATTTTTTTTTCTTGAACATTCATCACTTGAATACATAAGAATAAACCCAGATTTAAAACCCTCAATCAAACCCATATTTAAAACCCTCAATTAAACCCATATTAAAAAAACAAAAATCAAAAACCTAAATCAAACGAATTAAAAAAGTAAATCAAACCCATAATCCTAAACCTAAATAAAACCCAAATTTCAAAAACCTAGACAAAACAAATAATCTAACCATAGATACGAAACACAAAGAAGAAACAAAAATTAAATCTACTGTAAAGAAACCATTAATCACAGGGATCGAACCATAGGGACAAAGTACAGGGAAGAAGGTGGAGCTACAAGGATCGTACCATAGGGATGAACCATAGAGAATAAGATGGAGATCTAAGGACACCCGTGGAGTTACAGGGATCGAAACAATGATGAACCAAATAGACGAAATCGTCGGAGAAGGCGAAATCGCGGACGAACTCGGCGGAGAAGACGTCGGACAATTCTAGAGCTTCTCCTTCGATCTGTTTCTTCTTTTCTCTCGATCTACCTCGAAATGGTCGGACGAAATTGCCGGAGAAGATGAAATCATTGGAGAAGACGTCGGACGATGCCAAAGCTTCTCCTTCAATATGCTTCTTTTTCTTCTTCGGATCTACTTCTTTTCTCAGATTGCTTTATCTCTGTGTCTCGATCTGATTTAGATTTATGATTTTGGGTTTTAATTGAGATTCAGATTTTGAATTAGGGTTAATTTGTGGTTCTTGAGCTGGGGTTTAATTTTGATTTGTGTTCTAAGGTTTTGTTGATGATTCTTGGTGATGAAGATGAACATTCAAGAAAAATTCAATTA